>LR738711.1:711100979-711146976 GCA_902687465.1 Secale cereale
CGGGAGGGTCCTGGTTGGCTTGCTCCGGGCTGCAACAGGAGGGGGAGAAGGAGGGGAATGGGTCAGTGAGGCCCAGTGGTTCCAGATCGAGCAAGAGCTGGGGTGGAGGGAGGCTGTATCGTGAGATCACCGGTCGCCCGAGGCGGCGGAGCTCCGGTCGATCCCGTGCACAGAGGCTCTTCGAGGGCGAGTGGGTGGTGCTGGTGTGCTCTTGGGGGTATGGGGAGGAGATGGATGCCAGTGGAGAGGCCTGGGGCATGCTTATATAGCCGGGCACCGGTCCATCGTGGACTCGTGCGCCGGCGAGGTCACGGGCGAGGCCAGAGGCCGTGCAGGAACTTGCGATCGAGTCGGGGCTGTTCGTGGATGAGGTCTACGCCTATGGGAGGGAAGAGGAGGAGCGGGGAAGCATCCAGAGAGCCCGCGCGTGTGAGGCCAGAGGTTGGAGCTCGCGGGCGGCCGGCGCGCGTGCGAGGGCGTCCACTGGAGGGAGAAGGAGGAGGGGGACAGCGCTGGGGGGCTTTGCGAACGCCGAGGCGCATCGATCGGCGCGAGGGGGAGCACGAGGTGGTCGGGGGCGACTGATTGGGCGAGGCTACAGTGCACCAGCGCACTGTAGCGCGCTCCGGAGTGCGAACTCTGCATGCCATGGCATAAACAAAGTGTCATTGGCGTGTCCCCTTATGTCCAACCGTGCTAGTGGGGAGTAGACAATGCACAGATGGCGTGGGCTGCCCTGGAGGGCCACTGGAGTGAGGAGGGAGGTGAAAGAGGAGGAGAAAGTTGTTGTCCAGAAGTGTAAAAATTGGGTTTTCACCCCTCAATCATTGAGCTGTGGACATGGGGAAGTTACTGGAGGTAGAAGATGATCAGGTTTACCTGTGGTAAGAATTTGAGGTAAAGGGAAATAGTAAAAGAGGTCAAAACAATGGTTTTGGTAAATTGGCAGAAGGTGTTTGATCATGCTTTGGGCAAGCAAATGATCTCCACTGGCTATGACACTTAACAGGATTAAATGGCATATGGAAATAGGGTGTTTCACCAAATTTGGGTTTGTTTGAAGAAACTTGCCAATGTAACTTTGGTGAACCCTAGAAATCAACAGAAATGGTTTCACCATGTTTGAGTTAAGCTAACCATCTCCCCTTGATGCACCACTTGGTGTAGTGTCATCATTTGGGGTTATGATCATGCCCACAAAGTTTGAAGCCCCAGGTAAAAAGTTGATAATGTAAAGTTGTTCAAATTTGAATTTGAACAGAAATTATTTTGTGGTACTCTGATCAAGTTACCCTTCTCCAAAGCTTGTGCCATTTGGTCTAGATGTCTTATTAGACCATTTTAGCATGTGCACCAAGTTTGAGTGCATTTGGACAAGTTTGGCAATGTAAAGTTGCTCAAACTTCAGATATGGACAGAATGGTTTTGAGGGGTTTTGATGATGTTATCTTGCTTCCCGAGGCATGGGGCTTGGCAAGATCATCAAGTATGTCATATATGACATGATAGAATTTCCCTGGAATTTCTAGAGAATATTTCCTTTGTAAATATTTCAAAAGCTTGAAATATCAATAAAGGGTTTCTGAGGGATTAGCCCATTATTTTGAACATGACCAAGTGTTGAAACTCTTATATATGGACAATATATGTCCTATGAGTCTCCCTGAATTTTGGCAAATATTTTTTGGAATAATTAAATATTTTTTCCCTATTAAAGACCATTTCTGGCCTTAAGAAAAAGCTTTTAAATAAAATATAAAAATAACTTTTAAAATTATACTTTGGTGGTTTCTGGGAGTCCTATAACTACTAGGTTTCAAATATACTTTTTGAAATAATTTTCTCACCCTAAATCAAGCACTTGGAGTGCAAACCTCAATTCAGGGGTTTTTGGAAAACTAATTTTAGAAAAATACTATTTGGCCAAAATATTTTTATAAGAAAATACTATACTATTCTATACACATTGCATGATCATTAGAAAAAGGTTTTGGATCAAGGAGATGAAGTATAAGAGTTGGAGGATTTATTTGATTTTAGAGCACTAGCAAACAGCAAACAAAAATCAATCAAGCAAAGTCAATAACACTCGAAAGTTTTTGTCAATCCATATTTTTAGCATGATTATTAGCTTAAGCAATGTGGCATAAAAATCAGGGTGTGACAGTCTTTCTAGCATTTGATCAATAAAAGTTAAAGGTTTATGATATTTCTTAGTAGCTTTATTCATTTTGCGAAAATCAATTGCCATTCTATAACCTGTAACAATTATTTGCGGGATCAATTCATCTTTATCATTAGGAACAACAGTAATGCCTCCTTTCTTAGGGACACAATGAACATGACTTACCCACTGACTATCAGCAATAGGATAAATAATACCTACCTCCAGAAGTTTTAGTATTTCATTTCTTACCACCTCTTCCATCTTCGGATTTAATCACCGTTGGTGATTGACAACTGGTTTAGTATCTGGTTCCCACTTAATTTTTGTGTTGGCATATGGTGGGACTAATGCCCTTAAGATCATCAAGATTATATCCAATAGCAACACGGTGCTTCTTCAGAGTTTTTAATAGTCTCTTTTCTTCATGCTCTGAAAGGTTAGCACTTATAATAACATGATATATCTTCTTTTCATCAAGATAAACATATATCAAAGTATCAGGTAATGGTTTAAGCTCAAACACGGGATCACCCTTAGGTGGAGGAGGATCCCCAAGGATTTCAACTGGAAAATTGTTTTTCAGAATAGGTCCTTGTTTAAAGAATATTTCATCTATTTCCCTTCTTTCATTCATAAACATATCATTCTCATGATCTAACAAATATTGTTCTAAAGGTTCAGTAGGAGGCACGACAATAGAAGCAAGACCAATAATTTCATCCTTACTAGGCAATTCTTTTTCATGGGGTCGTCCACGTAATTTAGAGAAATTATAATCATGAGACATATCCCCTAGACAACAGTAATAATATCTTTCTCGCAGTCTATCCTAGCATTGACAGTGTTCAAGAAAGGTCTACCAAATATAATGGGACAAAAATCATCTTGTGGGGAACCAAGATAAAGAAAATCAGTAGGCTATTTTATTTTCCCACACAAGACTTCGACATCCCTAACAATCCCAATTTGTGATATAGTATCTCTATTAGCAAGCTTAATAGTAACATCAATTTCTTCTAACTCGGCAGGTGCAATCTCATTCATAATTTCTTCATATAAGGTAAAAGGAATTGCACTCACACTAGCACCCACATCACATAAGCCATGATAACAATGATCTCCTATTTTAACAGAAACAACATGCATGCCAACAATAGGTCTATGTTTATCTTTAGTATCGGGTTTGTCAATTCTAGTAGCTTCATCACAGAAATAAATAACATGCCCATCAACATTATCAACCAAGAGATCATTAACCATAGCAATATTATGTTCAACTTTGATTTGTTTAGGTGGTCTAGGTGCTCTAATATTACTTTTATTAACCACAGTTGAAGCTTTAGCATGATCCTTTATTCTAACAGGAAAATGTGGTTTTTCAATATAAGCAGTAGGAATAACAGGATCAACATTATAAGTGATAGTTTCTTCTTCAACTTTAATTGGTTCAACTATTTTAACTTTTATGGGAGGATGATATTTAAACCACTTCTCCTTAGGGAGATCAACATGAGTAGCAAATGATTCATTAAAAGAAGTTACTATCTAAGAGACAAGTCCATATTTAGTGCTAAATTCATGAAAAGCATCGGTATCCATAAAAGATTTAACACAATCAAACTTAAGGCTTATGCCTGACTCATTACCTTTGTTGAGATCCCAATATTTAGAGTTGCATTCATTTCTTTCCAATAAATCCCATTTGAATTCAATAGTCTTACTCATATAAGAGCCAACACAAGAAGTAACGAGCATGGATTGAACATTATGAGAAAGTCGAGCATACATTTTTTGAATAATAATTTCTCTTGAGAGCTCATGATTGGGGCATTAATATAACATTGACTTAAGCCTCCCCCAAGCTTGAGCGGTACTTTCTCCTTCGCGAGGCCAAAAATTATATATATAATTCCGATCACGATGAACTAGATGCATAGGACAAAACTTCTGATGAAATTCCAATTTCAATCGGTTGTAGTTCCATGATCCAATAGCATCACATAGCCTATACCATGTCAATGATTTTCCCTTCAAAGATAAAGGGAAGAACCTTCTTCTTGACAAAATCCTCTAGGATACCTGCAAGCTTAAATAATCCACAAACTTCATCCACATAGATTAGGTGTAAATTGGGATGCAATGTTCCGTCTCCTGCATAAGGATTAGCTAGCAGTTTCTCTACCATACCCAAAGGAATTTCAAAGTAAATATTTTCAGTAGGTGTAGTACGTTGAGTAACTCTTTGTTCTTCTGGTCGGGGTGAAGATACGCCAAACAAGCCTCTGAAAGGATTATTTTACATAGTAACAAGTGATAGTAAATTTCAACACACTATATAAATGTTTCCTTACCAAATTCCACCTACCAAAGGCGCTTCTGTGGGGACCCCGACTCATAAATCGAGATCACCAAATGCACGTGTACAGTGATCCCAGAGACCGATGTTCACTGAACACACAGAAGCTGAATAACAAGAGTCATACATCCATATATACCGTTTGCACAAGTTCTGACCACTATGGTCAAGTCTTGAGTTTATATCATCGCAACGGCAATCTTCGTTTATAACTTGGACCCATGCCATCTGCCTTAACCCTACAGGCATTCTGATTGGAAGCGTCCGAGCTTGCATGTTCTTCACCAAAAAAATCTTCATCTTGCACCTGTTCTTTCATGTCTAGCCAATAAAATAATAAGTGGACAAACAATAAGTACTTCGAATGTACTCGCAAGCAACCCATATTTTTGAAACAAGTACGACAATGCATGATATATCACTAAATAGGAAGTGTTTGCAGAAAGCTAATTTTTGAGTGCAATGTCATGAACTACCTACTAGTGAAACATGCATCATAAGAGTCTAGTCGTCCTTGTAAACAGGTTACATATATCAACATAACCAAGTTTAGATCAACTCCAACTCAGTCAACACATTGAGTCTTGTGACTCAACTAGTTCTTTCCACACACACACACACACCAGGTTTCGCAAACACTGGACGTAGCCCAAGAGCGGTTACCCAACTATCCTTGACCGTGGACACGGCTATTCGAATAGTTTTACACTCTACAGAGGTTGCACACTTTACCCACAAGATCCGGGGTACTTCTGTGTCATCCACGACCTGTGGTACCTCAAGTACCTGGGGTAAGCAGCCGATCACTATCTTTCCCTAGACGACACAAACATAGGTTCCACTCATAGGTACACGGCCTTGGTGTATAAGCAAAAGATTGTGGGACTCTGCCCTTCACATTATCACACATACAGGAAGGGGCCAACGGTGTGTACGTTGCCCTGTGAAAACTGTCATGGCTGCCTATGTGAGTACGACCCCACCCCGAGACTGACCCCAAGTCACCCCCGTTACTAGTGATGTGGGCACCATGCTAGTATCAGCCTAACTAATCGATAATGCCCTTTCCCATATAAGGGTAGAGTGGTTGCGCATGTAAGGTTGGAATAACGGTCGCAACTTAAACCATTCTGTTTTGAAAACAATACACACACTTGACTCGGTACACCACTTTGTCATTTAGTGGTTACCCAACTCATCATATCCCTCGGGCATAAGTGGCACCCGACGAGGTTTTCGAAAAGTCTTTTCAAAGTACTCTGCCTCTGTTACCATGCATATTCCCGTCCCATTTGCGTAACCACTACTATAGCATCCTATCTACCCCCACCCGCATAACCCTCATAAGAAGGTAGGGTCATGCTTGATGCAAGTTTCAATAGGAAAGTAATAAAGGCAACAACCAAAGTGGTCACCACCTCATAATGATCGTGATGCATTCATAATAAGGTGCTATATGACATGCACAAAAAGGGTTTCTCAAACATGGTCAAAGGGTTGCTTGCCTTGTTCATCAGAGTCTTCAAAGCTTCTGTTCCATCTCCAAGTACTCTGTATACTTCGTGAACTAACGTCAGAAACAATCACTATAAGCAACACAACAAGGCAAAAATAAAAGTGCTCTAAAAATAGGATTGTACTTTTCTAGGATACCTCTGGTCATATGAAAAATGACCAAAGTGGTTTTATTGGAATGGGCTCAGTGGATATTCTGGAACATTTCAATATGAAGGATCTAAGGGATTAGTATATTTGCAAAAAGTGTACAGAAGAATTATTTTGAAAAATGAGCAAAGGCACCCATTTAACAAGGAATAATTTTAGGAGCATCTAGGAGTTGGTTTCACTGGATTTGGACTTCAAAGGAATTTCCTAGGGATTTGCAAAGTTGGTTATACATGGATAATTGAACCAATATTTGATGTGGTATAGAAAGCATTGGGAAAATGTTCAAAAACTAAGCTATGAACATATAAGTATCTAGGAATTTGAATAATTGCATTTGGATCAAAAATGGGCCCACCGTGATTTTCTAAATTTAGTCAGAGAAATGGAAAAATGTGATTCCATAAATATTTGTTAAGGAAAGGTTTTTGGAAAAATGTGCGAATAACACCATGTGATAGAGCATGATTTATGGAGTCACTAGAAATTTGAATCATCAAATTTGGACTCCATTTAAATATTTGGGGGATTTTACAAACTTACATAAAAAGAAAAGAAAAAGGTTTTACCTAAAAGGGTTGGATCTGCGCAGCGGCAGTGTGCACAGGGCGGGGTTTAGTGGCACGATGCCACTGGGCCGGCCCGGTGGCTCGGCCGCACGTGCAAAGGGGCCACATCGGAGGTAGCTTCAAGGGAATGGTCCTTCGCGCGGGGGAGGCGGTCAGGGCCGAAGCCATCTCCACTTAAACGGGCGGGGCCTGCTGCCGGGTGCCTTTCATGTGGGGACCACCCACAGGGTCGTCTCCCTCCTCCCGTGCCCGCGACAGAGGGGATCGAGCCCCTGGCTATGTGGCGGTCCGTGCTTGCCCCCGGCGCCACATGCCACCGGAGGGGTTGCCGAAGAGCGGTGCATCGGGGGAAGACCCTTGGGGACGGCAGGGGAGGACTAGAGCGCCTCCTGCACCGGCAGTGGCAGACGGCCTCATCGGGCAGTGGTGGCACCGGCACTACGAGGCACGGGAAGAGGCGGCGAGGAGCAGGGGTTCTCCATAGCCCATCGGCGGTTCTCCTGGAGGTCAAAGGAGAGGGGGAGAGGCCCTGGTTCACCAGAGCCAAGCGGAGGTCGACGGCGACCGAGGCGGCGATGGAGAGGCAAGGAGAGCCAGAGGGAGAGGGAGAGCATGTCCAGGAGGCAGCTGGGAGGGAGAGGGAACCAGAGGAGGCAAGAGAGGGAGCTCGGCGTAGCTTATATGGGGGAGGCGCCGGTGCACCATGGGCGCGGTCCAGGCCATGCTCGGGCGACCTCTACGGAGGGGTGAGGAGAGAGGGGAAGGAGGGGGCCAGCATGGTGGCGTATCACGCACGCTGAGGCGGCCTTGGGGGACATGGTCCCGACGCCCAAGGTCACCGAGTGCCTCGGAATGGGCAAGCTACAGCGCGGCTGGGCACTGCAGCGTGCTCCAGAGCGCATCTTTTGCATGCCATGGTGTGCCATGCATGCTCTGGACGCGTCCCAGCTTGTCCATTAGCTGATGAATCATCTAAGGGGGCCTTAGATGCCTAGGGTGTAAGGTAGAAGGGAGGGGTAATTAGTAGGAGGATAGAAAAGGTGCTGCCATGGTGAAAACAGATGGCAAAAGTGGTGTTTTACCCCATCAATCATTTAGCTGATGGCTTGGGTGAGTTGCTGGAGGTACAGGGTGACTAGGAGTAGTTGTGGTAAAAAATTGAGGCAAGGGAGAATAGTGGAAGTGGTCAAAACAGGTGTTTTGGTAAAATAGCAAAAGGTGTTTGATGTAAGTTTGGGCAAGTAAATGAAGTTTAATTGACATGAAAATTAACACGGTTAAGTGGCATGTAGATTTGAGGCTGTCCACCAATTTTGAGCTCATTTGGAGAAAGTGGCCCATGTAACTTTGGCAAACCCTACAAATCAACAGAAATGGATTTTCCAAGATTTAGTCATGCAAATCATTCCTCCTTGATGCACCCCTTGGTGTAGTGTCATCATTTGTGGTTTTAAGCATGTCCACAAATTTTGAGATCACAAGTAAACAGTTGGTAGTGTAGAGTTGTTCAAATTTAGATCTGGATAGAGAGGGTTTTGGAACACTTTGATCAAGTAATCCTTCTCTGCAACTTGTGCAATTTGTTCTAGCTACATAATTACACTATTTGAGCATGTGCACCAAGTTTGTTAGCATTTGGACAAGTTTGTCAACGTAAACTTGCTCAAACTTCAAAAAGCACAGGAATGATTTTGAGGGGGTTTGATGATGTTTTCTTGATCTTCAAGGCATGAGGCTTGGCAAGATCATCAAATATGTCATATGTGACATGATAGAATTTTATTGGAATTTTTAGGGAATATTTCCTTTGTAAATATTTCAAAAGCTTGAAATATCCAGAAATGGTTTTTGAGGGATTTGACCAATATTTTGAACATGACCATGTGTTGAAACTCATATATATGTACAATAAACGTCCTATGAGTTTCCCTAAATTTTCTCAAATATTTTTGAAACAGTTAAATAATTTTAACCTATTAAAGACCATTTCTGGCCTAAAGAAAAAGCATTTGAATAAAATAGTAAAATAACTTTGAAAATAATATTTTTGTGGTTTTGGGGAGTCCTATATCTAATAGGATTCAAATATAATTTGTGAAAGATTTTTCACATCCTTAATTAAGTACTTGTAGTTCAAGTCTCAATTCAGGGGGTTTCGGAAAACTAAATTTAGAAAATACTTTTTGGACAAAATATTTTTTTAAGAAAATACTATTATGTCCTATACACATGGCATGATTATTGGGCAAAGGTTTGGACCAAGGAGAAGGAGTATAAGAGTTGGAGGATTTATTTGATTTTTTAGAGCACTTGCAAAGAACACACAAAAAGCAAATCAAGCAAAGTCCAAAACACTCAAAAGTTTTTGTCAAACCACATTTTAGCATGATTTATTGACTTAAGTGTTGTGGCATGAAAATCAGGGTGTGACAGACCTACCCCCTTACAAGAATCTCGTCCCCGAGATTCCCAAACTAGGCGTGGAAAGGAATACGAAACTTGGATCTCGGGTAGTCTTCACTTCTTCATATTGCTTCTGTTTCCGAGTAGTGCTCCATTGAATCTTCAAGTGCTTGATGGTGTGTCTTCGTGCATGAAGTTCTACTTGATCCTGGTTTCTAATGGGTCTCTCACGTAGGTCATAATGAAGTTGGGAACGTTTCCGGAGTGGTGTCGTGTGGAAAAATGTTGTGCACAATGAGTGACTTAGGTGGTAACTCTAGCTGGTAGCCGTCCATTCTTCATCCTGCAATGATCTTGGAGAAGGCCGGTAAATCTTGGTTTGAGCTTCCCTTCGACATGGAAATGCTTGGTTCCTTCGAGAGGGGTGTCTTGCAGATACATCTGGTCTTCAACGCGGAAGTTTACTTCTTGATGATGGTGGTTGGTGTAGTTCTTCCTCCTTGACATGGAGGTCTTCAAATGTCCTCTAACTAGCTGCACGGCTCTTCTTCCGCCTTCGGGTAGACTAGTATGTCGTCAAAACAAGGATGACAACTGACTTGCCCAAGTACTCCATAAAGTCTATGGGGTACGTAAAGTGGGCTGGGATATTGGTGGTGGTCTCAGTTGAGTATTGGCAAAGGTCTTCTCGACCTAGAGCCAAAGCCCGTGGACATGATCCAACCTTGTTGTGGCTTGGTGGGGCTAAATGGTTTCAAGGATCCTAGTGTGAAAGTTAACATATCCTTGATCACAATTTCTGATATGCCAATCGTTCTATCTAGTCTTCCAACAAATCACCTCATACAACTGATGGCACATTGGCACAAGTCGGTGCTATACAAATGGTTTTTAACCCCTTTCCACGATGGCATTTGGAATCGTCGCCTAGTGAGTGTGGGCGATTGGGGGTCCTTCCCACACGACCCAGAAATCGTCGGGGATAGGCCCTCCTCGGACACCAAATGAGCTCGTGTGCGATCGGGCGAGGCATCGAAACCCAATCATTTCCGTTGGTGTGTACATCCCACACGGTGAATCCCAGAAAAACATTTCCGTAGGTATGTATATCACACACAGTCAATCCAAGGAATATGTTTTCGTTCTTATGTACATCCCACACAGTCAATCCAGGGAAAACGTTTCCGTTCTTATGTACATCCCACACAGTTTTATGTATACGCTTGTGAAAGATGTAAGTATCACACACGCTCTACCTTGGTTACCTTTTTGCTTTTATGAACTACATCACACACGATTTGATGTATAAAACTGTGTGGCATAGGGCTATCCATCACAAGCCCTTTTACTGCCAGAACCGTTTGCAAAGTTCCATGACTGCATGTTCTCTTTTTATTTTTTCCTATAATATATTATTCAATTTGGAAATTTTGAAATATGAAACGTGCAATTCAAATTCTTAGCACAATGGTTCAGCAACGAATCCATAAATAAAATTGCAAGTACAATATGTTTAGTAATTGCAGGATTAGGCAGCAATTAACTATGATGAACCACAATATTTAAAGCCGGTAAAGGTGAAGAGACAAGTGTAAATCATTTTGACTGCCGATGGTGTTGAAGAAGCTTAATGCCCATAATGTGCCTTCATGCATGCCATAGGCACGAACCACTTTTGTCCAACCCCTTATGACGATCACCGCCCATACTTCACAGCCTTTAGGAAGACTTCTAGAGCATTATCATGGTAGCATGAATTATATACTTTAACCTTAGTTGCCCCCACTCCGTTCATGTAGTTTGCAAGGTAATCATCAGTAAATAGCTTCGGAAACCACTGAAAAGACAAAAATATAAGATACTGAGGTCTAATAGAGTAACTTCTTGTGGGCAGGGGGAAAAGGCAACACATTACTTACCATCCTAAAGTTCAGTGTTGTCTTCGACAAAGTGTAAATAAAGAGCTTAATTCCAATCACCCATTTCTTTCGCCTAACAATCTTTCTTAGTTTCCTCACTTGACGCTTGTTCATGAATATCTCATTGCCCCATACGCAAAAGGGATCGAAGCGTGGATCAGTACCGCTCATATATGTACCTACAAGCAAACCAGTAAATGTTAGAAGCTAAACTGAGATTGCACAAATGATGTAAAATACAACTACCTATGTTCCTAAGTACAAGTATTTTTTTAGATTTCAATATGAACTACATACGAATGTATATAGAATTATAGATATAGTTTGGATTAGAATCTAGATTCACTCATTTTGCTCCTTATGTAGTCTATATTGGAATCTCTAAAAATACTTATATTTAGGAATAGATGATGTATAAGACATGGGATGCAGCTAACCTCGACGGCAAACAACAGCATCGCCCATTGTAGCCCTGTGTAAGTACATGGAAATCCAATGTTAACTACAACAGGGTTAACATCCACCAAAAATAGCAAATGGTAATAAAACAGCAACATCTGTAGTGATATCTTCATTGCGAAAGAGTAGCACGGTAGCAAAGGGAAGGATTAAAAAATGGATACAACTGTGAATTCCAACAGGCTTAAAAACATCCTAATTCATGTTTATAAGTTTGTAGCCATTGAGATACAACTGTTTAAAAATGGATACAACTGTTAATTGCAACAAGCTTAGTGGCCATTGAAACCGGTACTGATAAAAATGCAATTGGCGGAGTTAAACATCACAGGGCAGGTGTTGTCAGAGCAAATAATGGCCCAGTTGTCTATAAAAGGTAAGGAAAATAGCTAAAACGTGTTAGGCATGTTTACTACAACATGCTTAATACATCGACCGTACAAAACATAGCCATTAATTGCAACTGGTATTGGTAAGATTGAACTGGTGAGTACATACTTGGTAAGTCTCGAGAGGTAGTTGCTGGGGCACTTCATCTTGGCCAGAGCCCGCCCAAAGTCAGCGGCGGCGGAGGCGAGTTGTTCCTCCGGGTCGAAGCGTGGATCGGTGCCACTGACATGTGTACCTAGAGGCAACCAGTAAATGGTAGAAGTTAAACTGTAATTGCACAAATGATGTGAAATACTATAAGACATGGGATGCAGCTAACCTCGATGGCAAAGAACAACATCGGCCGTTATGACCCTGCGTAAGTACATGGACAGGCATGTTAAGTACAACAAGGTTAGCATCGATCCACCAAAAATAGCAAATGGACAGCATCTCTAGTATATCTTCATTGCGGAGAGTAGCATGGTAGCAAATGGACAGATTAAAAAATGGATGTAACTGTTAATTGCAACAGGTTAACAACATCCTAAGTCATGTTTTGTAAGTTTGTAGCCATTGAAATACAACTGTTTAAAAATGGATACAACTGCTAATTGCAACAGGCTTAATGGCCATTGAAACCGGTACTGATAAAAATGCAATTGGTAGAGTTAAACATCATAGGGCAGGTGCTGCCAGAGCAAAGAATGGCCCAGATGTAGCTAAAACATGTTAGGCATGTTTACTACAACATGCTTAATACATCGACCGTACAAAACATAGCAATTAATTGCAACTGGTATTGGTAAGATTGAACTAGTGAGTACATACTTGGTAAGTCCTGAGAGGTAGTTGTTGGGGCACTTCATCTTGGCTAGAGGCTGCCCAAAGACAGCGGCGGCGGAGGCAAGCTGTTCCTCCGGGTCAAAGCGTGGATCAGTGCCACTGACATGTGTTTCTACAGGCAACCATTGAATGGTAGAAGTTAAACTGTAATTGCACAAATGATGTGAAATACTATAAGACATGGGATGCAGCTAACCTCGACGGCAAACAACATCATCGGCCGTTATGACCATGCATAAGTACATGGACAAGCATGTTAAGTACAACAGGGTTAGCATCCACTAAAAATATCAAATGGGCAACATCTCTAGTGATATCCTGAGTCATGTATTGTAAGTTTGTTGCTGGTATTGGTGGAATTGAGCTGGACACGGTAATATTTGGACATCACACAGTGTGCAGTACTGAAATAAACAAGGCACGAACATGCTTAATACATCAACTGTACAAATCATAGCCGTTGCAAGTGGTATTGGTAAGATTTAGCTGGTAAGATCTTACCTGTTAAGTCCTGGGGGTAGTCGCTGGGGGACTTCATCTTGGCCAGAGCCTCCACCATGTCGGTGACGGCGGCCGAGGCTAGGTGTTCCTCCGGGTCAACACGCACAGCGCCATCGCGCCCTGGACCGCCATCAGCTCCTGGCGGTGGGGATTTGGAGGCATGAGGATGTTTCGCAGACGCCATTTAAGCAATCAGGCCGGGACCGTGATGGAGATTGGTGGGTTACCTGACTGGATCCGAGCAGAACGTAGATGTGGTTGAAGCTGTGGTTGCGGCGGCAGCGGTTTGAGATGCCGGTAGGGGGAGGCGCCAGGGGGGTACTGAGGGTGAGGATGTGGTTGGAGGGATAAAGTTTTGAAATCGCGCGCCTAATGAAAATTTCATTGTGAAACTTGAAACTTGGGCGGGGGAAACACACAACACAGACGAAGCGCGTAAAATACTCGTGTGCGAGAAAAAAGAAAGTTGGCATATCCCGTCTCCAAAAAAATGTACACGTGTACTTGATTTTTTTCGGTCGATGGTACGCCTGGTTTATTAGGAAACATCGCATAGGTAACTGAGTTATACAAGAGGTCAATGGCAAACGACAACAGAAACTTGGCTTCCCTTACAAATTTTGCTCGTTCATTATCGCACACGGTTCATCTTCGTCGCTTCCGGAAACAGTGTGCGCCAAGCCAATTGTGTGTTGCGTTATGATTGGCCGGAACCCCAGCCACGCGGATCGCGCCTGTGCACTGTAGGATGCGCCGCGATCAAACGGCAATCCACGTCCCTCACGTAACACCCGTGCACCTATAGCTGGATTGGATTTATATGCGCTAAATGCCTAGAAAATGCACATAATCCCCTAAATATGGTAAATGAGGCCGGAAAATGCCAAATTTGAACACGGTGATTTGCAGGGTGTATGTTCGTCGTAGAAAAAAACTCGAGGGCAAAGAACAAAGAAAATTTGGATTCCCCTTCAATCTCGGTGATTTCCCTCTCGAAAGCATGGAACTTCTTTGGTGATGGTTCGATTTATGAAGGCCGTGCATGACGACATAAGCCAAACCTTCTCTAATTTTTACCGGTGCATGGTGAGGTCATACCACGGCACACCATGCCAAGCGTCATGTTTTTCAAGTATTTATTTCCTTTTTCTATAGTTGAAAACCCAATAAAGAAATGTTTGTGGTTGACTATTGCCACACATTTCATCGAAATATATGTCCCTTCCTTGTAAAAGGCATGAGAATTTACTAAATGGCATGATCATGGTTTTCCAAGCCGTTCTTGTGCACCCTTTCATGCACCGATTGTTTGAACTTGAATTATGTGCATTAATGCCTAGGAAATGCACATAATCCCTTAAATATGGCAAATGAACCCAGAAAAGTGCCAAATTTGAACACGGTGATTTGTAGGTTGTATGTTCATCATAGAAAAAAACTCGTGGACAAAGGACAAAGGAAATTTGGATCCCCCTTCAATCTTGGTGATTTCCCCCTCGAAAACATGTAACTTTTGCGGTGATGGTTCAATTTGATGAAAGGCGTGCATCATGACATAGGAAAACATTCTCCAATTTTTACCAGGGCATGATGAGGACATACCATGGGACCACACCAGGCGACATGTTTTCCAACCATGTGTTTCATTTTTTCTATAGTTGTTAACCCAGTAAACGACGCGTTTATGGTTGACTATTGCCACACATTTCCTTGAAATATCTGCCCATTCCTTGTAAAAGGCATGAGAATGTGCTAAATAACACAAGCATGGTTTTCCAGACCGTTCTTGTGCACCTTTTCATGCACCGATTGTTCGAATTTGAATTATGTCCATTAATGCCTAGAAAATGCACATAATCACATAAATATGGTAAATGAGCCCGGAAAAATGTCACATTTCAACACATTGCATTTGAGGCGGTGTGTTGATCATTGGAAAAAAACTAAAAGACAAACTAGGACGGAAATTTGGATTCGCCTTCAATCTTGGGGATTTCCCTCTCGAAAGCATGGAACTTCCTCGGTGATGGTTCGATTTATGAAGGACGTGCATGATGGCATAAGCCAAACCTTCTCTAATTTTTACTAGGGCATGGTGAGGTCATACCATGGCACCATGCCAGGCATCATGTTTTTTAAGCATTTATTTCATTTTTTTCTATAGTTGAAAACCCAACAAACAAACATTTGACCACCGGCAAAATGTTAAGCGGTCGTTCTCACCGGTAAGCGAGATAGCCTTTGATCGCCGCCTGCCTCGCTCCCACTAGTCTGTATTAATGGCGCACCCGAGCGGCCACGCTCCTCCCATCCTCGCCACACACACAATCCTCTCTCTCCGCCCACATCCTCGACACCACTCTCAGTCCTCAAAGTCGTCTGTGTATGAGTATGCCGCCGAAGCGCCCCATCGGAGGGAGCGGCGACGCCGGGGCTGCTGAAGCACTGGAGCACGGCATAAATATGGAGACAAAGGTTTCCATCGCCACCGACGAGGTGGAGAACAGTCTGCCAACAAGCAGAGGAGGGTCGAGCAAAAACCGCAATCGACTCCAGCAGGCCTAGACTTCATCAACAACCTCCCCGATGATATGTTGAAAGTCATCATATTCCTCTTCCCAATCAAATATGGGGCGAGGACAATCACACTTTACCGGCAGTGGTGCCCCCTATGGCTCCTCACCCTTGTCGACCTCCTCGACGCCCTCGAGCTCTGCCATGGCTATCGCAAAAGCTTGGATGCATTCTCCAAGATCCTCGGCAATCACCATGGCCCAATCAGAGGCCTTATCATGGGCAAGTTCTGTTCCAATGGCAGGGAACGAGCCAAGCTTGACGAGCGGTTCCAATCCCCTACCATAGATCATCTCGAGGAGCTCAGTTTTAATGATGGGCATATGCGCTCGCTGCCAACGTCTGCACTCCGCTTTGTGCCCACGCTACGCCTCGCCAAGTTGATGAACTGCCATTTCCCCCCACTTAATGACACTCCCGCTCTTTTTCTACCACGGCTGAAGTACCTTAAGCTCGTCGTCATCTGCATCCCAAAGGATGACATGGAGCGCTTTCTCCGTGTCTCTACTACACTCGAGTTCCTTCGTCTTCACGCGATGAATTGGTCGAGTACCTTCCACATCACCTCCAGGACTCTTCGGACTATTTATGTGTGTTGCTGCATTGAGAGATCACAAAAGGTGGACCACGGTATTGTCATTGAGGACACACCTTCACTTGATAGATTACTTGTAGTTGATCAACAAGATCCAACAAGAATCAATGTCATTTCTGCGCCGAAATTGACAGCAGTGGGCTACTCATGTGTCACATACTACTACTTTCAGGTACAACAATCGCCTTATACCTCTCCTTGTTGATATCAACATTATTTCTAGTTTTGAAGATGTATGTTCGTCTGTCATCGAGCAAAGCTTCACCCAAATTCTGGGTACAGTGAAGGTCTTGGCACTAGAATCTGTCGGGCCCAACCTAGACCAAGTTGTCAGTTGCCCGAGATGCTTTCCGTGCCCGAAGAAGCTGTATATCGAGGTGATGTTCCTTTCTTGTTAAATGTTAACCATAAGGGAGTTCAATTTTTTGCACCTTATCCCAAGTTTACAATGACAGTGTACTACGATTTCTGAAGGAAATTTTAAGGATTTCAGGACATACACCCCCCACCCCATATTGGTTGCTTGATTCATATGGTTACGATCCATAAGCATTTCATTGGATTCATCTGTACTAGTTTTCTTAGGGAAATTTTCATCCAGTCCATCCTCTTGTGAAGAAGGCTACATTTTTCTAGGTTGTAATCAAATGCCCATGTTAATCATGTCAGATCGAAGATGGCACATTGGTGCATTTTACAAATCCTGCAAACCAAATAGTCATGTAGTACTGTTCAAAACTGCATGTAGGCACTAACACGTTCTCTTCTTTTGCAGATAATAATAGGCCCGGAGGTAGATAATGTTTATAACGACAATCACATCGAATGCCTGGATCTGCATCTCTCAAATATTACTTTGAACTCCTACCGGGGGACCTTACCGGAGATTACACTCGCCAGGTTCAATCTTGCCACAGCAAGGGTGCTGAGGGTACTGAGGTTGAACACACATTTCATTAGGAAAGATGAATGGTATGCTGATCATAGCCGACAGGTACTGCAGAATGGGAGAGGCTCCAAAAAAAGCTTAACTTCGTATTGGAAGAGCATATGATAGAGTAATTGAAAGTCATTGTGTCAAACCAACACATGACTTGTCAGCGGCTGATCCCTTTGCAGAAATGATGAGGTTTGCAATGTTTGAATTTGGGCATTGTAATCTTTGAATTTGAACCTTGCAATATTTATGGTATCTGTTATATATAACATAATTGGATGGTTAATTTGGTATTGCAATAATGTCATGTTACAATTATATATATGTTGTTCTTATGTACATAGAGCACAGATGTTCTGCAGACAGATCATATCGCATCTTCTTATTATATTGAACCATTTCCGTTCTCTTCTCTCAACACAAACAGTTCATCCGAGTGAACCGCATGCCGTATATCGCACACACCTTGATCTAGCTAACCGTTTGTTTTGTGTTGCCTACTCACAAACAGTTCATCCGAGTGAACCACATGTCGTATATCGCACACGCCTTGATCTGGCTGACAGTTTCTTTTGTGTTGCCTAATCACAAACAGTCCATCCGAGCGAACTGTATGTTGTATATCACACACACCTTCATCTGGCTGCCCATTTCTTTTGTTCCTCCTCATCGCAAACAGTTAATTAAACTGAATTGTATGCCCTGCATTGCACACGCAACTAAAATCTGAACCGTGTCTGATGCATCCTCCATCGCAAATGTATTGCACCTTTTTTGAAGGTTTTTTACACTGCCGTTTGCGATTATGGCATAGCACACAGTTTCGTCGAAGGGTCTCTGATCGTAGTGTCGCATTAGCAGCATCCTGCAGTAGTGGCATCATCTCGTATAGGTCAACTCCAATCACTCAGGCCATTCATATCCCCATGACCCCCAAGAGGAGGTCTAACAGAATCATACATGTCAACTATTCCTAAACTCATGTGTATGGCTACCCCTAAGAATCCATGGGTAGAGCATACAAGCTGCTAAACTTGAATTAAACATGACAATCCAAGTGCTCAACCTATTCTTCCAAGGTCCAAGATACTGCATCTCTATCCTAAGGAAACACGTCGTAAGCCACTCCAAGATCTTGTTTCCTTCCTATGAATCAACTCCAGTAGCCCGTTAACTTCCATCAATCACTACCTAATCCATTATTCCTACATACCTGAAATCTATGGTGTTCCACATGATCTTCTAAAGTCCCTATAATCCCCAGATACTTGGAAGGGCTATCCATTACTACATCAAGTCCACCAATTCCCATCATGATCAAGTAAACTCCAAGGTCATGCTTATATAGATGCCTAAATCATCTCCGACAATTAATCCAATCTCCTAGTTTATGGTCCACCGAGAAACATGGTAGCATGATCGAGATCATCAGTCTAAATCCAATTTACTCCGAACCATGTACACATACTCAACATCTATACTCAACTAGAATCACTCACTTAAATCCAAATCGCATGTTCAACGAGAATTTCTACATGTTTCCCCCAAGTCATTGTCGTAATGTCGACTATCTTCTATCAATATCCCCCGATGAAGTCAAAACCTTACACTCCCAAGAATTTCATCTTGCGATCATAATTTGCCTACAAAATCCAATTTACACCAGGGGTAATGAAAGCTATGCTACTCTATTAACATGATCCCACCAGGTTCGCCTACCAACATGAAAGCCTTATAATCCACCGAAGAGTCTCAGATAATTCCTCAAGGTATCTAACATAAACTCATCAAGTCATTTTTCCTCTATTCCTATATCCTCAAATTGGTCTTACCTATAGCATCGTCAGTTCTTGTGCTATATTAGGATGATAAAGTGTTCGTTCACTATGTCCACTAGTTCCATAATGAACCCAATATTGTGCAAGGTTACGGAGGCTTATTAGTTACGGAGGCGCGTGGTTAAGGGTTTGATATGGGGTATCACGTGAGATCTCGAAGGGCTAGGGGATAGGTTTCTAATCTTGAGGGGTAAACATAACTCCACGGGGCTGCACTTGGTCAAGGAGGCTGCAACAAAAGTCTTCAGTGCCAGTTGGTTGCCGAGGTAGAATCCTTGGTGTAGCTTGTCTTGGCGGTCTTCAGTTGAGGAGAGAGATGAGAGGGAAAAGTAGCATAGAGGAGGTGGGATGCCTAAAGGGGGTTCTATAGTGCAATTTCAAACAAACAAGTGCTGAAAGGGCCAAACACAAGCATTAAGATAAGGAAGGTGATATAGTCGCGTACTTGTTGCCTAGGGAAAAAAGGGCAACTGATATCAAAACACAAACAATAAAAACAAGCAACACACAATCATGCTTCTACTCGAACCATCATACGGACTCGACTCCGCATAGGGGGTACATGACTCATCCTACCCTAGGGGTTCTCGGACTCAGTAGTCATGCCTTGCTCCGTGCCTCGTGCAGTCTTCTGAGTTTTCCTCAGGTGTTGCTACGTCTCTTGTAGTTGTTTGATGAAACGATCTGGGTTGGGCTTGAAGAATCTTCAATAACTTCTCGCCTGCTGAAGTGATAGGGTGAAGGTGGCTCCTCGTAGCTGGCATTGACTTGGTCTTCTCTGGTCTTCTTAATCATGACGATCCCTTTTTGTCTTCTAAGGCATCAACGGTACCAGGTAGGCAATTCTTTATGCAATGACAATAACAAGGCATAGTAGAGGTCCAATCTGTCGGACACATAGTTGACGGTATCGTCACCGAGAGCGGGGGATGCCGAGATTTGTTTTTCCTGCTCACTATAGTGAGGCGGACCAAATGGCAAGGTTCTCATCCACCGGTGGTTGCCGACACAACAATGGTAAGGACAAGGTTGCTCTATTAGCGATGTATATTATGATCTTGCTTTTCCTATGCCCTGATCATCGTAGGCTAAGGCTGCATCATCCAGGGGCAGTGTCAAGGGTGTCATCATCTTCTGGGTCGTCATGTCCTCATTCCTCGAGGATGTATCTTCTGTTGGTATCGTCTTGTTGTGGTGTCGCCAATCTTGTGTTCAGAAGATGTGGGTGAATGTCTGACAAGGCATCTTCCTTCTAGATTGTCCACGAGGATTTCAAGGAATCCAGTGGTCAGGGCATAAGGGTTCTAGCGACCAAAAATTTTGAAGGGGAAGAGATCAATAAGGAATGTATACCTTAGTTTTTCAAAAAACTGAGAAGGGAAGAGAAGTATAGATAGTTTTGAAAACTAGTAATAGTTTTGGAAATAGTTTTGTCCTAACTAATGACCATGCTAACTAAGGCTTCCTACAGTCAGGATGGCTCTGATACCAGCTCTGTGGGGACCCCGACTCATAAGTCGAGATCACCGAATGCACGTGTATAGTGATCCCAGAGATCAATGCTCACTGAACACACAGAAGCTGAATAACAAGAGTCTTACATCCATACATACGGTTTTACACAAGTTGTGATCATTATGGTCAAGTCTTGATTTTATATGTTGGAGATATGCCCTAGAGGCAATAATAAAAGCATTATTATTATATCTCCTTGTTCATGATAATTGTCTGTTATTCATGCTTGAATTGTATTGTACGGAAACAGCGATACATGTGTGAATACATAGACCACAATGAGTCCCTGGTAGGCCTCTAGTTACCAGTTCGTTGATCAACAGATGGTCAAGGTTTCCTGACCATAGACATAGGATGTCAGTGATAATGGGATCACATCATTAGGAGAATGATGTGATGGACAAGACCCAAACTTGAGCATAACACGAGATCGTATAGTTCGTAATGCATAAGCTTTTCGGTGTCAAGTATTTATTCCTTAGACCATGAGGTTGTACAACTCCCGGATGCCGTAGGAATACTTTGGGCGTGCCAAACGTCACAACGTAACTGGGTGGCTATAAAGGTACGCATTGGCGATACGTCCAAAACGTATCTATAATTTCTGCTTGCTCCATGCCACCTTTGGGTGATATTGCTATGATATTCATACACTTCCATACACTTTTGATCATATTTGGACTAACTTACTAATCCAGTGCACCCCAGTGCCAGTTTCTGTTTTCGGCTGTTTTCGTATTTCAGGTTTTCACGTTTGGAGAATTGCCCAGAAAAATACAGAAAAAATATATAAAAAATCAGCGTTCCGGGAGCTACCGTGCGGCCAAAGTACAGCCGGGGGGGACCCACAGGGGCTCCAGGCGGCCCCCCCTGGGCCGCGCCGGGGGGGCGCCTGGGCACCCCTGACCCCCTCTGGTGGCCCCCTTTGGCATATATTTAAAGCGTGTCGAGGAAACCCTGATTCCGGACCCCTTTTCTCCAGACGCGATTCCGATCTCCGCCGCCATCGCCATCAAGCTTCGGGAGACCAGAATTCCTGTGCCGGCACCCTGCCGGGACGGGGAAGTGCTCCCGGATTCATCTCCATCGACGTTGCTTCCTCCCTCCATGATGCGGGAGTAGTTCCTCTTCGGGGCTGAGGTTCTTACCAGTAGCTATGTGGTCAATTCTCTCTCCCATGATGTGATCTTCGTTGTGATCATAGGCTATGTTAATCTAGGGTGTTTCCCCTTCCTCTATGTATTAGATTGATGTACTCACTTGTCTTTATCTAGTATAATCCCCGAGACCAAGGTGACAGCGGTCTATTGGACATGGATTAGAACAATATTTTCATGAGTGATTTCCTCTCTTGTGTGTTGATTGAAGACTGAGAGTCTCTTGGTGCTTGTCTTTGACTATCCTTTAGATATGTTGTGGTGATTGTGGGACTCTCTTTGGATGGCCGCGGTGACATTAGGAAATCCTTAGATTGAGAACTACGAACTTTGAGGTGTGCTTTTGTAGCCCTACATAATTCGCGTCCTCTCTTGACCGCGAAGGAATGATCTCCGAGTGTGTCCCCTTTGCATGTTTTATGGGAAATATCATGTGATTCAATTATGTTAATGTTGTTGGGAGTTGCCACTAGTGAAAGTATGAACCTTAGGCCTTGTTTCCACCATTGCAATACCGTTTGTGCTCACGTTTACTACTTGTTTGCTTGCTGCACTTTTTATTACATATTTATATTACCTTGTTTAGCCATCCATATCACTTGCCATTTAACCTCTCTTCGCCGAACTAGTGCACCTATACATCTGACAAGTGTATTAGGTGTGTTGGGGACACAAGAGACTTCTTGTATCTTAGTTGCAGGGTTGCTTGAGAGAGACCATCTTCAACCTCTACTTCCCTGAGTTCGATAAACATTAGGTCATCCACTTGAGGGAAATTTGTTGCTGTCCTACAAACCTCTGCGCTTGGAGGCCCAACATAGTCTACAAGAGTAGAAGCGTGCGTAGACATCAAGCTATTTCTGGCGCCGTTGCCGGGGAGGTGAGCGCTTGAAGGTATATCTTTAGATCTTGCAATTAAATCTTTTTGTTTCTTGTTTTTTTATTTCACTAGTTATGTTTATGGAAAACCTTACTATTGGATCGTTGCTTGCGGGAGGACGCCCCACACCTGTGGTGGTTGATCCTCCCCCTACTGAAATTGTGCCTTATAAAATACCAGCTGGTATTATCGATCATGTTTTGGCTAATCGTTATGCAGGAGACAGACATCCCGATGAACACTTGCTATATCTGTCACAACTATGTTCATTATTTAAGCTTGCAGGTGTATCGAGGGAGTTTGTCATGAGGAAATTATTTGCCTTGTCACTGAAAGGAAAAGCATTGGAATGGTATAGGCTACTAAATGACTCTCACCTGCTGGAGTGGGAAGAGATCCAGTCTCTCTTTTACTCCAAATTTTATCCTCTTCATGAAGTCCATAAGAATAGGAATTATGTTTATAATTTCTACCCTCATGACGGAGAGAGCATAGCTCAAGCTTGGGGGAGACTGAAAACGTTAATGCTAAAATGTCCTAACCATGGGCTCCCCAAAGATATTATTATTACTAACTTCTATGTGAGGCTCTCTCGACAGGATAAAGATTTGCTCGATGCTTCCTCTATGGGTTCTTTCACAAACAAAAAGATTGATGCTAAATGGGAACTCCTTGAAAGAATTCAACGCAACACTGAAGATTGGGATATCGACAAAGGTAAAGAGTCAGGTATAATTTATGAGTATGATTGCATTAAGTCCTTTGTTGAAACTATAAGTTTTAATAAGTTTAGTGCTAAGTTTGGGCTTGATTCTCAACTCCTTGTTGATTTCCTCAAATCTTTTGCTTCACATCTTAATATGCCTAAGGAAGATTGGATCAAGTATCATAAACCTTTTAAAGAGACTTGCAAAGAAAATGAAATTGTTCATGATGATTTCAACATGCATGATCCAATTCCTAAAAATGAAGTTTTATATAAGCATGTTAATTTTTGTGGAGTGGAGAGACCTTGTGAAAGGCCTATGATTGAAGAAGAGAAGTATTGTAAACAACATAAGCATGAAAGAACAATCACTTGGGTCAGCGATTTAAATGAAATTGCTAGAGAATTGTGTGACATTTATCCTTTTACTTGTGAACTTTGCTGTACAGAGGGTCACTTTAATTTTCAATGCATGAACTTTCAAAACATAACTGTTAACCGGTTGTGTGATGACATGATCACCTCTGATCTTTATGATGAGCTTATGTTATTTTTGATGTGTGAAGAGTTATCAGAAAAGACTTCTTGGCTGGATGATAATGCCATAGGAATAAAAAACACTTTGCAAAATTGCCATCTCTATTGTGTTGTTAATTGCCATGAAAATGACTACATAAGTAAGATTAGAAAGGAGGGAACTTTACCAAAGTATAAAAATGTCTCTTATATTTCTGCTAATAAAAAGGAGAGTTTCTCCCAAGTTTCCCCTATTGTTTCTAATGATAAACCAAGATATGTGGAGAAGCTTCATCTCCAACCACTCCCTCCTAAGGTGAAGAAGAAGAAAAAGAAGAGGAGGAGGAAGAGGAGCAAGAAGGAAGAAGAACGGGTATCAACCTGGCCTGAGCATATTCCTCCCATCAACTTTTATCCTAACGGTAAAGAAGAAGGTGAAGTTTATTGCCTTAATTATCATCTTGATGATACGTCCGTAGGTACTATTGAAGATGATTTTGATTATGATGTGCATGTTACTTATTGTGATTGGGAAAATGATGATAATGCTGCTTATGATCTTGAAAATCTTTTTGGTACCAACTCTGAAAGTGAAGATATGGGAAGCTCTAAGCTTGGGGATGATAGGATTGCAAATCCTATCCCCACTAGTGATGTGATAATTGATAATTCTCTTGCTAGTAAGAATAAAGACAACATGTTTACAAATATAGTTGCTAGCAATGATAATGCTCTTCCCTGCCATGATGATGTTATAACTCCAATCTATAGTGATTATAAAGGTACCTATGACATAAGGAGAAATTATCCTTATGAAACTTGTCATAATCATGAAGGGAATTACTCCCTTGTTGAACACCACCCTCCTAATATACAACTAATCTATAGTGTTCAAGTTGTTTATGATAGTCCTACTCCCACTATTACCAATGAGAAAAATTATGCTTATGTGGGGAGTGAGAGTACCTTTTTGCATGTGGATCATGGTAACAATGCTTTATGTGATGCTTATATTGTTGAGTTCATTCATGATGCCACTGAAATTTATAATGAGAGAGGGAGGCTTGGTTCTAAATATCTTAATAATATCAAGTTCCCTTTCTTTATGTTGAAGGTTTTGAAGCTGCACTTGTTTTGTCTTCCTATGCTTATTGCTTTGTGCTTCAGTGAATTATTCTATTGCAATATTCCTATGCATAGGAAGCATGTTAGGCTTAAATGTGTTTGGTATTTGCTTCTTGATGCTCTCTTTTGTTCTTCAACTCTTATCCCTACGAGAGCATCATTAAAGTCTTATGCCTAGCTTAAAGGCATAAAAGAAAGCGCTTTTGGGAGGCAGCCCACATGAATAAAATTTTTGCTTTTGTTGAGTCTTGATGTTGTTTACTTCTGTAGCATCATCATTGTATCTTTGCTTTTCATATTTGTGCCAAGTATAGCCTCTGATTGCTAGAAAGTTCAAAGGTTGTGAGGTGCTGTCCAGGAAACAGATTCTGTCCTTGGATAGAAAAAATCGTATAAAACCACCAGATCATCTTTTTGGTATGAATTTTTTCGACAGCGTTCTCTATATAATTGTCTTTCGTGCGTCAGTTCTGAGTTTTTTGATTTGAGTTGCAGAAGTATCCCGAACAGGTCAATTACTGCCTGCTGTTCTGTTTTTCACAGATTCTGTCCCGTTTTGCCTTACCTTCACTTTGCAAATTAAGAACTTGCTTTTTCTTTGCAAAAACCTTTTGGCAATCTTGAGAAACAATAGAACTTCAAGAATATCCTTATTTCCAGCAAGGTATAATTATTTTATTAAGAATACTAACCTCGCTAATCAGATTATGATGAGTTGTGTATGAAGGGAGTTTTCAAGTGTGCGAGGGAAGATGATAAAAAGATTCAGGAGTGTCAAGCGCTCAAGCTTGGGGACGCCCCCTTGCACCCCCAAGAAATATTCAAGGATACTCAAGCATCTAAGCTTGGGGATGTCCCTGTGCATCCCCTTCTCCATCAACATTATCAGTTCGTCTTTCGTTCCGCTATATTTTTATCACTTCATGTGTTATGTGCTATGCTTGGAGCGTCTTGCTTTTAGTTTTCTTTTTAGTTTTTCATAACGAGTCGGAACCCAGAATTCCTTTATGTGGGAGAGAAACACGCTCCACCTCTACCTAGAACATTACATAGAATTTTCATGTCTATCTGTGCTGTGTGTGTTCTTTGTCTTTAAATAGCTACTATCGTGATCTGCTCTTAGTATTCATGCTTATCTTTTCAAAGAGCTTTTATTTAGTTGGTTGCTTGAACTCTTTTTAATTATCATGCTCACCTTATTAAGAGAGTTTGCTTCCGTTGCATTGGTTAATGTGTCTATGATAAAGATGCTACTTTCATGATGGTGCTTAGTAGTTCAGGTTTTCTTATGGTTAATCTCAAATAGCTGGGGGGGTTCCCAACGTGTCATTGGAATACCAACTTGGTTTGTTTGCCTATGATGTGGTATGGTTTAGTAATATCTTCCTTTGAGAATTTATTTTGATTGACTTGGCGTATGCTCACGCATATTCAAGACTGTAAAGAAAGTCTGTCAAGCCTTGATGATCTTTTGTTTCTAAGTAGCGATATAACTACCATGCCTGATTCAATATTGCTTTGTCGCTCTGCATGATTATGACCGTCATTGCTCTCTTAGTTGGTTGCTCCCAGTCTTTTGCTAACCTCCACCTGCACTAAGCAAATTAACCATGCAATACATAGCTCATGGGAAAGTAGCCTAAAAACTATTGTGGTAAAGAATATGTTGCTTATGTATCTTATTTCTTATGAGTTGCTTGCTGAGCGGTAACCATGTTTCTGGGGACGCCATCTACTGTCACACTTTTGTTGAATATCATGTGAGTTGCTATGCATGTTCGTCTTGTCTGAAGTAAGGGTGATTTACCGTGGGTTGAATTAATATGCATATTGTTAGAGAAGAACATTGGGCTGCCAACCAAAGCCATGCATCATGGTGGAAGTTTTAGCTTGGACCTTAATCCTCAATCTCTCATGAGAATATGCTTATGCATTTAAGAGGAGTCCATCATCTATTTTCTATGTTGTCCCGGTATGGATGTCCTCAAGTTTAGATTTATCAAAAACGAGAAATCAAATGCGATCTATCTCCTTGGACCTTTGTACAGGTGGCATAGAGGTACCCCTTTGTGACACTTGGTTAAAACATATGCAATGCAATGATAACCCATGGGAATCCGAGCTAATTAGGACAAGCAGCGAGCACTATTAGTATTCGATGCATGAGGCTTGCAACTTATAAGATGTTTTATACATGACACATATGAAGTACCACTACCGTTAACACAATTGCTTCCATGTTTCAAAATAAAAAGCTCTAGCACTTTAAGCATCAACTACTAAGAGCATGATTGTCATTCTGAGTGTAATGTGCATTGTCCCAAAGTAGCATTGTCTTATGCATGATTGTGATATCGTTTATTTTGAAATGATTGTATCTAGTCATCACTGAACCTTGAAGGTGCCCCTGCACTTATGTTTTGCATCACTAAAGGGGGCAAGCTAGATATCACTTGATCATATTTGCACATCATGTTCATTGCAAATCTTTTTGATGTTTCAGTTTCATGTTGTAAAACTTTCAGTCATTTTTGATTTTCTCTTGAGACAACTTAATTACTTTAGAATCATTGTCTCAGTAAGCTTTTGTCATATGACTATGAGAAAGTCCTATATGGTTAATAGCATGTCACCACAGAAATTATTCTTGTTATCATTTACCTACTCAAGGACGAGCAGGAATTAAGCTTGGGGATGTTGATGTCCAAAACGTATCTATAATTTCTGCTTGCTCCATGCCACTTTTGGGTGATATTGCTATGATATTCATACACTTCCATACACTTTTGATCATATTTGGACTAACTTACTAATCCAGTGCACCCCAGTGCCAGTTTCTGTTTTTGTATTTCAGGTTTTCACGTTTCGAGAACTGTCCAGAAAAATCCAGAAAAAATATATAAAAAATCAGCGTTCCTGGAGCTACCGTGCGGCCAAAGTACAGACGGGGGGACCCACAGGGGCTCCAGGCAGCCTGCCCAGGCGGCCACCCCCCTGGGCCGCGCCGGGGGGGCGCCTGGGCACCCCTGACCCCCTCTGGTGGCCCCCTTTGGCATATATTTAAAGCGTGTCGAGGAAACCCTCCGGACCCCTTTTCTCCAGACGCGATTCCGATCTCCGCCGCCTTCGCCATCAAGCTTCGGGAGACCAGAATTCCTGTGCCGGCACCCTGCCGGGACGGGAAAGTGCTCCCGGATTCATCTCCATCGACGTTGCTTCCTCCCTCCATGATGCGGGAGTAGTTCCTCTTCGGGGCTGAGGTTCTTACCAGTAGCTATGTGGTCAATTCTCTCTCCCATGATGTGATCTTCGTTGTGATCATAGGCTATGTTAATCTAGGGTGTTTCCCCTTCCTCTATGTATTGGAATGATGTACTCACTTGTCTTTATCTAGTATAATCCCCGAGACCAAGGTGACAGCGGTCTATTGGACATGGATTAGAACAATATTTTCATGAGTGATTTCCTCTCTTGTGTGTTGATTGAAGATTGAGAGTCTCTTGGTGCTTGTCTTTGACTATCCTTTAGATATGTTGTGCTGATTGTGGGACTCTCTTTGGATGGCCGCGGTGACATTGGGAAATCCTTAGATTGAGAACTACGAACTTTGAGGTGTGCTTTTGTAGCCCTACATAATTCTCGTCCTCTCTTGACCACGAAGGAATGATCTCCGAGTGTGTCCCCTTTGCATGTTTTATGGGAAATATCATGTGATTCAATTATGTTAATGTTGTTGGGAGTTGCCACTAGTGAAAGTATGAACCTTAGGCCTTGTTTCCACCATTGCAATACCGTTTGTGCTCACGTTTACTACTTGTTTGCTTGCTGCACTTTTTATTACATATTTATATTACCTTGTTTAGCCATCCATATCACTTGCCATTTAACCTCTCTTCGCCGAACTAGTGCACCTATACATCTGACAAGTGTATTAGGTGTGTTGGGGACACAAGAGACTTCTTGTATCTTAGTTGCAGGGTTGCTTGAGAGAGACCATCTTCAACTTCTACTTCCCTGAGTTTGATAAACCTTAGGTCATCCACTTGAGGGAAATTTGCTGCTGTCCTACAAACCTCTGCGCTTGGAGGCCCAACATAGTCTACAAGAGTAGAAGCATGCGTAGACATCAATTGGGTATCTCCGAAAGTGTCTGTTGAGTTGGTACGAACCGAGACTGGGATGTTGTCACTCCGTATGACGGAGAGGTACCTCTGGGCCCACTTGGTAAGACATCATCATAATGAGCTCAATGTGACTAAATAGTTAGTCATGGGATGATGGATTACGGATCGAGTAAAGAGACTTGCCATGACGAGATTGAACAAGGTATCGGGAATACCGACGATCGAATATCGGGCAAGTAACGTACCGATGGACAAAGGGAATAACGTACGGGATTAAGTGAATCCTTGACACGGTGGTTCATCCGATGAAGATCATCGAGGAACACATGGGAACCAACATGGGTATCCAGATCCCGCTGTTGGTTATTGACCGGAGAGTGGTCTCGGTCATGTCTACGTGTCTCCCGAACCCGTAGGGTCTACACACTTAAGGTTCGGTAACGCTAGGGTCGTAGAGATACATGCACGTGGAAACCCGAAAGTTGTTCGGAGTCCCGGATGAGATCCCGGACATCACGAGGAGTTCCGGAATGGTCCGGAGGTAAAGATTGATATATAGGAAGTCCAGTTTCGGCCATCGGGTGATCTCCGGGGGTCACCGGGAGCGTCCCGGGACCACCGGAGGGGCCCCGGGGGTCCACCGGGTGGGGCCACCCATCCCGGTGGGGCCCCTAGGCCGCAAGGGGAAGTGTCCAGCCCTAATGGGCTGGCGCACCACTAGGGGCCCACCTCCCCATGCGCCTAGGGTTGAAACCCTAGGGGGGAGGGGGCGCCCCACTAGCCTTGGGGGGCAAGGAACCCCCCCTGGCCGCCGCCCCCCCTGCAGATTGGATCTGCAGGGGCCCTGGCGCACCCCCTGGCCCCCTATATATATGTGGGAGGGGAGAGGGCAGCCGCACCCTTGCCTTGGCGCCTCTCCCCCTCCCGTCACACCTCCATACTCCAACGCAGGGCGCCCGGCGAAGCCCTGCTGCGATCTCCACTGCATCCGTCATCATGCCGTCGTGCTGCCGGATCTCTGACGACTTCTCCTCCCCCCTTGCTGGATCAAGAAGGAGGTGACGTTGCTGCACCGGACGTGTGTTGAACGCGGAGGTGCCGTCCGTTCGGCGCTAGATCATCGGTGACAAAGAACGCGAAGAGTACGACTACTTCATCCACGCTTCTTCGAAAGCTTCCGCTCGCAATCTCCATAACGGTATGTAGATGCACTCTTACTCGCTCGTTGCTAGATGTCTCCATAGTTGGATCTTGGTGAAAGCGTAGAAATTTTTTGAATTATGCTACGTTCCCCAACAGTGGCATCTGAGCCAGGTTTTATGCGTAGCATCTTGCACGAGTAGAACACAAACAGTTGTGGGTGTTTGGTTTTGTTCATCTTTCTTACCGTTACTAGTCAATCTTGATTCGGCGGTATTGTGGGATGAAGCGGCCCGGACCGACTTTACACGTACGCTTACGTGAGACTGGTTCCACCGGCAGACATGCACTAGATGCATAAGGTGGCTGGCGGGTGTCTGTCTCTCCTACTTTAGTCGGATCGGATTCGATGAAAAGGGTCCTTATGAAGGGTAAATAGAAGTTGAAAAATCACGTTGTGGTTTTGGCGTAGGTAAGAAACGTTCTTGCTAGAAATCCTATAGAAGCCACGTAAAACTTGCAACAACAATTAGAGGACGTCTAACTTGTTTTTGCAGCATGTGCTATGTGACGTGGTATGGCCAAAAACGAAGATGTGATGAATGATATATGTGATGTATGAGATTGATCATGTTTTTGTAATAGGGAATCACGACTTGCATGTCGATGAACTAGACAACCGGCAGGAGCCATAGGAGTTGTCTTAATTATTGTATGACCTGCGTGTCACTGAATAACGCCATGTAATTACTTTACTTCATTGCTAAACGTTAGCTATAGTAGTAGAAGTAATAGTTGGCGTGACGACTTCTTCAAGACACGATGATGAAGATCATGATGATGAAGATCATGGTGTCGAGCCGGTGACAAGATGATCATGGTGCCCCGAAGATGGAGATCCAAGGAGCAAGATGATATTGGCCATATCATGTCACTTTAAATTGATTGCATGTGATGTTTATCATGTTTATGCATCTTGTTTACTTAGAACGACGGTAGTGAATAAGATGATCTCTCAATAAAAATTTCAAGAATTGTGTTTCCCCTAACTGTGCACCGTTGCTAAAGTTCATTTCTCCGAAGCACCACGTGATGATCGGGTGTGATAGGTTCTAACGTTCGCATACAACGGGTGTAAGCCAGATTTACACACGCGATACACTTAGGGTTCACTTGACGAGCCTAGCATGTACAGACATGGCCTCAGAACACGGAAGACCGAAAGGTCGAACACGAGTCGTATAGAAGATACGATCAACATGAAGATGTTCACCGTTGATGACTAGTTCGTCTCACGTGACGATCGGACACGGGCTAGTCGATTCGGATCGTGTATCACTTAGATGACTAGAGAGATGTCATTCTGAGTGGGAGTTCATTAAAATTTGATTAAGATGAACTTAATTATCATGAACTTAGTCTAAATTCTTTACAATATATCTTGTAGATCAAATGGCCCACGCTCCAGTTTCCCTCAACTTCAACGCGTTCCTAGAGAAAACCAAGCTGAAAGACGATGGTAGCAACTATACGGATTGGGTCCGTAACCTAAGGATTATCCTCATAGCTGCCAAGAGATCATATGTCCTTGAAGCACCACTAGGTGATGCACCTGCTCCCGATGCGGCCCAAGACGTTTTGAACGTCTGGCAGTCGCGTAGTGATGATTACTCCCTGGTTCAATGCGGCATGCTTTACAGCTTAGAGTCGGGGCTCCAAAAGCGTTTTGAGCACCACGGAGTATATGAGATGTTCGAAAAGCTGAAAATGGTTTTCCAAGCTCATGCCCGAGTCGAGAGATATGATGTCTCCGACGCATTCTACAGCTGTAAGATGGAGGAGAACAGTTCTGTCAGTGAGCACATCCTCAAGATTTCAGGATTGCACAATCGCTTGTCTCAGCTGGGAATGAATCTCCCAGATGAAGCGGTCGTTGACAGAATCCTCCAGTCGCTCCCACCAAGCTTCAAGAGCTTCGTGTTGAACTTCAATATGCAGGGGATGGAGAAGTCCATTCCCGAGGTGTATTCGATGCTGAAATCAGTGGAGGTGGACATCAAGAAAGAACATCAAGTGTTGATGGTCAATAAAACCACTAAGTTCAAGAAAGGCAAAGGTAAGAAGAACTTCAAGAAGGACGGCAAGGGAGTTGCCGCGCCTGGCAAGCCTGTTGCCGGGAAGAAGCCAAAGTATGGACCCAAGCCTGAGACAGAGTGCTTTTATTGCAAGGGAACGGTTCACTGGAAGCGGAACTGCCCCAAATATTTAGCAGACAAGAAGGCCGGCAACGTCAAAGGTATATATGATATACATGTTATTGATGTGTACCTTACCAGCACTCGTAGTAGCTCCTGGGTATTCGATACCAGTGCAGTTGCTCACATTTGTAACTCAAAACAGGAGCTACGGAATAAACGGAGACTGGCGAAGGATGAGGTGACGATGCGCGTCGGGAATGGTTCCAAGGTCGATGTGATCGCCGTCGGCATGCTGCCTCTACATCTACCCTCGGGATTAGTTTTAAACCTCAATAATTGTTATTTAGTACCAGCTTTGAGCATGAACATTGTTTCTGGATCTCGTCTTATGCGAGATGGCTACTCTTTCAAATCGGAGAATAATGGTTGTTCTATTTATTTGAGAGATATGTTTTATGGTCATGCCCCGCTGGTCAATGGTTTATTTTTGATGGATCTCGAACGTAGTGATACACATATTCATAGTGTAGATGCCAAAAGGTGTAAAGTTGATAATGATAGTCCCACATACTTGTGGCATTGCTGCCTTGGTCATATTGGTGTCAAACGTATGAAGAAGCTTCATTCAGATGGACTTCTAGAGTCTCTTGATTATGAATCATTTGACACGTGCGAACCATGCCTTTTGGGCAAGATGACCAAGACTCCGTTCTCCGGAACAATGGAGTGAGCAACCAACTTGTTGGAAATCATACATACCGATGTGTGCGGTCCAATGAGTGTTGAGGCTCGCGGAGGCTATCGTTATGTTCTCACCCTCACAGATGACTTGAGTAGATACGGGTATATCTATTTGATGAAACACAAGTCTGAGACCTTTGAAAAGTTCAAGGAATTTCAGAATGAGGTTGAGAATCAACGTGACAGAAAAATAAAGTTCTTGCGATCGGATCGTGGGGGTGAATATTTAAGTCATGAATTTGGCACACACCTTAGGAGCTGTGGAATTGTTTCACAATTGACACCGCCCGGAACACCTCAACATAACGGTGTGTCCGAACGTCGAAATCGTACTCTGTTGGACATGGTGCGATCTATGATGTCCCTCACCGATTACCGCTATCTTTTTGGGGTTATGCTTTAGAGACTGCCGCATTCACTTTAAATAGGGCTCCGTCGAAATCCGTTGAGACGACTCCGTATGAACTTTGGTTTGGCAAGAAACAGAAGCTGTCGTTTCTGAAAGTTTGGGGTTGCGATGCTTATGTCAAGAAACTTCAACCTGAAAAGCTCGAACCCAAATCGGAGAAATGCGTCTTCATAGGATACCCAAAGGAAACGATTGGGTACACCTTCTACCACAGATCCGAAGGCAAAGTCTTTGTTGCCAAGAATGGATGCTTTCTAGAGAAAGAGTTTCTCTCGAAAGAAGTGAGTGGGAGGAAAGTAGAACTTGATGAGGTGACAGTCACCCCTCCTGTACCGGAAAGTAGCGCAGCGCAGGAAACTGTTCCTGAGGTGCCTGCACCGACAAGGGAGGAAGTTAATGATGATGATCATGAAGAAACAGATCAAGTTACTACTGAACTTCGAAGGTCCACAAGGGCACGTTCCGCACCAGAGTGGTACGGCAACCCTGTCCTGGAAATCATGTTGTTAGACAACGGTGAACCTTCGAACTATGAAGAAGCGATGGCGGGCCCGGATTCCAATAAATGGCTTGGAGCCATGAAATCCGAGATAGAATCCATGTATGAAAACAAAGTATGGACTTTGGTGGACTTGCCTAATGATAGGCACGCCATAGAAAACAAATGGATATTTAAGAAGAAGACAGACGCGGATGGTAATGTGACCATCTATAAGGCTCGGCTTGTCGCTAAGGGTTATCGACAAGTTCAAGGGATTGACTACGATGAGACTTTCTCTCCCGTAGCGATGCTGAATTCAGTCAGAATCATGTTAGCTATTGCCGCATTCTATGATTATGAGATATGGCAAATGGACGTCAAAACGGCATTCCTTAATGGCTTCCTCAAGGAAGAGTTGTATATGATGCAACCGGAAGGTTTTGTCGATCCAAAGAACACTAACAAGGTATGCAAGCTCCAGCGCTCGATTTACGGGCTGGTGCAAGCATCTCGGAGTTGGAATATTCGCTTTGATGAAGTGATCAAAGCGTTTGGCTTTATACAGACTTATGGAGAAGCATGTATTTACAAGAAAGTGAGTGGGAGCTCTGTGGCATTTCTCATATTATATGTGGATGACATATTGCTGATGGGAAATGATATAGAATTCTTGGAAAATGTAAAAGCCTACTTGAATAAAAGTTTTTCAATGAAGGACCTTGGAGAAGCTGCTTACATATTAGGCATCAAAATCTATAGAGATAGATCGAGACGCCTCATTGGTTTTTCACAAAGTACATACCTTGACAAAATATTGAAGAAGTTCAATATGGATCAGTCAAAGAAAGGATTCTTGCCTGTTTTGCAAGGTATGAGATTTAGCAAGGCTCAGTCGCCGACCACGGCAGAAGATAGAGAAAAGATGAGTGTCATTTCCTATGCCTCGGCCATAGGTTCTATCATGTATGCCATGCTGTGTACCAGACCTGATGTGAACCTTGCCATAAGTTTGGTAGGGAGGTACCAAAGTGATCCCGGTACGAAACACTAGACAGCGGTCAAGAACATCCTGAAGTACCTGAGAAGGACTAAGGATATGTTTCTCATATATGGAGGTGACGAAGAGCTCGTCGTAAAGGGTTACGTCGATGCTAGCTTCGACACAGATCTGGATGACTCTAAGTCTCAAACCGGATACGTGTATATTTTGAATGGAGGGGCAGTCAGCTGGTGTAGTTGCAAACAGAGCGTGGTGGCAGCGTCTGCATGTGAAGCGGAGTACATAGCTGCTTCTGAAGAAGCGCAGGAAGGAGTTTGGATGAAGGAGTTCATCACCAACCTAGGAGTCATACCAAGCGCGTCAAGCCCGATGACTCTCTTCTGTGACAACACTGGTGCTATTGCTATTACCAAGGAGCCCAGGTTTCACAAGAAGACCAAGCACATCAAGCGCCTTTTCAACTCCATCCGGAATTATGTTCAAGATGGAGATATAGATATTTGTAAAGTGCATACGGATCTGAATGTCGCAGACCCGTTGACTAAACCTCTTTCACGAGCAAAACATGATCAACACCAGAACTCTATGGGTGTTCGATTCATCACAATGTAACTAGATTATTGACTCTAGTGCAAGTGGGAGACTGTTGGAGATATGCCCTAGAGGCAATAATAAAAGCATTATTATTATATCTCCTTGTTCATGATAATTGTCTGTTATTCATGCTTGAATTGTATTGTACGGAAACAGCGATACATGTGTGAATACATAGACCACAATGAGTCCCTGGTAGGCCTCTAGTTACCAGTTCGTTGATCAACAGATGGTCAAGGTTTCCTGACCATGGACATAGGATGTCAGTGATAACGGGATCACATCATTAGGAGAATGATGTGATGGACAAGACCCAAACTTGAGCATAACACGAGATCGTATAGTTCGTAATGCATAAGCTTTTCGGTGTCAAGTATTTATTCCTTAGACCATGAGGTTGTACAACTCCCGGATGGCGTAGGAATACTTTGGGTGTGCCAAACGTCACAACGTAACTGGGTGGCTATAAAGGTACGCATTGGGTATCTCCGAAAGTGTCTGTTGAGTTGGTACGAACCGAGACTGGGATGTTGTCACTCCGTATGACGGAGAGGTACCTCTGGGCCCACTCGGTAAGACATCATCATAATGAGCTCAATGTGACTAAGTAGTTAGTCACGGGATGATGGATTACGGATCAAGTAAAGAGACTTGCCATGACGAGATTGAACAAGGTATCGGGAATACCGACGATCGAATCTCGGGCAAGTAACGTACCGATGGACAAAGGGAATAACATACGGGATTAAGTGAATCCTTGACACGGTGGTTCATCCGATGAAGATCATCGAGGAACACATGGGAACCAACATGGGTATCCAGATCCCGCTGTTGGTTATTGACCGGAGAGTGGTCTCGGTCATGTCTACGTGTCTCCCGAACCCGTAGGGTCTACACACTTAAGGTTCGGTAACGCTAGGGTCGTAGAGATACATGCACGTGGAAACCCGAAAGTTGTTCGGAGTCCCGGATGAGATCTAGGACATCACGAGGAGTTCCGGAATGGTCCGGAGGTAAAGATTGATATATAGGAAGTCCAGTTTCGGCCATCGGGTGATCTCCGGGGGTCACCGGGAGCGTCCCGGGACCACCGGAGGGGCCCCGGGGGTCCACCGGGTGGGGCCACCCATCCCGGTGGGGCCCCTAGGCCGCAAGGGGAAGTGTCCAGCCCTAATGGGCTGGCGCACCACTAGGGGCCCACCTCCCCATGCGCCTAGGGTTGAAACCCTAGGGGGGAGGGGGCGCCCCACTAGCCTTGGGGGGCAAGGAACCCCCCCTAGCCGCCGCCCCCCCTGCAGATTGGATCTGCAGGGGCCCTGGCGCACCCCCTGGCCCCCTATATATATGTGGGAGGGGAGAGGGCAGCCGCACCCTTGCCCTGGCACCTCTCCCCCTCCCGTCACACCTCCATACTCCAACGCAGGGCGCCCGGCGGAGCCCTGCTGCGATCTCCACTGCATCCGTCATCACGCCGTCGTGCTGCCGGATCTCTGACGACTTCTCCTCCCCCTTGCTGGGTCAAGAAGGAGGTGACGTTGCTGCACCGGACGTGTGTTGAACGCGGAGGTGCCGTCCGTTCGGCGCTAGATCATCGGTGACGAAGAACGCGAAGAGTACGACTACTTCATCCACGCTTCTTCGAAAGCTTCCGCTCGCAATCTCCATAACAGTATGTAGATGCACTCTTACTCACTCGTTGCTAGATGTCTCCATAGTTGGATCTTGGTGAAAGCGTAGAAATTTTTTGAATTATGCTACGTTCCCCAACATTATATCATCGCAGCAGAAGTCTTCGTTGACAACTTGGACCCATGCCATCTGCCTTAACCCTACAAGCATTCTGAGTGGGAAGCGTCCTCGCTCGCATGTTCGTCACCAAAGAAATCTTCATCTTACACATGTCCTTTCATGCATGGCCAATATAATAACCAGTGGCAAGCCAATGGGTACTTCGAATGTACTCGCAAGCAACCCATGTTTTTGGAAAAAGTATGACATGGCATGATATAGCACTAAATAGGAAGTGTTTGCAAAAAGCTAATTTTTGAGTGCAATGTCATGAAGTACCTACTAGTGAAGCATGCATCATAAGAGTCTAGTTGTCCCTGTAAATAGGTTACAGATATCAACATAACCAAGTTTAGATCCTCTCCAACTCAGTCAACACGTTGAGTTGGAAATGGCTGTTCGAATAGTTTTACGCTCTGCAAAGGTTGCACACTTTGCCCACAAGATCCGAGGAACTTCCATGTCATCCACGACCCGCGGTACCTCAAGTACCCGGGGTAAGCACCCGATCACTATCTTTCCCTAGACGACACTAACATAGGGTCCACTCGTTGGTACATGGCCTTGGTGTATAAGCAAAAGATTGTGGGATTGTTCCCTTCACATTATCACACATACACGAAGGGACCAACGTGTGTCCGGTGCCCTGTGAAAACAGTCATGGTCGCCTATGTGAGCACAACCCCGTCCCGAGAGTGACCTCAAGTCACCCCCGTCACTAGTGATGTGGGCACCATGCTAGTATCAGCCTAACTAATCGATAATGCCCTTTCCCATATAAGGGTAGAGTGGTTGCGCATGTAAGGTTGGAATAATGGTCGCAACTTAAACCAATCTGTTTTGAAAACAATACACACACTTGCCTCGGTACTCCACTTTGTCATCAAGTGGTTACCCAACTCATCATATCCCTCGGGCATAAGTGGCACCCGACGGGGTTTAAGTACTCTGCCTCCGTTACAATGCATATTCCCGTCCCATTTGTGTAGCCACTACTATAGGATCCTATCTACCCCCACCCGCATAACCCTCATAAGAAGGTAGGGTCATGCTTGATGCAAGTTTCAATAGGAAAGTAATAAAGGCAACAACCAAAGTGGTCACCACCTCATCATGATCGTGATGCATTGATAATAAGGTGCTATATTACATGCACAAAAAGGGTTTATCAAACATGGTCAAAGGGTTACTTGCCTTGTTCATGAGAGTCTTCAAAGCTTCTGGTCCATCTCCAAGTACTGTGTATACTTCATGAACTAACGTCAGAAACAATCACAATAAGCAACACAACAAGGCAAAGATAAAAGTGCTCTAAAAATAGGATTGTACTATTTTAGGATACCTCTGGTCATATGAAAAATGACCAAAGTGGTTTTATTGGAATGGGATCAGTGGATATTCTGGAACGTTTCAATATGAAGGATCCAAGGGATTAGTAGATTTGCAACAAGTGTACAGAAGAATTATTTTGAAAAATGAGCAAAGGCACCCATTTAACAAGGAATAATTTTAGGAGCATCTGGGAGTTGGTTTCACTGGATTTGGACTTCAAAGGAATTTACTAGGGATTTGCAAAGTTGGTTATACATGGATAATTGAACTAATATTTGATGTGGTACAGAAAGCATTGGGAAAATGTTCAAAAACTAAGCTATGAACATATAAGTATCTAGGAATTTGAATCATTGCATTTGGATCAAAAATGGGCCCACTGTGATTTTCTAAAGTTAGTCACAGAAATGGAAAATGTGATTCCATAAATATTTGTGAAGGAAATGTTTTTAGAAAAATGAGCAAATAGCACCATGTGATAGAGCATGATTTATGGAGTCACTAGAAATTTGAACCATCAAATTTGGACTCCATTTAAATATTTGGGGGATTTTACAAACTTACAGAAAAAGAAAAGAAAAAGGTTTTACCTAAAAGGGTTGGATCGGCGCAGCGGCCCTATGCACATGGCTGGGTTTAGTGGCACGACGCCACTGGGACGGCCCGGTGGCTCAGCCGCACACGTGAAGGGGCCACGTCGGAGGCGGCTTCGAGGGAATGGGCCTTCGCGCGGGGGAGGCGGTCAGGGCCGGAGCCGTCTCCAATTAAACGGGTGGGGTCTGTCGCCGGGTGGCTGGCATGTGGGGACAACCCACAGGGTCGTCTCCCTCCTCTCGCGCCCGCGACAGAGGGGATCGAGCCCCTGATTGTGTGGCGGTCGGTGCTTGCCCCCGGCGGCACAGGCCACCGGAGGGGTTGCCAAAGAGCGACGCATTGGGGAAGATCCTTGGGGACGGCAGGGGAGGACCAGAGCGCCTCATGCACCGGCAGTGGCGGACGACCTCGTCGGGCGGTGGTGGCACCAGCACTATGAGGCACGGGAAGAGGCGGCGAGGAGCGGGGGTGCTCCGTAGCCCATCGGCGGTTCTCCTGGAGGTCAAAGGAGAGGGGGAGAGGCCCTGGTTCACCAGAGCCAAGCGGAGGTCGACGGCGACCGAGGCGGTGATGGAGAGGCAAGGAGAGCCAGAGGAAGAGGGAGAGCATGTCCAGGAGGCAGCTGGGAGGGAGAGGGAACCAGAGAAGGCAAGAGAGGGAGCTCGGGGTAGCTTATATGGGGGAGGCGCCGGTGCACCATGGGCATGGTCCAGGCCATGCTCGGGCGACCTCTACGGAGGGGTGAGGAGAGAGGGGAAGGAGGGGGCCAGCATGGTGGCGTATCACGCACGCCGAGGCGGCCTTGGGGGACACGATCCCGACACCCAAGGTCACTGAGTGCCTCAGAATGGGCAAGCTATAGTGCGGCTGGGCACTGCAGCGCGCTCCATAGCGCATCTTTGGCATACCATGGCGTGCCATGCATGCTCTGGACGTGTCCCAGCTTGTCCATTAGCTGATGAATTGTGTGAGGGGGCCTTAGATGCCTAGGGGGTAAGGTAGAAGGGAGGGGTAAGTAGTAGGAGGATAGAAAAGGTGCTGCCATGGTGAAAACAGATGGCAAAGTGGGGTTTTACCCCATCAATCATTTAGCTGATGGCTTGGGTGAGTTGCTGGAGGTACAGGGTGACTAGGAGTAGTTGTGGTAAAAAATTGAGGCAAGGGAGAATAGTGGAAGTTGTCAAAACAGGTGTTTTGGTAAAATAGCAGAAGGTGTTTGATGTAAGTTTGGGCAAGTAAATGATGTCTAATTGACATGAAAATTAACACGGTTAAGTGGCATGTAGAATTGAGGCTGTCCACTAATTTTGAGCTCATTTGGAGAAAGTGGCCCATGTAACTTTGGCAAACCCTACAAATCAACAGAAATGGCTTTTCCAAGATTTAGTCATGCAAATCATTCCTCCTTGATGCACCCCTTGGTGTAGTGTCATCATTTGGGGTTTTGAGCATGTCCACAAATTTTGAGATCACAAGTAAACAGTTGGCAGTGTAGAGTTGTTCAAATTTAGATCTGGATAGAGAGGGTTTTGGAACACTTTGATCAAGTAATCCTTCTCTGCAACTTGTGCAATTTGTTCTAGCTACATAATTACACTATTTGAGCATGTGCACCAAGTTTGTGAGCATTTGGACAAGTTTGTCAACGTAAACTTGCTCAAACTTCAAAATGCACAGGAATGATTTTGAGGGGGTTTGATGATGTTTTCTTGATCTTCAAGGCATGAGGCTTGGCAAGATCATCAAATATGTCATATGTGACATGATAGAATTTTATTGGAATTTTTAGGGAATATTTCCTTTGTAAATATTTCAAAAGCTTGAAATATCCAGAAATGGTTTTTGAGGGATTTGACCAATATTTTGAACATGACCATGTGTTGAAACTCATATATATGGACAATGAACGTCCTATGAGTTTCCCTAAATTTTCTCAAATATTTTTGAAACAGTTAAATAAATTTAACCTATTAAAGACCATTTCTGGCCAAAAAAAAGCCTTTGAATAAAATAGTAAAATAACTTTGAAAATAATATTTTTGTGGTTTTGGGGAGTCCTATATCTAATAGGATTCAAATATAATTTATGAAAGATTTTTCACATCCTTAATTAAGTACTTGTAGTTCAAGTCTCAATTCAGGGGGTTTCGGAAAACTAAATTTAGAAAATACTTTTTGGACAAAATATTTTTGTAAGAAACTACTATTAAATCCTATACACATGGCATGATCACTGGGCAAAGTTTTGGACCAAGGAGAAGGAGTATAAGAGTTGGAGGATTTATTTGATTTTTAGAGCACTTGCAAAGAACACACAAAAGCAAATCAAGCAAAGTTCAAAACACTCAAAAGTTTTTGTCAAACCACATTTTAGCATGATTTATTGACTTAAGTGTTATGGCATGAAAATCAGGGTGTGACAGACCTACCCCCTTACAAGAATCTCGTCCCCGATATTCCCAAACTAGGTGTGGAAAGGAATACGAAACTTGGATCTGGGGTAGTCTTCACTTCTTCATATTGCTTCTGTTTCTGAGTAGTGCTCCATTGAATCTTGAAGTGCTTGATGGTGTGGCTTCGTGCATGAAGTTCTACTTGATCCTGGTTTCTAATGCGTACTTGATCCTGGTTTCTAGTGCGTCTCTCACGTAGGTCATAATGAGCTAGAGGTCGATGGCTTGGTGATTGATGTCCTAGCAGAGACCGGGATAGTTACGAAGTTGGGAACGTTTCCGGAGTGGTGTCGTGTGGAAAAATGTTGTGCACAATGAGTGCAGGTGGTAACTCTAGCTGGTAGCCGTCCATCCTTCATACTGCAATGATCTTGGAGAAGGCCGATTAATCTTGGTTTGAGCTTCCCTTCGACATGGAAATGCTTGGTTCCTTCAAGAGGGGCGGCTTGCAGATACATCTGGTCTTCAACGCGGAAGTTTACTTCTTGATGATGGTGGTTGGTGTAGCTCTTCCTCCTTGACATGGTGGTCTTCAAATTTTGTCTAACCAACTGCACGGCTCTTCTTCCGCCTTCGGGTAGACTAGTATGTCGTCAAAACAAGGATGACGACTGACTTGCCCAAGTACTCCATGAAGTCTATGGAGTACGTAAAGTGGGCTGGGGTATTGGTGGTGGTCTCGGTTGAGTATTGGCAAAGGTCTTCTTGACCTAGAGCCAAAGCCCGTGGACATGATCCAACCTCGTTGTGGCTTGGTGGGGCTTAATGGTTTCAAGGATACTAGTGTGCGATTTAACATATCCTTGATCACAATTTCTGATATGCCAATCATTCTATCTAGTCTTCCAACAATTCACCTCATACAACCGGAGGGGTTGCCGAGGAGCGGCACATCAGGGAGGACCCTTAGGGATGGCAGGGGAGGACCGGAGCGCCTCCTGCACCGGCCATGGCGGACGGCCTCGTCGGGCGGTGGTGGCATCGGCACTACGAGGCACGGGAAGAGGCGGCGAGGAGCGAGGGTGCTATGTAGACCATCGGTGGTTCACTTGGAGGTCGAAGGAGAGGGGGAGAGGCCCTGGTCCACTGGAGCCATGCGGAGGTCAACAGCGACCGAGGCGGCGATGGAGAGGCAAGGAGAGCTAGAGGGAGAGGGAGAGCATGTACATGAGGCAGCTGGGAGGGGAGGGAACCAGAGGAGGCGAGAGAGGGAGCTCGGGGTGGCTTATATGGGGAAGGCGCCGGTGCACCATGGGCGCTGTCGAGGCCACGCTCGGGCGAGCTCTACGGAGGGGTGAAGAGAGAGGGGAAGGAGGGGCCAGCACGGTGGCGTATCACACACGCCGAGGCGGCCTTGGTAGACACGGTCTCGACGCCCAAGGTCGTAGAGTACCTTGGAATGGGCAAGCTACAGTGCGGCTGGGCACTGTAGCGCGCTCTAGAGCGCATCTTTGGCATGCCATGGCGTGCCATGCATCCTCTGGACGCATCCCAGCTTGTCCATTAGCTGTTGGATGGTCTGAGGGGGCTTTAGATGCCTAGGGGGTAAGGTAGAAGGGAGGGGTAAGTAGTAGGAGGATGGAAAAGGTGCTGATGTGGTGAAAACGGAAGGGAAAAGTGGGGTTTTACCCCATCAATCATTGAGTTGATGGCTTGGGTGAGTTGCTGGAGGTAGAGGGTGACTAGGGGTAGTTGTGGTAAAAATTTGAGGCAAGGGAGAATAGTGGAAGGGGTCAAAACAGGGGTTTTGGTAAAATATCAAAAGGTGTTTGATGTAAGTTTGGGCAAGTAAATGAAGTCCAATTGACATGAAAATTAACAGGGTCAACTGGAATTTAGAATTGAGGCTGTCCACCAATTTTGAGCTCATTTGGAGAAAGTGGCCCATGTAACTTTGGCAAACCCTACAAATCAACAGAAATGGCTTTTCCAAGATTTAGTCATGCAAATCATTCCTCTTTGGTGCACCACTTGGTGTAGTGTCATCATTCGGGGTTTTGAGCATGTCCACAAATTTTGAGGTCACAAGTAAAAAGTTGGTAATGTAGAGTTGTTCAAACTTAGATCTGGACAAAGAGGGTTTTGAAACACTTTGATCAAGTTATCCTTCTCCCCAACTTGTGCAATTTGGTCTATCTACATAATTACACCATTTGAGCATGTGCACCAAGTTTGAGAGCATTTGGACAAGTTTGTCAATATAAAGTTTCTCAAACTTCAAAATGGACAGAAATTGTTTTAAGGGTTTTGATGGTGTTTTCTTGATCTTCAAGGTATGATGCTTGGCAAGATCATCAAATATATCATATGTGACATTCTAGAATTTATTGGAATTTTTATGGAATATTTCTTTTGTAAATATTTCAAAAGCTTGAAATATCCAGAAAGGGATTGTGAGAGATTTGATCAATAATTTGAACATGACCATGTGTTGAAACTCATATATATGGACAATATATGTCCTATGAGTTTCCCTAAATTTTCTCAAATATTTTTGAAATAGTTAAATAATTTTAACCTATTAAAGACCATTCTGGCCTAAAGAAAAAGCCTTTGAATAAAATAGTAAAATAACTTTGAAAATAATATTTTTGTGGTTTTGGGGAGTCCTATAACTAATAGGATTCAAATATAATTTTTGAAATAATTTTCACACCCTTAATTATGTACTTGTAGTTCAAGTCTCAATTGAGGGGTTTTTGGAAAACTAAATTTAGAAAATACTTTTTGGCCAAAATATGTTTGTAAGAAAATACTATTATGTCCTATACACATGGCATGATCATTGGGCAAAGTTTTGGACCAAGGACAAGGAGTATAATAGTTGGAGGCTTTATTGATTTTTTTAGAGCACTTGCAAACAACACACAAAAAGCAAATCAAGCAAAGTCCAAAACACTCATTAGTTTTTGTCAAACCACATTTTAGCATTATATATTGGCTTGTGTGTTGTGGCATGAAAATCAGGGTGTGACAACTTCACTCCCCAGCAACGGCGCCATAAAAGAGTCTTGATGACCCACAAGTGTAGGGGGTCTATCGTAGTCCTTTCAGTAAGTAAGAGTGTCGAACCCAACAAGGAGCAGAAGGAAATGACAAGCGGTTTTCAGCAAGGTTTTCTCTGCAAGCACTAGAATTATCGGTAATAGGTAGTTGTGTGATAGCATAATTCGTAATGGGCAACAAGTAACAAAAGTAAACAAGGTGCAGCAAGGTGGCCCAATCCATTTTGTAGCAAAGGACAAGCCTGGATGTATTCTTATATAAAGCAAAAAGCTCCCGAGGAAACATGGGAATTGTTGTCAAGCTAGTTTTCATCATGCTCATATGATTCGCGTTCGGTACTTTGATAATTTGATATGTGGGTGGACCGGTGCTTGGGTGTTGTCCTTCCTTGGACAAGTCTCCCACTTATGATTAACCACTCTCGCAAGTATCCTCAACTACAAAAGAAGTATTAAGATAAATCTAACCATAGCATGAAACATAGGGATCCAAATCAGCCCCTTACGAAGCAACGCATAAACTAGGGTTTAAGCTTCTGTCACTCTAGCAACCCATCCTCTACTTATTACTTCCCAATGCCTTCCCCTAGGCCCAAATAATGGTGAAGTGTCATGTAGTTGACGTTCACATAACACCACTAGAGGAAAGACAACATACATCTCATCAAAATATCAAACGAATACCGAAGTCATATGATTACTTATAACAAGAATTCCCTCATGTCCTCAGGAACAAAAGTAACTACTCACAAAGCATGTTCATGTTCATGATCATAGGTGTATTGAATAGTATTAAGGATCTGAACATATGATCTTCCACCGAATAAACCAACTAGCATCAACTACAAGGAGTAATCAACACTACTAGTAGCCCACATGTACCAATCTAAGGTTTTGAGACAAAGATCGGATACAAGAGATGAACTAGGGTTTGAGAGGAGATGGTGTTGGTGAAGATGTTGATGGAGATTGACCTCCTCTCGATGAGAGGATCATTGGTGATGACGATGGCTTCGATTTCCCCCTCCCGGGGGGGGGGGG
>LR738711.1:711147101-711173439 GCA_902687465.1 Secale cereale
CCCCCCGGGGGGGGGGGGGGGGGGGAGTATCCCCGGCAGAACAGCCCTGCTGGAGCTCTAGATTGGTTTCGCCCAGGTTCCGCCTCAAGACGGCGGCGCTTCATCCCAAAAACCTCCTTATGATTTTTTTCAGGTCAAAACACATTAATATAGTAGAAGATGGACGTTGGGGGCCTGCCAGGGGGCCCACAAGGTAGGGGCGCGCCCAGGGGGTAGGGCGCCCTCACCCTTGTGGCTGGCTGGTGGCCCCCCTCTGGTGCTTCTTTCACCCACTATTTTTTATATATTCCAAAAATATTCTCCGTGAAGTTTCAGGACTTTTGGAGTTGTGCAGAATAGATATCTCAGATTTGCTCCTTTTCCCGTCTAGAATTCCAGCTGCCGACATTCTCCCTCTTTATGTAAACCTTGTAAAATAAGAGAGAAAAGGCATAAGTATAGTGACATATCGTGTAATAACAGCCCATAATGCAATAAATATCAATATAAAAGCATGATGCAAAATGGACGTATCAAGGGCCCCAACTCCAGAACGCATAAACTCGCATGCCCGCCGCGTGGTCACCGCGTGACCGTGACATTGCTATGCGTTCTAGACAGCCTAGGCATGTCTAGTGGGTTTGAACTCCCCAGGAAGGTGCTAGGAAGAAAATGACAACGGAAGAATCTCACGAGGAGACCGAACTATGCTAAAACATGAATTAGCAGCCAAGTGTTTGATTAGAGGTACGGGAAATGCACATTGCCAATGGGTGTGATTTTTGTTTGAGCATGATCATCTACTAAGAAGAATGTCTTCACAAATTTTCAGCTCAAATGGAGGAGCCTAGGTGGCCCTTGCTTTGCAAAGTACCACACTGGACAGAAATATGAATGTGGAAGTTGGGCTCAAAATAATGAATGTATTGAGCTGCAATTTGGTGGAGGATGGTTATTTGGGCATAGGAAAGCACTGTGGAAAATTGATACCATTTGGAATGCCAATGTGGTACTTCCTTCATAGTGCTCTTCTATGGACAGAAATTTGTGAAAATTAGTGAGAGAAATTGGATCAATGAAATGATCTCAAATTTAGTGTAGGTAAGTTACATAGTTATGGTCATGTCGTGGTAAACTTTCAGAAATAATGAAGCAATATATAATATAGTTGCTTCACAAACTGAAATATGACAAGAATAAAAGATTGGATGATGAGCTCACATGGTTTGCTTAATAGAGTTGAATTTTTTTTTGCAGAGTGATTATTTGAGCATATGGAAGATCTAGAAAAATATAAGATCATTTGGATAAGCCTAGCTAGTACTTACTTTACAAAGCTTCTCTCTAGATAGAAACTTTGGAAATTTGCTGAGGAATATTTGCAAGGAAAATGGAGCTGGATATTATCATGTGGCAATGATTTGGGTATGGAAGAGTGCCCAAAAAGTTTGCGGGTAATAGGAGGGGTCTAGATAACACTTGATTTGCGTGCCAATCTGGCCATAAAATAGAAATTGAACTTGGGCTCACATAGATGATATGATTGAGCTGGAATTTGGAAGAGGGTGATAATTTGGGCATATGAAGGCACTGTATAAATTTCATGCCATTTGGATATATAAAAATGGTACTTCCTTCACAGTGCTCTCCACTGAACAGAAATTTGGAAAACATATTAAGGGAAAATGGTTAAATTAAATGAGCTAAAATTTGGTGGAGAGAGATTCTATGGGGAGGGTCATGTCCTGGTAATTTTTCAGCAATTATAAAGCAATATAAAATATAGTTGCTTCATAATTTGAAAATATTACAAGAAACAAATATTTGAATAGGAAAGAGTGCCCAAAATTTTTGAGTGCAATCAAGAATATATAAATAGCACTTCCTTCACAAAGTGATGTTCTGAATAGAATAGGAAAATGAATATTGTTGAATTATTTTTTAACTAGACGAGGAAGGTTTTTGACATATTTGACGAAGATATGATCCAAAGAATTTATGAGAATTTTTTGGAAATTTTCGGAATTAGTGAAATATAGGTTTAGGGCAAAAATTGACACATGGACATGACACGTAGGCAAAACTAATGAGGTGGCGCCTAGTCATAGCAACCAGCCACAATTTACAAGGTTATGACCATCTCTATTGGTCGTGATCAGCTAGAAGTAAGGCAGCGAACCGGTGATGTCTTCTTTACGACCATTTCGTGTAAGGAAATTTTGACCTTCTTACCAAAATGGTCTTTATGGTTTAGGGTTTGGAGCCCTCGGAACTGCTTACGACCAATTGGTCTCAAATGGTCGTAGATTTATGACCATTTCTTCCAGGGTCACTGACAGAAGGTCACAAGTTGACATATTTTTTGTACTAAAGGTTTTGTCGATCCTAAAGGTGCTAACAAAGTGTGCAATCTCCAGCGATCTATCTATGGACTGATGCAAGCATCTCGGAGTTGGAATATACGCCTTGATGAGGTGATCAAAGCATATGGTTTTATACAGACTTATGATGAAGCATGTGTTTACAAGAAAGTGAGTGGGAGTTGTTTAGCATTTCTGATATTATATGTGGATGACATATTATTGATTGGAAATGATGTAGAATTTCTGGATAGCATAAAAGGATACTTGAATAAGATTTTTTCAATGAAATACCTCGGTGAAGCTGCTTACATATTGGGCATCAAGATCTATAGAGATAGATCAAGACGCTTAATTGGACTTTCAAGCACATACATTGACAAAGTTTTGAAGAAGTTCAAAATGGATCAGTCAAAGAAAGGGTTCTTGCTTGTGTTACAAGGTGTGAAAGTGAGTCAGACTCAAAGCCTGACCGCTGCAGAAGATAGAGAGAAAATGGAAGTCATTCCCTATGCCTCGGCCATAGGTTCTATCATGTATGCAATGTTGTGTACCAGACCTGATGTGTCCCTTGCCATAAGTTTGGCAGGGAGGTACCAAAGTAATACAGGAGTGGATCACTTGACAACGGTCAAGAACATCCTGAAGTATGTGAAAAGCACAAAGGATATGTTTCTCGTTTATGTAGGTGACAAAGAGCTCGTCGTAAAGGGTTACATTGATGCTAGCTTCGACACAGATCCTGATGACTCTAAGTCACAAACCGGATACGTATTTTTATTGAATGGTGGAGCTGTCAGTTGGTGCAGTTCTAAGGAGAGCGTCGTGGCGGGATCTACGTGTGAAGCGGAGTACATAGCTTCTTTGGAAGCAGCACATGAAGGAGTCTGGATGAAGGAGTTCATATCCAATCTAGGTGTAATACTTAGTGCATCGGGTCCAATGACAATCTTTTATGACAACATTGGTGCAATTGCTTTGGCGAAGGAATCCAGATTTCACAAGAGAACAAAACACATCAAGAGGCGCTTCAACTCCATTCTTGAATTGGTCAAGGATGGAGACATATAAATTTGCAAAGTATATACGGATCTGAATGTTTCAGACCCGTTGACTAAGCCTCTTGCACGAGAAAAACATGATCAGCACCAAGACTCCATGGGTGTTAGATTCATTACAATGTAATCCAGATTATTGACTCTAGTGCAAGTGGGAGACTGATGGAAATATGCCCTAGAGGCAATAATAAAGTTGTTATTATTTTATATTTCCTTATTCATGATAAACGTTTATTATTCATGCTAGAAATATATTGACCGAAAACCTAAATACTTGTGTGAATGCTTAAACAAATATCATGTCCCTAGTAAGGCTCTACTAGACTAGCTCGTTAATCAAAGATGGTTAAGGTTTTCTAATCATGGACATGAGTTGTCATTTGATAACGGGGTCACATCATTGTGAGAATGATGTGATGGACATCCGTTAGCTTAGCATTTGATCATACAGTTTATTGCTACTACTTTCATGTATGTCAAACACATATTCCTATGACTATGAGATCATGCAACTCCCGGATTCCGGAGGAGTGCCTTGTGTGCTATCAAACGTCACAACGTAACTAGGGGATTATAAAGATGCTCTACATGTATCTCCAAAGGTGTCTTGTTGGGTTGGCGTGAATCAAGATTAGGATTTGTCACTTAGAGTATCGGAGAGGTATCTCTGGGCCCTCTCGGTAATACACATCATAATAAGCCTTGCAAGCAAATGACTAATGAGTTAGTCACGAGATGATGTATTATGGAACGAGTAAAGAGATTCTTCGGTAACGATATTGAACTAGGTATAGATATACCGACGGTCGAATCTTGGGCAAGTAACATCCGACGGACAAAGGGAATTATGTATGTTATCATAATGGTTCGACCGATAAAGATCTTCGTAGAATATGTAGGAGCCAATATGGGCATCCAGGTTGCGCTATTGGTTATTAACTGGAGAGGTGTCTCGGTCATGTCTACATAGTTCTCGAACCCGTAGGGTCCGCACGCTTAACGTTCGATGACGATATTGTATTATATGAGTTATATGATTGGTGACCGAATGTTTTTCGGAGTCCCGGATATGATTGCGGACATGACGAGGAGTCTCTAAATGGTCGATAGGGGAAGATTGATATATAGGATGATAGTATTCGGACACCGGAAGTGTCCCGGAGGGTATCGGGTATTTATCGGAGTACCGAAGGGTTATCGGACACCCTGGGGGAACATATGGGCCACATGGGCCATGGGAGGGGAGCACACCAGCCCACAAGTGGTGGCGCGCACCCTTATGGCAGGAGGCCGAATTGGAGACAGAGAAGAGGGGGTTCGCCCCCCCCCCCTTCCTTCTCTTCTTCCCTCTTCCATTTTTCCTTCCGGCAATTATGGCAGGGGAAGGCTGAATTGGGGAAGACCCCAATTAGGATTCGGCCTACTTGGGGTGCACCCCTTGGCTGATCCTCCCTCCTTTGACATATATATATGAGGGGGCGCCTAGCACAAGACACATCAATTGTTAGCCGTGTGCGGCGCCCCCCTCCACGGTTCACATCCTCGGTCATATTTTCGTAGTGCTTAGTTGAAGCCCTGCGGAGACCACTTCATCATCACCGTCACCACGCTGCCGTGCTGATGGAACTCATCTACTACCTCAACGTCTTGCTGGGTCAAGAAGGCGAGGGACATCATCGAGTTGAACGTGTGCAGAACGCGGAGGTGTCGTGCGTTCGGTACTTGATCGGTTGAAGCGCGAACAAGTTCGACTACATCAACCACGTCGTGAAACACTTCCGCTTACGGTCTACGAGGGTACGTAGACACACTTTCCCCTCATTGTTATGCATCTCCGTAGATAGATCATTGCGTGTGCGTAGAAAAAAATATTTCCCATGCAACGTTTCCCAACATATATACGTATGTATGAGCGTCTGCGTCTGCACTATGTAAAAAAATAGAATTGTGGGGCCCCTATGAACCCGATGCCTAGGGATACAATCCATGTACTCCTATATGAGTAATAGCATGCATAGATAGCCTGGATAGGCTCACGTGGGGAGCTCCTATATGTTGCTCACGGAAAAGGAGCGAATTTTGCTGGCACAATTGTAGTATCAGGTTTGCTATTTCACATCTAGATGTGAAATAGCTACCTCACATCTAATGTCTGAACCTTGGATCTATTCTCTGTAAGATTCGCGTAAATGCAGGATGGCGTCTCATTTCGCGTCGTGTACGGCTCGTTTGTCTCGCGTGCGGCCTGTTCCACGTCCTTGTTTGTCGGGGTCGGGCTGTGTTTTTTGTTTTTGAGTTTTCTGGACTGAGGCCTCTATTTTTATATGCGGTCACCTCGCATTCCTCTGCAGAGCGGTTTCCCCCTCGCATTCATTCGTCCGTTCCCATTCCTGTTGACGACGAGTTTGGAGAGGGAGAAAGGATGAGGAGGGTAGAGCACCGGTGAAGTAAGATCTCTCTCCTTGATTTTCTTATGTAGTTTCTGTTCTCGGTGTCCCCCGTTCCAATACCATTTTTTCCCTCTGGATGCACCCACATGTTTTAGGGTTTGATTCCGATCCCATATAGATTAGGATGATCCTTTTGCACCTAGGGTTTATGTTCACCACCCACACCCTTCAAACCCCCAAGATTAGTGGCTGTCTTTTCTTCTTTTTTTTGTTTGTGTTTTGAATCTAGGCAGATTTGAGGGAGGGGGCTTTATCAGTAGATTTGTTTGGAAGGTGGGGGAGGGGTTGTGGTAGTTTTGTATGTGTAGATTTATCCACTGGAATGATAGGTGTAGTTTATGTTGTATTTCCTTTTTTTCTTGTCATTTGTTTCCAGATTCAGTAGAAGTTAGTGTAGGTTTTTTGTGTTTTCAGTAGTTGGTTAGTTTTTGATTGTATGATTTTCGAGGGTTATTTTTTAAGTTTGTTTGTTGGTTGTACGAATTGATTGTATGTCAGCTAGTTTCATTTTCAGGCCCTTTCATTCAATTAAGGTGTCATTTTTCAGTGTTGTTCAGTTTCTTCTTCAGGCCATATAAGTAAACTTATTTATCGGTATATTAAGTTCTTAGTGTTTTTTTGTCCAATTGAGTGTACATCTGTTTTCAGATTCAGTAAAAAATTCAATTACGTGTACTTCAGTATATTAAGTTCTTAGTCTATTTTTAGTCCAATTTTAAGTGTACTTCAGTTGTCAATTGTTTTTGGGATCAGTGCATGTGTTTTGCACTTCTAATCCTATTCGTTTTGTTAGCCTAGTGTCTGAACCGGTAGGTGTCAAATTCAATTAACAGCTTTGGGTTCAGTGTTAGGTGTCGTTTTTCAGTTTTGTCAGTTAGCAATTTTGTCAGCTCACGGAGTTCTCCGTTAGGTCTCATTCGGTTATCCGTTTCCTTCCGTGCAAAGGAACCCGTAGAGAGTTGCAAACTGAGGCAGCCATCCTGCATGAGCGGCAATGGTGGGAACTTGGATGTGGGCGGTGTGGCGCAACTCCACATTTTTTATTCATTTTTTTGTCGGCTCAAGTGTTAGCTCATTAAGAAAATACATTCATAATATCCTTCAGTTTTGAGCATGAATGTTAGTATCAGTTCCTGCCTTTAGTCAATTTTCTATTTTGAAAGCTACAAGCGTTTCCATCGTTATACATATGAATATAGCTAAGGGTGTGCTTCTACCATCTTCAACCACCATCATTTTTCACTTCTTATTTTTGTTTGGGTGTTCCCTTTTGTCCATTGTCCGACCAAGACGAACGTCATTAAGTTTGTGATAGTATGTGCCACTTTTTTTTGTTTTTTAGTTCTGATTTCTCCTAGTTTTAGTTTCATTTAGGTCAGTCTTTGATACATCATCAGTCTAGTTTAGGTATGTGTTTTTGATCAGCAAAGGAGTCGCCTCGAGGTTGCCTGGAGGAGCATCTACTTCTCATAGTTTGGTTTTGGCAGTTAGTCGTTTGTCTTTTTAAGTTTTAGTTATGGGAATATAGGTACCATATTCGGTTCAAGTTCAGTATTTGTTTAATTTTTTGGTTCCCACTAGTTCAAGTTCAGTATTCGGCTCATATTGGAGGCATTTTTATACGTCTAGCATACACAATGTTTTGGTCCGTTCTAATGCCATGGAGAAAGCATTTTTTTTCTTCTTCAGATTTTGGTGTTTAGTGTTCACTCTCTGTTTTTCTTTTTCTTTTTTCTTTTTTCAGCTCTGCAATCAGGATGTTTTGCCCAGTGTGCTTCTCTCATTGTGGGACGAACGATAGCACAAGCTTCGGTATGTTTTTCTAGGATGTGAATGAAAGCTTCGCTGTAATGTCTACTGCCATATATCTTTTCGCTTTTTTCATGCGCTCAGTGTGTTTTGTAATCTATTTGTAGTTGTTTACTTACACAAGTTCATTTTTTAGCTACTTCTATGCTCTGTGACAGAGCGGTTCCCCAAGCACTTTGCTGGTGATTTTCTGAACTTCGAGCTCATGGCCGCCGATACATCGTTAATGTGTACACAGGGTACAACAACATCAAACGTATCAACGGCAAGGACTTGAGGAAGTTCATGAAGGACTTTAATCTGGGCCATGGGCAACTTGTTTGTGTTTGTCATGTCTGTGCATATTGCAAACACATATGTCTGCTCTTTCGGTGCTGGTTTGTTTGTTTGAGGTGGAGCTGAAGCAACACATCATGAGGAAGAGCAAGGAGGCGGTGAGACATCATGAGGTGTCTGCTCTTTTGCAACTCTTCATCGCAAACGTTTTAGATAGAACACTCGTATGCAAAGTGAGAGTTATGGTCTTCCCCCTTAAGTCAAGGGAAAATTCGCAGTGTAAGATTTGTGCATCCTTTCAACGCAAACGGTTGTTTTGGATGACCCGTGTGTAATCACGTAGAAACAATTGGGTAAGATTTGCATCTTTCATATTGGGTATGTTGCCATTTGTCAAACTAGAAAGATTGATATTTGTTTATCTAGTAACATTGCCATTTGTCAACCTTGTAACACTGCGATTTGTCAAAATATGTAGCTAAAAATCACTATCACTATCTAATTTTTGCAACTAAAATCACTAGCACTGTTCATATGGACACCAGTAGCAGGCGTGAGTTGATGGACGCATATGCAAATGTACCATTGATTACATACAACAATTCATCGACCCACAACAACAACGAGGATACATGTTGGATTATATATCATTTCCAACAAAACATTCTAGTAAAGTAAAGTTTTACTCACACAACAAATAAGAAAGTGATGAAATGAACTTCAGCTCAACCACTCGTCGACGTTGGAAACGTTTTCTTCGAACCAGAAGTGATTCTCTGGGAAGGGCCAGCTACTGTCAATCTCGAGACCAACGTAGGACTAATCATCCAGGCTAAAGCGGCCTATTTCAATACCCATATTGTGATAGCCACAGTAGGGAAGCATATCACACTACTAGAAAAACAGCTATAGCCAATATGGTCACTAATGGCACACTATACATGTGGTGCGTCATTACTAAATACCATGTGTAGGTGCGCCATTAGTAACCAAAACATTAATGGCACACCAGGTGAAAAGTGCGTCATTACTAAGTTTGACCAAGGTTTGACCCAGTCATACACATAGTAATGGCGCACTTTATATAGGTGTGCCATTACTAAGTTGACATAGTAATGGCGCACCTTTACAAAGTGCGCCATTACTATGTGTATGACTGGGTCAAACCTTGGTCAAACTTAGTAATGACGCACTTTGCATAGGTGCGACATTACTATGTCAAACTTAGTAATGGCGCACCTATACAAAGTGCGTCATTACTAACTTTGACCAAGGTTTGACCAAGTCATACACATAGTAATGGCGCACTTTGTGAAGGTGCACCATTACTAACTTTCTAGGTGGCCGAAAATTTCACCAAATGCACCCCCCGACCGCCTTTTTAGTTTTTAAAAAATAAAATAAAATGATGGAAATGTCAAAAAAATAAAAGAAAATAAGTTTCCCATGTGATATGTGGTCTAGTTGTTGGGAAAATTTACAAATATGAATTTCGACTTTATTTGCAAAATCTCTCTGGAATTTAGTAAAATGGGCATAACTTTTGCATACGAACTCGGATTAAAAAGTTTTTTATATGAAAAGTCATCCCCAAAAACCTAACCGAATAAAAGATACGGGGCTTTTAAGATCTAGAGGGGGGAATGGAAAAAAAATTCAAACTTAGTAATGGCGCACCATTTGCTAGGTGCGCCACTAGTAATAGAAAAAAAATTGGTTTCGAATTTTTTTTGGAAAAAATGTTCAAAATATGATACGTAATATGACCGGGAAGTTTGAAATATTTTTTCAAAATTTCATCACACTCATGAACATGAGAAAAGTCCTAGACATCAACAAGGTTTAATAGGATTGATAAGATAGATATATCAACAAGTGCATGTTAAGTGAGCTGGTGTTGGGGTTGGATAGAACTGAGAAGTTAAGCGTGCTCGGACTGGAGGGGAAGTTTGACCACAAAGTGCGATTTGACTTGAGATTGAGCCATAGTGACTCGAGATTAAGAAAAAAATATGAAAAAAAAATTTGAAAAAAAAAATTGTTAGTAATGGCGCACTTCTAGTAATGGTGCACCAAATGTGTGTCATTACTAACAGTTACTAATGGCGTGATAATAGTGGCGCACCTATAGTGCGCCATTAATAGCCAAAATAGATGCGCCACTAACAACATTTTTTCTAGTAGTGGCAATGTCCGAGGTACATTTGCTTCTCATAAATGGTAGTAATGTTGTGTCAACAACAGCTTGATCGCCTTTCACCATCATTGGATAGTTTTGTCCAAGGAAGAGCGAGTTTTCTCCAAGACTATCAATACTGAACCAGGGAGAAGGTGTTGCCACTAGCACACTAGTATCCATCCCAAACACCCTGCAACGGATGTTGGAATAGGTCCGGAGAGTGCGACCATGCGAGACAACACCTACTTCCTTACTAACATCAACAGTGCCCTGTATACAGACAAGAAGAGGTGATCCATCGGAATAAGTTGCTAGGCGCCACTGAGAATATGGGTCCTGCTCGTCCTCATGCTCGTGATCATCACCATCGTCATCTCCCCCTTGGTTATAAAAAATTTCAAGTATAGGTGGTGGAATGTTCACAGGACCTTGGAAACACAAGAAGGTTAATTAGTAAAGGGAAACTAGCTAGCTAACCCGCATGCATGTGGATGAAACAATTATAATTACGCTGGAAGACAACTGTACCGAAACCATAAGGATTCCATGCAAAAACAGTGCCACGAGTGGTGGCAGCAAACACAAGACCCTCATATTGAATTGCATCACAGTACTCATCCGTGTACAAAAATTGTTTTTTGAGCAATATCCATCAAGTCGTGGAAGCAAGGATGGCAACACGCTTGTCGAAGATAGCAACAACTTCATAGTTCATGTAATTCCAAGAGATGTTGTGAACTCGACAAATTGCTATCTTCCGTAGACGACAGACACCATGATTTTATTTAAACGTACGTAGAATACTAGTGTGCTCAACTTCAGGGCAGTCTGATATTGTTGGAAGTGGAACACGGTGACGAGTGTACACATTCACAAGTTCCCACTCGCAGGTGTACCCAATATAAACAACCCAATCTCCATTTGCACCTACCCAAGCCTTACGCTCAAGCGATGGCATCTTAACATCGCACGTATCATTATCAAGAGGCATCAACTTGCACAAGGTGAGGCTTCCGTCGTCCCCACGCCAGTGATCAGGGTCACGGCGAAGAAGATAGGGGAGATCAAACCGCTCCTGGACCCTTAGGTTGCTTGTAATGATGTTATTAGTTGAGTCGAGAATGGTCTTGAACGAACCTGCCATGCTAACTGAGGTGATGATGTCGCATCAATCAATGAGTTCCTCCACCACGTCATCTTTCAGATCGGGGCAAGAATAATGTGGTCCTTTCCGGCATGTTCCCTCCATGGAGAAGACGATCGAACAACGGCAGAAGGAAATGGTGAAGGCAAATCGAGGGAGGAAGAGCGTGCGGCAGGAGTTCCAAATCGAGAGGGAAAGGCGAAGAGGCGGTGGACGGTTGTCACGGTACAAAAAGAGGCTAGTGGGGAGTGAACGGTTGCCACAGAGGTCACACACTGACGACAAGGCCAAGTGAACCGCATGCCGTATATCGCACACACCTTGATCTGGCTGGCCGTTTCTTTTGCGTTGCCTAATCACAAACAGTTCATCTGAGTGAATCGTATGCTGTATATCGCACACGCCTTCATCTGGCTGCCCGTTTCTTTTGTGTTGCCTCATCGCAAATAGTTAATTGAACTGAACCGTATGCCCTGCATCGCACACGCAACTAAAATTTGAACCATGTTTGATGCATTCGTCATCGCAAACATTTTGCACCTTTTTGATGGGTTTTTACACCACCGTTTGCGATTATTGCATCGCACACAGTTTCGTCAAAGGGTCTCTGATCGTAGTGTCGTGTTAGCAGCATCCTGCAGTAGTGTATGGTTGTCTCTTTATTGTATGAATTGCGAATGCCATGTAATTGCTTTACTTTATCACTATGAGTTAGCGATAGTAGTTCAAGCAATAGTTGGCGAGATGACCACGACGCTACGATGAAGATCATGGTGTCAAGCTGGTGATGATGGAGATCATGATGATGCTTTGGAGATGGAGATCAAAAGCACAAGATGATGATGGCCATATCATGTCACATATTTTGACTGCATGTGATGTTTATCTTTTGTGCATCTTATTTTGCTTAGAACGACGGTAGCATTATATGATGATCCCTTACTAAATATTCAAGGTACAAGTGTTCTCCCTAAGTATGCACTGTTGCGACAGTTCGTCGTGCCGAGACACCATGTGATGATCGACTGTGATAAGCTCTACGTTCACATACCACGAGTGTAAGACAGTTTTGCACGTGTAGAATACTCGGGTTAAACTTGACGAGCCTAGCATGTACAGACATGGCCTCGGAACACTTGAGACCGAAAGGTCGAATGTGAATCATATAGTAGATATGATCAACATAAGATGTTCACCATTGAAAGCTACTCCATCTCACATGATGATCGGACATGGTTTAGTTGATTTGGATCACGTGATCATTTACATGACTTGAGGGATGTCTATCTAAGTGGGAGTTCTTTAGTAATATGATTAATTGAACTTAATTTATCATGAACTTAGTCCTGATAGTTTTTTCCATATCTATGTTGTAGATCAATGGCACATGCTACCGTTCCCTTTAATTTTAATGCGTCCCTAGAGAAAGCTAAGTTGAAAGATAATGGTAGCAACTACACGGATTGGGTCCGTAACTTGAGGATTATCCTCATTGTTGCACAGAAGAATTATGTCCTTGAAGCACCGCTAGGTGAAAGGCCTGTTGCAGGAGCAACTGCTAATGTTATGAACGTCTGTCAAGCTCGATCTGATGACTACTCGATAATTCAGTGTGCCATGCTTTACAGCTTAGAATCGAGACTTAAAAGACGTTTTGAACGTCATGGAGCATATGAGATGTTCCAGGAGTTGAAGTTAATATTTCAAGCAAATGCCCGAGTTGAGAGATATGAAGTCTCCAACAAGTTCTATAGCTACAAGATGGAGGGGAACAGTTCTGTCAGTGAACACATAGTCATAATGTCTGGGTACCATAACCACATGACTCGGCTGGGAATTAATATTCCAGATGATAGTGTTATTGACAGAGTTTTCTTCAATCATTGCCACCAAGCTATAAAGGCTTCATGATGAACTATAATATGCAAGGGATGGAGAAGACAATTCCCGAACTCTTTGCAATACTCAAAGCTGAGGATGTAGAAATCAAAAAGGAGCATCAAGTGTTGATGGTTAAAAAGACCACTAGTTTCAAGAAAAAGGGCAAGGGAAAGAAGGGGAACTTCAAGAAGAATAGCAAGCCAGTTGCTACTCCCGGGAAGAAATCCAAGTCTGGAGCCAAGCCCGAAACTGAGTGCTTCTACTGCAAAGGGACTAGTCACTGGAAGCGGAATTGCCCCAAGGATTTGGCAGATAAGAAGGATGGCAAAGTGAACAAAGGTATATTTGATATACATACTAGTGCAGAACCGGGCAATAGCACCGGTTCGTAAGGCCCTTTAATGCTGGTTCCATAACCGGCACTAAAGTGTGGTCACTAAAGGCCCCCTCCCCTTTAGTACCGGTTCAGCACGAACCGGTGCTAAAGGGCAACCACGTGGCACGAGCCAGCTCCGTGGGCCGGGAGCCCTTTAGTACCGGTTGGTAAAACCAACCGGTACTACAAGGTTTGGGGGGTTTTTGGTTTTATGATTTCGTTTTGATTTAATTTTGTGTTTTCCATTTAATTTTTTTCGTTTGCTGGTACTTTACGATACTACACATTGTACACGTTATGCATATATATATATATATATATATATATATATCATCAAATGTCTCACACAAACCACCAATATATTCACACATACACACATGTATAGCTATATACATTTTTTCCTACATTTTGCCTTCGGAGCCAGTGGCATTAGCCTAATTGGTGCCTTCGGAGCACGATGACAATTGGAAGTGGTTCATGGGGGCGGTAGCGGGTAATGGTATTCTCCCTTCGGATCTATGACCTGGTCGAGCAAAAATCCCGCTATTTCCACTTGAAGTGCTTGTACGCGCTCCGTTTCTAGGAGCTTGTCCCGCACCTCTTTGAACTGTTAAGAAGGAGATCAATATGTATGTTTATTAGTTGTGTGACTAGATATCGATAATGGTGTAAAAATTGTGAATAGTGTTCTGACAAACGTACCCATTCCTGTCTTTGAGATCTGTTCCTTTCGGACGTCATCATGCGAATGTTCTCGCAAACGCAGTATGCACACAGATCAGTCCCCTGCGCCTGCTTCAGGGCCTTTACGAGAATGGAATTTCATCAGATAATAATTAATCAAGCATGATAATTAAAGATATAATGGCAGTTAGCTAGCTAGCTAGTACTACTTAATTACTTACCTTGGGTCGAAACCATTTCAGGCTTTGTTTCCATTCGCCTGGAGTGACGCTGATGAACCTTGCCCAAGCCCTGCCCGCCAACAAAGAAAATGAATAAATGGGTTATTAAATAGTTCGTATCAGGAAATGACGAACTAAATAGGCCGAGATATATAGTTAATAACGATTGAAATTACCTGTTGACTATCCCTTTCAAGATGGTGTAGTCACTTTGTTTTTTAAGTAGTGAGTCGAGTACTTCAACTGTTCCGGCGTCAACTTTAATGATACACAAGATCCAGTGAAATCTGCATGCACACACGTTTGTATGTTTTAATTAAGCGGACATATGTAAGCAAAAACATGTAGCTAGCTAGTAGGCAAAAACAGAGAATTTGTAGTACAAGAGAGTGTGACTCACTGGAAGTTGTAAGGAAGTAGTATATCATCATTGTATTTGAGGCACTTCAAGAACTCTAGCATGCTGTCATCTACATGCTTTTTATAATATTCACCTAGTTTCCATGTGTATTCATTAACGGTGTTTGGGTCAATGAACCCAATGCCATAGCGTCCAGCTTTTTTCATTTCATACATCTTCATCCTGCATAATACCACAGAAAAGAATATAGTGAGGATAATTACAGGTAATGATTGATCAAAAGGATCACTACAGCTAGCTTGAGACTTAAATTACAGAAAGAAATCACTTACAGACAATAGCAACTGACGATAGATTTTTCGAGTGTGTCTTGATTGTATAACTGAAACAGTTCATTATACTCAACGGACACAGCGCTCTCATTTGCAAACCGGGACTAATGAGCTCTACATTTGACCCTTTTTCTACTAGTGACATGTTATTGATGTGTACCTTACTAATGCTCTTAGTATAGCATGGGTATTTGACACTGGTTCGGTTGCTCATATTTGTAACTAGAAATAGGGGCTACGGATTAAACTAAGATTGGCTAAGCATGAGCTGACGATGCGCGTGGAAGGTTCCAAAGTCGATGTGATCGCCGTCGGCACGCTACCCCTACATCTACCTTCGAGATTAGTTTTAGACCTAAATAATTTTTATTTGGTGCCAGCGTTGAGCATGAACATTATATCTGGATCTTGTTTGTTGCGAGACAGTTATTCATTTAAATCAGAGAATAATGGTTGTTCTATTTATATGAGTAATATCTTTTATGGTCATGCACCCTTGATAAGTGGTCTATTTTTTTTGAATCTCGATTGTGGTGATACACATATTCATAATATTGATGCCAAAAGATGCAAAGTTAATAATGATAGTGCAACATATTTGTGGCACTGCCGTTTAGCTCATATCGGTGTAAAGCACATGAAGAAACTCCATGCAAATGGGCTTTTGGAATCACCTGATTATGAATAATTTGATACTTGCGAACCATGCCTCATGGGCAAGATGAACAATGGAGTGAGCAACTAACTTATTGGAAATAATACATACCGATGTATGCGGTCCGATGAGTGTTGAGGCTCGTGGCGGGTATCGTTATTTTCTGACCTTCACAGATGATTTGAGAAAATATGGGTATATCTACTTGATGAAACATGAGTCTGAAACATTTGAAGAGTTCAAAGAATTTCAGAGTGAATTAGAGAATCATCGTAACAAGAAAATAAAGTTTCTACGACCTAATAGCGGAGGCGAATATTTGAGTTACGAGTTTGGTCTTCATTTAAAACAATGTGGAATAGTTTTGCAACTCACGCCACCTGGAACACCACAGTGTAATGGTGTGTCTGAATGTCGTAACCGTACTTTATTAGATATGGTGCGATCTATGATGTCTCTTAATGATTTACCACTATCGTTTTGAGGTTACGCATTAGAGACAGCTGCATTCACATTAAATAGGGCAGCATCTAAATCCGTTGAGACGACACCGTATGAACTATGGTTTGGCAAGAAACCTAAGCTGTTGTTTCTTAAAGTTTGGGGTTGCGATGGTTATGTGAAAAAGCTTCAACCTGATAAGCTCGAACCCAACTCGGAGAAGTGCGTCTTCATATGATACCCAAAAGAAACTGTTGGGTACAGGGTACACCTTCTATCACATATCCGAATGTAAGACTTTTGTTGCTAAGAATGGATCCTTTCTAGAAAAGGAGTTTCTCTCGAAAGAAGTGAGTGGGAGGAAATTAGAACTTGATGAGGTAATTGTACCTTCTCTCGAATTGGAAAATGGCTCATCACAGAAAATTGATCCCGTGATGCCAACACCAATTAGTGAGGAAGCTAATGATGATGATCATGAAGTTTCAGATCAAGTTACTACCGAACCTCGTAGGTCAACCAGAGTACGTTCCACACTAGAGTGGTACAGTAATCCTGTTCTGGAAGTCATGTTACTAGACCATGACGAACCTACGAACTATGAGGAAGCGATGATGAGCCCAGATTCCGCAAAATGGCTTGAGGCCATGAAATCTGAGATGGGATCCAAGTATGAGAACAGAGTATGGATTTTGGTTGACTTTCCCGATGATCGGCAAGCCATAGAAAATAAATGTATCTTCAAGAAGAAGACTGACGCTGATGGTAATGTTACCATCTACAAAGCTCGACTTGTTGTGGAAGTTTTCGACAAGTTCAAGGAGTTGACTACGATGAGACCTTCTCACCGGTAGCGATGCTTAAGTCTGTCCGAATCATGTAAGCAATTGCCGCATTTTATGATTATGAAATCTGGCAATTGGATGTCAAAACTACATTCCTTAATGGATTTCTCAAAGAAGAGTTGTATATGATGCAACCAGAAGGTTTTGTCGATCCTAAAGGTGCTAACAAAGTGTGCAAGCTCCAGCGATCCATATATGGACTGGTGCAAGCATCTCTGAGTTGGAATATACGCTTTGATGAGGTGATCAAAGCATATGGTTTTATACAGGCTTTCGGAGAAGCCTGTATTTACAAGAAAGTGAGTGGGAGCTCTGTAGCATTTCTGATATTATATGTGGATGACATATTGTTGATTGGAAATGATGTAGAATTTCTGGATATAATAAAAGGATACTTGAATAAGAATTTTTCAGTGAAAGACCTCGGTGAAGCTGCTTATATATTGGGCATCAAGATCTATAGAGATAGATCAAGAAGCTTAATTGGACTTTCACAAAGCACATACCTTGATAAAGTTTTGAAGAAGTTCAAAATGGATCAGTCAAAGGGGGTTATTACGTGTTTTACAAGGTGTGAAGTTGAGACAGACTCAATGCCCGACCATTGCAGAAGATAAAGAGAAAATGCAAGTCATTCCCTATGCTTCATCCATAGGTTCTACCATGTATGCAATGTTGTGTACCAGACATGATGTGTGCCTTGCTATAAGTCTAGCAAGGAGATACCAAAGTAATCCCGGAGTGGATCACTAGACAGCGGTCAAGAACATCCTGAAGTACCTGAAAAGGACCAAGGATATGTTTCTCATTTATGGAGGTGACAAAGAGCTCATCGTAAACGGTTACATCAAGGCTAGCTTTGACACTGATCTGGATGACTCTAAGTCACAAACCGGATACTTATTTTTGTTGAACGGTTGAGCTATTAGTTGTTGCAGTTCCAAGCAGAGCATCGTGGCGGGATCTACGTGTGAAGCGGAGTACATAGCTGCTTCGGAAGCGGCAAACGAAGGAGTCTCGATGAAGGAGTTCATATCCGATCTAGGTGTAATACCTAGTGCATCGGTTCCAATGAAAATCTTTTGTGACAACACTGGAGTAATTACCTTGGCGAAGGAATCCAGGTTTCACAAGAGAACTAAGCACATCAAGAGACACTTCAACTCTATCGGCGATCAAGTCAAGGAGGGAGACATAGAGATTTGTAAAATACATATGGATCTGAATGTAGCAGACCTGTTGACTAAGCCTCTTCCACGAGCAAAACATGATCAGCACCAAGACTCTATGGGTGTTAGAATCATTACTATGTGTCACACCCTGATTTCCATGCCATCACACTTAAGCTAATAATCATGCTAAAATATGGTTTGACAAAAACTTTTGAGTGATTTGGACTATGCTTGATTTGGTTTTCTGTTTGCTGTTTGCAAGTGCTCTAAAAATAAAATAAATCTTCCTACTCTTATACTCCTTCTCCTTGACCCAAAACCTCTTCCCCATGATCATGCCATGTGTATAGGGCATAATAGTATTTTCTTACAAAATATTTTGGCCAAAAAGTATTTTTCTAAAATTAGTTTTCCAAAAATCCCTGAATTGAGGTTTGTACTGCAAGTACTTGATTTGGGGTGTGAAAAATCTTTCAAAAAGTATATTTGACTCCTATTAGGTATAGGACTCCCTTAAACCACAAAAACATATTTTTAAAAGTTATTTTCCTATTTTATTTAAAGTCTTTTTCTTTAGGCCAGAAATGGTCTTTAATAGGTTAAAATTATTTAACTGTTTCAAAAATATTTTTCAAAATTTAGGGAAACTCATAGGACATATATTGTCCGTATATAAGAGTTTAACACATGGTCATGTTCAAAATATTGGAAAAATCCTTCAAAAACACTTTCTGGATATTTCAAGCTTTTGAAATATTTACAAAGGAAATTTGCTTAATTAATTCCAAGAAAATTCTAGCATGTCAGTTATGACATATGTGATGATCTTGCATAGCCTCATGTCTTGAAGATCAATAAAACATCATGAAACCCCCTCAAAACCATTTTTTTTCATTTTGAAGTTTGAGCAACTTTACATTGCCAAACTCGTCCAAATGCTCTCAAACTTGGTGCACATTCTAAAATGGTTTAATTATGCATATATACCAAATGGAACAAGTTTTGGAGAAGGATAACTTGACCAAAGTGCCCCAAAACCCTTTCTGACCAGATCCAAATTTCAACAACTCTACATTACAAACTTTTTACTTGTGACCTCAAACTTTGTGGACATGCTGAAAACCCCAAATTATGACACTACGCCAAGTGGTGCATCAAGGAGGGACGATTTGCATGACTAGATCTTGGAAAAGCCATTTCTGGTGATTCCTAGGGTTTACCAAAGTTACATTGAAAACTTTCTTCCAATGAGCTCAAACTTTGTGGAGAACCCACTTTTCATGTGCTATTTCATCATGTTAAGTTTCATGTCATTTGGACTTCATCTACTTTCCCAAATTTACATCAAACACCTTCTGCCATTTTACCAAAACCACTGATTTGACCCCTTTCACTATTCCCATTTACCTCTAATTTTTAACACAGATGAAACTGATCACCTTCTACCTTTGGTAAGTTTTGCAAGGCCATGGACCAATAATTGGTGGGTGAAAACCCCACTCTTCCTCTTCGGACAGCCATGGCAGCATCTCTTTTTCCCCTCTAGTTTACTTTCCTACCTCTCCCTTAGTACCAAAGCTACCCTAGAGCATCTCCAGACCAGCCAGTAGCTAATGGACAAGGTGGCCACGTCCAGAGCGCGTGGGAGCATGGCCATGCCGACTGAATGGGCGCTCTGGAGCGCGCTACAATGTGCTCCCGTACTGTAGCCGCGTCCTGCTCGAGGCACCCGACCACCTAGGGCGTTGGGATCGTGTCCCCCGAGGTCGCCTCGGCGTCTGAGACACGCAAGACGGTCGGCCCCCTCCTCCTTCTCTCTCCGGCGACCTCTGTCACACGTGCTCGAGCGCCGCCCGCGTCCGCCAGTCGCCGCCCGGGTCCCTGGCCCGCCTCGCGCTCGTTCCTCCCCCCCCCCTCTCTCTTTCCCTGGTCGTAGACCACGCCCAGGAAGAACCTCGACTCGAAGTCAAGCCATCCCATGGCCTACAGGGACGGCTACGGCCTCGCCGGCGCACGGCCCCGCGGTGCACCACGCCCTCTCCTATATAAGGTCGCCCGGGTCCTCCTCTCCACCCCATTTTGCTCCCCCTCGCTCTTAAAGCCCCTTTGTACCAACCCAAACCTCTCCCCGTGCCCTCCAGCCACCTCCATGGCCGGAGCCTTGCCGCCGGCCTCCGCCTAAATTCGCACCCACCACTCCTCCTCCTCCCCTCTGCGTCGTACCAGAGCACCTCCAACATCACCTCTGGACCCTCCCGTGCTTCTCCCTCTCCTCCTCGTGGCCGTGTCGTGCTCTCTGGAATCGCTCGCGCCGCCGTTCGCCTCGGTCAGGGTCCCGCCCTCCTCGGCTCTCCCCTATGGGCATGGCGCACACCGACGGATGCAGATCGTCTTCCTGAGCACGCCGGTGGCCAGATCACCGGAAACGGCGGCCTGTGGCACCGGCCAGCCGCCGTCGACGCCGCCCCTGTCTCTGCTCTGTTCGAGTGGGAGGTGGGGGATGAGCCCGACAACCGGGCCCCGCCTGTCGGCCAGCCAGGAGGGCTGAGCCACTGGCGGGTGGGCCTCGTTCGCCCCGCGTAAGTGGAGACGGGCTCTGCCTACCGTCATCTTTGCTTGGGGAAGGCGTATTCCAGGAATGCGCCTCCTGCGTCGTCAGCCCGAGCGCGGCCGAGCAATTGGGTCGGCCCACTCCTATCTTCCACCTGGTGCGCAGTATAAGGGTAAAAAAACATTTCCCTTTTCTTTTTCTTTTTCTGTAAACTTGTAAAAATCCTTAAACAATTCATTTGAACTCCAAACTTGGTGATTCAAAATTCCAGTGACTCCATAAATCATGGTCTATCACATGGTGCTATTTGCACATTTTTCCAGAAACATTTTCTTCACAAATATTTAACAAAATGTTGTTTTTCCATTTCTGTGATGAACTTTAGAAAATCACAGAGGGCTCATAATTGATCCAAATCCATTGATTCAAATTTCTAGGCACTTCTAAGATCCTAGCCTAGTTTATGAACATTTTTCCCAATGCTTTCTATACCACATCAAATATTGGTCTATTTATCCATGTATAGCCACCTTTGCAAATTCATAAAAAAATCATTTGAACTCCAAATCCAGTGAAACCAATTCCCAGATGCTTCTAAAATCCTGCTCTGTTAAATGGGTGCCTTTGCTCATTTTTCAAAATAATTATTCTGTACACTTCTTGAAAATCCACAAATCCCTTGATTCCATCATATTGAAACGTTCAGAAATACCCACAGATCCAATTCCAATGAAACCACTCTGGTTATTTTTCATATAACCAGAGATGTCCTGGAAAAGCCAAATTCATATTTTTTTAGAGCACTTTTATTTTTGCCTTGGTGTGTTGCTTATTGTGATTGCTTTCGACGTTAGTTGACGAAGTAGATGGAATGCTTGGAGATGGACCAGGAGGATTGAAGACCAGGCAAGCAGCCCTTTGACCATGTTGAACCCTTTTATGTCATGAAAGCATTATCATTGTTTCATCGAGTGCATGATATAACTTGAATGGCAACCTTGTTAGGCTGGCCTCCGTTGCATACCCCGTTGATACTTGCATTGTTCATGACTCTATCCTCATTTAGAGTTGTGATGATGAGTTGTAGAAATGTGCTATAGTAGTTGGCTACGCTAAATGGATCAGGATTAGGCATTGAAAGAAACAAGTGTGGTTTGACATACTTGCAAATGACCCAGTGGGTGCCACTAATGCCCCTGGGAGATGATGAGGAACTAGGGCACTACTTGGTAGAGAAGTGGTGTACCGAGGCTTGATGAAAGTGTTATTTACAGAGACGGATTAGATTTAAGATTTGTTGGCCGTCCCAACCAAACATGCGCAACCACTCTACCCTTATATGGGAAAGGGCATTATTGATTACCTAGGCCGATACTAGCATGGTGCCTGCATTACTAGTGACGGGGGTGACTTGAGGTCACTCTCGGGACGGGTTCGTGCTTGGATAGGCGGCTATGACTGTTTTCACAGGGCACCGGACACACCGTTGGTCCCTTCGTGTATGCGTGATAATGTAAAAAAGGGCAGAGTCCCACGATCTTTTGCTTATACACGAGGGTCGTGCACCAACGAGTGGATCCTATGTTAGTGTCGTCTAGGGAAAGATAGTGATCGGGTGCTTACCCCGGGTACTTGAGGTACCACGGGTCGTGGATGACACGGAAGTTCCCCGGATATTGTGGGTAAAGTGTGCAACCTCTACAGAGTGTCAAACTATTCGAATAGTCGTGTCCACGGTCAAGGACAGTTGGGTGGTGCTGCTTAGACTATGTCCATAAGTTTCTGGAAAACAACACGGTTTGGTAAATCTGTTGACGTGATTCATGAGGAAGTTACTATGAGCTTGAGCATGAGTTGTTCATAACTCTTTCTCGATATTGGTGTCTGTAACCTCCTGATACTTGTTGCAGACGCATGCATGTCCTTGATATATGTTGATCATACTTGCATATGAAAAACTAGCTTTACGCAAAAATGCCAATTTAGTAGTAGAGCCCTGCATAATTATTATGTCATCACACTTGGGTTGCTTGCGAGTACATTCAAAGTACTCATTGGCTTGCCACTGGTTATTTTATTGGCTAGGCATGAAAGAACAGGATATGATGAAGATTTCTTGGTGACGAACATGCGAGCTAGGACGCTTCCCAGTCAGAATGCATGTAGGGTTAAGGCAGATGGCATGGGTCCAAGTTGTTATTGAAGATTTCCGCTGCGATGATATACTCAAGACTTGACCATAATGGTCCTACTTGTGTAAAACGGTATGTATGGATGTAAGACTCTTGTTATTCAGTTTATGTGTGTTCAGTGAGCATTGATCTCTGGGATCACTGTACACGTGCATTCGGTGATCTCGACTTATGAGTCGGGGTCCCCACACTATGTAATCTAGATTATTGACTCTAGTGCAAGTGGGAGACTGAAGGAAATATGCCCTAGAGGCAATAATAAAGTTGTTATTTATATTTCCTTATACCATGATAATGTCTTTTATTCATGCTAGAATTGTATTAACCGGAAACTTGATACATGTGTGGATACATAGACAAAACACAGTGTCCCTAGTAAGCCTCTACTAGACTAGTTCATTAATCAAAGATGGTTGAGTTTCCTAACCATTGACATGTGTTGTCATTTTATTAACGAGATCACATCATTAGGAGAATGATGTGATGGACAAGACCCATTTGTTAGCTTAGCATTTTGATCGTTCAGTTTTACTACTATTGCTTTCTTCATGTCAAATACATATTCCTCCGACTATGAAATTATACAGCTCCCAGATACCGGAGGAATGCCTTGTGTGCTATCAAACGTCACAACGTAACTGGGTGATTATAAAGATCATCTATAGTTATCTCCGGAGGTGTTTGTTGGGTTGGCATAGATCGAGAATAGGATTTGTCACTCCGAGTATCAAAGAGGTATCTTTGGGCCCTCTCGATAATGCACATCATAAGAAGCCTTGCAAGCTATGTGACTAATGAGTTAGTTGTGAGATGATACATTACGGAACGAGTAAAGAGACTTACCGGTAACGAGATTGAACTAGGTATGAAGATACCGACGATCGAATCTTAGGCAAGTAACATACCGATGACAAAGGGAATAATATATGTTGTCATTACGGTCTCACCGATAAAGATCTTCGTATAATATGTGGGAACCAGTATGAGCATCCAAGTTCCGCTATTGGTTATTGACTGGAGAAGTGTCTCGGTCATGTCTACATAGTTCTCGAACCTGTAGGGTCCGCACGCTTAACGTTCGATGACGTTTTGTATTAAGAGTTATGTGTTTTTGGTGAACGAAGATTGTTCGGAGTCCCGAATGAGGAGTCTCAAAATGGACGAGAGGTAAAGATCGATATATTGGATGATAGTATTCAGCCACGGGAAGGGTTCCGAGGGGTACCGGGTACATATCGGAGTTCCGGGGGGCTACCGGAATCCCCCGGGTAAAGTTATGGGCCTTATGGGCCATAAGAGGGAGGCACACCAGCCCACTTAGGGGTGGCGCGCCCCCTCCATGGAAGGAGGCCGAATTGGAGTAGGGGAGGGGGCGCCACCCCCTTTCCTTATTCTCTTCCACTCCTTCCTCATTTCCCCCTCCATGAGAAGGAAAAACAAGGGGCGGCGAATCCTACTAGGAATAGGATTCCTAGTAGGACTCCCTCCCCTTGGCGCGCCCCCTATGGATGCCTCCCTCCCTCTCCCTCCTTTATATACGCGGGGAGGGCACCCCTAGAAAACACATCAATTGTTCTTAGCCGTGTGCGGTGCCCCCCTCCACAGTTTACACCTCATGTCACATTGTCATAGTGCTTAGGCGAAGCCCTATGCGATCTACTTCACCATCATCGTCAACATGCCATCATGCTGCCGGAACTCTCCCTCGACACTCTGCTGGATCAAGAGTTCGTGGGATGTCATCGAGCTAAACGTGTGCAGAACTCGGAGGTGCCGTACGTTCGGTGATTGATCGGTTGAATCGCGAAGACGTTCGACTACATCAACCGCATTAATATAACGCTTCCGCTTTCGGTCTACGAGGGTACGTGGACACACTCTTCCCGTCTCGTTGCTATGCTTCTCCTAGATAGATCTTGCGTGAGCGTAGGAATTTTTTTAGAATTGCATGCTACGTTCCCAACAACTAGGTCATTTTGTTTGACGCCACTTGTAAGTAGACCCTCAACTTGCAAGCGAGTCTTCTTTGTGTTGACGCCACTTGCAAGTCGCCCCTCGACTTGCAAGTGGGTCTTTTATTTTTCATGCCATTTTTGCAAGTTGACCCTCCACTTGCAACTGAGATCTTTTTGGTTGATGCCACCTGCAAGTCGACCCTCGACTTGCAACTGGGGTTCTGTTTTCCATGCCACTTGCAAGAGACCCTCAACTTGGAACCGGGGTCTTCTAGTTTTGATGCCACTTGCAACTGAACCCACGACTTGCAAGTGGGGTTTTTTGTTGGGACAATTACATTTGAGCCCCTAGTTGTGTCACACCCGTGTGCTTTGCCCCTAAATTCGAAAAACCCTCGTTTCTGTCCAAGCTCGTTTGCTCCTCTTATCCTTTTGCCCTTTGACCGTTTGACCGCAACTTTGAAAACTTCATAACGAATTCATACTAACTCAGAAAAATGCAAATAAGATATCAAAATGTTCGAAATAACATCACCCATAAGTACATGTCATTTGCATTCATGACAACAATGCTGAAAAGTCTATACCTCAGTTTGAGATCATATGTTTTTTTTTATTTTCAACACTTTTGTCATGAATGCAAATGACGTGCACATATGGGTGATGTTTTTCCGAACATTTTGATATCTTATATGCATTTTTCTAAGTTAGTATGAATTCATTATGATGTTTCAAAGTTAAAGTCAAACGGTCAAAGGGCAGAAGCATAAGAAGACCAAAAAAACTTAGGCAGAGACGAGGGTTTTTTGAATTTAGTGGCAAAACACACGGGTGTGACACAACTAGGGGCTCAAATGTAATTGTCCCTTTTTTGTTTGATGCCACCTGAAATTCGACCCTCGACTTGCAACTCGGGTTCTGTTTTCATGCCACTTGCAAGAGACACTCGACTTGCAACTGGGTCTTCTGGTTTTGATGCCCACCTACAAGTCGACCCTCGACTTGCAACTGGGGTTCTGTTTTCATGCCACTTGCAAGAGACCCTCGACTTGCAACAGGGGTATTCTAGTTTTGATGTCACCTGCAATGCGACCCTCGACGTGCAAATGGGGTCTTCTGTTTGATGCCACTTGCAAGTCGACCCTCGACTTGCAACTGGTTCTTCTTTGTTTGATGCCACTAGCAAGTCGACCCTCGACGTGCAACTGGCTCTTTTTGTTTGACGCCACTTGCAAGTTGACCCTCCACTTGCCACCGGGTCTTTTTTGTTTGATGTCACTTTGCAAGTTGACCCTCGACTTGCAATTGTTTTTTTGTTTGATGCCACTTGCAAGTCGACCCTCGACGTGCCACCGGGGTCTTTTGGTTGATGCCACTTGCAAGTCGACCCCCGACTTGCAACCGGGTCTTTTTTGTT
>LR738711.1:711173485-711236380 GCA_902687465.1 Secale cereale
GACCCTCGAAGTGCAATTGGGGTCTTTTGTTTGATGCCACTTACAAGTCGACCCTCGACTTTTGTAACTGTGTCTTCTTGTTTGATGCCACTTACAAGTCGACCCTCGACTTGCAACCGGGTCATTTTATTTCATGCCACTTGCATGTTGACCCTCGACTTGCAGTTGGGTCTTTTTGTTTGATGCCACTTGCAAGTTGACCCTCGACATGTAACCGGGGTCTTTTGTTTGATGCCACTTGCAAGTTGACCCTTGACTTGCAACTGGGTCTTTTTGTTTGATGCCACTTGCAAGTCGCTCCTTGACGTGCAACTGGGTCATTGTGTTTAATGCCACTTGCAAGTCGACCCTCGACTTGCAACTGGGACTTCTGTTTTCATGCCACTTGCAAGTCGACCCTCCACTTGCAACTAGGGTCTTTTGTTTCATGCCACTTGCAAGTTGATCCTCGACTTGCAACTCGATCCTTTTGTTTTCGATGCCACTTGCAAGTCAACTCTCCACGTGCAACTGGGTCTTCTTGTTCGATGCCAGTTGCAAGCCGACTGTCGACTTGCAACTGGGTCTTCTTCTTTTTATGCCACTTACAAGTGTACCCTCAACTTGCAACCGGATCTTCTTCCTTTTTATGCCACTTGCAAGGGGACCCTCGGCTTGCAACTGGGTCTTTTTTATGCCACTTGCAAGTGCGCCCTCGACTTACAACCGCCACTCGCAAGGGGATCCTCTGCTTGCAACCGCGTATTTTTTATGCCACTTGCAAGTGGACCCTCTACTTGCAACTGGGTCTTCTATTTTTTTCATGCCACTTGCAAGCGGACACTTGACTTGCAACTGGGGTCTTCTATTTTTTTCATGCCACTTGCAAGAGGACACTCGACTTGCAACTGGGCTTGAGGAAGGGCATGTGATGGGTTAGGGGGTGATCAGGTGGGGAATTGGTGTGTGTAGATGATTTCATTTGGGCCGCAACCAGAAACATGGCTCTCTCCGTGATTTTGGACAAGTACATACCAAAGGGATGCACACTGAATTTTTGTCTGAATGTATTTTTTTCAGACTGAGCTCATTATATGTCTGGTTTTGCTGAAGCTGTTTTTTGTTGAAAATAGTGCTTGAATACAAGTACAGTACAGGTCGATTCACTCTGTTCAACAAGATGTAAATAGCATGTTAAATGTTTTAAATTGCCACTTCTATAATTAGGGTACATGTCGAATGTATTTTTTTCAGACTGAGCTCATTATATGTTTGGTTTTGCTGAAGCTGTTTTTTGTTGAAAATAGTGCTTGAATACAAGTACAGTACAGGTCGATTCACTCTGTTCAACAAGATGTAAATAGCATGTTAAATGTTTTAAATTGCCACTTCTATAACTGCGTTTTCTTGTCAGCCTGTGTTGTTTGTTCATGTGTGCATCATGTTCATTTTTGTTGAATCATGAGGGCATGCTCTACATGATGTTCCTATCGATAAATAAGTTTTCAGCGATATTTTTTTGTGGTCGGGGTAATGATTTTTTCAGTGTACAGTTTTTGATACATGTGTGATGCAAAATATTTTTTAGTGAGACCTTTGTGGTGGTAAATTGAGACCGATTTTTCGCGATATCCAGTGTATAGTTTGATGCAATTCGTAGTTGAGGCTCTGAGAGTTCAATTTTCTTTTTTGTCGTTTTTGAGATGACAGTTTTTAATAAATGTAGAATGCGAAGTATATATAAAACCTTTTTGATACCCCTTTTTGTTGATTTCACCTTTTTTATGCAAGTCCAATATGTTAGTTTCAGGTTTGTTTGAGATTCAACAACATTTTATTCTCTGAATTTTTAGACAAACCTGCTCGTTGTTTCTACCCTGTTATGGTTTTTAGATGGTTTCAGATGGAGCGTTCGGCCACATGATTTTATTATCTTTTTTGTTGTTGTCTCCTTTAACAACAGTTTGTAAGCAAAGATACAAATTCTGAGAACCCTTTGGAATTGAACAAGAATAATCACCAACACGACTCAGGGAATGACAACTTCAATGAATACCGGGAGCAAACATTTCAGGGCAATTGTTCAGAAGCTGAGCAATCTAAAGCTGATTTGATAGAAGTAGAAGCATCAGACGGCATGCTGTTTGATGCTCTGAGAACAATGCTAATCATGTTTTTGAACTACAAAATCCTTTTTCCTGTTGTGCTTTTCTACGCCTTTTCTATTTGTTTTTTTGGCAACAGGGCCCAGACATGTGCACAGATCTTCCTTTTTCTTTTTGCCAAACAAATGACAACCCATGAAAAGCCCAACAACAAGGCCCAGTGGGGGCGGGGTTAGCCGGGCTGGGTGTGGTGGGCAGCGACAAACAAACAGAATGACAAACAAACAAGCGTCCACGTGCGTTTGGGAGTAACGATGATTCTGCTTTTTTTTTTAGAATTTGTTTCATTCAAATCACGAAACAGTACAAAATAGTTGACCATTACAAGCACACTGAAACGCAAACACAAAGGACCATGAATACCCAGAGTACCCTAAAACAACCATAGCACAAGAAGATCTCCGGAGCCGTGTGTCATCATCCCTGAATCTTGAGAGAAGACCCCTGCAGCAGAAGGATCTGCAACCAGGCGCAAGCAGGTCATCATCTTCAACCACGGTACAATTGCCGCCACGCTGCTTCCTCCTTTCTTGACACCAGCGCTGAGAGGGCATGAACATCAATCCAACACACCTGCAACAGCCGTCGCCATCTTTGACTTTGAGTACCGTGAAAAGTGTCCCTTCTGGAAGGAAGAGAACTCGAGTCATCCGACCGATCCAGCACCGCGGCCGGGCCATCCGACCGGACAAAGCAGGATCCCCCACCAGTATCAGCACAGAGGAAGGAGAAAATCAGCAACAACAAATCATACCGACAAGGAAGAAGGAGGGTCTTCGTCTCCCTGCATCCATTGCCCACCTGAGGACCCAACCGGCCAGTGTCAATGGATCTCCAGCGACCATAGCCCGCGACCTCGACGAGATCCGGGGATCCCCCACTCCGCTGGCTCCTAGACGAAGGCAAAAGCCTCGCCTGACCGCGAACGGAGCCCGGAGAAACTTATTCTGACGCGACACCACCGCAACGGCCTCGGCAGCGTCTCCCTTAACCCTAACCCTACCACACACCCACCTAGCGAACAGACCCGAGGTTCCCCCTCCCTCCGGCCGCCGGAGCGGCTGACGAAGAGAGAGGGAACCGGCGGCGTCACCGACGGCGCGCAAGGGACCCTCCTCGCCTCCTAGATCGCCCAAGCGATCCTGTAACGATGATTCTGCTAAAAAACAAGAGAGCAACGAGCAGGGTTCGTTGTTTGTTAACGGGGGAGGGCCATGTTAGAGGATGATGTCACGTTAAATGTGAGATATTATCTCACATCTAGATGTGATATAGACGGACCCTTGTAGTATATGTACGACCTTTCATGTTTTAGTTCCGAGAAACTTTTAGACGGTTTCCATCGTTTATTTTTTATTTTTTAACCTTCTAGAGCGTTCATGAACTGGTTTTGTTATTTTGCCGTTTCTTTTTATTTTTTCTGTTTTTTTCCTTTTGTGTTTTTCTCTCTTTTCTCTTTTCCTATTTTATTTTTCCCTTTTCTATTTTATTTTTTTTTCAAAATCTGTTCATTTATAAAAAGGTTTTCTTTAAATTGTTCACATTTTCAAAAAATAATTCTACAAATACAAAAACTGCTGTTTTTTATGCAAGGTTTTTTTGTGTTTTCGAAAACATTCTTTGGGTTTTCAAATTTTTTTCAGGAGTTTCAGAAAATGTTCTCATGTTCAAAAAATGTTCACATTTAAAAACAATTGTTGGTTCATGTAATTTGTTTTCGGTTGTTTCAAAAATTGATCCTATTTTCAAGTAAAGTTCACATACTTGAAAAATGTTCGCCTTTTTCAAAAATTGTTTATGTTTTCCAAACATGTTCGTCTTCCTTAAAAATTGTTCATGCTTTTAGAAAATGCTGGTGTTTTTATTTATTTTTTACATTTTCTTGTTCAGAATTTTAGAAAAATATACCCGTATTGCAATTTTGTTCATGGATCCAAAAAATGTTCGTTTTGTTTGGAGTTTGGAACATGATCATCTTTTCCAAAAAAACTGAAATATGAAAAAAAATATGTCTGGTTTTTCATAAATTATTCAAAGATCCAAAAAAATATGTTTTCAAAAAAATCAAGATTTTTCAAGAAAATGCGTTTTGAAAAACTTTTTGAGTTTTTACAAATGTTCATGTTAAAAAAATCACTTTATAAAAAAACTGTGTTCTGATATTTCAGAATATGTCTCAACTCCACGCTGCTTATACTTCTTAAAGCACCACGCTGCTTAGTAACCAACAACCATTATCAGCTCAAGTGGCTAGCCACGTCCACTCGCAAGCTACAGGTTCCACTTGCATGCTCTTCGGCCTTTTGGATTTCTTTTTTCGCTACGTGAACTGCCAATGGCCGACCCAGTCGAAGGGGTGCCATATGCGAAGGGCCCTATTTGATGCATTTTGTGCCAAACTATCGAAAAAACGCACGTACGAGCCACCCACGCGAGCAATTTGGCCCGGCCCATCTTTAGTACACGTACAATTTCATGCTTCGCGTTTGGGAACCTTCTAGAAGGTTCCTAGCCAAGTTTGTTTTCTTGTTTTGGCAACATTCTCTAAGTTTCTTGAAGTGACTCTTCTTTTTCTTAGTTGGACGTCTTCCCTCACGTGAATTGTAGCCCAGCCCAAGTGATGACCAACAACAACCAACAACAAACAATATAAACTCACTAATTAAGGGTTCCCCTTCTGGAAAAACTAGTTAAGGGTTCCCCTTACAAAGGTCACTACCCACGTTCTCAGGTGCTGACAAGTGTGTCCCACTTGTCGCAATCTATGAGCTTTTTTCGTACATTCGTTTATTTAAAACATTTTATCTCTTGAACCATGAGTCCAAATACCGAACCATTTTCACTGTTGAATTTCTCGCACGAGGTCCTCGAAAGTAGAATCTTAAGTTAATAGGTTTCAACGGATGTTTTGATGAAAAATTGAAGAAAAATTGAAACCAGAAACAAAAGGCGAAAACAAAAAATATAATCCAAAAAAATGGCAACCAAAAAATAGAATACCCGAAAAAATGGGGGGAAAATCGAAGACCAGAAGCACAGTTGCGATTTTCCCTTTTTTTGGAAGCATAGGTTGTGATTTCCCTTTTTTCGGGAGCACAAACTGTGCTTACTTCTCGTAGAAGCACAAACTATGTTTTCTCTTTTCAATTAAAAGCACAACTTGCGGAAGAAAAATGTGTGCTTCTTGTGGAAGCATGGACTATGCTTCTGACGGAAGTACATGTTGTGCTTCTTGTGAAGCAAATCTGTGCTTTCACGAGAAACACAACCGTGCTTCTGTGGAAGCACAGCATGCCACACGTGGTGGCGACTGGACGCTGCGGGAGCCCCCAAGGGATAACCGTTGGTTAGTTGCTCCCCAACAAACGCACCCTTGATAAATATCTTTAGAGAGATAAGTCGACCTCTTCGCTCCAGCGTGACATGTGCGGCTATGTGCCGCTTGCTGAAGGCAAGGCAGTAACTCGCGTCACCTGGAGGGAGCACGTGGTGGGCCAGCCGAGTAGCAACATGGATTATCATGCTGACGACACTTGGTTTATTTTATTTTATTTTATTTTCATTTTTATTTTAAATGCATATATTTAGAAAACTTAAATTTATTTAAGAAATTCTAACCACGAATTTGAAAAAGCTTAACAGTATAAAAAGTTGCCAGCACAGCTTTTAAAAATGTTGATAACTTTCAAAAAAAAATGTTTGTGACAATGAAAGATATATGCAAAAAAATAAAAAAGAATATACAATGTAAAAAATGTTTCGTATCATTAAAATAGTGTACGTGACATTTTATGGAAATATCTGGTGTTTCAAAACAAAATCTGGACATTTCCAAAAATATATTGTGGGGACCCCGACTTAAGAGTCGAGATCACCGATGCACGTGTACAGTGATCCCAGAGATCAATGCTCGCTGAACACACTGAAGCTGAATAACAAGAGTCTTACATCCATACATACCGTCTTACACGAATTATGACCATTATGGCCAAGTCTTACATAGATAAAGCCTCAAGGGCTGAATAGCAAATAAACTCGAATAGCAGAAGTCTTCGCAGATAAGTAGAACCCATGCCATCTGCCTTAACCCTACAGGCATTCTGACTGGGAAAGCGTCCTAGTTCGCATGTTCGTCTCCATAGAATTCTTCTTCAAATTCCTGTTCCTCCATGCCTGGCCAATTAAATAATCAGTGGCAAGCCAATGAGTACTTTCAATGTACTCGCAAGCAACCCATGATTTGGTTCAAGGTAACAATGCAAGAGTATAACGATAAGCAACCTAGCTGCAAGCTAGCTAAGTTATTCTACCATCATGAATCATGCATCAATGTACTTGGGTAACCTCGAAGACAGGTTACGGATATCAACATGAATAGAGTTCAATTCTTTATCAACGAGTCAAGTCACCACCTTGACTCAACACACACATATCCTTTCACTGAGATTGTAAAATTCTGGACATAGTTTAAGTAGCACCTCCCAACTGTCCATGACCGTGGACACGGATATTCGAATAGTTTTACACTCTGCAGAGGTTGCGCACTTTACCCACAAGATCTGGGAAGCTTTCGTGTCACCCACGATCCCGCAGTACCTCAAGTACACGGGGGAAGCACCCGGTCATTACCTTTTGAAGGAAATATGCCCTAGAGGCAATAATAAAGTTGTTATTTATATTTCCTTATATCATGATAAATGTTTATTATTCATGCTAGAATTGTATTAACCGGAAACTTAGTACATGTGTGAATACATAGACAAAACAGAGTGTCCCTAGTATGCCTCTACTAGACTAGCTCATTGATCAAAGATGGTTATGTTTCCTAACCATAGACATGAGTTGTCATTTGATCAACGGGATCACATCATTAGGAGAATGATGTGATGGACAAGACCCATCCCTTAGCATAGCTCTATGATCATTTAGTTTTACTGCTATTGCTTTCTTCATGACTTATACATGTTCCTATGACTATGAGATTATGCAACTCCCGAATACCGTAGGAACACCTTGTGTGCTATCAAACGTCACAACGTAACTGGGTGATCATAAAGATGCTCTACAGGTGTCTCCGAAAGTATTTGTGGTGTTGGCATAGATCAAGATTAGGATTTGTCACTCCGAGTGTCGGAGAGGTATCTCTGGGCCCTCTCGGTAACACACATCACAATAAGCCTTGCAAGCAAAAGACTAATGAGTTAGTCACGAGATGATGTGTTACGGAACGGGTAAAGAGACTTGTCGGTAACGAGATTGAACTAGGTATGGAGATACCGACGATCGAATCTCGAACAAGTAACATACCGATGACAAAAGGAACAACGTATGTTGTTATGCGGTTCTGACCGATAAAAGATCTTCGTAGAATATGTAGGAGCCAATATGAACATCCAGGTTCCGCTATTGTTTATTGACCGGAGATGAGTCTCGGTCATGTCTACATAGTTCTCGAACCCGTAGGGTCCGCACGCTTAACGTTTGATGACGATCGGTATTATGAGTTTATGAGTTTTGATGTACCGAAGGTAGTTCGGAGTCCCGGATGAGATCACGGACATGACGAGGAGTCTCGGAATGTCCGAGACATAAAGGTTGATATATTGGACGACTATATTCGGACACCGGAAGTGTTCCGGAAAAGTTTCGGATTTAACGGGATTGCCGGAGGGGGTTACCGGAACCCCCTACGAAGGGGGATGATCCATAGTGGGCCTTATGGAAAAGAGAGAGGCAGCCCATAGGGCTGGCCGGCGCCCCACCTAGAGTTCCTAGTTGGACTGGGATTGGGGGGGCGCCACCTCTCCCTCTTTTCCTTTCCCTCTCTTCCTTCTTTGGTGGTTCCTACTAGGAATAGGATCGCAATCCTATTCCTAGTAGGATTGCACCCCTAGCCGCACCAAACAAGGGCCGGCCGGCCTCCCCCTGGCTCCTTTATATACGGGGGCAGGGGGCACCCAAAGACACACAAGTTGAATTGTTACAGCCGTGTGCGGTGCCCCCCTCCACAGAAACACACCTCGGTCATACCGTCGCGGTGCAATCCTATTCCTAGTAGGATTGCACCCCTAGCCGCACCAAACAAGGGCCGGCCGGCCTCCCCCCTTGCTCCTTTATATACGGGGGGCAGGGGGGCACCCAAAGACACACAAGTTGAATTGTTACAGCCGTGTGCGGTGCCCCCCTCCACAGAAACACACCTCGGTCATACCGTCGCGGTGCTTAGGCGAAGCCCTGCGCCGGTGAATACATCATATCCGTCACCACGCCGTCGTGCTGACGAAACTCTCCCGTGAAGCTCAACTGGATCAAGAACTCGTGGGACGTCATCAAGCTGAACGTGTGCTGAACGCGGAGGTGCCGTACGTTCGGTGCTTGATCGGTTGGATCGCGAAGAAGTTCGACAACATCAACCGCGTCACTTGACGCTTCCGCTCCCGGTCTACGAGGGTACGTAGACACACTCTCCCCTCTCGTTGCTATGCATCTAGTAGATAGATCTTGCGTGATCGTAGGAAAATTTTAAAATACTACGTTCCCCAACAGTGGCATCATGAGCCAGGTCTATGCGTAGATGATATGCATGAGTAGAACACAATGAGTTGTGGGCGATACTAGTCATACTGCTTACCAGCATGTCATACTTTGCTTCGGCGGTATTGTGAGATGAAGCGGCCCGGACCGACATTACGCGTACGCTTACGCGAGACTGGTTTCACCGTTACGAGCACTCGTTGCTTAAAGGTGACTGGCGGGTGTCTGTCTCTCTCACTTTAGCTGAATCAATTGTGGCTACGCCCGGTCCTTGTGAAGGTTAAAACAGCACATACTTGACGAAACATCGTTGTGGTTTTGTATGCGTAGGTAAGAACGGTTCTTGCTAAGCCCATAGCAGCCACGTAAAACTTGCAACAACAAAGTAGAGGACGTCTAACTTGTTTTTGCAGGGTATGTTGTGATGTGATATGGTCAAGACATGATGAGTTATACGGTTTTGTATGAGATGATCATGTTTTGTAATGTTATCGGCAACTGGCAGGAGCCATATGGTTGTCGCTTTATTGTATGAAATGCAATCGCCATGTAATTGCTTTACTTTATCACTAAGCGGTAGCGATAGTCGTAGAAGCAATAGTTGGCGAGACGACAACGATGCTACGATGGAGATCAAGGTGTCGCGCCGGTGACGAAGGTGATCATGAAGGTGCTTTGGAGATGGAGATCAAAAGCACAAGATGATGATGGCCATATCATGTCACATATTTTGATTGCATGTGATGTTTATCTTATTATGCTTCTTATTTTGCTTAGTACGACGGTAGCATTATAAGATGATCCCTTACTAAATTTCAAGGTATAAGTGTTCTCCCTGAGTATGCACCGTTGCGAAAGTTCGTCGTGCCGAGACACCACGTGATGATCGGGTGTGATAAGCTCTACGTTCAAATACAACGGGTGTAAGCCAGTTTTGCACACGCAGAATACTCGGGTTAAACTTGACGAGCCTAGCATATGCAGATATGGCCTAGGAACACTGGAGACCGAAAGGTCGAGCGTGAATCATATAGTAGATATGATCAACATAAGATGTTCACCATTGAAACTACTCCATCTCACGTGATGATCGGACATGGTTTAGTTGATTTGGATCACGTGATCATTTAGATGACCGGAGGGATGTCTATCTAAGTGGGAGTTCTTAAGTAATATGATTAATTGAACTTTAATTTATCATGAACTTAGTCCTGGTAGTATTAGCATATCTATGTTGTAGATCAAAAGCACAAGATGATGATGGCCATATCATGTCACATATTTTGATTGCATGTGATGTTTATCTTATTATGCTTCTTATTTTGCTTAGAACGACGGTAGCATTATAAGATGATCCCTTACTAAATTTCAAGGTATAAGTGTTCTCCCTGAGTATGCACCGTTGCGAAAGTTCGTCGTGCCGAGACACCACGTGATGATCGGGTGTGATAAGCTCTACGTTCAAATACAACGGGTGTAAGCCAGTTTTGCACACGCAGAATACTCGGGTTAAACTTGACGAGCCTAGCATATGCAGATATGGCCTCGGAACACTGGAGACCGAAAGGTCGAGCGTGAATCATATAGTAGATATGATCAACATAAGATGTTCACCATTGAAACTACTCCATCCCACGTGATGATCGGACATGGTTTAGTTGATTTGGATCACGTGATCATTTAGATGACCGGAGGGATGTCTATCTAAGTGGGAGTTCTTAAGTAATATGATTAATTGAACTTTAATTTATCATGAACTTAGTCCTGGTAGTATTAGCATATCTATGTTGTAGATCAATAGCTCGCGATGTTGCTCCACGTTTATTTTTTATATGTTCCTAGAGAAAACCAAGTTGAAAGATGTTAGTAGCAATGATGCGGAATTGTTCCGTGATCTGAGGATTATCCTCATTGCTGCACAGAAGAATTATGTCCTTGATGCACCGCTAGGTGACAGACCTATTGCAGGAGCAGATGTAGACGTTATGAACGTTTTGACAAAAGCTCGATATGATGACTACTTGATAGTTTAGTGCACCATACTTTAAAGGCTTATAACCGGGACTTCAAAAACGTTTTGAAACGCCACGGAGCATATGAGATGTTCCAAGAGTTGAAATTAGTATTTCATACTCATGCCCGTGTCGAGAGGTATAAGACCTCTGACAGTACTTTGCCTACAAGATGGAGGAGAATTGCTCAACCAGTGAGCATGTGCTCAGATTGTCTGGGTAGTACAATTGCTTGAATCAAGTGGGAGTTAATCTTCCAGATAAGATAGTAATTGACAAAGTTCTCTAGACACTATCACCAAGTTAGTAGAACTTCGTGATGAACTATAATATGCAAGGGATGACGAAAGTAATTCCCGAGCTCTTCACGATGCTGAAATCGGCGAAGGTAGAAATCAAGAAAGAGCATCAAGTGTTGATGGTTAACCAGACCACTTGTTTCAAGTAAAGGGCAAAGGGATAGAAGGGGAACTTCAAGAAGAATGACAAGCAAGTTGTCACTCCCGTGAAGAAACCCAAAGCTAAACTCAAGCCTGAAACTAAGTGCTTCTACTGCAAAGGAAATGGTCACTAGAAGTGGAACTGCCCTAGATATTTGGCGGATAAGAAGGATGGCAAAGTGAACAAAGGTATATTTGATATACATATTATTGATGTGTATTTTACTAGTGTTCATAGCAACCCCTGGGTATTTGATAACGGTTCAGTTGCTAAAGTTAGTAACTCGAAACGAGAGTTGCGGAATGAACAGAGACTAGTTAAAAGTGAAGTGACGATGTGTGTTGGAAGTGGTTCCAATATTGATATGATCATCATCGCACACTCCCTATACTTTCGGGATTAGTGTAGAACCTAAATAAATGTTATTTGGCATTTGCGTTAAGCATGAATATGATTTGATCATGTTTGTTGCAGTACGGTTATTCATTTAAAGTTATAGAATAATTGTTATTCTGTTTACATGAATAAAGCCTTCAATGGTCATACACCCAATGGAAATAGTTTGTTGGATCCCGATCGTAGTGATACACATATTCATAATATTGAAGTCAAAAGATGCAAAGTTTATAATGATAGTGCAACTTATTTGTGGCACTGCCGTTTAGGTCATATTGGTGTAAAGCGCATGAAGAAACTCCATAGTGATGGAATTTTGGAATCACTTGATTATGAATCACTTGGTGCTTGCGAACCATGCCTCATGGGCAAGATGACTAAAACTCCGTTCTCCGGAACTGTGGAGCGAGCAACAGAGTTGTTGGAAATCATACATACTGATGTATGCAGACCAATGAGTGTTGAAGCTCATGGCAGGTATCGTTATTTTCTGACCTTCACTGATGATTTGAGCAGATATGGGTATATCTACTTGATGAAGCACAAGTCTGAAACATTTGAAAAGTTCAAAGAATTTCAGAGTGAAGTAGAGAATCATCATAACAAGAAAATAAAGTTTCTGCGATCTGATCGTGGAAGTGAATATTTGAGTTACGAGTTTGGTCTTCATTTGAAACAATGTGGAATAGTTTCACAACTCACGCCACCCGGAACACCACAGCGTAATGGTGTGTCCGAACGTCGTAACCGTGCTTTATTAGATATGGTGCGATCTATGATGTCTCTTACCGATTTACCACTATCACTTAGGGTTGTGCATTAGAGACAGCTGCATTCACGTTTAATAAGGGCACCATCTAAAAATCCGTTGAGACGACGCCTTATGAACTGTGGTTTGGCAAGAAACCAAAGTTGTCATTTCTTAAAGTTTGGGGCAGCGATGCTTATGTGAAAAAGTTTCAACCTGATAAGCTCGAACCCAAGTCGGAAAAGTAAAACCTTCATAGGATACCCAAAAGAAATTGTTGGGTACACCTTCTATCACAGATCCTAAGGCAAGGTCTTTGTTGCTAAGAGTGGATCCTTTCTAGAGAAGGAGTTTCTCTCGAAAGAAGTGAGTGGGAGGAAAGTAGAACTTGATGAGGTAATTGTACCTTCTCCCGAATTGGAAAGTAGTAGATCATAGAAAATTGTTCCAGTTATTCCTACACCAATTAGTGAGGAAGCTAATGATGATGATCATGAAACTTCAGATCAAATTTCTATTGAATGTCGTAGATCAACCAGAGTACGTTCCGCACCAGAGTGGTACGGCAACCCAGTTCTGGAAGTCATGTTACTAGACCATGATGAACCTACGAACTATGAGGAAGCGATGATGAGCCCAGATTCCGCAAAATGGCTTGAGACCATGAAATCTGAGATGGGATCCATGTATTAGAACAAAGTATGGACTTTGGTTGACTTGCTCGATGATCGGCAAGGCATCGAAAATAAATGGATCTTCAAGAGGAAGACCGACGCAAACAGTAGTGTTACTGTTTACAAAGCTCGACTTGTTGCGAAAGGGTTTCGACAAGTTCAAGGAGTTGACTACGATGAGACTTTCTCACCCGTAGCGATGCTTAAGTCTGTCCGAATCATGTTAGTAATTGCCGCATTTTGAGAAATCTGGCAAATGGATAACAAAACTGCATTCTTTAATGGATTTATTAAAGAAGACTTGTATATGATGCAACCAGAAGGTTTTGTCAATCCTAAAGGTGCTAACAAAATGTGCAAGCTCCAGCGATCCATCTATGGACTGGTGCAAGCATCTCGGAGTTGGAATATAGGCTTTGATAAGTTGATCAAAGCATATAGATTGATACAGACTTGCGGTGAAGCCTGTATTTACAAGAAGTGAGTGGGAGCACTACAACCTTTCTGATAAGTATATGTGAATGACATATTGTCGATCGGAAATGATGTAGAATTTTCTGGAAAGCATAAAGGAGTGTTTGAAAGGAGTTTTTTCAAAGAAAGACCTTGGTGAAGCTGCTTACATATTGGGCATCAAGATCTATAGAGATAGATCAAGACGCTTGATAAGACTTTCGATGAGTACATACCTTGATAAGATTTTGAAGTAGTTCAAAATGGATCAGTCAAAGAAGGAGTTCTTGCCTGACTTGTAAGGTGTGAAGTTGAGTAAGACTCAAAGCCAGACCACGGCAGAAAAATATAGAGAGAATGAAAGTCATTCCCTATGCCTCAGCCATAGGTTCTATAAAGTATGCCATGCTGTGTACAAAACACGTTGTGTACCTTGCCATGAGTTTGACAGGGAGGTACAATAGTGATCCAGGAGTAGATCACTGTACAGCGGTCAAAATTATCCTTAGTAATTAGATGACTAAGGAAATATTTCTCGATTATGGAGGTGATAAAGAGTTCGTCATAAAGGGTTACGCCGATGCAAGCTTTGACACTAAATCCAGATGACTCTAAGTATCAATCTGGATGCGTATTGAAAGTGGGAGCAATTAGCTAGAGTAGCTCCATGCAGAGCATTGTAGACATAGAAATTTGCGAAATACATACGGATCTGAATGTGACAGGCCCGTTGACTAAACTTCTCTCACAAGCAAAACATGATCACACCTTATTACTCTTGGGTATTAATCACATAGCGATGTGAACTAGATTATTGACTCTAGTAAACCCTTTGGGTGTTGGTCACATGGTGATGTGAACTATGGGTGTTATTCACATAAACGATGTGAACTATCGGTATTAAATCACATGGCGATGTGAGCTAGATTATTGACTCTAGTGCAAGTGGGAGACTGAAGGAAATATGCCCTAGAGGCAATAATAAAGTTGTTATTTATATTTCCTTATATCATGATAAATGTTTATTATTCATGCTAGAATTGTATTAACCGGAAACTTAGTACATGTGTGAATACATAGACAAAACAGAGTGTCCCTAGTATGCCTCTACTAGACTAGCTCATTGATCAAAGATGGTTATGTTTCCTAACCATAGACATGAGTTGTCATTTGATCAACGGGATCACATCATTAGGAGAATGATGTGATGGACAAGACCCATCCCTTAGCATAGCTCTATGATCGTTTAGTTTTACTGCTATTGCTTTCTTCATGACTTATACATGTTCCTATGACTATGAGATTATGCAACTCCCGAATACCGTAGGAACACCTTGTGTGCTATCAAACGTCACAACATAACTGGTTGTTCATAAAGATGCTCTACAGGTGTCTCCGAAAGTATTTGTGGTGTTGGCATAGATCAAGATTAGGATTTGTCACTCCGAGTGTCGGAGAGGTATCTCTGGGCCCTCTCGGTAACACACATCACAATAAGCCTTGCAAGCAAAAGACTAATGAGTTAGTCACGAGATGATGTGTTACGGAACGAGTAAAGAGACTTGCCGGTAACGAGATTGAACTAGGTATGGAGATACCGACGATCGAATCTCGGACAAGTAACATACCGATGACAAAAGGAACAACGTATGTTGTTATGCGGTTCTGACCGATAAAAGATCTTCGTAGAATATGTAGGAGCCAATATGAACATCCAGGTTCCGCTATTTTTTATTGACCGGAGATGAGTCTCGGTCATGTCTACATAGTTCTCGAACCCGTAGGGTCCGCACGCTTAACGTTTGATGACGATCGGTATTATGAGTTTATGAGTTTTGATGTACCGAAGGTAGTTCGGAGTCCCGGATGAGATCACGGACATGACGAGGAGTCTCGGAATGTCCGAGACATAAAGGTTGATATATTGGACGACTATATTCGGACACCGGAAGTGTTTCGGAAAAGTTTCGGATTTAACGGGATTGCCGGAGGGGGTTACCGGAACCCCCTACGAAGGGGGATGATCCATAGTGGGCCTTATGGAAAAGAGAGAGGCAGCCCATAGGGCTGGCCGGCGCCCCACCTAGAGTTCCTAGTTGGACTGGGATTGGGGGGGCGCCACCTCTCCCTCTTTTCCTTTCCCTCTCTTTCTTCTTTGGTGGTTCCTACTAGGAATAGGATTGCAATCCTATTCCTAGTAGGATTGCACCCCTAGCCGCACCAAACAAGGGCCGGCCGGCCTCCCCCCTTGCTCCTTTATATACGGGGGCAGGGGGGCACCCAAAGACGCACAAGTTGAATTGTTACAGCCGTGTGCGGTGCCCCCCTCCACAGAAACACACCTCGGTCATACCGTCGCGGTGCTTAGGCGAAGCCCTGCGCCGGTGAATACATCATATCCGTCACCACGCCGTCGTGCTGACGAAACTCTCCCGTGCAGCTCAACTGGATCAAGAGCTCGTGGGACGTCATCAAGCTAAACGTGTGCTGAACGCGGAGGTGTCGTACGTTCGGTGCTTGATCGGTTGGATCGCGAAGAAGTTCGACAACATCAACTGCGTCACTTGACGCTTCCGCTCCCGGTCTACGAGGGTACGTTGACACACTCTCCCCTCTCGTTGCTATGCATCTAGTAGATAGATCTTGCGTGATCGTAGGAAAATTTTAAAATACTACGTTCCCCAACACCTTTCCCTAGACGACACTAACATAGGGTCCACGCATTGGTGCACAGCCCTCGTGTACAAACAGTAAATCATGGGACTTGCCCTTTTTACAATGTCACGCATACACGAAGGGACCAACGGTGTGTCCGGTGCCCTGTGAAAACAGTCATGGTCGCCTATCCAAGCACGACCCCATCCCGGGAGTGACCTCAAGTCTCCCCGGTCACTAGTAATGTTGGCACCATGCTAGTATCAGCCTAAGTAATCAATAATGCCCCATCCCATAAGGGGTAGAGTGGTTGCACATGTTTGGTTGGGAAAGTAGTCACACATAAATCTAATCCATCATTTTACCCACACACGAGATCTTTCTTGGCACACCACTTCTTCCTCAAGTGATGACTCAACTCAACATCACCCTCGGGCATTAGGGGCACCCGATGGGGTTTTCGAAAAGAATGCAACCACGAAGGATTCATGGCACATATGCATCACTATGCATCACAACTAATCATTTGTCATTGCATCTAAGCACATGGATAAAGGTCATGAGTAGGTTATGCATCATGTGGTGGCTTTCAACAAGTTTAGCACCGTCACTCTTATCATCATGCATTCGAAAATAAAAGGGTTCCGAGGAACACAAGGGGTATCATGGTCAAAGGGCTGCTTGCCTGGATTGGCCTTGTCTTCAAGGTCTTCAAATCATTCCCCTCATTCTTCTTCAGCAACCTCGTCAAACACGGTATCTAATCGTCGCAAAAAAAAACAACGGGAAAATAAGACAATAATAAAAACAGAAAAACCAAAGTGCTCAGAAAAATGTCAACTTATTTTTATAAAATAATAGAGGGAAAACTAAGATGGCAAAAATTATTAGTTTGGAATTTGGAGTGATAGAATGGGGTATATGAATTTTTGAACAGAGGTTTTAGTGTTCAAATTTAAATGAGGGGCCCGCATGTCAGCCCTAACCCTCCGGCAGAGGGCCGGCGAGCTCACCGTCGGCGATGCAGGGCACGGCGAGGGCAGGGATGAAGTCAGCGTTGAGTCGCCGTTCGGGTCGTGGTGGAGGCAGTCGCCGGAGTGGCCTGGTTCGCCGGCGACGAGGAGGGACGGCGGAGAGGCGTCGGGTGGTGGTTGCTCCGGCCGTTTCCGGCAGCTGCAGAGAGGGGAAGTGAGGGGGAAATGATCAGCGGGGCTTGGCGGTTTCAGATCGAACGAGAGGAGCGGCGGGGAGGGCCTGTACCTCCGGATCAACGATGACCCGAGGCGGCGGAGCTCGAGCTCGATCTCGAGCTCGGGCCCGTCTGGAGGGGAGTGAGTGGCGTGGGGAGGTGATTTGCTGTGTGATAGGGCGAGTGGTGAGGAGAGGAGGGCGCGGGGGTGTCCTTTTATAGGCGAACGGTGAGGTGCCGTGGACCCGTGCGCCGGCGAGCTTCTGCCCGTTGCCACAGGGATCGGGAGGAGCTAGGGCAGTGTCTGTGGTGTTGCTGGATGCGGTCCAGAGCCGGGGAGAAGAAGAGAGAGAGGAGGAGGAGTCCAGAGCAGCGCGCGTGCGAGGAGGCTCATTGGAGCTCTCGGGCGGCCATCGCGCGTGCGAGCTAAGGCGAGAGAAGGGAGAAGGAGGAGGGGGACAGAGCCGGGGCGCGTTGCAGACGTCGAGGCACATCGACTGGCGCGAGGGGGAGGCTCGAGGTGGTCGGGTGCTGCTGATTGGAGGAGGCTACAGTGCGGGAGCGCACTGTAGCGTGCTCCAGAGCGCTCAAATGGCCGGCATGGCCGTGTCCCACGCGCTCTGGGCGCGGCCACCATGTCCATTGGCTCTAGGGGGAGTAAACAACGCAGCGGGAGCATTGGATGCCAGGGAAAACTTCTAGAAGAAGAGGGGGCTGAGATAGAATGGTGAAAACTCCTGTCCAGAATGCAAATTGGGGTTTTACCCCTACTCAATCATGGAGCTAAGTCCAGAGAAGAGTTGCTGGAGGTGCAGGGGAGCCTGAGGAGGTTGTGGTAAAAAGTTGGGCTCAAGGAGAATAAGAAAAGGGGTGGAAGTGGTAACTTTGAAAAATCACCAAAAGGTGTTTGATGTGGTTTTGAGCAATCAAATGCTTTCCACTAGACATGAGACTTAACAGTATTAAATGGCATATGGGAATAGGGTGTTCCACCAAGTTTGGGCTCATTTGAAGAAACTTGCCAATGTAACTTTGGTGAACTTTAGAAATCAACAGAAATGGTTTCACCAAGTTTGAGTTAAGCAAATCATTCCCCCTTGATGCACCACTTGTTGTAGTGTCATCATTTGGGGTTGTGATCATGCCCACAAAGTTTGAAGCCCCGAGTAAAAAGTTGGTAATGTAAAGTTGTTCAAATTTGAATTTGAACAGAAATGGTTTTGGGGTACTCTGATCAAGTTACCCTTCTCCAAAGCTTGTGCCATTTGGTCTAGATGCATTATTAGACCATTCTAGCATGTGTACAAAGTTTGAGAGCATTTGGACAAGTTTGGCAATGTAAAGTTGCTCAAACTTCAAATTTAGACATAATAGTTTTGAGGGGTTTTGATGATGTTTTCTTGTTTCCCAAGGCATGGGGCTTGGCAAGACCATCAAATATGTCATATATGACATGATAGAATTTCCCTGGGATTTTTAGAGAATATTTCCTTTGTAAATATTTCAAAAGCTTGAAATATCCAGGAAGGGTTTCTGAGGGATTTGCCCAATATTTTGAACATGACCAAGTGTTGAAACTCTTATATATGGACAATATATGTCCTAAGAGTCTCCCTGAATTTTGGAAAATATTTTTGAAATAGTTAAATAATTTTTCCCTATTAAACACCATTTCTGGCCTTAAGAAAAAGCCTTTGAATAAAATAGGAAAATAACTTTTAAAAATATATTTTTGTGGTTTATGGGAGTCCTATATCTACTAGGTTTCAAATATACTCTTTGAAATATTTTTCTCACCCTAAATCAAGCACTTGCAGTGCAAACCTCAATTCAGTGGTTTTTAGAAAACTAATTTTTTAAAATACTTTTTGGCCAAATTATTTTTGTAAGAAAATACTATACTGTTATATACACTTGTATGATCATTGGGCAGAAGTTTAGGGGTAAGGATATGAAATATACAAGAGGGAGTAGTTGACTTTAAAGAGCACTTGAAAATCACAGAGAGAAAAACTTAATTACAAATAAAAGCCAAATGATGCCAAAAAAAATTTGCTGGTCCAAATTTTCATGCTTTATTGATGCAAATGACATGTTACAAAATGCAGGGTGTGACAGACCTACCCCCCTTACAAGAATCTCGTCCCCGAGATTCCTAAACTAGGTCTTAAAAGAGATCGGGATACTCGGATCTAAGATAGTCTTCACGTTCCCAGGTTGCTTCTGCCTCCGTGTGGTTGCTCCACTGGACCTTGAAGTACTTGATGGTGCGGCTTCGCGTCCGTCGCTCTGCTTCATCGAATGCGAATGGGCTTCTCGCGGTAGGTTAAATCAGGCTGAAGATCAATGGCTTGGTGATCAACATCCTTGCAGAGATCAGGCTTGTTCGGAACTTGGAGACACTTCCGGAGTTGCGACACGTGGAATACGTTGTGCACATCGGATAGCTCAGGTGGTAGTTCCAACTGGTAAGCCACGTCTCCTCGTCGTGCAGTGATCTCAAAGGGTCCAATGAACCTTGGTGCGAGCTTCCCCTTAACGTGGAAACGCTTGGTTCCCTTCAGAGGAGTTACTCGCAGGTACACATGGTCTCCAACACGGAAACTCATATCTCAGTGATGAGTGTCAGCATAGCTCTTCTGCCTTGATTTGGTGGCCTTCAAACGTTCTCTGACTAGTTGGACTTGTTCTTCTGCTTCGCGGAGAATATCTGGTCCAAAGACTAGTCCTTCTCCAGTATCTGACCAGTTGAGGGGTGTGCGACACTTGCGTCCGTACAACACCTCAAATGGTGCCATCTGAAGGCTCGATTGATAACTGTTGTTATAGGAGAACTTGGCAAAAGGGAGGCAATCTTCCCACTTGGCTCCATATGCCAAGACACAAGCTCGGAGGATGTCTTCGAGAATTTGATTTACTCACTCTGTCTGACCTCCGGTCTGCGGGTGGAAAGTCGTGCTGAAAGACAACTTGGTTCCCAAGGCTTCTTGGAAATTCTTCCAGAACCTTGAGGTGAACTGGGTTCCTCGATCTGACACAATCTCCTTGGGAACACTATGAAGGCTTACGATTCTGTCGATGTAGAGAGTTGCCAGCCGGTTTCCATCATAGGTAGTCTTGACAGGAATGAACTGGGCTACCTTGGTCAAATGGTCGACTATGACCCAGATGGAGTCATGTCCTTTATTTGACCTTGGTAATCCAATGATGAAGTCCATTCCGACTTTATCCCACTTCCACTCAGGAACCTTGAGTGGTTGGAGCAATCCAGCGGGTGATACGTCCAAAACGTATCTATAATTTCTGCTTGCTCCATGCCTCTTTTGGGTGATATTGCTATGATATTTATACACTTCCATACACTTTTGATCATATTTCGACTAACCTATTAACTCAGTGCACCCCAGTGCCAGTTTCTGTTTTCTGCTATTTTTATATTTCAGGTTTTCCCATTACGAAAACTGCCAGAAAAATCCCGGAAAAATTATATAAAAAATCAGCGTTCCAGAAGCTTCCCGGCAGCCAAAGTAGAGCCGGAGGGGGGCCACCAGGGCTCCAGGCGCCCTGGTGGCGCGGCCCCCCTCCTGGCCGCGCCGGGGGGGGCGCCTGGGCCCCCCAGGCCTCCGCTGATGCCTCCCTTTGGCATATATTTAACACGCGTCCCGAAACCCTCGAGACGGGAACCCTTTTCGCGATCTCATCTCTGTTCCGCCGCCGCCGCGCTTCCAAGATCGGGAGCACCAGGAGAACTCTTCCCGACACCCTGCCGGAGGGGAGGATTACCACCGGGAGCCTCTCCACCACCATGGACGCCTCCCGGATGAGTTGTGAGTAGTCTCCCTTGGACCATGGGTCCATGACCAGTAGCTATGTGATGTTCTCCTCCCCTTCTTGTGCTTCACTAATTAGACCTCGTGAGCTGCCCTACATGATCGAGGCACATATGTAATCCTTATGTTGTTGCTATGATGAGTTTGCTGGGATCCGATGGATTGTAAGATTATGTTCAGATTGTGTTTGAGTAATATATTTGATTTACCTCTTTTATATTTATGTTCATAAGTAATTCTTGCATGTTCTCCGTTGCTATTTATTGCTTTGGCCAAGTAGTAGGTAGTGACCCCAAGAGGGAACGTTATGCTCGATTGTGGGTTCATGCCCCTCGATGACTAGCTTGAGTGACAGAAACATGAGTCTAGGGGATGTGCTGTTGCCACAAGGGGGAAAACAATGGTGCTTGTGCCCGCGGGTGCAAGGATTGTTTACTTTACGCAAAGTTCTTTTAATGCAGTTGTCTGTTGCTTTGAGTTTACACTATGGGTGGGACTCGCAACTTAATACCAGCGAGATGTTCTGGATAGATATCTCAAGGTGGATGATTAGTAGTAGATGCAGATGGATTTCGGTCTACTTGCCTTGGCGTACCGCCCATGCTTTGAACCTCTACCTTTCTTGCAACATAGTTAGCATTGGTTTGCGCACATAATTCTGTCAATTGCCCAGCTGTAATTCGTTTACCTCACATAGCTGTTTTCGTCTTTTGGGAGAGAGACATCACTAGTGAACATCATGGGACCCCGGTCCATATTACCATCACTGATCACATCCGCTATTTACTTTCCGCTTTTACTTACTATTTGCAGCATTACCTATCACTATTATCACTTGCGTTTGATTCTTTGTAAACGACAAGGCCGGAGGGATTGACAACCTCTCTGTACTCGTTGGGAGCAAAGTTATTTGTATCTGTGTGAAGGTCCACGTTGATTGCTAATATCTGGCGCCGTTAGCAGTTGACACCTTCTTGTTGAAACTGGGAGTCTTAGGGGAAATCGATCCTTGGTATCTTTGCCAAGGGAAAACTTCTGCTACACTGCATCTCAAACCTTCCACTTGGGATAACCAACGAGGGGCGAGAAGCCATCAAGCAAAGTTTTCTGGCGCCGTTGCCGGGGACTCCACTCTTCAAGATAGGGGAGTTGCACGCAATCTTTTATCTTTGCTTTTTAGTCTTGTTAGTTTACCTTTCAGTTTTCTCTATGTCTTTTCACTAGTTTTGCTTAATGGAAAACAACAAAAATATGAGAGTGCTTTATAAGCTCTACCTTGCTTTGGGACATGATGTGTTTGAAGAGAAAATTAAAAAAACCTATGGAACTTTATTATTTGCATAACAATCATGATGGTGGTGATGTTATTAGTATGCTTTCTTTGAATATCATTATTGCTAATGACATGGAAAGCTCTAAGCTTGGGGATGACACGTTTGATGAACATGACATTTTTAGTCCCCCAACTTTTGAAGAGAAAAATTACTTTGATGATACTTTGCTTCCTATATATGATTACAATGATGAATATGATGTTTTCAAGCCACCTACTATTGAGGATAAAATTTATTATGATTATGATACGCCTCCTAAATACAATGATTACCATGATGGTTATGATTGCTTTACTCTCACTATTCCTAATAAGAAAGATTTTGCTTATATGAAGAGTAATGATACATTTTTGCATGTGGATCATGGTAACAATGCTTTATGTGATGCTTATATTGTTGAGTTTATTCGTGATCCCACTGAAAATTATTATGAGAAGGGAACATATGCTTATAGATATTTCAATAATATTAAGTTCCCTCTCTTTATGTTGAAGGTTTTGAAGCTGCACTTGTTTTGTCTTCCTATGCTTATTACTTTATGCTTCAATGAATTATTCTATTGCAATATTCCTATGCATAGGAAGCATGTTAGGCTTAAATGTATTTGGTATTTGCTTCTTGATGCTCTCTTTTGTTCTTCAACTCTTATTCCTACGAGAGCATCATTAAAGTCTTAAGCCTATCTTTATGGCTATAAAGAAAGAGCTCTAGGGAGACAACCCTTGTTATCTTTGCTTTCAGTTTGTTCTTTTAGTTTTTAGTGGTCTTGATGTTTGTTACTACAGTAGAATCATCATTGTATCTTTACTTTTCAATTTTGTGCCAAGTGTAGCCTCTGATTGCAAGAAAGTTCAAAAGTTGTGACGTGCTGTTCAGGAAACAGATTCTGTCCTTGGATAGAAAAATTCGTATAAAATCACCAGATCATCTTTTTGGTCTGAATTTTTTCGAAAGCGTGCTCTATACAATTGTCTTTCGTGCGTCTGTTCTGAGTTTTTTGATTAGAGTTGCAGAAGTGCCCCGAAAAAAATCATTTACTACCTGCTGTTCTGTTTTTCAGAGATTCTGTCATGTTTTGCCTTTCCTTCATTTTGCAAACCTTGAGCTTGCTTTTTCTTTGCAAAAACCTTTTGGCAATCTTGAGAAACAGTAGACCTTCAAGAATATCCTTATTTCCAGCAAGCAACAATTATTTTATTATGGGTACTAACCTCGCTAATCATATTATGATGAGTTATGTATGAAGGGAGTTTTCAAGTGTGCGAGGGAAGATGATAAAAAGATTCAGGAGTGTCAAACGCTCAAGCTTGGGGATGCCCCCATGCACCCCCAAGAAATATTCAAGAATACTCAAGCGTCTAAGCTTGGGGATGCCCCCGTGCATCCCCTTCTCCATCAACATTATCAGTTCGTCTTTCGTTCCACTATATTTTTATCACTTCATGTGTTATGTGCTATGCTTGGAGCGTCTTGCTTTTAGTTTCATTTTTAGTTTTCTTTAGTTTTTCATAACGAGTCGAAACTCAGCTTTCTTTGTGTGGGAGAGAAACACGCTCCACTTCAACCTAGAACATAACATAGAATTTTCATGTCTATCTTTGCTGTGTGTGTTCTTTGTCTTTCAATAGCTACTATCATGTTTAGCTCTTAGTATTCATGCTTATCTTTTTAAAGAGCTTTTGTTTAGTTGGTTGCTTGAACTCTCTTTAGTCATCATGCTTATCTTATTAAAAGAGTTTGCTTCTGTTGCATTGGTTGATATGTCTATGATAAAGATGCTACGTGCATAATGGTGCTTAGTAGTTCATGTTTTCTTATGGTTAGTCTCAAATAGCTGGGGGGTTCCCAATGTGTTATTGGAGTACCAACATGATTTGTTTGCCTATGATGTGGTATGGTTTAGTAATATCTTCCTTCAAGAATTTATTTTGATTGACTTGGCGTATGCTCACGCATATTTAAGACTGTAAAGAAAGTCTGTCAAGCCTTGATGATCTTTTGTTTCTGAGTAGCGATATAACTTCCATGCCTGATTCAATGTTGCTTTGTCGCTCTGCATGATTATGACCGTCATTGCTCTTTTAGTTGGTCGCTCCCAGTCTTTTGCTAACCTCCACCTGTACTAAGCGGACTGACTGCTTGTGCATCCAAATTCTTTGAAACCAGTTATGCCATATGAGTCCACCATACCTTCCTATACATGGTATTTACCTGCCATTCCTAACGGAGACTTTCATGTACCATCTCGAAATTATTCAAAAAAAGAAAAGAAAAAAGCATTCCTATTTTGTGCCTCTGTTTTAGTTCATGAGGAAGTAGTAGTTAATTCATGATCTTTTTAAGTTGGACAAGCTTCACCCCGGGATTGCATGTCTAATGTGCAAACCCATAATACGAGAAGGAACTGGCATTGAGTGCGCCCGGCTCAAAAATAATATAACAAACAAACCCTCCTTCACGCTTTGTTCATGAGAAATCGGAAAACTTTGGCAGTGATAAACAAAGGAGATTAAGAGGATGTGATCGTCCTCATTCGGGAGCCGTTCCTCGAAACTTGTCCATCTCAAGAAGTGATTGAGTTGTCTACTAGCATTCGTTGACGGAACATGCATAATCCAAAAAAATAATTATTACCTCTGTTTTTAAAACCAAGAGCTCTGGTACATGTTTTGTCTTTGTTTCCGACTACGGGTTTTCAACCTTGCCAACAAAAGCCACGGTTCGAGAGTCTCCACCTTCTTTTAAAGCACCAACTATTAAGAGCATGATTGTCATTCTGAGTGTAATGTGCATTGTCCCAAAGTAGCATTGTCTTTTGCATGATTGTGATATCGTTTATTCTGAAATCATTGTATCTAGTCATCACTTAAACCTTGGAGGTGCCCCTGCATTTATGTTTTGCTTCACTAAAGGGGGCAAGCGAGATATCACTTTATCATATTTGCATACCATGCTCATTACAAATCTATTTGATGTTTCAGTATCATATTGTAAAACTTTCAGTTCTTTGTGATTCTCTCATGAGGCAACTTAATTACTACAGATTTATTGTCTCAGTAAGCTTTTGTCATATGACTATGAAAAGTCCTATATGGTTAATAGCATGTCACCACAGAAATTATTCTTGTTATCATTTACCTACTCGAGGACGAGCAGGAATTAAGCTTGGGGATGTTGATACGTCCAAAACGTATCTATAATTTCTGCTTGCTCCATGCCTCTTTTGGGTGATATTGCTATGATATTTATACACTTACATACACTTTTGATCATATTTGGACTAACCTATTAACTCAGTGCACCCAGTGCCAATTTCTGCTTTCTGCTGTTTTTGTATTTCAGGTTTTCCCATTACGAAAACTGCGAGAAAAATCCCGGAAAAATTATATAAAAAATCAGCATTCCAGAAGCTTCCCGGCAGCCAAAGTAGAGCCAGAGGGGGGCCACCAGGGCTCCAGGCACCCTGGTGGCGCGGCCCCCCTCCTGGCCGCGCCGGGGGGCGCCTGGGCCCCCCAGGCCTCCGCTGATGCCCCCCTTTGGCATATATTTAACACGCGTCCCGAAATCCTCGAGACGGGAACCTTTTTTCGCGATCTCATCTCTGTTCCACCGCCGCCGCGCTTCCAAGATCGGGAGCACCAGGAGAACTCTTCCCGGCACCCTGCCGGAGGGGAGGATCACCACCGAGAGCCTCTCCACCACCATGGACGCCTCCCGGGTGAGTTGTGAGTAGTCTCCCTTGGACCATGGGTCCATGACCAGTAGCTATGTGATGTTCTCCTCCCCTTCTTGTGCTTCACTAATTAGACCTCGTGAGCTGCCCTACATGATCGAGGCACATATGTAATCCTTATGCTGTTGCTATGATGAGTTTGCTGGGATCCGATGGATTGTGAGATTATGTTCAGATTGTGTTTAAGTAATATATTTGATTTACCTCTTTTATATTTATGTTCATAAGTAATTCTTGCATGTTCTCCGTTGCTATTTATTGCTTTGGCCAAGTAGTAGGTAGTGACCCCAAGAGGGAACGTTATGCTCGATTGTGGGTTCATGCCCCTCGATGACTAGCTTGAGTGACAGAAACATGAGTCTAGGGGATGTGTTGTTGCCACAAGGGGGAAAACAACGGTGCTTGTGCCCGCGGGTGCAAGGATTGTTTACTTTACGCAAAGTTCTTTTAATGCAGTTGTCTGTTGCTTTGAGTTTACACTATGGGTGGGACTCGCAACTTAATACCAGCGAGATGTTCTGGATAGATATCTCAAGGTGGATGATTAGTAGTAGATGCAGATGGATTTCGGTCTACTTGCCTTGGCGTACCGCCCATGCTTTGAACCTCTACCTTTCTTGCAACATAGTTAGCATTGGTTTGCGCACATAATTCTGTCAATTGCCCAGCTGTAATTCGTTTACCTCACATAGCTGTTTTATCGTCTTTTGGGAGAGAGACATCACTAGTGAACATCCTGGGACCCCGGTCCATATTACCATCACTGATCACATCCGCTATTTACTTTCCGCTTTTACTTACTATTTGCAGCATTACCTATCACTATTATCACTTGCGTTTGATTCTTTGTAAACGACAAGGCCGGAGGGATTGACAACCTCTCTGTACTCGTTGGGAGCAAAGTTATTTGTATCTGTGTGCAGGTCCACGTTGATTGCTAATATCTGGCGCCGTTAGCAGTTGACACCTTCTTGTTGAAACTGGGAGTCTCAGGGGAAATCGATCCTTGGTATCTTTGCCAAGGGAAAACTTCCGCTACACTGCATCTCAAACCTTCCACTTGGGGTAACCAACGAGGGGCGAGAAGCCATCAGCGGGTCGCTGATATTCAGCCTTCACCCTTTGGCACACATCACACTTTGCAACATAGGTTGCAATCTCTCTTTTCATTCCGTGCCACCAGAATCTTTCCTGCAAGTCTTGATACATCTTGGTTCCTCCGGGGTGGATGGAATACGAAGTGTCGTGGGCTTCTTGTAGGATCAGGTTCTTCAGCTCCATCTTGTTTGGTACGCAGATGCGGCCTTTGTACCAAACAAACCCGTGCTCATCCTCGGAGAATCCTGGGGCCTGGCCTAGCTTCATCTTCTTCTTGATGCCTTCAATGCTTGCGTGCCCACCTTGTGCCTTCTTGACTTCGTCCATCAGGGTTGGTTTGACTTACAGATGGTCTACAAATCCAGGGGTGACCAATTCCAAACTGAATTGTTCCAGCTCTTCAAACAGGGTTGGCTGCCTTCTTTGAATTATGGCGTTCAGGGAGCAAGCCTTTCTTCTTAAGGCATCGGCTACCACGTTAGCCTTCCCGGGGTGATATTGAACACTGAGGTCATAATCTTTGATTAGTTCCAACCATCTTCGTTGCCTCATGTTCAATTCCTTATGTGTGAAAATATACTTCAGACTTTTGTGGTCTGTGTATATCTCACATCGTTTCCCTAGAAGGTAATGTCGCCATGTCTTCAAGGCATGAACCACTGCTGCTAACTCAAGATCGTGAGTAGAGTAGTTCTCTTCATGAGGTCGTAGCTGCCTTGAGAGATAAGCTATGACTCGACCTTCTTGCATCAGAACGCTTCCCAATCCGGTTCGAGAGGCATCACAATATATCACGAACTCCTTGTGAATATCAGGTGTTGCCAGAACTGGGGCGGTGGTCAATCTCTTCTTGAGCTCTTGGAAGCTTTCTTCGCATTTTGGCGTCCATTCGAACTTCTTGTCCTTCTTCAGGAGCTGAGTCATTGGCCGGGCAATGCTAGAGAATCCTTCCTAAAATTTGCGGTAATAGCCCGCAAGTCCGAGGAAGCTTCTGACTTCCTTGACGGTTGTTGGAGATTGCCATTGGGTCACAGCTTCGATCTTCGCGGGATCAACTGACAATCCTTCTTCGGTCAAGACATGACCTAAGAATCCAACTTTATGCAGCCAAAACTCACACTTGCTGAATTTGGCGTATAGTTGGTGCTCTCGAAGCTTGTCTAGGACCATCCTCAGATGTTGATCGTGCTCTTCCTCCGTCTTCGATGAAGACAACAACAAACTTGTCCAAATATTCCATGAAGACTTTATTCATGAGATACATGAAGTAAGCTGGGGCATTGGTTAATCCAAAGGACATGACCGTGCACTCGTACAGGCCATATCTGGTTACAAATGCCGTCTTCGGAATATCTTGGGGTCTGATCTTCAGCTGGTAGTACCCAGATCTGAGGTCGATCTTGGAGTACACCTTGGCTCCGCTGAGTTGATCAAACAGATCTTCAATCTTGGGAAGTGGATACTTGTTCTTGATTGTAACTTCATTGAGGGAACGGTAGTCAATGCATAAGCGGATGGTACCGTCCCTTTTTGCCACAAACAGAACAGGTGATCCCCAAGGGGAGGCACTTGGGCGGATAAATCCCTTCATCGGCTGCTCTTCTAGTTGCTTCTTCAACTCGGCTAGTTCTTCCGTCCCCATTCTATAAGGCTTCTTATAGATGGGTCCTGCCCCGGGCACGAGCTCGATGATGAACTCAATGTCACGGTCAGGGGGCATTCCCGGTAGCTCATCCGGAAAGACATCGGGATACTCGCATACTACCGGTACTTGCTCCAGTCCAACTTCAGACAGACAATTGACTTGAGCGGTTTGAGCAGAAGAGGAGTTGGAAGCAAACTTAACTTCGACTCCTTGGTCATTGGTCACAGTGACAGTCCGGTTGGCACAATCTAACAAGCCTTGGTGCTTGCTGAGCCAATCCATTCCTAAGATCACATCCAAGCCTTGCGATCTTAAGATGATAAGGTCTGCTAGGAAGTCTATACCGTTAATGATAATACTGACTCCCTTACAGCCTATCTTGGCTCTCATCTCTGCTCCAGGGGTTTGTACCACCATGGGGTTATTCAGGGGTGTATGGGGTCATGCCACTTTTTAATGCAAATCTTTGAGTGACAAATGAATGCGTGGCTCCAGAATCAAACAAGACAGTTGCAGGTGCTGAGTTGACAAGGAACGTACCCAGCACGACGTCCGGGTCTTCCTGGGCTTCTTCAGCAGTGACGTGATTCACACGCCCCTTCCCATGGTTAAGCGGGTTGCGAGGAGCTTGGTTCCTTGGTGGCATCCCGCGGCCTTGTCCTGGGTTCTGCGCATTGGGGCGCGGGGCATCAGGCTTCTTGTTGGGGCACACCCTTGAGATGTGTCATGACTGACCACATCCAAAGCAAGTGACTTGGTTTGGATTATTGATCTTGTTGCCACCACTGTTATTGGGGTTGAATGCTGACCATGGGTTGGCATACTGCTGAGGCTGATAATTGGTGCGAGTTGCAGGAGCTCTTGGCTGCTGGTAGGTTGGCTTGACCGGGGCTGGCTGCCACGGGCGAGGCCTCTGGTTGCTGGAACTTCCCTTGCTGATCATCTTGCGCTTGCGAGTGTCTTCCAGAGCACGCCGCTTGTCTTCAAGCATGAGTGCTTTGTTCACCAGGTCAGGGAAGGTTGGGCAGTCACACACGACAAGCGAGTACTGCAGAGTCTGATTGAGGCCTTCCATGAAGCGCTCCCTTTTCGCAGCATCAGTGCTGACATCTTCAAGGGCATACCTTGACAGAACACTGAACTTCTGCATGTACTCGTGGACAGTGCCACTTCCTTGCTTCAGGGCTCGAAACTCACGCTTTTTGATAGCCATGATTCCGGAAGGAATATGAGCCTTGTGAAATTCTGCCTTGAAGTTGTCCCAAGTGATGTCTTGCCCAGCATGCATGACCTTGAATCCATCCCACCAAGCTCTAGCAGTCCCCCCGAGGTAGTGGGCAGCATAAGCCACCTTCTCGCGGTCTTCGGTGCAACCGACTAGTTCTAGCAAGTCCTCAATGGTGCGGACCCAGTCGTCTGCATCTAGGGGTTCGACAGTCTCGATGAAAGTTGGCGGTGCATGCTTCTTGAACTCTGCCAACGTGGAACGTCCATTACCATTCCCCGCCGGCTGGTGTTTGTTGGTGACAGCTTGAGCACTCATCTAGAGGGTTGCGGTGTTGGCTTGGCGTTCCTCTCGGAAAGCTTGGAGAAGCTGAGCCATGTCCATGTTCGGGAGAGGTGGTCTTGGGTTTGGTCTTGGCCGTCCTCTGATTGGGCGGATGCTCCGGCTTCGGGCTGCTGGGTAGAGGTACCAGTACGAGTTACAACAGACATCCTGTTGGAGCGGTAAAAAGGTCTCATGATTTGGAAGAGGGAAAGCAATAAAGATGGGTGCCTAGTAAGGGGGTGGGTGTGACACTAATCATTTCATGCAAGGACCAAAAGGGTCAAACACATTCATTAAAAATCCAAATGGGTGATGCAGTCGTTTACATATTCCCGAAGGGAAGATACGACGTACATCCAAACACAACAAAAGCAAACACTAGATGGCTTCATATGAACCATACAAGGACTCGACTTCGCAGAGGGGTTACACGACCTATCCTACCATAGAGGTCATGAACTGGCATATCCGAGTTGCGAATAATGCCTAAGCGGCGGAATGCTCGGTCGCGTATTCTGGCTCTTCTGGGTCTTCCTCCTTGTCTTCATCTGTCTGGGCCCCCTTATCACTTGAGGGTGTGGGGGAGTGGAGGAGTTGGATACAGCGGTGTTTTGTCGGTGGTGCAGGGAAATGCTTGCGATATTCCCTTACCGTCATACGGCGTCGCTGGGGTGGCTCTTCATCCTTAGAAGATACATCTCCTGAGGGCCTTCCGCCTTGATACGCGATAGCGGACTGTCCGAGAGGCGCACCTTCCTTCTTGATCCTATCTGTCTTCTCTTGTGCTCGACGAAGAAGTGCCTTGGTCTTCTGAAGTTCTTCTTGGAGCTTCATCGATTCCGAGGCCAGATCTTGTGCCAAGCTGTCGGCACATAGGCTGAAGTAGGTCTGGAATCGAAGTGGAAGTCCTTCCTTCAGTGGAGGGGCTTGCGCGCTGCTTTCTGTTGGGGAACGTAGTATTTTAAAAATTTCCTACGATCACGCAAGATCTATCTACCAGATGTATAGCAACGAGAGGAAAGAGCGTATCTACGTACCCTCGTAGACCGGGAGCGGAAGCGTCAAGCGACGCGGTTGATGTTGTCGAACTTCTTCGCGATCCAACCGATCAAGCACCGAACGTACGGCACCTCCGCGTTCAGCACACGTTCAGCTTGATGACGTCCCACGAGCTCTTGATCCAGTTGAGCTTCACGGGAGAGTTTCGTCAGCACGACGGCGTGGTGACGGATATGATGTATTCACCGGCGCAGGGCTTCGCCTAAGCACTGCGACGGTATGACCGAGGTGTGTTTCTGTGGAGGGGGGCACCGCACACGGCTGGAACAATTCAACTTGTGTGTCTTTGGGTGCCCCCCCGCCCCCGTATATAAAGGAGCAAGGGAGGGAGGCCGGCCAACTTCTCCTGGTGCGGCTAGGGAAGGAGTCCTACTAGGAATAGGATTGCAATCCTATTCCTAGTAGGATTCACCAAAAGAAAGAAGAGGGAAAGGAATAGGAGAGGTGGCGCCCCCCCCCCCCAATCCTAGTCCAACTAGGAACCCTAGGTGGGGGCGCCGGCCAGCCCTATGGGCTGGCTCTCTCTTTCCCTTTAGGCCCACTATGGACCATCCCCTCTCGTAGGGGGTTCCGGTAACCCCCTCCGGCAATCCCGATAAATCCGAAACTTTCCCGGAACACTTCCGGTGTCCGAATATAGTCGTCCAATATATCAATCTTTATGTCTCGGACATTCCGAGACTCCTCGTCGTGTCCGTGATCTCATCCGGGACTCCGAACTACCTTTGGTACATCAATACTCATAAACTCATAATACCGATCGTCATCAAACGTTAAGCGTGCGGACCCTACGGGTTCGAGAACTATGTAGACATGACCGAGACTCATCTCCGGTCAATAACCAATAGCGGAACCTGGATGTTCATATTGGCTCCTACATATTCTACGAAGATCTATTATCGGTCAGAACCGCATAACAACATACGTTGTTCCTTTTGTCAACGGTATGTTACTTGCCCGAGATTCGATCGTCGGTATCTCTATACCTAGTTCAATCTCGTTACTGGCAAGTCTCTTTACTCGTTCCGTAACTCATCATCTCGTGACTAACTCATTAGTCTTTTGCTTGCAAGGCTTATTGTGATGTGTGTTACCGAGAGGGCCCAGAGATACCTCTCCGACACTCGGAGTGACAAATCCTAATCTTGATCTATACCAACACCACGAATACTTTCGGAGACACCTGTAGAGCATCTTTATGATCACCCAGTTACGTTGTGACGTTTGATAGCACACAAGGTGTTCCTACGGTATTCGGGAGTTGCATAATCTCATAGTCATAGGAACATGTATAAGTCATGAAGAAAGCAATAGCAGTAAAACTAAACGATCATAGTGCTATGCTAACGGATGGGTCTAGTCCATCACATCATTCTTCTAATGATGTGATCCCGTTGATCAAATGACAACTCATGTCTATGGCTAGGAAACATAACCATCTTTGATCAATGAGCTAGTCTAGTAGAGGCATACTAGGGACATACTGTTTTGTCTATGTATCCACACATGTACTAAGTTTCCGGTTAGTACAATTCTAGCATGAATAAAAGACATTTATCATGATATAAGGAAATACAAATAACATCTTTATTATTGCCTCTAGGGCATATTTCCTTCAGTCTCCCACTTGAACTAGAGTCAATAATCTAGATTACAAAGTGATGATCCTCACACCCATGGAGTCCTGGTGCTGATCATGTTTTGCCCGTGGAAGAGGCTTAGTCAACGGGTCTGCAACATTCAGATCCGTATGTATTTTGCAAATCTCTATGTCTCCCTCCTTGACTAGATCGCGGATGGAATTGAAGCGTCTTTTGATGTGTTTTGTTCTCTTGTGAAACCTGGATTCCTTTGCCAAGGCTATGGCTCCAGTGTTGTCACAAAAGATTTTCATTGGACCCGATGCACTAGGTATTACACCTAGATCGGATATGAACTCCTTCATCCAGACTCCTTCATTCGCTGCTTTCGAAGCAGCTATGTATTCCGCTTCACACGTAGATCCCGCCACGACGCTCTGCTTGGAACTGCACCAACTGACAGCTCCACCGTTCAATAAAAATACATATCCGGTTTGTGACTTTGAGTCATCCGGATCAGTGTCAAAGCTAGAATCGACGTAACCGTTTACGACGAGCTCTTTGTCACCTCCATACACGAGAAACATATCCTTTGTTCTTTTCAGATACTTTAGGATGTTTTTGACCACTGTCCAGTGATCCACTCCTGGATTACTTTGGTACCTCCCTGCTAGACTTATAGCAAGGCACACATCAGGCCTGGTACACAGCATTGCATACATGATAGATCCTATGGCTGAGGCATAGGGAATGACTTTCATTTTCTCTCTATCTTCTGCAGTGGTCGGGCATTGAGTCTTACTCAACTTCATACCTTGTAAAACAGGCAAGAACCCTTTCTTTGATTGATCCATTTTGAACTTCTTCAAAATCTTATCAAGGTATGTGCTTTGTGAAAGTCCAATTAAGCGTCTTGATCTATATCTATAGATTTTGATGCCTAATATGTAAGCAGCTTCTCCGAGGTCTTTCATCGAAAAACTTTTATTCAAGTATCCTTTTATGCTATCCAGAAATTCTATATCATTTCCAATCAACAATATGTCATCTACATATAATATTAGAAATGCTACAGAGCTCCCACTCACTTTCTTGTAAATATAGGCTTCTCCAAAAGTCTGTTTAAAACCATATGCTTTGATCACCTCATCAAAGCGTATATTCCAACTCCGAGATGCTTGCACCAGTCCATAGATGGATCGCTGGAGCTTGCATACTTTGTCAGCACCTTTTGGATCGACAAAACCTTCTGGTTGCATCATATACAACTCTTCTTTGAGATATCCATTTAGGAATGCAGTTTTGACATCCATTTGCCAGATTTCATAATCATAAAATGCGGCAATTGCTAACATGATTCGGACAGACTTAAGCATCGCTACAGGTGAGAAAGTCTCATCGTAGTCAACTCCTTGAACTTGTCGAAAACCTTTCGCAACAAGTCGAGCTTTGTAAACAGTAATATTACCGTCTGCGTCGGTCTTCCTCTTGAAGATCCATTTATTTTCGATGGCTTGCCGATCATCGGGCAAGTCAACCAAAGTCCACACTTTGTTCTCATACATGGATCCCATCTCAGATTTCATGGCTTCAAGCCATTTTGCGGAATCTGGGCTCATCATCGCTTCCTCATAGTTCGTAGGTTCATCATGGTCTAGTAACATGATTTCCAGAACTGGGTTGCCGTACCACTCTGGTGCGGAACGTACTCTGGTTGATCTACGACGTTCAGCAGAAACTTGATCTGAAGTTTCATGATCATTATCATTAACTTCCTCACTAATTGGTGTAGGAATCACTGGAACAATTTCCTGTGATGTACTACTTTCCAATCCGGGAGATGGTACAATTACCTCATCAAGTTCTACTTTCCTCCCACTCACTTCTTTTGAGAGAAACTCTTTTTCTAGAAAGGATCCGTTCTTAGCAACGAATATTTTGCCTTCGGATCTGTGATAGAAGGTGTACCCAACAGTCTCTTTTGGGTATCCTATGAAGACACATTTTTCCGACTTGGGTTCGAGCTTATCAGGTTGAAGTGTTTTCACATAAGCATCGCAGCCCCAAACTTTAAGAAACGACAACTTTGGTTTCTTGCTAAACCAAAGTTCATAAGGTGTCGTATCAACGGATTTAGATGGTGCCCTATTTAACGTGAATGCAGCTGTCTCTAAAGCATATCCCCAAAACGATAGTGGTAAATCGGTAAGAGACATCATAGATCGTACCATATCTAATAAAGTACGGTTACGACGTTCGGACACACCATTACGCTGTGGTGTTCCGGGTGGCATGAGTTGTGAAACTATTCCACATTGTTTCAAATGAAGACCAAACTCGTAACTCAAATATTCTCCTCCACGATCAGATCGTAGAAACTTTATTTTCTTGTTACGATGATTCTCTACTTCACTCCGAAATTCTTTGAACTTTTCAAATGTTTCAGACTTGTGTTTCATTAAGTAGATATACCCATATCTGCTCAAATCATCAGTGAAGGTCAGAAAATAACGATACCCGCCGCGAGCATCAACACTCATTGATCCACATACATCAGTATGTATGATTTCCAACAAATCTGTTGCTCGCTCCATAGTTCCGGAGAACGGAGTTTTAGTCATCTTGCCCATGAGGCATGGTTCGCAAGCACCAAGTGATTCATAATCAAGTGATTCCAAAAGTCCATCATTATGGAGTTTCTTCATGCGTTTTACACCAATATGACCTAAACGGCAGTGCCACAAATAAGTTGCACTATCATTATTAACCTTGCATCTTTTGGTTTCAATATTATGAATATGTGTATCACTACAATCGAGATCCAATAAGAATAGACCACTCTTTAAGGGTGCATGACCATAAAAGATATTATTCATTAAAATGGAACAACCATTATTCTCTGATTTAAATGAATAACCGTCTCGCAATAAACAAGATCCAGATATAATGTTCATGCTTAACGCTGGCACCAAATAACAATTATTTAGGTCTAAAACTAATCCCGAAGGTAGATGTAGAGGTAGCGTGCCGACGGCGATCACATCGACTTTGGAACCGTTTCCCACGCGCATCATCACCTCGTCCTTAGCTAATCTTCGTTTAATCCGTAGTCTCTGTTTCGAGTTACAAATATTAGCAACCGAACCGGTATCAAATACCCAGGTACTACTACGAGTATTAGTAAGGTACACATCAATAACATGTATCACATATACCTTTGTTCACCTTGCCATCCTTCTTATCCGCCAAAAACTTGGGGCAGTTCCGCTTCCAGTGTCCAGTCCCCTTGCAGTAGAAGCACTCAGTTTCAGGCTTGGCTCCAGATTTGGGTTTCTTCGTGGAAGTAGCAACTGACTTGCTATTCTTTTTGAAGTTCCCTTTCTTTCCCTTGCCCTTTTTCTTGAAACTAGTGGTCTTGTTAACCATCAACACTTGATGCTCCTTTTTGATTTCTACCTCCGCAGCTTTGAGCATAGCGAAGAGCTCGGGAATTGTCTTTTGCATCCCTTGCATGTTATAGTTCATCACGAAGCCTTTATAGCTTGGTGGCAGTGATTGAAGAACTCTATCAATAACACTATCCTCGTCAACTTTGCAACCAAGTTGAGTCATATGATTGTAGTACCCAGACATTCTGAGCAAGTGTTCACTGATAGAACTATTCTCCTCCATCTTGCAGCTGTAGAACTAAATCTCATATTTCTCAATTCGGGCATTTGCTTGAAATATTAACTTCAACTCCTGGAACATCTCATATGGTCCATGACGTTCAAAACGTCGTTGAAGTCCCGGTTCTAAGCCGTAAAGCATGGCACACTGAACTATCGTGTAGTCATCAGACCGCGACTGCCAGACGTTCAAAGCGTCTACATTAGCGGGAGGGGGCTTGTCACCTAGCGGTGCTTCACGGACATAATTCTTCTGTGCAGCAATGAGGATAATCCTCAGGTTACGGACCCAGTCCGTGTAATTGCTACCATCATCTTTCAACTTAGCTTTCTCTAGGAATGCATTAAAATTCAAAGGAACGGTAGCACGGGCCATTGATCTACAACGACATAGATATGCAAAACTATCAGGACTAAGTTCATGATAAATTAAAGTTCAATTTAATCATATTAATTTAAAGAACTCCCACTTAGATAGACATCCCTCTGGTCATCTAAATGATCACGTGATCCAAATCAACTAAACCATGTCCGATCATCACGTGAGATGGAGTAGTTTCAATGGTGAACATCTTATGTTGATCATATCTACTATATGATTCACGCTCGACCTTTCGGTCTCCAGTGTTCCGAGGCCATATCTGTATATGCTAGGCTCGTCAAGTTTAACCCGAGTATTCTGCGTGTGCAAAACTGGCTTACACCCGTTGTATTTGAACGTAGAGCTTATCACACCCGATCATCACGTGGTGTCTCAGCACGACGAACTTTCGCAACGGTGAATACTCAGGGAGAACACTTATACCTTGAAATTTAGTAAGGGATCATCTTATAATGCTACCGTCGTTCTAAGCAAAATAAGAAGCATAATAAGATAAACATCACATGCAATCAAAATATGTGACATGATATGGCCATCATCATCTTGTGCTTTTGATCTCTATCTCCAAAGCACCGTCATGATCACCTTCGTCACCGGCGCGACACCTTGATCTCCATCGTAGCATCGTTGTCGTCTCGCCAACTATTGCTTCCTCAACTATCGCTACCGCTTAGTGATAAAGTAAAGCAATTACATGGTGATTGCATTTCATACAATAAAGCGACAACCATATGGCTCCTGCCAGTTGCCGATAACTTTACAAAACATGATCATCTCATACAAAATTGTATAACTCATCATGTCTTGACCATATCACATCACAACATGCCCTGCAAAAACAAGTTAGACGTCCTCTACTTTGTTGTTGCAAGTTTTACGTGGCTGCTACGGGCTTTAGCAAGAAACGTTCTTACCTACGCATACAAAACCACAACGATGTTTCGTCAAGTATGTGTTGTTTTAACCTTCACAAGGACCGGGCGTAGCCACACTTGATTCAGCTAAAGTGAGAGAGACAGACACCCGCCAGTCACCTTTAAGCAACGAGTGCTCGTAGCGGTGAAACCAGTCTCGCGTAAGCGTACGCGTAATGTCGGTCCGGGCCGCTTCATCTCACAATACCGCCGAAGCAAAGTATGACATGCTGGTAAGCAGTATGACTAGTATCGCCCACAACTCATTGTGTTCTACTCGTGCATATCATCTACGCATAGACCTGGCTCTGATGCCACTGTTGGGGAACGTAGTATTTTAAAATTTTCCTACGATCACGCAAGATCTATCTACCAGATGTATAGCAACGAGAGGAAAGAGCATGTCTACGTACCCTCGTAGACCGGGAGCGGAAGCGTCAAGCGACGCGGTTGATGTTGTCGAACTTCTTCGCGATCCAACCGATCAAGCACCGAACGTACGGCACCTCCGCGTTCAGCACACGTTCAGCTTGATGACGTCCCACGAGCTCTTGATCCAGTTGAGCTTCACGGGAGAGTTTCGTCAGCACGACGGCGTGGTGACGGATATGATGTATTCACCGGCGCAGGGCTTCGCCTAAGCTCCGCGACGGTATGACCGAGGTGTGTTTCTGTGGAGGGGGGCACCGCACACGGCTAAAACAATTCAACTTGTGTGTCTTTGGGTGCCCCCCCGCCCCCGTATATAAAGGAGCAAGGGAGGGAGGCCGGCCAACTTCTCCTGGTGCGGCTAGGGAAGGAGTCCTACTAGGAATAGGATTGCAATCCTATTCCTAGTAGGATTCACCAAAAGAAAGAAGAGGGAAAGGAATAGGAGAGGTGGCGCCCCCCCCCCCCAATCCTAGTCCAACTAGGAACCCTAGGTGGGGGCGCCGGCCAGCCCTATGGGCTGGCTCTCTCTTTCCCTTTAGGCCCACTATGGACCATCCCCTCTCGTAGGGGGTTCCGGTAACCCCCTCCGGCAATCCCGATAAATCCGAAACTTTCCCGGAACACTTCCGGTGTCCGAATATAGTCGTCCAATATATCAATCTTTATGTCTCGGACATTCCGAGACTCCTCGTCATGTCCGTGATCTCATCCGGGACTCCGAACTACCTTCGGTAGATCAATACTCATAAACTCATAATACCGATCGTCATCAAACGTTAAGCGTGCGGACCCTACGGGTTCGAGAACTATGTAGACATGACCGAGACTCATCTCCGGTCAATAACCAATAGCGGAACCTAGATGTTCATATTGGCTCCTATATATTCTACGAAGATCTATTATCGGTCAGAACCGCATAACAACATACGTTGTTCCTTTTGTCAACGGTATGTTACTTGCCCGAGATTCGATCGTCGGTATCTCTATACCTAGTTCAATCTCGTTACTGGCAAGTCTCTTTACTCGTTCCGTAACTCATCATCTCGTGACTAACTCATTAGTATTTTGCTTGCAAGGCTTATTGTGATGTGTGTTACCGAGAGGGCCCAGAGATACCTCTCCGACACTCGGAGTGACAAATCCTAATCTTGATCTATGCCAACACCACGAATACTTTCGGAGACACCTGTAGAGCATCTTTATGATCACCCAGTTACGTTGTGACGTTTGATAGCACACAAGGTGTTCCTACGGTATTCGAGAGTTGCATAATCTCATAGTCATAGGAACATGTATAAGTCATGAAGAAAGCAATAGCAGTAAAACTAAACGATCATAGTGCTATGCTAACGGATGGGTCTTGTCCATCACATCATTCTCCTAATGATGTGATCCTGTTGACCAAATGACAACTCATGTCTATGGCTAGGAAACATAACCATCTTTGATCAATGAGCTAGTCTAGTAGAGGCATACTAGGGACATACTGTTTTGTCTATGTATTCACACATGTACTAAGTTTCCGGTTAATACAATTCTAGCATGAATAAAAGACATTTATCATGATATAAGGAAATACAAATAACATCTTTATTATTGCCTCTAGGGCATATTTCCTTCACTTTCATCTTCACCTTCCTTCCGGTAAGGCAAGAAGCGGGTTGTCATCTTGGCTGCCATCTCCGGAAGAAGCTCGCGGAGACGGGTTAGTGCCTTGAGTGCAGCAGCCTCGACAGCGAGGGTTAGTGTTGCCATCTGGGGTCCCTCGAAGAACCAACTTGTGGGAGGATCGTTTGCCTTCACGATCACTTCCACATGGTACTCCACCTCAGTGTCATTAACCCAATGCTCATGGTAGGTGAGGATGGGTGCTCGGTGGAACTGGCACTCCTGGAGGCTATCCTCGAGAAGCAAGGGGAACCCAGCGGCCAGGTACTCTTCAGCTACAGCGGCCATCTACAAAGGTTGAATAGGAGAGGTTAATAAGCTGATGATATCTCCGGTTTGGTAAGGTTTAGAAAAGAAGAGAGGTTCAGAAGATTTTTGAAAAGGGTCTCATCTAACTAACGCCCATGCTAACTAAGGCTTCCTACAGTCAGGATGGCTCTGATACCAGCCCTGTGGGGACCCCGACTTAAGAGTCGAGATCACCGAATGCACATGTATAGTGATCCCAGAGATCAATGCTCACTGAACACACAGAAGCTGAATAACAAGAGTCTTACATCCATACATATCGTCTTACACAAATTATGACCATTATGGCCAAGTCTTACATAGATAAAGCCTCAAGGGCTGAATAGCAAATAAACTCGAATAGCGGAAGTCTTCGCAGATAAGTAGGACCCATGCCATCTGCCTTAACCCTACAGGCATTCTGACTGGGAAAGCGTCCTAGTTCGCATGTTCATCTCCATAGAATTCTTCTTCAAATTCCTGTTCCTCCATGCTTGGCCAATTAAATAACCAGTGGCAAGCCAATGAGTACTTTGAATGTACTCGCAAGCAACCCATGATTTGGTTCAAGGTAACAATGCAAGAGTATAACAATAAGCAACCTAGCTGCAGGCTAGCTAAGTTATTCTACCATCATGAATCATGCATCAATGTACTTGAGTAACCTCGAAGATAGGTTACAGATACCAACATGAATAGAGTTCAATTCTTTATCAACGAGTCAAGTCACCACCTTGACTCAACACACACATATCCTTTCACTGAGATTGTAAAATTCTGGACATAGTTTAAGTAGCACCTCCCAACTGTCCATGACCATGGACACGGCTATTCGAATAGTTTTACACTCTGCAGAGGTTGCGCACTTTACCCACAAGATCCGGGAAGCTTTCGTGTCACCCACGATCCCGCAGTACCTCAAGTACTCGGGGGAAGCACCCGGTCATTACCTTTCCCTAGACGACACTAACATAGGGTCCACTCGTTGGTGCACAGCCCTCGTGTACAAACGGTAAATCATGGGACTTGCCCTTTTTTACAATGTCACGCATACACGAAGGGACCAACGGTGTGTCCGGTGCCCTGTGAAAACAGCCATGGTCGCCTATCCAAGCACGACCCCATCCCGGGAGTGACCTCAAGTCTCCCCCGTCACTAGTAATGTGGGCACCATGCTAGTATCAGCCTAAGTAATCAATAATGCCCCGTCCCATAAGGGGTAGAGTGATTGCACATGTTTGGTTGGGACGATAGTCACACATAAATCTAATCCATCATTTTACCCACACACGAGATCTTTCTTGGCACACCACTTCTTCCTCGAGTGATGACCCAACTCAACATCACCCTCGGGCATTAGGGGCACCCGATGTGTTTTTTGAAAAGAATGCAACCACGAAGGATTCATGGCACATATGCATCACTATGCATCACAACTAATCATTTGTCATTGCATCTAAGCACATGGATAAAGGTCATGAGTAGGGTATGCATCATGTGGTGGCTTTCAACAAGTTTACCACCGTCACTCTTATCATCATGCATTCGAAAATAAAAGGGTTCCGAGGAACACAAGGGGTATCATGGTCAAAGGGCTGCTTGCTTGGATTGGCCTTGTCTTCAAGGTCTTCAAATCCTTCCCCTCCTTCTTCTTCAGCAACCTCGTCAAACACGGTATCTAATCGTCGCAAAAAAAACAACGGGAAAATAAGACAATAATAAAAACAGAAAAACCAAAGTGCTCAGAAAAATGTCAACTTATTTTTATAAAATACTAGAGGGAAAACTAAGATGGCAAAAATTATTAGTTTGGAATTTGGAGTGACAGAATGGGGTATATGAATTTTTGAACAGAGGTTTTAGTGTTCAAATTTAAATTTAAATTTGAACAGAACAGGAAAGGTTCATGGATATGGGTGAAAGTGATATCATTAAATAGGTTGGAATATTACAAGTTTTTAGGAACTGGAATTAATTAATTTGGATCATTATTTAATCCTGTGGAATTATTTAAAAACTAATAGAAAAGAAAAAAGGAAAATGGCACTGTGCCACTGGGCCAGAAAGGCCACAGTGCAGCAGGCCCAGAAGGAAACAGACCGCACGCTGGTGCCTGCGCGCGCGCCAGGTTTCAAACCAGACGGGCGGGGCCCTGGCTCAGCGAGAGGAGAGAGAGGCGAGGGAGATGAGAGAATGACAGGCGGGCCTAACCCTCCGGCAGAGGGCCGGCGAGCTCACCGTCGGCGATGCAGGGCACGGCGAGGGCAGGGACGAAGTCAGCGTTGAGTCGCCGTTCGGGTGGTGGTGGAGGCAGTCGCCGGAGTGCCTAGTTCGCCGGCGACGAGGAGGGACGGCGGGGAGGCGTCGGGTGGTGGTTGCTCCGGCCGTTTCCGGCAGCTGCAGAGAGGGGAAATGATCAGCGGGGCTTGGCGGTTTCAGATCGAACGAGAGGAGCGGCGGGGAGGGCCTGTACCTCCGGATCAACGGTGACCCGAGGCGGCGGAGCTCGAGCTCGATCTCAAGCTCGGGCCCGTCTGGAGGGGAGTGAGTGGCGTGGGGAGGTGATTTGCTGTGTGAGAGGGCAAGTGGTGAGGAGAGGAGGGCGCGGGGGTGTCCTTTTATAGGCGAACGGCGAGGTGCCGTGGACCCGTGCGCCGACGAGCTTCTGCCCGTTGCCACAGGGCTCGGGAGGAGCTGGGGCAGTGTCTGTGGTGTTGCTGGATGCGGTCCAGAGCCGGGGAGAAGAAGAGAGAGAGAGCAGGAGGAGTCCAGAGCAGTGCGCGTGCGAGGAGGCTCATTGGAGCTCTCCGGCGGCCGTCGCGCGTGCGAGCTGAGGCGAGAGGAGGGAGAAGGAGGAGGGGGACAGAGCCGGGGCGCGTTGCGGACGTCAAGGCACATCGACTGGCGCGAGGGGGAGGCTCGAGGTGGTCGGGTGCTGCTGATTGGAGGAGGCTACAGTGCGGGAGCGCACTGTAGCGTGCTCCAGAGCGCTCAAATGGCCGGCATGGCTGTGTCCCACGCGCTCTGGGCGCGGCCACCGTGTCCATTGGCTCTAGGGGGGAGTAAACAACGCAGGGGGAGCATTGGATGCCACGGAAAACTTCTAGAAGAAGAGGGGGCTGAGATAGAATGGTGAAAACTCCTGTCCAGAATGCAAATTGGGTTTTTACCCCTACTCAATCATGGAGCTAAGTCCAGGGAAGAGTTGCTGGAGGTGTAGGGGAGCCTGAGGAGGTTGTGGTAAAAAGTTGGGCTCAAGGAGAATAAGAAAAGGGGTGGAAGTGGTAACTTTGAAAAATCACCAGAAGGTGTTTGATGTGGTTTTGAGCAATCAAATGATTTCCACTAGACATGACACTTAACAGGATTAAATGGCATATGGAAATAGGGTGTTCCACCAAGTTTGGGCTCATTTGAAGAAACTTGCCAATGTAACTTTGGTGAACCTTAGAAATCAACAGAAATGGTTTCACCAAGTTTGAGTTAAGCAAATCATTCCCCCTTGATGCACCACTTGGTGTAGTGTCATCATTTGGGGTTGTGATCATGCCCACAAAGTTTGAAGCCCCAAGTAAAAAGTTGGTAATGTAAAGTTGTTCAAATTTGAATTTGAACAGAAATGGTTTTGGGTACTCTGATCAAGTTACCCTTCTCCAAAGCTTGTGTCATTTGGTCTAGATGCATTATTAGACCATTCTAGTATGTGTACCAAGTTTGAGAGCATTTGGACAAGTTTGGCAATGTAAAGTTGTTCAAACTTCAAATATGGACAGAATAGTTTTGAGGGGTTTTGATGATGTTTTCTGGCTTCCGAAGGCATGGGGCTTGGCAAGACCATCAAATATGTCATATATGACATGATAGAATTTCCCTGGTATTTTTAGAGAATATTTCCTTTGTAAATATTTCAAAAGCTTGAAATATCCAGGAAGGGTTTCTGAGGGATTTGCCCAATATTTTGAACATGACCAAGTGTTGAAACTCTTATATATAAACAATATATGTCCTAAGAGTCTCCCTGAATTTTGGCAAATATTTTTGAAATAGTTAAAAAAAATTCCCTATTAAAGACCATTTCTGGCCTTATGAAAAAGCCTTTAAATAAAATAGGAAAATAACTTTTAAAATTATATTTTTGTGGTTTATGGGAGTCATATATCTACTAGGTTTCAAATATACTCTTTGAAATATTTTTCTCACCCTAAATCAAGCACTTGCAGTGCAAACCTCAATTCAGGGGTTTTTGGAAAACTAATTTTTGAAAATACTTTTTGGCCAAATTATTTTTGTAAGAAAATACTATACTGTTATATACACTTGGTATGATCATTGGGCAGAAGTTTAGGGGTAAGGAGATGAAATATACAAGAGGGAGTAGTTGACTTTAAAGAGCACTTGAAAATCACAGAGAGAAAAACTTAATTCCAAAAAATGCCAAATGATGCCAAAAAAATTGCTGGTCCAAATTTTCATGCTTTATTGATGCAAATGACATGTTACAAAATGCAGGGTGTGACATATATATATACCTAAAGTTCGCATAGGTTCAATTTTTTTATTTCCTTTAAAAATATATGTCACATTCCTAAATAAATATTCATTGTTTGCAGAAAATGTCGAGGGAATTTTTTAATGTTTATATGATGTAAACAAATGTCTGCATTATGTATGAAAATGTTGTTGCCATTAAAAAAAATCACAACGATTTTTTGGAAAATGTTACCATTTATTAAAAAAAATGTTCGAACATGTTCAATAAAAAATTTACATCATGTTTTTGAAAAGTGTACAACGTGTATGGATAAAATATCTCACGTGTGCTCTAAAAATGTACATTGTATACTGAAAAAAAGTAGACATGTGTTGAAAAGAAATAAAACTGATAAAACAAACAAAGAAATTAATAATAATAAGCAAGAAACCCGAAAAACAAGACAAAGTATAGAGAAGAAAGAAAGAAAATATAAAAAAATTAGAACATACGTAAAATGAAGGGAAAAGGGTAAAAATCAAAGGAAACCAGTAAAAAACAATCAAAATAAAGTGAAGAAAACCCGTTGAGCAAGCCTAGAGCAACCTCTAGGAGCAGCAGCGTCCAACCACGCCAAATGGGCCAGCCCGCTAGTGGTCACCTGTCCTATTAGGAATCAGTCCGATGGCCAGCGCGCGCAGGGCAGTTGGCGTGACCGCATCCGTCGCTCCCTTTCCAGGGGCGCCCGCGACCGCCGGCAGCAAGATGACCAGGGGAGGCCCCGCGATCGCTCAAGCGGCACGGGTGGGAGGCGTCGTGGCGCTGAAGCTGTGCCTAACCTGGGTGTCGTTGCGTCGGCCGTGGTGCCCTTGATCCTGTTGGGTTCTGGCTCTGCTAGTGAGGGGGGGGGGGGCTTGCGCCTTGGAGCTACAGCCGGTGCGTGGTCGCAGCCCGGCACGCCAAGGCTCGCCGCGGGCTGCGCGCAGGCGCTCCCAGGAGAGTCTGACTCCGCCGGCCTCGCCACCGCTTTCTCCCACGTCGGTGTTGCCTGGGCTTGCCCGCTCCAGGAGGGACGAGCTTCGGGCTGTGTCAACTCCTTTGGCGGCGCCATCCTCGACGGCGTTGCAGCTTTGTTCTCCAGCACACCTGTTGCCTCCTCTGTCGCCGGTGAAGCCCCCTGGGTTCGAGGCATCGCCCACCCCACCGCTCATCTCCAATGGGCCGCTTCTGCGCACGCCCTCCCCGGTGCGGCGCCGCAGGGTGGCCGCAAACCTGCAGCCTGTGGGGGTCGGACTGTCAGTGCTCTTTGAAGATCGGCAGGAGGCCTTGCTGCCCTCCCCTGCATCAACGCCTCCTAGGCCTCCTGCTGCGCGCCGTAAGACTATGGCTGGAGTGAGCATCACCAGGACAAGTGCGGGTCTCTCCCTGCACAGGACCAGTGCGAGGCTCAAAGCTGCTCCTAGATCAAGGGTGGTGCCGGCTCCGGCGGCTAAGGCGGCTGAGATTTTGGTTGCTCGCAGCCTGGGGATCGTCAAGGACGGAGAAGACATCACAGCCAAGGCTCTGGATGCATTTGCTGAGCGGTTCAAGGAACAATTGCCGCTGGAGGTGATCTCTGCCATGCGAGATTTATTCAAGTTAGATGATGTGCATGCCATGGGTGTGGAGGATGCCCTCATCCAGCACGGAGGGGAGGGCGCTATGGATGTGGAGAGGACGGAAGATGATGCCGCCGCTCTGCAGGGCTCCATCTGAGCAATTTCATGTTTCCTGGGTTAAAAATGTTTCTTATGTTAGCTGTTTTCTGGTCCAGGTGTGTTGGTCAGTGTAAGGGTTGTGGGGTGGCATGGCACAAGCACAAACGCAACTGGGCTGTGTGTGGCATGTGGCCAACTTCAGACGTGTACTCCATGTTGCCATGTTAGTGCAACCTATCAATGTTATGTGTTGGAATGTTCGGGGCCTCAACTGTCCGGATAGACGAGCTACTGTCAGCGCCACCATTGCTGCTTCTTCTTGCCATATTGTGTGTCTACAGGAGACAAAGCTCCACACTGTCGACATCTTCACGGCTTCCTTCTTAGGAGGAAGCAGGCTGCGCAATTTTGCGCAAAGGCCGGCGGATGGCACCCGTGGAGGCATCTTACTGCTCTGGGACGACCACCTTGTGGAAATGTCTAACATCACCGCTACCACCTTCTGCCTGTCCGCCATGGTCCGTATTCGTGACTCTGATACGCAATATAAGCTCACCACAGTGTACGGCCCCACCGATTCTTCTCGCAAGGATGCCTTCTTCGCGGAGCTTTTCGGCCAAAAACCGCCCATCGGCACGCCATGGCTTGCGGCTGGGGATTTCAACCAAATTTACCGTGCAAGAGACAAAAATAAAAGACATGTCAATCGAAGTAGAATTAATCGGTTCCGGGCGACACTGCAAAGTTGTGCGCTTAAAGAGATACACTTGCAAAACAGGAGGTTCACCTGGAGCAACGAGAGGGAAAATCCGACTATGTGCAAACTGGACTCGTTTTTCTGCAATGCCGAGTGGGACACCACTTTCAGCACTCATCTGCTCCACGCCCTCTCGTCCTCTCTATCCGATCACTGCCCGCTTCTCCTCGCCGATGACAAGGGGCCGCGGAGGCCTCGAACCTTCAAGTTTGAGAATTTTTGGGTTACTATGCCCGTCTTTATGGACGTGGTAAAAAAGGCTTGGAATGAGGCGCTCGAACACGTTGAGCCATATCAAGTCATGTTCCATAAGCTCAAGAAGGTGGCCCTCCGCCTCACAGAATGGAGTAGGGGCCTTTTTTCGAAGGCAAATGTTCACCTACATGCCGCCCTATTGGTGATTCTACGCCTCGACATCGCTCAAGAGACCCGACAACTCTCCCCTGAGGAGAGCGACCTTAGGGCGAGGCTTAAAAGGAGGGTCATTAGCCTGGCAGTGCTTCTGAGAGCTCGGAAAAAGCAAAGTGCGAGAATTGCTAATCTAAAGGAAGGTGATGCCAACACCAAGTTCTTCCATCGCCGGATTAATGCTAGAAGAAGGAAAAATCACATTCATAGGCTAAAGCACGGCCAAGGGTGGATCACCGAGCATGATGCAAAGGAGAAGCTCATTCTGGACCACTTTAGTGAGGTGATGAAAAAAAGGAGCACATGCAATAAGGACCTAAATTGGGAGGAGCTCAACTTAGAGGTACATGATTTGCACGGCCTCGACTCACCTATCGCCATGGAGGAGGTATGTGAGGCAATCAATGGCATGCCCAGTGATAAGGCGCCCGGACCGGACGGCTTCACGGGAGCATTTTTTAAGAGCTGTTGGGATGTCATTAAGTTCGACATGATGAGGGTGATACACCAGTTTGACTCCTTGCACACATCTAGTCTCCATTGGCTCAACTCCGCAAATGTTGTGTTGTTGCCCAAGAAAGAGGGCGCGGAGGGGATCGCCGACTACAGGCCCATTAGTCTCATTCATGCCGTCGCCAAGATTATCGCAAAAATTCTTTCCAGTCGTCTCGCCCCGCACATGAACAACTTGGTCTCCAACGCCCAAAGCGCATTCATCAAGAGCAGAAGCATCCACGATAATTTCATGTGTGTTAGGAACTTGGCCCGTAGGCTACACAAATGCAAGACACCGACCCTCCTGTTCAAACTAGATATTCGCAAAGCCTTCGACTCGGTAAAATGGGAATACATCCTCGACCTCCTTCAGCGGAGAGGTTTTCCCCCCAAGTTTCGGGATTGGATCTCGGCTCTCCTTTGCACATCATCTTCTAGGATTCTGTTGAATGGAGTGGCTGGCAACCCCATCAAGCATGGTAGGGGCCTTCGGCAGGGGGACCCCCTTTCCCCGCTACTTTTTGTCATTGCAATTGACACACTACAACAACTTCTGGAGTTGGCAACCCAAAAAGGGCTTCTCCACAAAATCCGTGGGCGAGGGATCATGGTGCGAACTTCTCTCTATGCAGACGACGCGGCTGTTTTCGTGGCTCCAATCAAAAAAGATATTGACAACCTCTCAGCCATTTTGCGCGGATTCGGGGAGGTCACCGGGTTATGCACCAATTTTAACAAGAGCTCGGTTGTGCCCATTCGATGCAATCACCTAAACCTGGAGCATATTCTGCAAGGATTGCCGGCTAGCAGGGCGTCCTTCCCCATAAGATACTTGGGTCTCCCTTTGTCCATTTGGCAGCTAAAAAAGGTGGACTGGCAATTTCTTGAGGACAAGATTGCGGCCAGGTTGGTCACCTATGAGGGGCAAAACATCACCACCATTGGACGCACGACTCTTGTTAAGTCCGTCGCCACCTCGCAAGCTGTCTATTTCATCACATCATTGGTCATACCGCCGGGCATTCTGCACAACATCAACAAACTTGAGCGTGCTTTCCTTTGGTCGGGATCAGATAAGACGACGGGCGCCAAGTGCAAGGTAAACTGGGAAACGGTTTGCCGCCCGTGCGAATATGGCGGCCTAGGGGTCCTCAACACCGATAAATTTGCGCGGGCCTTACGTTTGAGATGGCCATGGTTTGAATGGATGGCCCCACACAAGCTGTGGGTGGGCTTGGGAAATCCATGTGATGAGGAGGACTTGGAATTTTTCTATGCGTCCACGTCCATCACCTTGGGGAACGGCGCTAAAACGCCTTTTTGGGATTCTCCCTGGCTCCATGGGTGCAAGCCGATGGATGTTGCCCCGCTCGTCTTTGCGGCCTCCTCTAGGAAGAATTGGAAGGTGCGGGAGGCTTTACAAAATAATGCATGGATCCTCAAGATCAACACCTCCACGGTTGTCTCCGTTGAGCACATCCGACAATTCTTCACCCTTTGGGCTCTTGTGAATGAAGTGCATCTAGATGAACTCCTTGAAGATACTATTGTGTGGAAGCATACGACAAGCGGGCAATACACTGCAGCCTCCGCTTACAAGGCCCAATTCCTTGGCTTGGTTCTTTCTCCCATGGACCAATTGGTTTGGAAAAATTGGGCACCACCAAAGGCTAAATTCTTCGCTTGGTTGGCCATACAAGACAGAATCTGGACTGCGGATAGACTACAAAAACGTGGATGGCCAAATTGTGGTCTCTGCACCCTCTGCAAGCGAGAGCAAGAAACTGGACCGCATCTTTTCTTCAAATGCCGCTTCACTATTAGGCTATGGAACCTGGTCATTGCAAAATTCGGACTTCACCATCTGGACACCTCTACGTGGCAGCTTGAGAGTTCGGTCAAGGACTGGTGGACAAATAGGACCGACGCCGGAGTCCCCAATAGGAAGGCCATGGCCTCTCTAATCATGCTCGTGTCATGGACCATTTGGAACGAGCGGAATGCCCGCGTTTTCAGGAACAAGAGTGCTCCACCACCAATACTGTTAAACAACATCTCTTGCGAGGCAAACCTTTGGATCACTGCCGGAGCAAAAAAATTAGGGAACATTATCTTGCGTGAGTAATCCCTCATGCCGTGTAAAAGTGTCACACTGTAACAAACTCTATTCTCCTCTTATTTAATAGATGAGGCAAATCTTTTGCCTCCGTTTCGAAAAAAAAAAAAGTCCCGGCAACACATAGCTGTCGCGCAACGCGACTCTACGCTAGAAGAGCGCGCTACCTACGTCTAGTAGACTCAAGCAAGGACGCAAGCACAGTGCATGGGCATGACGCCACCTAGTGCGCCACACTGTAAACTTGCTGCTTATAGCTCACATCATGCCCATGAATCTTTGGATTGATGCCTGCCTCAGTTGAGAATAAAGGGAGGCCGGATTCGATTCGAGTCGTCGACCACTATGGCTACCTGGTGGAGGCAGTACTTGTGAGGCAACCAGCCACTAGATACATACCGGATGCAAAGCATGCAAAGCCTTGTTTGAGACATTAGAGCAATGGATACCGTCCAACACTGGCACAGCCGTTGGGTGTGACCCATGAAGGAGGACGTACGTGGGAGGTTAGCCTTCCGTGCCACCCGAGGGGCATCCGGCCGGGCATTCACTGGCCTAGCCACGGGTGGTGTGGTGATGAGGTGCTAGCACGTCAAAGTTAGTATAAAGTTGAGTCACTTAATTTAGGACAGAGTGCGTACTTGATAGTGGTAGTTAGGCGCGGCTCCAGAGAGGTGATTGGACAAAGGACAACGCTATACGTACAGACGCCTTCTACGGAAGTTAACTCACGGGAGGAGTTGTGAAGATGCGATTGGAAAATCAAAGGAAGGGGGACCACCACTGAAAATCAGGAGAGGAGAGGATTTATGGGAAGATGAGTCCATAGGTGTATAAGCTCTAGATGTAATCCGTAAGTGTAGCATTTTTTTGGGCAAAAGGCTAGATCGATTATACTACGTGGCTCAGAAGACAACCTGCTTGACTAGTTAACGATGCCCTGTCAGGCTGTCACCGCTTTGATCATTTATGGTAACGCTCGTCTTCCATGCGGGAAAAGACGCAGGCGACGGGTAGCGAGAACCGCCGATCGCTAGTGCGCGTGCGGCGTGCGGCGTGCGCTGCGTCCGGCATGACTAGATGCGAGAGAGTGAGGAGGAATCTCCTCTGCATATACCCTAAGCAGACGGCAAATAGTGCAGCTAGTGTTCCAGTGCACTGGGAGGGAATCACGACACTCAGGGGCGGGGCGCTGCCTTTCAGGAAATTCCCTGGAGCGCGCACTGGAGCCCTCCAAGTGGCCAGGCTGAGGCAGGCATGCAAGCGGCCGGTGCAATCATGCCGCCGAATGTTTCACCGAGGCGCATGCTAGCTTGCCCGGGGAGGCCAGGACCGGCGGTTCCGCCGCGGGAAAGCGAGGTCCCGAAGAGGCGCGCCTTTGCCTTCCAAGGCCCTGGGAGGCATGCACGAGATGGATCGACGGAGGAGAGAGCTAGCGGCCAGGGCGATGAGCTTGGGGAGGGAAGAAGAGACAGGCAGCGCATGCACGATAAGATCCATCGGTGAGGGGAGGGGAGGGCCATGGCCGCACTCGCGCGTTGCACCCATGTCGATGGATCATTCCGAGCAGCTTGCGTGCGTGCGTGCGTGCGTGCGCGCATGTGGCCGCGCCTGCCTTGCATTGGGTTCCGCTCAGTTGGGCGTGTACCTCGCAGTTTGCTCCGCATGTGCTGCCCCGTCCCTCCCTCCCTCCCGTGTCCACTCCTTTTCGGTGCCCTTTTTCTCCCCTCCGCCTTGTTTAATCCAACCGATTAGAGCAACCATGCACCCGTCTGTCCGAGAAGGCGAGAAGGGGTCTGCGGCGGTGGCGTCGAGTCCGGCACTTGGGCCACTGTTGAGCAACAGGCCGGGGCGCGTCGCCGTCAGCCTAATCATCCGCTGATCAAGACGCGGCTGCTGACAAGGGCTGTGCATGTTCTCTTCTCCCAGGCGAAATTTAAACACGCACAGCGACGCGCACACGTACGCACATTGATCTCCGATCTCATTCGCTGGGATAGGCTAGCTCAGATTAGCTTCCTATATATGAACTGACGACGGGCCACGGAACGCTCATGATTGCAACGTCCATCATGCCGATCTCCCTCTTGTTGCCACTCGGCTTGAGATCGATGCTACAATGGTCGCACTCTCTCGCTCGTTGGTTTCTCTTTGGCTGGCTGGACAGAGTACGCGTCGCACGTAAGTGCATGCCCTAAACCCATGCATATATAGCGCCGGCCGGTCCATATGCATGCATGCATGGACTTTGCTTCAGTCGGTCAAGAGATCGAGATCGAGAGGGAGATCAACAGATAGGGCCAGGAAGGAAAGACATCGGCCCAATCAAGCCGCTGCAACCTGATTGCAACGTGCACTGAAAATCCATGACTTGCTACGCCTGCGTACTTGAGTTGATCGATGCTACATTCAATGGAGGCGCCATCCCGTTCGTTCGTTCTCTTCCGTTTGGCCGGGAGCAGGGACGAACATATGCTTCCTCTCCTTGTTGCAGAGAGTGTGCTCATTAATTGCCCCTCCCATGACGTACCGATATGGTTCGATCCAGCTACAGATATATGGCCAGGGCCTGCTTTGGTTAGTCTCGCGCAAACAGTGGAACAGAGAGTGCCGATGTCTTTCCAACATGACAGATCACAGGCTGCTGTATCCACTCATATCTCATGTGCCATGACACGAAAAGTGTGGTCAACGTGCTTTGGAGGGAAGTAATCCATGTACTGTCAGTCATCAGATGCATGTGATTACCCTGTCCTTGTCACCAAATCGTTTTCTTTAGTCCGTCCATCCATGATCCATCGATCTCTACTGCTTATCTTCTCATTCCTGTTTAGCTGGCATCTATAATAAACTTACAAACCACACACCAGTACTATGTCTTGCTCTCGAATGCTCCTTGGTTGACGCGTGGCTAGGGTTTGGGTTACAAGCCTGTCAAAGCATCCAGTTAATTAATCAAGGTATGCATGCATGATCCGTTTTAATTTTTCAGGCACAGTGATATGTTTAAGTATAGTAAAGCAGTGAATGAATTGATCCAGTCCCTTCCATGCAGATCTAACGCACCTGGAGGTCCAGGGGGAGAAGGTTATCACCCCATGGACGGGACGGGAGCACCCGAATTTTTCCTCTTGCTGAGGACCAACAGGAACTCCGTTTCGAAAAGGAAAAAAAGGACGAACAGGAACAACCACAGGTGAAAAAATCATAGAGAACAGCAGATATACTAGCGTCGCAGGCTGTCTTGTCCACAGTGAAAGGAAATCCCTGGAATATTCCACTTGTCTCGGCAGTAGCAAGATTTACCTCGTTGTGATTTTTGTAGGACCTCCTCATGCATCTTGTGTGCCGTCTCCGTTGCTGTCATTTCGCCCATGATACGCTCAACGGCTGCCCGCCCGGCAACCAGAACTTTTGCTGCACGGCTTGGCTACCAAAAGGAAAACGGATTCCCAGTAGGTAGCCGGATTGTCCTTTATTCAGCCATATATAGCTAGGGCCGTAGCCCTAGGGCATAGTGGCTGCTAGGAAGAGGGACCTCTTCTTGAGCATCGAATTTAAAAGTTCATAGCCGAAAGTGAACTCGATGATGGGGGCAAAGTAATTGTACAAATATTGTGCAAGTGAATAACATAAGCGAGCGCCAAAGCGAATCTTGTTCTGAATACCAACTTCTGAAGCTTCCAGCAGCTGCTTGCTGGTAGGTTTGATGCAAAGGAAATATATGTACTCGGTTGGGTTTTTTTTTTTTTTTACTCTGCATATAAGATGATTTATCTCAAGACAAACTTCGTAAATTTTGATCAAGTTTATACTCCCTCCGTTCCTAAATATTTGTCTTTCTAGAGATTTCAACAAGTGACTACATACGAAGCAAAATGAGTGAATCCACACTCTAAAATATGTCTACATACATACGTATGTTGCAGTCCATTTGAATGTCTAGAAAGACAAATATTTAGGAACGGAGGGAGTAGAAAGAAATATTAACATTTAAAATACCAAATCAATATCATTAGATGTATCATGGAATTAATTATCATATCGTACTTGTATCTTCAATATTGTAGATGCTGACATATTAACTTGGTCAAACTTTATGAAGTTTGACTTAAAACAAATCTTACATGCAGAGTAAAAAGAAACAAATGAAGTATATAAACATGTGATATAATGAAAACCAATCTGGATTCATTGATCAGTCGAGGCCAAACAGAGCCCGATTGGTCAAAACATGATATTACCCCACCGAGGATGATACAGAGCAGCCTATATATATAGGATGGTTAGTCATCAAACCCAAAATAACACCAACAAATCGACAAATACAATACCCTATACAAGCACTACCAAGGCAAGCAACGCAGCATAGCCGCTTCAACCGCACGGCTGGAGCCGACAAACATGGTATCATTCTCGCCAAACCTACACTTCTATTCACAGACTCGAGATTGGTCGATGGTATGCCTCCCGCTTCCGGCCTGGCAAACAACAGCGATCGGAGCTAGAGCTTCCTTTCAGCACTCAACTGCTGCTCGATGTCGTGAGCGATCCTCCTCGCGTCGACCGAGGTTCCCATCAGGCCACGTCGGGTGAGTCCGACTGAGTAGAGCCCCCTCTCACCCTTCCATCCGTTTGGAAATGCTTTTCTTGGCAATCCATCTTTGTCCGAAAACAACTCCCGGTCCTGCACATTTCAGAACAAAACACGATTCAGAGATCAGGGTGCCAATGACCATTCAGAATAAAACTGACATATTACAGACAAAAACATGTAAACATATTCAAGCTACAGTCAACCCATGCAGGTTTCAGATATTTTTTTCATCCAATTGTCATTTTAATTCGATTTGCCACTGTAAACATGTAATGCACCTTCAACCAGAAGGGGACGTTGCTCTTGTAGCCAGTGGCAAGCACAATTGCATCAAAGTCTTCCAACCGTGTGTCCAAAAACTCTACCTGTCGTCCTGATATTTTCTTGATGCCCGGATACACCTGCATAGTTCAACCAATGGGGAAATTGCAGCTCAGTACTTAAATTAAGGCAGAGACTAGTCGATAGACTCTCTCAACAATCACTTTAGGTGTTGCTTTGTACTTCAGTGATATGGAACAGACCTTGATATCACCAGACCTAATCTTTGCAAATGTGCCAACATCAAGAACTGGGGTCTTCCCTGAGAGTGACTTGAGCTCGAGGGGACCGACGGTAGGCCGCTTTAGCCCAAGCCGAGCAGTATCCCCAAGCATGGTCCGTGCTACGAGCAGTAGAATCCGGTCCACCACGTGGACTGGGAACCACTTGAGCAGCCACATTGACAGCCCAAAGGTAGACTGACCCAGCATCTCCCTGGGCAAGATGTGTACCTGCCAATGATGAACAAAATCTTAGCTAGCTCTCACAAAAAGGAATTGCAACATTTTGGACTTAATGATTGGATCATAAAATTAATCGGCACAAATTTCTCTTTCCCGAAGTCTGCTTTCTGCATGCTACAAGAAGCAACACCGCCAATTTGGTCCCTGGACCAAACTTATTCCCTTATCTCCAACATAGTATAGTAAGAAAACCCTGGCTTGCATTTTTTTGGAAGGGGTGCTTGCTTTTCTTAATCTCACTAAGCTCTTTCAAAGCTGAAAGAGCTGTGAGAAAGGAATGCACCTAGTCATGAAAGGTAGGTTCTCAAGTCATTTTGTTAATGTTTCTTTCTAAGTGACAGACTTATGCTATGCTCTCGTGGTGGTGATGGGGACCCATGGCTAACATGTGCAAATCATAGTTTTCCTGTGAAGCATAAACGAGAAAGCTATTTGCACTATAATTGGGGCTAGAAAACTATTAGCAGGCAACTAATCAAGGAAAAGAACATGGAGATGAAAGACGCAGCTGTGACCAAACAATATGCAAGTACGCACGCATGGGAATGAATCACCAGAAACAAATAATGCAAAGACTAATAGGCAGCAATGGAGAAGCCTTTTCCAAGAATCTCCACCTTTCCTCAAGTGGCAGCTTCTTCTTAACCCTGAACTTTGCACAACAAAGCCAACTTTGCTGCAGGTGTGACTGAGAACCAATTTGGCCTTGGAAAAAAAAACTGATTTTGATGTGCACTGCACTAATGATTTCAGATATTATGCCTCCCTTAAGTTGATAAGCTAGAGTCTAGAGATAAGCACACTTGAGTCATCGGTACAGACGATACTGGCACCTCCTCAACAAGTATAACCCAAATATATTAACCAGGAGACACCCTAGTCTAGGTTTGCCATTTCATAGGAATAATATTGGGAAACATATACTCCCTCCGTTCACAAATATAAGATGTTTTGGATATTTCAATATGGATTCCATACAGACTGAAATGAGAACAAGCACACTAAAACGTGTCTATATACATCTGATTCAGAAAAGAGTTAGAACATCTTATATTTGTGAATTGAGGGAGTATTATATAAGTAATAAAAAGAGTTCACGGTACAAATGACTGAATAACATTGTCAAAACAATAATGATAGGAGAGTAGTAGAAGAAAGTCACTTACAGTGTCTCTTACTACAATATGGGGCTGTGCATTGTGATCGCAGAGATCTAGGCAGACTTCCATGCCAGAGTTGCCACACCCAACAACAAGAACACGCTTCCCTGCAAATGCACGGCCAGTTTTGTATGCACTGGTGTGCACAACCGTTCCCTTGAACTCTTTTAGTCCGTCGATCTCTGGCTGCACAACCTCAGCGTTCTCACCAGTCGCCACAACCAACCACCGAGACATATATTCCACCTCCTCTTCTACTCTGCCTGCAAGTTGCGATCTCACCCGCCATAACAGAAGCTTCTCGTCATACTCTGCACGAACCACCGCATGGTTGTACTTGGGGCAGATGCCGAACCGTACAGCATACTTCTCCAAGTACGCTACAAACTTCTCCTTTGAGGGATAAATAGGGTAATCAGCAGGGAAAGGCATGAGAGGAAGCTCACAGAACTGCCGTGGAAGATGAAGGCTCAGACGATCATATGTTTTGAGCTGCCACAGAGAAGCTATGCAGTTGGAGCGTTCAAGGATGAGGCTGTCGACACCCTTCTCCTTGAGACATGCAGCAACGGCAAGCCCTGATGGCCCTGCACCCACGATAATAGGACCGGGAACCCAGGTACATCGCTCCGAGCGAGTAACAGCAGCATCTGTGCTCCTCTCCCTGCAGAATTCTTCAACAGGCTGGCGGCAGTTTTGGCTGATGCGGGGTTGGAAGATAGGATCATGGACTCTCTTGCCCTCACTTTCACTCCAGTGATCCATGCACGTAGTAGGCTTCTAATGGTGTTTCCGTGAACTAGCTAGTAGTATGTGGCTGTGTTTGCTTTGATCTCAACTCTGTCAAACATGAATGCATGCACCAGAGAGAAAAGATGAAGAGTGGGTATGTTGTATCTCATGAAGAGTTGGTGCAGATGGGAATGGAAGGCAAGAATCCTTGTTATTTGGGAGAATTGGTGCCAGAGTCGGGCTCCTATTCGCTAGGCAAGTTGAAGAGAAGAGGAAAAAGGATGAAACGGGGTAGAGGGGAAGTTCTGAGGGTGGCTGTCCACTATATATATAGTTCTGTGCCCAGAGCTTCAGATGCATGCCCTAGCTTAGTTCTCTTGCCCCGTATACACCCCCCCCCCCCTTGGTAAGCATTCATGATTTTGAATGAGATCAACTACGGCCACTGAAAGGTAATATAGAAAGTAACTTGAACACTCAGCGGACGTGTGGCAAGATCAGAATAAAAGAGAGTATGCATGAGACATCGGAACCTATTAGTAGTGGCATAGTTTAATCACTGAACTGTGCATGACGCGTAATCCGCATGGAGCACGTCGATCATGATGAGCTGACACTTTTTTACATGACATGAGGAATTAAGTACATTGTTGCTACTTAAATTGCAAAAGCTAAGTTAGCTAAAGTAAGATTTCTAAAAAGAAGTGAAGTCTATATATTAGCTAAAGCAACTGCAACAGGTAACCTCGCGTGCCATGATTTATTCTCCCCTATCGAGTGCCCCAGCAATGAGCAAATGCAGTTCAAAAGAAACAATTCAGGTGCCTGCAAGCTCAAACGTAACTTTGGATTACTACTGTGCTATGAACTGTGTGTGCTATTGTTAAAAGCTCGCCTATGATAATAAGACTATTCACCTGCAAAAGATCGTCTTCATCAACGTCTAGCAGACTAGCACCATGGAAACATCTACCAACGAATGATTCACGGAGATTCTTAGAATTGGGGTGTTAACTGGTAGGGCGTCGGCAAATCGTAAATTTTCGAGTTGAACTTTTCCAATGATTGTCCATGGAGCGTCTTGCTCCAACACAATTCCCATTTGGGGGAACTATTTAGACCTCAACAGTTGCCAGCCATCAGCACTTCAGTTGAAACCATCAACACGGCACTGCATCTGGCAAATGAGTTCCATAGAAACTGATCAATTGGAGTACCCAATTTCCTTTTCGCATCAGAAGATCCTTGCACAAGAATAGTGCCACCCACAACATCTCTCCATGGTAGGGCCTAACAATTAGAAAGGTCAAGCAAATAAAGATGCACAGAATTGGCATGGCACTTAAAATTGATCCCAGGTTCTACTGATATGAACTAAATTTAAAGAAACTACATTCAATGACCGAAGGATGAATATTTCAAGCAAGTCCAGAAGTCCATTCAGAAACAGGGTGTCTCAACTCTCAACTTCTTGCCGCCTTACCCTTTTGATAACTCGCTTTGCATCTTACTCTTTCATACCTTTATGTAGCGTACCCCACTCAGTAATTGGAGCTGAGGGTAGAAGGTAACACCAGATCCGAAGTTAGCAGGGGCAGCCAAGGCAGTTTCTTTAGCTGGCCATACAGGTTGATCACAGCTAAAAAGGTAAGAGAACCTAAAAACAGGGCCATATAAGCAGTAGGAGTAAAACAAATGATGCAGCTGTTCTTATGGGGGCTCCAATGGTGTGGTGAGATCTGTGTAGCAATGCACTCCCTTCATTCACAAATATAAGATGTTTTGTGTATTTCAATATGGACTACATAAGGACTGAAATTAGTGAACAAACACACTAAAATGCGTCTATATACATCCGAATCAGGAAAAAGTTAGAACATCTTATAATAGTGACGAAGGGAGTAGCAAAGTATCAAGAAGAACAGGTTCACTATTCACCTCTAGCTGATAAGCGGACCACACACATTTTTTATGTATGCTAAGCATATACTCCCTCCGTCCGGAAATACTTGTCATCAAAATGAATAAAAGAGGATGTATCTAGATGTATTTTAGTTCTAGATACATCCCTTTTTGTCCATTTTGGTGACAAGTATTTTCGGACGGAGGGAGTATGATGTAGTCCTCACAAGGTGACCAATAATAGGATTAGTTCTTCATTTATTGTTGCTGCTGATAATTGTCGATGCTATTTTTTTACTTTCCATTGATGCTTGCTGGACATCCATTAATTGTAAGATGATCCTCCTTTTCGGACAAAATGCAAGCAGTTCTCACAAAACTTGGATTTCCACCTGGCAAACCAAACACCTGATGTTGGCATCTAAAATGGCAAGTCCACCAACTAGCCTCCTCAGTGGGTCTTCTGTGTCCTAGACAAGAGCAGCAGCCTACTTGGTGGTGCCAATCAGACCCGAAGTACTGCTGCTGCACACTGAGAAAATATTGCAAGAATCCATCTTCCAATGATTGAGGATCCTGAGAAGTAGCTCATGCATGACATTCTTCCAGTATACTTCCTACTGGATCCCTTTTTAGCTAACCCATTACCGTACATTGCAATCTCTTGAACCACCGCTTTACAGGATTCTTGCAACCATAGCACTGCCAGAATGATGCACTGCCTTTATTTTGGTGAATGAATAGTTCCAACATACCTTCACGGTAAGAGTATACAGTCCTTCTGCATGACATGGATACAAGCCGCAGAACCAGTATTCTTACTGTTAGTATACTACAGCCTACAGGACATGACTTTTGAGAAGTATATCCCACCAATGAAAGGTCAAGGAGAGCTGTGGTGTCAGTACTGGCAACGACCAGTCTACATTACATTTCCTTTCTAAGAGCATCAGAGAGCTTTGGAATCCACTAGTGCGATGGCCTTGTCGATCTGACACAGCCATCCTTCTCCCCAAAGAAACGAGGCACAAAACAGTGTGATTCCAGTGCATTTGGTTGTCTGAAGATTCAATGCTGACCCATGGATGGACCAAACTGCAACGCGTCAATTCAGGCTGGAGTGGAGTGTGGTGTGAGGGGTACGTTGTTAATGCCTTGCTGCTTTGCTACTTAAAATAGAGAAGTACTCCCTCCGTTCCAAAATAGATGACCCAACTTTATACTAACTTTGTACTAAAGTTAGTACAAAGTTGGGTCATCTATTTTGGAACGGAGGGAGTATTATAGTATTATACATCGCTGCTTTGGGTGGACTGATTGTGGTATCCTGACAATAGTCTAGGGTATAGTCAAAAAAACAATAGTCTAGGGTTAAGTTTAAGTCCTAATCCTTTATGTATGCCTTTTGGGCTATTGCAATTCACATTCTCCATTTGTACAAACTCATCTAAACTAATAGCTAACACATTTTATACATTACGCGCAGACATGATTAGCTTGACCTTGATGCATCCCTTTCTTTTGATGCGCAAGAAAATCATGAATAGACATGCGCACTTGCATTTTTCTTTTATGCAAAATGATCGTATGTGTATTGTAGCAAAAAAAAACAATTAAGACCAACTTATTTTGCTAAATATAGGTACATAATGTTATTATTACTTTTGTATAGTGCACATATATCTTTATAGACAAGTTCTTGCCAGCGCATGTACGTCCTACAACCATGAGTTTTTGGAGGGCGCAAATGCATGTTGAATAAAATAGACACATATTACATTTCCCTTAGCCAGCAAATGCTCAGAAATATCATGAATTACACATTCAAATTTTGTGGGGTTAAAATGGGCTGAATGTACTATATTCGTATTACCACTGATGTGTGCGATTGTACCAAATGTATGTTTTTAAAGGTAATTTACATCCATAAAAAAAGGGAACAGACGCTAAATAAACTACGGTTGCTAATCTCACCTTGATAAGATTCTCTCTTATGGCATTGGAGAGTTCAAATTTTGGAGTGTGGATGGAGCCAAGGGCGTCCACCATCTCCATTAGTTGGTCCATTTTGGAGTGGTTGGAACCAAGGTCTTCGTTATTTGTTTATTTTTTCAACCGGGCAAACCCCTTTTTCATTAATTGCTCAACAGGAATACAACAGTTCTTACAGAGCAAAAAGCGCTTCATTAGTTTTCATGTACTCTGTGTTCTTGCCGGCTCTTAAAGCATCTCTAGCCGATCCCAAAAAAGCCATAGAGTAAAAATTTTATTTTACTCCTCGCCGGTTAGAGGAGTAAAAAAATTACTCCTCCGCCTAGCGGGCGCCTAAATTTACTCATCCGCCTAGCGGAGACGTATACCAAGTGTTAGACAAAATGCATAAACCAATTGTAAGTTTTACTCCCCTATATTTAGGGGATCGGCGAGGTCCGGCCAAAACTTAGTGGAGTAAATTTACTCCACTAAAGCTAACTCGACGGTTTACTCCTCTATGTTTTAGGGGATCTTCTAGAGATGCTCTTAAGGGTTGCACTATGAGCCCAACCCCCTTTTTTTTATCTAATACATTTACGTGCAGGTCAGCTGCATGCTCTCGAAAAAAACTATGGTTACTGACAGATGAAATGAACTTGTAAAATGTGTTTTCTGTTTTGAAATATAGATTATTGTTTTCCATGTTTAATACAGTGTACGGACATGTGCATCTGTAGCCATACGGCTAGGTGTGCATCCTGATCAACCTTGTGTCTGGAAATTGCCAAATTGGTACTGCAAGAAGTTCAGTTTTGGTACTCACCATACTGCACCAAGTATCATCACAAGACCTAAACAGTGCTTGGAACATTGGTACGTACAATATATAAAGCAATTATTACCAATAGACAATAGTACCACCTAACAGTGTTAACTTGTTATGAATCATACCTCAGATTCAGAACTCTGGTTCTTTGGGAATGAATTGGGCATTTTGTTGTTTGGCATTCCTTCTCAATGCTTTAAGAGTGTCCGGTCCGATATACAGGAAAGAAACACCAACACGGCCAGAGGCTGCAAATGGTCACAAGATCACGATGAACAATGCAAGACCCAAGAACCTGGCAGGGAGTGTTTCCATGGCAGTGTTTTGACAAGTGCATATGCATTAAATGAAGGCACATCGGCAGTATTCCATAGTTGAAATCAAAAAGTATGTATGGATCTCTTGAACTGCTGCAAAAAAAGATGCACATTATTTGATTAATCAATGAGAACATTAACAATCAGTGGATCATGGACATCAGTGGTACGATGACGCTGGAGGCGATAGTCGAGTGCAGTGGCAGAGACAGGGGCGGACCAGCAGAGGCCC
>LR738711.1:711236463-711381129 GCA_902687465.1 Secale cereale
CAGATCGCTGATTCCCTGCTAGTTAGTAGATGAACGGTGTTGAATTTAGACAAAAATACATGTATTAGTATTGTTTGGCCACCGTTATCAAAAGATTGAGTCATTTGGCCCCCTGATCTTTAATTCCTGGCTCTGCCACTCTCGAGTTCATGGACCAGATCCGACAAGCCCCTGCTCTGAATGAGGATGATGGTCTCTTCACTTGGAGACTAACTACAAGTGGCACCTACTCGGCTAGCTCGGCTTATGAGACTTACTTCTTCGGGACCGAAGACGCTGACTATGCCAAATCTCTATGGAAGAACGAGGCCCCTCCAAAAGAGCATTTCTTCACATGGCGTGTGATGCATGATCGCTGCTGGATAGCCGATCGTCTTGCGATGCGTGGATTGCAATACCATGGTGCATACTTATTCTGTGACCAGGCCCCTGAAACTATCGACCACTTGCTGGTGCAGTGCCCTTGCGCACGACAGTTTTGGTTTCTCCTTCTGCGACATTTTGGGATACAACATTTGACTCCTCACATGGATTCTAAAGTCAGAGAGCGGCGGTGATCCATCGACAGAAGACCTTCGCAGATCAGTGCTAAAGATGTGGCAACAATCATGATCGTCGGCCTTCGCTAGCTATGGCTGGAACGGAACACGAGGGTGTTTGACGGTAAAGCAATGACGGTGCAGACGGCAGTCCCGTTGGCTACGGAAGAACATAGGCTATGGATGCAAGCGATACAGGCTGGGGCAGGCAATGGGGAGTAGTAGTCCTTAGATGTTGGTGTGGTATGCGGTAGGGGTGGGTCTTGTGCATGTCGTGTTGATATTCTTCAATACCACACGCAATGCTTGTAATTAACTCTATTCTTTCTTAATGAAAATGACAGGCAACTCTCTGTTGCTTGTTCTTAAAAAAAATGAGAACTGATATGCTTACTTAAGGTTTATACATAATAAAGTACATTAAGTGATATTGCTCAGTTGAACCATCATTATTTTCTAGCCTGAATGCTACCAGTGAGAATTTTAATAGAACCACAGTAGATATAATGAACATTTTGAATTTTTTGTTCATTAGACCATTAAGTGTACAAACTGCAATTATACATGAGTTCCTACAAGAAAGATCGTCTCACAATAAATAGTAATAATATAATAACGATGGTGATAATAAGATCTGTAGCCTATAGGCTGACTCGCTTTACACATTTCCATTATAGTGTACTGTACCCTATATGTACTAAAGGACAGAGAACTTGTTGTTTGTTTAAAGGGTAAAGAGAAGGTCGACTAGAGAAGTCTTCACCGATCAGTAGTCCAAAACAGAAAAAACCGTGGCAAACTACAAGGCATATAGTATGTCTCTGAGAAAAACGGGTAGATGCAGCTGCTCATTGTCGTAACTTGTGTTGATCAAACAAGGAGTACACAATCATATTATATGATCCATCATAATGATGTGGAGCAAAACCACTAGAAAAAGTGAAGGCTTTGGGTATCCGAACTGTAATTTAAGGAGTCAGAGCCACCAAGAATGCAGAAAGAATTTTCTTTTCACTCTGCTTTTGCCTGTGATAACCGATTATAATAAGGGCAAAGTTGCACACCCGTGTTGCTTGCAATATACAAGTACAACTTTTTAAAGCTAGAGAACCTATTCTGTGACTGAAGCAGTCTAGTTAAACTAATAATCTGGAATGAAAACAATGAGAAACTTTCCTGTCTTTTCTCATCACTATTGATGTTTTCAGCCGAAAGTTAGTTTTTAATGTAGAAATGTCACAGATAGAAGAGGTAAACTCTACCAGATAAGATCATACTAACCTTGAGATTCACTACAAATACATGCTAAAAGCACTACCTCCGTCCGGAATTAACTGTCGCTGAAATGAGTGTATTTAGACACGTTTTATTGTGTAGATTCACTCATTTCAGCAACAGTTAATTCCGGAAGGAGGGAATACATGATAGCTCATTGTTTACGAGAATACACTGCAGCATATGGCAAGATTAAGTAAACAAGCACACTGAACTATTGCAGTGCATAAACCCTCATCTAATACATGAAACAGCCTGTAAGGCTCCAGAGATCAAATTCCAGCTATTATGTATTATGCCTCTAGGCTCTAGACGTTCTCGCATGAAAATAAATACACTTCGCATGCTCAAACTCAATTTATACAGCTTACATTTTCTTATTAAGAAACTCCGCCTATGTTGTTTCGACATAGCCGCTCCCAAGCCCGGGTGAAGGAGGAGGGTTGTGATAGGCTTGGTGAGACAACGTCAAAACTCAGCACTCTTATGGAGAAGAAACCTAGAAGAACATTGTTGGGGCGTAACCCTCTTAGCAACGCGCCATATAGGAACCCAAGTGTGGTGTCAAATGGGCAAGGGCCGGGCCATCACCCCCTTGGTGGCGCGCCGTATCTTGATCTGGATACGATGATAAGTGAGCAGGATCGGGTCGTCGCATTTTTAGTGGCGCGCTACATCGACGCTCGGGTGTAGTGAAAAATAAGCAAGGGTCTTCACATTTGACTCAACGAGTGAGAAGGGTAAGGAAGCTAGCCGAGCCTAGCAGGATCCGCTTAGGTAGCTAGAACATAGGGTCCCTGACAGGTAAGTTACGGGAGCTAGTTGATACCGCGGTGAGGAGAGGTGTTGCTATCCTTTGTCCAAGAAACCAAATAGAGGGGACAAAAGGCGAAGGAGGTAGAGGTTATTGGCTTCAAGTTGTGGTACACAAGGACAACTACAAACAGAAATGGAGTAGGCATCTTGATCAACAAGAGCCTCAAGTATGTAGTGGTAGACGTCAAGAGGCAAGGCGACCAGATTATCCTGGTCAAGCTGCTAGTTGGGGACTTAGTTCTCAATGTTATCAGCGCGTATGCCCCGCAAGTAGGCCACAATGAGAACACCAAGAGAGAGTTCCGGGAAGGCCTGGAGGACATGGTTGGGAGTGTGCCTATTGACGAGAAGCTCTTCATAGGAGGAGACCTCAATGGCCACGTGGGTCCTCTGGCGGTTACCTACTCGAGTGGCGAAGATTGGGGTTCTGTGTGGCAACCGACCATGGCCATGAGGATGGCGAAGCTCTGGCAGTGCTCGACCCCGAGACGTCTGACGACATTGCAACCTAACGATTGTGGCCAAGAGAAGGTATGTGAAGAAGGGGGGTCGGTGTGGCTATGGCAGCCCTGACGCTAGCGGTTCTACGCTCATCGCTAGCCATTTGCGCTCATGAGGTCCCGCGGCATGGTACTAGACCGATACTCTTGCCGGTGTGGTGCTAGGAGATGTCATTGTCAATTTGGATGTGTCTGCATGGTGCAGGGCCTTTAGTTTGAGGTCGGGCCAGCGAGGTTGCCTCTGATCCAGATCAGGTTAGTGCTGGTGGTAGTTACGCTGCGACGAGATGCAATTCCTCTCTCTGCAGTGGTTTACACCAGTTGCTACAACTTTGGCGGACTCAATCCTTTATGTAGTGATACATCATATGAATGTGCTTGCTCTTCTCACGCCGCACTGGATTCTCACGTAGAAAATTTGTAGACTTGCTGACAACATTGAGCACCACTTGTTTCAGATTTCGATCCATGAGATCACTGTGTAGCCCTAGCCACACACCTTGACACACCACAGCAGCTGCTACAATATACTCTGCTTCGTCTGAAGTCGATGTCACTGCTTCCTGCTTTTGTGATAGCCAACTTACAATATACTTCCATCAAGAAAATATGCCACACTCGAGGTACTCTTAGGGTCATCAAAAATTCTTGCCTTGCCGCTATCACTGTAGCCGAGTAGCTTCACCATCTCCTTCTTTCTCGCATAGACACAACCGAAGTTTGTCGTCCCTTTGACATATCGAAGTGTATTCTCCATAGCTGTCCAATGTTCCATAGTGGGTGCTTCCATGAAGCGACTCACAGTCCCAACAGGATAGGCAAAGTCTGGTCTTGTGTTCAAGAGACACCTTAAAAATTTTACCACACTTCTATACTCTGCTACATCAACTGCGGGTGCTTTACTCTTCTTACTCAGCTCAAGATGAGGTTCCATTGGAACATGTGATGAATTGCAATCTTTCATGCCACAACTTTCAAGTATCTTCCTTGCGTATGCCGACATAGCGTGATCCCCTCCGACTTTTGTTGCACCTCGATCCCGAGGTAGTAACTCAATAGCCTAGGTCATTCGTCTTGAAAAGCTCCTTCATTGTACCTTGAACTTTGCAATCACCTCTTCATCTGCTCTAGTAATCAACAGGTCGTCAACATAGGTGCCAACTAGTAGACGATCCCTTCCTTTACTTTGCTTGTACATTGCATGCTCTAGTGGGGCTTTCTCAAATCCAAAAGAAATCAAAGTTCGATAAAATTTGATGTTCCACGCCCGAGGGTCTTGTCGTAGCCCGTACATAACTTTGTATAGCTTCAGTACCTTGTGCTCTTCTCCCTCTTTAATGAATCCCGGTGGTTGGTTCACATAAACTTCTCCTTCTAACTCCCCATTCAATAATGTAGAGTTTACACCATGTGATGTATCCTCCATGATTCTTGAGCTGCAAGAGCTATGAGTAATCACATCGACTCCATCCTTGTAACATGAACAAACACTTCTTTGAAGTCCACACCTTCTTGCACGTATCCTTTGGCCACTAGCCTCGCTTTGTGCTTAACAAAATTCCCTTTGGCATATTTCTTGATCTTAAATACCCACTTGAGCTCTATGGCTTTATGGTTGTTAGGAAGATCCACAAGCTCCCATGCATTGTTGTCGTAGATTGACCCCAACTCTTCTTCCATAGCTCGACGCCAATACTCCTTCATATTTGCATCCTCAAAAAAATTGGCTCATCAACATTTGCTAAACACCTTCGCGCACTCCTTATCATCGGATTCCGAAGTACTTCCTTCGAACAATGTAGTGCACATACAAGTGTCGATGAACTTTGCTTTTCCATCCAAGGCGTACACGACGCGGGAGCTGAAGAAATTACTTCCTCCACTTCACACGTGCAACACCTCCTTTGCTACTAGCTGAGCCACCACACGTCTCATCCTCAGATTCTCGTATCTTTTCAACAAAGTTTGCAAGTTTGCCTTGCGCACGCGCGAATGCCCTAGATGCATTGTCTTGATTGTGTCCCACGCCTCCTTCGTTGATTTCTTTGAGATTAGATGTTGTTGCACAGCCATCGGCATCACCGAGCAAATGGTTGTGATCACCTGATGATCTTTCCGATACAAGGCACCGCCATTCAGGTAATTGTCGTCATCGGGGTCAACGGCTTCTCATAGTTCATTGGCCTCGAGCGCCTACTCCATCATACTCGCCCAGACTCTGAAGTTTCCACGGTCGAATCACGGACACACTGTTCTCATGGCGCAACAATTACTTTAGCGGTTTAGCCGCACCGAAGCACTCCGCCAACCGCTTAGCCTTGTCCTTCTCGTCGTTTGACATGATCTTTCGTTACTAGAAGATCAACCTCGCTCTGATACCAATTGTTGGCCCAGTCCGTGCCGCCAAGTTTTTTCCGGCGACACGTAACGACTGACGACAAATGACAACGAAGCGAAGCAACGCTGACCAAATGAGCACATACAAGCTAGCACCAAATAGCCTGATCGATTGTTTATCAGGATGTACTAGTACTACTGGCTCAACGGTGTTGAAGCTATAGCTTAGGTAAACAATCAGCTTGACCGATTCTAGCCTGCAAAACACACCTCACGCTTGCAAAAGCAATTGATAGCCAAAAGCTCATCTCAAGCCTTGTTTGCTTTATTGATCAACTCACGGTTGTTCAACTACAAAGGGTATATGGAAGTATATATAGCAGCTAGGACCGACATACACTAACCTACTCAGATACATATTCTAACCTATTGTTCCATGTACGAATCGGACATGGCAATTACGTTGGGTTTAATTCCAACAGTAGGGTAGTGGGTAGGGTTGCTAATCCCAGAGAGTAGCATTGTAATGGCCGAAAGGCGTTGTTCCCGACTTCTTTAGCCACTTCTTCTTGCAGAGGGAATAACCAAAATTATACCCGGGGTCCCATTTGAAGCCTACATTGCACTCCACATGGACGGCCAACAAAAATCAATGGCGGTCAACACAAGCCAAGAAGGTCAACGGAAGTCCAAGCAAGCCCGCGTGGGTTCAAGCAAGCCATCTCGGTTAACAAAAGTCCAAGCTAGTCATCACGGTTAACAAGCCAAAAGGAAGAACACTTTGTTGTGTGTACGGCGACCTTTGCGAGAAGCGTCATATACGACCCTGCCTACTCATCACTAACCACATTGCCAAGGATACCCATGGTTGAAAGTTATTTCCATAAGAACAACACTTCTTTAATAAGATGATACGCATGCTACGCGTATTCTAGAGGAAGAAAAATGATTGAAAATGTAAATATTAAAAACATAGACCTTTCAAAGTTGACAAAAGATAGATAGAAAAAAATCCTCAACACTAAAATGGAATAGTTGGTACACATGGTCTCACAAGGACAATTAGCTAACTCTCAATGATGAAAATCGAAAGGAAAAATTGCGTAGCTAAACATATTATTATGAGGTTGAACTTAAACGGCAACATTTAATAATTATTACTAATGACTACTCATATAGATGAAACATGTGAAATCATGAAACAAAAGTGCCAACAAATAGAATCCGCCGTAAACATGCCACAATGAAAAAAACATCACTTGAGCAATAAACTGCCAAAAATCATATATGAGACCCCCTCTCCCCTATCTGTTTATTCTGGTTGCGAACATCCTAGAACGCTTAGTCCTGCTAGTCAATGACGGTCAGTTACTTCACCACCCTCTAGACCCCAACCTTCCCCATGTTGTCCTGCAATATGCAGACGATACACGCATTTGGCCCATGCATCCACCACCAGGGCAACTCACCTAAAATTGCTCCTACACAATTTCGCCTTCGCTAATGGCTTCTCCCTAAATTTTCACAAAATAACTTTCCTTCCAATCCACCTTCAGCCCGCTCTCGCTTCTGAGATTGCAAACATCTTCAGTTGCACAATCTTGATGTTCCCTCAAAATTACCTTAGACTTCCCCTCTCCCCTCACAAGCTCCCCTCGTCAGCCTTTCAAACCATCGTTCGGTTCTCTCAAAAAAACCACCTTACAGGTTGGGTCACTCATTTACTCCCTCGGGGTGCCAGACTAAAACTCATCTCCTTGGTCCTGGACTTGGTTGTTGTCTACCTCATGTATGTCTTTCGTATCCCAGAAGGGACTTTGAAAGAGCTTGATGCGATTCGTAGAGCTTTCTTTTGGGCCGCGAAGGAAACATGCACCGGAGCACAGTGTCTTATTGCTTGGGAAAACGTTTGCAAACCAAAAAAAATATGGTGGTCTAGGTATCAAAAACTTGAGAGGACAGGCCTCGCACAGTGGTGAAGTCCTCCCCACTTGTGCCAAGAGGTCCTGGGTTCGAACCAGCTTCTCTGCATTGCACTTCGCGGAGGTAAGACTAAATTCCTATAATCCCTCCCCAAACCCCACCTTGTGTGGGAGCTTCTATGCACTGGTATGTCCTTTTCTTCAGGTATCAAAAACTTGCTTACTCAGAATAACTGCTTACTAATGAATTCACTTTCAAACTACTACAGTGTCCTAACCTCCCTTGGATTAACTGGTACCACCGCCACTACTCTCACGATATTGCAGATAATCCCACAAACCCCTCCTTCCTATGGAAAGTAGTAGACTCTCACCTGCCTACCCTACAAAAGATTTCTTTCGTGCTCACAAATAATGGTCTAGCTACCTTTTTCTGGACCGACACTTGACTCTCTTCACAACCACTTGCTACTGCTTACCCACACCTCTTCTCCCACTCTAATTAGACCCACTATTCTAGCATAATGGATTGCAGGATGGATTGCTAGCTAACCTTCGGAATCGCCTTACTAATGTTGCTTCACTTGAGTTAGTGGAGGTGTTGTCTTTGTTGCGGGATTTCACACCAAATGAGGTTTCTAATGATGACAGGTTCCTTCTTCATGGTGTGCCCTTCTCCACCAAGCAAGCCTGCGTGCTTATCACCACCGAGGAGGACCCCTTCGCCGACCTAATATGGTCCTCCAAGGTGCCAATCAAGGTTAAGATCTTCGGATGGCTTCTCTTCAAGGATCGCCTCAACACCAACCACAACCTCCTCAAGAAAACTATTACTACTGATTGTATTTGTGCTCGCAGTGATGCACCGGTCGAGGATGCCACTCATTTATTCATACGTTGTCCATCGATGAGCTATTACCATGCTTGGTGAGTGCATGGATACTGTGTGTGATGGGGTAATGGGCAGTAATATGGTTATCTCAAGATTGCAGAAAATTGTTGTGGACTGCATCACGGTCCTAATTCACAAAACCTTAACTTATGTATCCAGATATAAGTTGGCCACTTTACACTCTGAATTGGCCTTTTCCCAGTGCAAAAAAAAATTTAACATTCTAAATTTAGGAGTTGTTGAACAAAGGAGGCAGAAAAAAAACTAGGAACATGATTCCTGCCATTTAGAAGTGAAAACCTCAAGTTATCACCAAGCATGAGGTCAGACCATTTTGACAAAAGGGATAAAGGCAAGTCCTCATTTATAAAGAGAGAACATTTCTTGTCCAAAAAAGTAGAGATGTTTATTACTTTCTCAAACAATTATGGTTTAGGGGTGTATATCTTCATACAGACTGGGCAAACTTTTCTGTGATTTTGTGATCATAATCTTTTACTAATACTCCCTCCGTCTCAAAATGTAAGACATTTTCTTACATTTTGAGACGGAGGGAGTACCATCTAAGTCATCATACATTAAAAAACAGGGCAAGTACACATTGGGGCACCATGCCGTCCACAGACCATGATCTAAAATAAATGAATTCAGGCCATATTTGCACATATTTTTGCAAAACATTACTCCACAGGATACACATCCAGAATACAATTCAGTTAAACTACATACCTCTCAAAAACCTTCAATAAAATAAAGATATTAGGGTATATTAAAGTTACATGCCCAGAATTCAGGCCGAGTATGATCAGACAACAAGAATTCAGGGTATGTGATCCAAATATACCCTAAAATAATTGAATTTGAATGTTTCTCAACGTTATGTATCCCATTAAGTATACACCTTGATTTATACCCCAAAAATGAAATGGATATTCAAGCTCAAACTGGATTTCTGATAGCCGTTCTGTTGTGCAATCATAGGTAGAATACAGAGATAAACCATATACAGAACAAACATATCTAGCGTGCAAAATTTGCTTAAATACATAAGATAACATAAAGCACAGAAAATCTCCAAACTAGTATGCTCAGTTAGTAAAGGTAAACCTGCTACTGATGCTGGACACAATCACCAAAGCTCTAAAAGATTAATTTGTTTTCAGAAAGTTAAGTCGCGCCGAGGAGACAACATAAACTAACTGAATCTGCAAAAGACAGATATTTTAGGAAAAAGTGGCTAGCCTATCTCTTAAACAAATATGGAAGATACTAAATTTCCTTATTTCTCAATCAAATTGTATCTTTTGCAGGGATAACAAAAATTAATTGACAATGGAATATATAAATCATAAAGCATAAGCTCATGCGTGGGCATCATAATTCTAGCATCTCCGATTTTGGCCGTCGTTGAAACAATATGGTAAGGGAAGTGAAGAACATATTCCATATCGTGTACTGTTCTTTCCTCACACAAAAGGGCATATGGGATATGGTTTGCATTTCCCTATTTTACCAGGGTGTACTCATTCATTTAAACCCGAAATGAGAGCCTGAAAGGCTGAAACCTATGATGTCAACCAAAATGATCAAAATCTAATGTTTTTATCCCAAACCATGTTTAAATTTGAAGATTTTTGCACCCTTCATCATTAACTCTGCATCTAGATAAGATGTGTAAGCAGTTCATATAAATTATGTGTATCTCAGTGACCCTGAGAAGAACTACTACCATAAATTCTATGTAAGATTTTCAAGTCCCACATGACAGCAGAACACCTTTTATGGACAATGCATAGCTAGACTACTGCTTCTACTGTACAAGTGACACCTTTTTGGAAAGAAATGTTGATGTAACTTTAGTTTCTTCAGGAATCTTTGTTGGTCATATTCGTTTCAGTTTTTTCGCTCTGCTTTACTACTGTTTATCAATAAAGTCAGCTTGTTGCTCTAAAAGAAAGAAATACATAAGTTACCTCCATATGCTTACAGGCAGTTGCATAACAAATGGATGTGACACACTGTTTCATTCTCAATTGAAGAGAGACGTGAGGTATGGAATATCACCGAGAACTAGCCAGGGAAAGGGGTGTGTGGAAGTTAGCTATCAACGTGCCAAACCATGACTAGGTTTCGAGATCTTAAGGGTTTCAACTCTTGCTTACCCGGACTGAAAGGCTTTGTTTTTTTTTTTTTTTGAGAGAGAGTTGTTGTTGAAGTGACATGTAAATAAAGCACGAAAAAATGCATGTAGCCCAGGCTCCCATTCGAGTTTCAAGTACTACAAAAAAGAGTGAAAATGGTAGTACTTGTGCAGCCAGATATCTCAACCTCTTCCTTTCTTTTTCCCACAAGCCACAAATTAGTAAGCTCAGCATGATAAAAGCATAGCATCAGCATGTACAGCTGTTTGCCAACCAGCAAAGGAACAGGAAGTGGCTAGGAATGTCAACAGGCCTGCATGTTGCATGGATTCCCTTATTAGTTCTGCAGATAAAGAATTGGTAGTTCCACACAACATCTTGTACTATTAAAGTATGACACAAACTTCAGGAATCACAGCACCATGACTTCCTCCAAAACGATGGCCGGGGGGTGGGGGTGGGAGGGGGGAAGCCTTGGGTCCAATAGCCATCAGCATATACCAAAATCCACCTTCTGGAAGCATTCGCGGCGCAACTGGATTACTGGGACAGGAAGGTTTCCGCGCCAATCCTGCACGATACAGCCGCTACGAACTACTCCTACTTCGCGAGCCGATTTTTCTCCCGATCGTGACGAAGCGCGTCGGTGTACTCAAACTGGCAACCTAATTTGACACCCAATCGCCGATTACGGTGCCTAGCAAGAGAAAAAACCGTGCCCCGGGGACTCACCTTCCTCGCTAGGATCGGAGCATTTTCGGAACCCTAGCCCCGCGAACCGGATCGCGATCCCGGCGACTCCACGCCGCAAGCGCTGGGCTCCGGGAGCTTCCGATTCCATTAAAGCCTCGATTGGATTCGGGCGCCATTACGATTGGATTCTGCGCTTCGGCTGACATCAGCTCTGCCCATTTTGGGGGGCGATGGCTTTGGGTGGGATGGGGAGGCTTCGGCTCCCGCCGAAAGTAGTGGGCAGGTCGGAGCGGGGAAAATTGGGCCGGAAGCTATTTTCATAGGCCTTTGCTACCTAGAACAAGAAGGAAGGAATCCGAGAAACTTGGGCCGTAATTGGGCTAAAAGCTCACAACTCCCTCATGCTCGCCTGAGGCGAATTTATTTTTTCTTCTCCTTTTTTTACTTTTATTTATATTTTCAATTAAACTCATATATTTCATAAAATTTTACTTAAGAAACTATACAAACTTTTAAAAATGTCAATGTAGTATAAAAAATTTATTAGCAGTTTAAAAAAAGGTTAATAAATTAAAAAAATGTTCAAGACAATGAAAAAAGTTCCCGCGTTTCAAAAATATGTATATGATTTTTGCAATGTGTATACACTGTAAAAAAATGATTGTGTAATGTAAAAACAAGGTTCCATGCCATTCAAAAATATGTACGTCACATTTCATGGAAATATTCATGTGTTTCAAAAAATGGTCATGACATTTTAAAAATGTTATATACAAATGTATAAATGTTCATGTAGGTTAATAAAATGTTTATTTCCATTAAATAATGTACTGTTACATTTTAAGAAATATTCATGTATTTCTAAAAAACGTGAAATTTATTAAAATTAAAAAACATGTTCCCGTAGTTTAAAAAATGGTCATCTAAAAATTATATATTGTGTTTTTGGAAAAGTGTTACCATGTATTAAAATAAGTGTTCAAACACATATATCTTAAAAATGTACCTCGTGTATATTTAAAAATGTCCAACCTGTATAGAAAAATGTTTCACGTGTGCTCTATAAATGTAAAAAAAAACTGTACCGAGAGAAGGTGTTCAAAAGAAAGAAAACTGGTAAAAGCCGACAAACAAACAAAATGAAGAAACCGAATAAAATGAAGGAAACCAAAAAATAAACTAAGAAACCCAAAAGTAAAAAGGCGAATAAAGAATACAAATAAATCAGTGAGAAAAACAATGAAAAACCAAATGCAAAAGAAAAAAAAAGGAAAAACACAGAGAAACCGGTCGAGCGAACCTAGCCATCGAGCCAGCAACAGCGTGCGAGCGATCAAACACACGAACCTGTGAAAATGGGCCGAACAGATAAAAATTGTAGCGCGTGTAGACGAGTCTCTGTTTCTACTCTCTTGTACTATATACTACTCCCTCCGTCTCAAAATAAGTGACACAACTCTACACTAACCTTAGTACAAATTAGTGCAAAGTTAATCACTTATTTTGGAACGGATGAAGTACTTAAAAAGAACGTAAGGTTTCCGTTTCACTTTTCTTCTCACCGTCCCTTCGTCCAACCTTCCCTATGATAATCGATCAATTTAATTTACTTACCTTCTGAACTAATTTCACTTTAATTTACTTACCAAACTTCTGATCAAAATATAAGATAATATATGGGGCTAAAATTGATGAACATTTATTTACTCAATGGCTCTATTGTGGACAGGTACATTATAAACTAATGTGCTATAATATATATATTCCATCGCAATGCACGGGCATTGTTCTAGTTTTATTATATATCAGTGCAGCCGATACATAGCATAACGGGCAAAGACCCTCTAACCGATTCTCAAAAGAAAAAGGAAAAAGCACCCCAATGGATACGTGACAATCCATCCGAGACAAGAGAAGAGCACAGAAGACAGAATGGGCTACAGCCTGCAGTCCCTGCTGACATTCTTCGGTACTCACCTGGTGAAAGTTACTCCCTCTATTCATCGTTCACAAATTTAAGTTAAACTGTCAAAACGTGTTATTATATTTACTAGCAAATATGCCCGTGCGTTGCAACGGGGGACAAAAAAATTATGCGCTAACCAATTAAGTATGACTCAATATCGTGATATATAAGCGTACTCTATTTTAGCGCAATGTCTCACCAAGTCGCCATTTACTTTTTCTCTCACCCTCGTCGATGATGGTCGCGATGTCCACGTGATCACACTGCATTCGACGTGGTAAATCCCAAGGCTATGAGTTTGCCAGTGCATGACACACTTGTCATTATGTTGCGCAAGGGAACGCCTAAAACTTTAAAAACAAATCTCATCGACCACGAACTACTCCCAGTGCCAAGACATATAAAGACATTCAAAAAACTAATCAAATTCTAGACATAAAATGCTTTTGAATAGGTGAACAGTTTTTCGAATGGACAAACAATTTTGTTTTGAATTTTCTAAAAAAACACGAATATTAGTTTTGTTTAATTTTTTTAAATGTATGAACAGTTTCCAAATTCATTAACATTTTTTGAATCGATTAACTTTTTTAAAAATTGGTGAAGAAAGTTTTCAAAAAATATTTATTTTTATTTATGTGAACATTTTCTAAAATTTCACAGACATTTTATTTTTATATTCCCGAATATGTTTTGAATACACAATCTGCTTTCAAAATCATGAACATGGTTTTATTTCCCAACCATTTTTTTCCAAACTGTGAATTTATTTTATAATTTACGAATAGTTTTGCAAAGCCACCAACATTTTTTGAATCTGCAAATTTATTATGATTTTCTAACATTTTTGAATACACATATTTTTTATGATTTCTCAAACATATTTTTTGGAAACTCGCAACTTTTAAAATTTAAGGAATCCAAATTTATTTAAAGAAGAAAGAAAACAGAATGAGAAAAGAGAAGACAAAAATATAAAATAAAAACAAACAGGGGAGTGACGCATTGAACATGGGCCGCCCATGAAAGGATACATGGAGAAGACATGTGTGAGAAAGAGAGATAAAAATTGTGGGAAACAGGGATCGAACCCTGGTCTCATCGATTCAAGAGCAACTCGTGAACCACTCCGCTACTTGCCGATCTCTGTTTTCTACCCGGCTCTCTACTATAAAACAACCACTCGCGTGGTGGCTTTTAATCCGAAAAATCGAATCGTTTTCTTTACTTATGGGTGGCATGGTGGGTAATTTGTAGCAACTTCGAGGGTATTTTTTTTTACGGACGGGCTGAAACCCAATTTTCTTTATTATTAGGTATAGATATAGATGAACAAAGGTAGTACGAGGTCTTAAATCAGTGCGGAAAACAAAGTGAAGGGTTTCGGCTGAAACTGTGGTAAGTGGTAACACGGTCAGAACCTCCATAAGAACCACCATGAACCTTACATTTTCTTTTGCGATGGAAGCACTGAACTTAATGTCTTATGAGCAGATGTATTGTGTACGTACTACGTAGTACTGTACAAAACAAGGACAAAGTAATGCAGCATGCTCCAACCAAATACGGATTCCGAAATCATTTCGATGGATTGGATCCAAACGCGCCGTGCGGAGTGTACAAACCGATCGGCTGTGCTACTGTGTACGACGGGAAGAGATGGGGTGGTACGCGTACAGGCTCCGGATTGAATTATTTCTGATGGAGTGATGGTGTATGGTACAGGAGTACAGGCGTATATAGGCGTATGGCGATACAATACGATCGACCGAATGAGCAGCAGCAGCCGTGCAATCATGCATCGAAATTTCCTGATGGGCCAACGCGTGGTACGCAAACACAACTTGCAGCCTGCAGGACCCGTTCATTCAGCATTCCTTCTTTAGAGTAGCTTCAAGTAGTCTCCACGCAGTGACCCAAACGGACATTGATTTTGTCCTTTTTATCCATTTGAATCGCCAGTCCGCCGAGTGGACATGCCGCGGGCACGCACGGACGAAGGGTGCACACAACGCGAGACACAAGAGCGGACATACACGGACGGAAGCAACACTAGGCAAGCACCTCCTCTGCACCCGCCCCGTCTCCTTCGCCTCAGCGGCGCCGGCGCCACCGTGCCCCTTCGCTCCTCCTCGCGCCGTCGGGCCTCTCCGCTCCCCCTCGTGCCGCCGGCCCCCTCCGCGGCCGTGCCGACGTATGACGCGCAGGTGTCGAGCTCCAGCCGCCGCCGCTAAACACAAGCTCCAGCCATCACCGCCACTGCAGAACACGAGCTCCAGCCGCCCTTGCAGGGCACGAGATCCAGTACATCAGTAGGACAAGATCGCCACCACTGTAACCATGCTAAAACAAGTAGGAGGAGCACAGAAGGACCTCACCTTGATGATTGTAGCCGAGGTCGTGCATCGCCACCGCCGCGGTTGCGGTGTGGCGAAATCACCGCCGTCCATCACATGGCGGTGGAGAAGAAAGGTTGATGCAGCCGAGGCCACCAGCCAAGCCCACGACCACCTGTACACGGGATCCCATGGTCGGCGACCGCTGCATCACCATGGCGGTCGACCACGAGCCGAGATGAACGAGCACCAGGTGGCGGTGCAGAGCAGGGGAAGCGTGCAGGAGACGTCGAGGAGGCACATCAGAAGGCGCAGGCAACGCGAGGAGAGGTGGTGAAAGGCAAATCGCCTCGGTGGAGAGGTAGGGCTCGTCGAGGGAGAGTTGTAGGTGTGTAGCACGGTGGCAGAGCGTAGCGGCGACGGCAGAGGGGGTTGAGAGAGAGATAGAGAGAGCGATGTACGAGAGAGACGAGAGATGCGTGCTAGCGCGGCCGTACACAGTCACTGATACGTGGGTCCGGGACGGACACGAGCGGATGGTAGCGACCGACGAGAGCGTCCGCTTCTATCCGTTTCATACCCATTTGTGATCCATATTTGGGTCAAGTTTCGGTCGGGCAGATAGCAGACGAACACGCGCGTCCGTTTGGGTCGTCCCGTTGGATCAAGTTTTATGTCCGGATGATCTAAACGGATAAATGGGTCACTCGGTTAGGGTTGGAGGGAGTTGCTTTTAGAGCATGGTTAATAATACAGTCAACGGTCGGTATAAGGAGTTGCCATTTCATCTAGAGCCAAGCTCATAACCGGCATGTACAATAGTAAGTTTTAAATGTGTACTACTTTATTAATATTTGGCCCATCTTAGAGCAACTCCAACGGAGCGACACGAACGGACGGCGCATTTGTCCGTTTGGGTCGGCCACCCGCCCAACGTCCGCTCTGTTTTAGATTTGGGTCGGCAGTGCGCCCAACGCGCCTACCCATATGTGCCGGCGTGACCGGCTGGCCGCTCTATTTCAACAAATAGCTCATTTTCTGCATTGTTTCCCACACAACTTTTGCATTCGAACATATAGTCAAATAACATAGTTTCAATCGAATAAAATAGCATAGTTTTGTAAGCCGAATAAACATAGTTTTGCAAGCCGAATAAAGAAGATACATCTATTGCTTGCCAACATGTGCCCACATATCCTCAACCAAATTATTTTGCGGTTGCACGTAAGTTTCTCAATCACACATATCATGATGAAATTGGGTGAACTGTTCGAAAGTTGCCGCTCCTCCATGCTCAGGCACAATATTCTCACCTTGAAACGAAACCCTTGATCGTACAGATGTTTCGGGCACTCATCTTCTACGATCATATTGTGCATGATCACACAAGCAGTCATCACCTCCCACAGTTTTTGCGTGCTCTGAGTATTAGCAGGATATCGAACGATGCCCCATCGAGATTGCAAAACACCAAAGGCACGCTCGACGTCCTTCCTAGCACTCTCTTGTTCTTGGGTAAATATTTTCCTCTTCTCTCCGACAAGGTTGGGAATTGTCTACACAATAGTGGTCCATTGAGGATAGATACCGTCACCCAGGTAGTATCATTTGTCGTAGTTGTGGCCATTGATAGTAACCCCACAAAGAACTGTCACGAAGACCATGGGTTAGTACACAAAGCGTAATTGACAATGCTTACCATACCATGTGACCGCTTGATCCCTCTCGGTACATCTTCTATGCTTTGTGTGTTGATCAACTTGATTCACTCTTTGACTTAGTCTTGATCAACCTTGAATCTTTTCCAACTCTCTCCATTTGGATGATGTCTTGAAGGTAAACATGAATGATCACACACTCTTTTTTTTAAGACATGCTTGCAATAAGCTCAACACTCACAAGACCAATCTTTGGATAATTCCTTAATAGCACCTTGGTCATCACAAACTCTCCTTGAAACCAACAAATGGACTCCAAGAAAAGCCTATGGACAAACCCTTCAAATATAACTCAAGGCAACCATTAGTCCATAGAGATTGTCATCAATTACTAAAACCAAACATGAGGGCACCGCATTGTTGGGGAACGTAGTATTTCAAAAAAAAAAACTACGATCACGCAAGATCTATCTAGGAGAAGCATAGCAACGAGAGGGCAGAGTGTGTCTACGTACCCTCGTAGACCGAACGCGGAAGCGTCTAGTGACGCAGTTGATGTAGTCGAACGTCTTCGCGATCCAACCGATCCAAGCACCGAACGTATGGCACCTCCGCGTTTAGCACACGTTCAGCTCGATGACGTCCCACGAGCTCTTGATCAAGTTGAGCGTCATGGGAGAGTTTCGTCAGCACGACGGCGTGGTGACGGTGATGATGAAGCTACCGGCGCAGGGCTTCGCCTAAGCACTACAACGATATGACCGAGGTGTGTAACTGTGGAGATGGGCACCGCACACAGCTAGGAAAAATCTTGGAGTACCTTTGGGGTGCCCCCTGCCCACGTATATAAAGGAGGGAGGAGGAGGAAGCCAGCCCTAGAGGGAGTGCGCCAAGTGTGGGGAGTCCTACTAGGACTCCCAAGTCCTAGTAGGATTCCCCTTTTCCTTTCCGGAGTAGGAGAGAAGAAAGAGGGGAAGAGAGAGGGAGTTGGAAAGGACACCGGGGGGGGGGGGGCGCCACTCCCTTTCCCCTAGTCCAATTCGAACCCATGGGGGGTGCGCGCCTCCTTCCCTTTGGCATGCCTCCTCTATTCCCGTATGGCCCAATAAGGCCCAAATACTTCTCCCAGTGAATTCCCGTAACTCTCTGGTACTCCAAAAAATACCCGAATCACTTGGAACCTTTTCGATGTCCGAATATAGCCTTCCAATATATCGATCTTTACGTCTCGACCATTTCGAGACTGTTGGTCATGTCCGTGAACTCATCCAGGACTCTGAACAAACGTCGTTCATCAAATCACAGAACTCATAATACAAATCGTCAACGAACGTTAAGCGTGCGGACCCTACGGGTTCGAGAACTATGTAGACATGACCAAGACACATCTCCGGTCAATAACCAATAGCGGAACCTGGATGCTCATATTGGCGCCTACATATTCTACAAAGATCTTTATCGGTCAAAGCGCATAACACATACGTTGTTCCCTTTGTCATCGGTATGTTACTTGCCCGAGATTGGATCGTCCGTATCATCATACCTAGTTCAATCTCGTTACCGGTAAGTCTCTTTACTCGTTCCGCAATGCATCATCCCGCAACTAACTCATTAGTTACATTGGTTGCAAGGCTTATAGTGATGCGCATTACCGAGAGGGCCCAGAGATACCTCTCCGACAATCGGAGTGACAAATCCTAATCTCGATATATGCCAACACCACAAACATCTTCGGAGACCCCTGTAGAGCATCTTTATAATCACCCAGTTACGTTGTGACGTTTGATAGCACACAAGATGTTCCTATGGTATTCGGGAGTTGCATAATCTCATAGTCATAGGAACATGTATAAGTCATGAAGAAAGCAATAGCAGTAAAACTAAACGATCAAGTTGCTAAGCTAATGGATGGGTCACATCATTCTCCTAATGATGTGATCCCGTTAATCAAATGACAACTCATGTCTATGGTTAGGAAACATAACCATCTTTGATTAACGAGCTAGTCTAGTAGAGGCATACTAGGGACACTATGTTTTGTCTATGTATTCACACATGTACTAAGTTTCCAGTTAATACAATTCTAGCATGAATAATAAACATTTATCATGATACAAGGAAATATAAATAACAACTTTATTATTGCCTCTAGGGCATATTTCCTTCAGTCTCCCACTTGCACTAGAGTCAATAATCTAGTTCACATTGCCATGTGATTTAATACCGATAGTTCACATCGTTATGTGAATAGCACCCACAGTTCACATCACCATGTGACCAACACCCAAAGGGTTTACTAGAGTCAATAATCTAGTTCACGTCGCCGTGTGATTAACACCCAAAGATTAACACGTACTAAGGTGTGATCATGTTTTGCTTCGTGAGAGAAGTTTAGTCAGCGGGTCTGTTACATTCAGATCCGTATGTATTTTGCAAATTTCTATGTCTACAATGCTCTGCATGGAGCTACTCCAGCTAATTGCTCCCACTTTCAATATGTATCCAGATCGAGACTTAGAGTCATCCAGATCGGTGTCAAAGCTTGCATCGACGTAACTCTTTACGACGATTTTTTTATCACCTCCATAATCGAGAAACATTTCCTTAGTCATCCAATAGCTAAGGATAATTTTGACCGTTGTCTAGTGATCTACTCCTGGATCACTATTGTACCTCCTTGCCAAACTCATGGCAAGGTACACAACAGGTTTGGTACACAGCATGGCATAATTTATAGAACCTATGGCTGAGGCATAGGGAATGACTTTCATTCTTTCTCTATCTTCTTCCGTGGTCGGGTTTTGAGTCTTACTCAACTTCATACCTTATAACTCAGGCAAGAACTGCTTCTCTGACTGATCCATTTTGAACTACTTTAAAATCTTTATCAGGGTATGTACTAATCGAAAGTCTTATCAAGCGTCATGATCTATCTCTATAGATCTAGGCGCCTAATATGTAAGCAGCTTCACCGAGGTCTTTTATTGAAAAACTCCCTTTAAACAATCATTTATGCTTTCCAGAAAATTCTACATCATTTCCGATCAACAATATGGCATTCACATATACTTATCAAAAATGTTGTAGTGCTCCCACTCACTTTCTTGTAAATACATGCTTCACTGTAAATCTGTATAAAACCATATGCTTTGATCACCTTATCAAAGTGTATATTCCAACTCTGAGATGCTTGCACCAGTCCATACATGGATCGCTGGAGATTGCACACTTTGTTAGCACTTTTAGGATTCACAAAACCTTCTGATTGCATCATATACAACTCTTCTTTAATAAATCTATTAAGGAATGCAGTTTTGTTATCCATTTGCCAGATTTCATAAAATGCGGAAATTGCTAACATGATCCATACAGACTTAAGCATCGCTACGAGTGAGAAAAACTCATCGTAGTCAACACCTTGAACTTGTTGAAAAACCCTTTTGCTACAAGTTGAGCTTTGTAGATAGTAACACTACCATCAGCGCCCGTCTTCCTCTTGAAAATCCATTTATTCTCAATGGCTTGCCGTGAAGGAAATATGCCCTAGAGGCAATAATAAAGTTATTATTTATTTCCTTATATCATGATAAATGTCTTTTATTCATGCTAGAATTGTATTAACCGGAAACTTAGTACATGTGTGAATACATAGACAAAAACAGTATGTCCCTAGTATGCCTCTACTAGACTAGCTCATTGATCAAAGATGGTTATGTTTCCTAACCATAGACATGAGTTGTCATTTGATCAACGGGATCACATCATTAGGAGAATGATGTGATGGACAAGACCCATCCGTTAGCATAGCACTATGATCGTTTAGTTTAACTGCTATTGCTTTCTTCATGACTTATACATGTTCCTATGACTATGAGATTATGCAACTCCCGAATACCATAGGAACACCTTGTGTGCTATCAAACGTCACAACGTAACTGGGTGATCATAAAGATGCTCTACAGGTGTCTCCGAAAGTATTCGTGGTGTTGGCATAGATCAAGATTAGGATTTGTCACTCCGAGTGTCGGAGAGGTATCTCTGGGCCCTCTCGGTAATGCACATCATAATAAGCCTTGCAAGCAAATGACTAATGAGTTAGTCACGAGATGATGTATTACGGAACGAGTAAAGAGACTTGCCGGTAACGAGATTGAACTAAGGTATTGAGATACCGACGATCGAATCTCGGGCAAGTAACATACCGATGACAAAGGGAACAACGTATGTTGTTATGCGGTTCGACCGATAAAGATCTTCGTAGAATATGTAGGAGCCAATATGGGCATCCAGGTTCCGCTATTGGTTATTGACCAGAGAAGTGTCTCGGTCATGTCTACATAGTTCTCGAACCCGTAGGGTCCGCACGCTTAACGTTTCGTTGACGATATAGTATTTAATGAGTTATGAATGTTGATGACCGAATGTTATTCGGAGTCCAGGATGTGATCACGGACATGACGAGGAACTCCGGAATGGTCCGGAGATAAAGATTAATATATGAGATAATAGTGTTTGACCTCCGGAAGGGTTCCGGAATTCACCGGAAGAGGTTCCGGATGTTTCCCGAAGTGTTTGGGTACAAGAACACGTTATTTGGGCCAAAAGGGAAAGCACACAAGGTTTTTGGAAAGCGCAAAAGGAAGTTTTGCGGAGTCCAGGGGCCAGACGCCAGGGTCCCTGGCGTCTGGGTCCAGACGTCGGGAACCCTGGCGTCTGGCCCTGGAGTCCGAGAAGGACTCTTGCCTTACGGGTGAAACCGACTTTGTGAAGGCTTTTACTCCAAGTTTCGACCCCTAGGCTCAACATATAAATAGAGGGGTAGGGCTAGCACCCAAGACACATCAAGATACACCAAGCCGTGTGCCGGCTACCCCGACCCTCTAGTTTATCCTCCGTCTAGTTTCTGTAGTGCTTGGCGAAGCCCTGCAGAGATTGTTCTTCATCAACAACCGTCACCACGCCGTCGTGCTGCCGGAACTCATCTACTACTTCGCCCGTCTTGCTGGATCAAGAAGGCGAGGACGTCATCGAGCTGAACGTGTGCTGAACGCGGAGGTGCCGTACGTTCGGTACTAGATCGGGACGGATCGTGAAGGTGCACGACTACATCAACCGCGTTGATAAACGCTTCCGCTTTCGGTCTACGAGGGTACGTAGACACACTCTCCCCTCTCTTTGCTATGCATCTAGTAGATAGATCTTGCGTGATCGTAGGAAAATTTTGAAAATACTACGTTCCCCAACACAAGACCCATCCGTTAGCATAGCACTTTGATCGTTTAGTTTTACTGCTATTGCTTTCTTCATGACTTATACATGTTCCTATGACTATGAGATTATGCAACTCCCGAATACCGTAGGAACACCTTGTGTGCTATCAAACGTCACAACGTAACTGGGTGATCATAAAGATGCTCTACAGGTGTCTCCGAAAGTATTCGTGGTGTTGGCATAGATCAAGATTAGGATTTGTCACTCCGAGTGTCGGAGAGGTATCTCTGGGCCCTCTCGGTAACACACATCACAATAAGCCTTGCAAGCAAAAGACTAATGAGTTAGTCACGAGATGATGTGTTACGGAACGAGTAAAGAGACTTGCCAGTAACGAGATTGAACTAGGTATAAAGATACCGACGATCGAATCTCGGGCAAGTAACATACCGTTTGACAAAAGGAACAACGTATGTTGTTATGCGGTTCTGACCGATAAAAGATCTTCGTAGAATATGTAGGAGCCAATATGAACATCCAGGTTCCGCTATTGGTTATTGACCAGAGATGAGTCTCGGTCATGTCTACATAGTTCTCGAACCCGTAAGGTCCGCACGCTTAACGTTTGATGACGATCAGTATTATGAGTTTATGAGTATTGATGTACCGAAGGTAGTTCGGAGTCCCGGATGAGATCACGGACATGACGAGGAGTCTCGGAATGTCCGAGACATAAAGATTGATATATTGGACGGCTATATTCGGACACCGGAAGTATACCAGAAAAGTTTCGGATTTATCGGGATTGCCGAAGGGGGTTACCGGAACCTCCTACGAAGGGGATGGTCCATAGTGGGCCTTGTGGAAAGGAGAGAGGCAGCCCATAGGGCTGGCCGGCGCCCCACCTAGTTCCTAGTTGGACTAGGATTGGTGGGAGGCGCCACCTCTTCCTTTTCCTACTCCATCTCTTCCTTCTTTGGTGATTCCTACTAGGAATAGGATTGCAATCCTATTCCTAGTAGGATTCCTTCCCTAGCCGCACCATAGGAGGTTGGCCGGCCCTCCTCCCTTGCTCCTTTAGATACGGGGGCAGGGGGGCACCCAAAGACACACAAGTTGAATTGTTTTAGCCGTGTGCGGTGCCCCCCTCCACAGAATCACACCTCGGTCATACCGTCGCGGAGCTTAGGCGAAGCCCTGCGCCGGTGAACACATCATATCCGTCACCACGCCGTCGTGCTGACGAAACTCTCCCGTGAAGCTCAACTGGATCAAGAGCTCGTGGGAAGTCATCAAGCTGAACGTGTGCTGAACGCGGAGGTGCCGTACGTTCGGTGCTTGATCGGTTGGATCGCGAAGAAGTTCGACAACATCAACCGCGTCACTTGACGCTTCCGCTCCCGGTCTACGAGGGTACGTAGACACACTCTTCCCTCTCGTTGCTATGCATCTGGTAGATAGATCTTGCGTGATCGTAGGAAAATTTTAAAATACTACGTTCCCCAACATTGGCATCAGAGCCAGGTTTATGCGTAGATGATATGCACGAGTAGAACACAATGAGATTGTGGACGATACTAGTCATACTGCTTACCAGCATGTCATACTTTGCTTCGGCGGTATTGTGAGATGAAGCGGCCCGGACCGACATTACGCGTACGCTTACGCGAGACTGGTTTCACCGTTACGAGCACTCGTTGCTTAAAGGTGACTGGCGGGTGTCTGTCTCTCTCACTTTAGCTGAATCAAGTGTGGCTACGCCCGGTCCTTGTGAAGGTTAAAACAACACATACTTGACGAAACATCGTTGTGGTTTTGTATGCGTAGGTAAGAACGGTTCTTGCTAAAGCCCGTAGCAGCCACGTAAAACTTGCAACAAACAAAGTAGAGGACGTCTGACTTGTTTTTGCAGGGCATGTTGTGATGTGATATGGTCAAGACATGATGAGTTATACGTTTTTTGTATGAGATGATCATGTTTTGCTTGGGTGAATCATGACGGTGCTTTGGAGATGGAGATCAAAAGCACAAGATGATGATGGCCATATCATGTCACATATTTTGATTGCATGTGATGTTTATCTTATTATGCTTCTTATTTTGCTTAGAACGACGGTAGCATTATAAGATGATCCCTTACTAAATTTCAAGGTATAAGTGTTCTCCCTGAGTATGCACCGTTGCGAAAGTTCGTCGTGCCGAGACACCACGTGATGATCGGGTGTGATAAGCTCTACGTTCAAATACAACAGGTGTAAGCCAGTTTTGCACACGCAGAATACTCGGGTTAAACTTGACGAGCCTAGCATATACAGATATGGCCTCGGAACACTGGAGACCGAAAGGTCGAGCGTGAATCATATAGTAGATATGATCAACATAAGATGTTCACCATTGAAACTACTCCATCTCACGTGATGATCGGACATGGTTTAGTTGATTTGGATCACGTGATCATTTAGATGACCAGAGGGATGTCTATCTAAGTGGGAGTTCTTTAAATTAATATGATTAAATTGAACTTTAATTTATCATGAACTTAGTCCTGGTAGTATTAGCATATCTATGTTGTAGATCAATAGCTCGCGATGTTGCTCCCCGTTTATTTTTCATATGTTCCTAGAGAAAACCAAGTTGAAAGATGTTAGTAGCAATGATGCGGAATTGTTCCGTGATCTAAGGATTATCCTCATTGCTGCACAGAAGAAATTATGTCCTTGATGCACCGCTAGGTGACAAACCTATTGCAGGAGCAGATGTAGACGTTATGAACGTTTTGACAAAAGCTCGATATGATGACTACTTGATAGTTTAAAGTGCACCATGATTTACGGCTTAGAACCGGGACTTCAAAAACGTTTTGAACGCCACGGAGCATATAAGATGTTCCAAGAGTTGAAATTAGTATTTCATACTCATGCCCGTGTCGAGAGGTATAAGACCTCTGACAGTACTTTGCCTACAAGATGGAGGAGAATAGCTCAACGAGTGAGCATGTGCTCAGATTGTCTGGGTACTACAATTACTTTAATCAAGTGGGAGTTAATCTTCCAGATAAGATAGTAATTGACAAAGTTCTCTAGTCACTATCACCAAGTTAGTAGAACTTCGTGATGAACTATAATATGCAAGGGATGACGAAAGGAATTCCCAGCTCTTCGCGATACTGAAGTAGGCGAAGGTAGAAATTATGAAAAAGCATCAAGTGTTGATGGTTAACAAGACCACTTGTTTCAAGTAAAGGGCAAAGGGATAGAAGGGGAACTTCAAGAAGAATGACAAGCAAGTTGTTACTCCCGTGAAGAAACCCAAAGCTAAACTCAAGCCTGAAACAAGTGCTTATACTGCAACGGAAATGGTCACTAAAAGTGGAACTGCCCTAGATACTTGGCGGATAAGGAGGATGGCAAAGTGAACAAAGGTATATTTGATATATAGATTATTAATGTGTATTTTATTAGTGTTCATAGCAACCCCTCGGTATTTGATATTGGTTCAGTTGCTAAAGAGTAGTAACTCAAAGTGGGAGTTGCATAATGAACATAAACTAGTTAAAGGATGAAGTGACGATGTGTATTGGAAGCAGTTCCAAGATTGATATGATCATCATCGCACACTCCCTATACTTTCGGGATTAGTGTTGAACCTAAATAAGTGTTATTTAGTGTTTGTGTTGAGCATGAATATGATTTGATCATGTTTATTGCAATACGGTTATTCATGATATTCGTTGCTAAAATGGATCCTTTCTAGAGAAGGAGTTTCTCTCGAAAGAAGTGAGTGGGAGGAAAGTAGAACTTGATGAGGTAATTGTACCTTCTCCCGGATTGGAAAGTAATACATCACAAGAAATTGTTCCAGTGATTCCTACACCAATTAGTGAGGAAGTTGATGATAATGATCATGAAACTTCGGATCAAGTTTCTACTGAACGTCGTAGATCAACCAGAGTACGTTCCGCACCAGAATGGTACGGCAACCCAGTTCTGGAAATCATGTTACTAGACCATGATGAACCTACGAACTATGAGGAAGCGATGATGAGCCCAGATTCCGCAAAATGGCTTGAAGCCATGAAATCTGAGATGGGGTCCATGTATGAGAACAAAGTGTGGACTTTGGTTGACTTGCCCGATGATCGGCAAGCCATCGAAAATAAATGGATCTTCAAGAGGAAGACCGACGCAGACGGTAATATTACTGTTTACAAAGCTCGACTTGTTGCGAAAGGTTTTCGACAAGTTCAAGGAGTTGACTACGATGAGACTTTCTCACCTGTAGCGATGCTTAAGTCTGTCCGAATCATGTTAGCAATTGGCGCATTTTATGATTATGAAATCTGGCAAATGGATGTCAAAACTGCATTCCTAAATGGATATCTCAAAGAAGAGTTGTATATGATGCAACCAGAAGGTTTTGTCGATCCAAAAGGTGCTAACAAAGTATGCAAACTCCAGCGATCCATCTATGGACTGGTGCAAGCATCTCGGAGTTGGAATATACGCTTTGATGAGGTGATCAAAGCATATGGTTTTATACAGACTTTTGGAGAAGCCTGTATTTACAAGAAAGTGAGTGGGAGCTCTATAGCATTTCTAATATTATATGTAGATGACATATTATTGATTGGAAATAATATAGAATTTTTGGATAGCATAAAAGGATACTTGAATAAGAGTTTTTCAATGAAAGACCTCGGTGAAGCTGCTTATATATTAGGCATCAAAATCTATAGAGATAGATCAAGACGCTTAATTGGACTTTCACAAAGCACATACCTTGATAAGATTTTGAAGAAATTCAAAATGGATCAGTCAAAGAAGAAGTTCTTGCCTGACTTGTAAGGTGTGAAGTTGAGTAAAGACTCAAAGCCAGACCACAGCAGAAAAATATAGAGAGAATGAAAGTCATTCCCTATGCCTGAGCCATAGGTTCTATAAAGTATGCCATGCTGTGTACAAAACACGTTGTGTACCTTGCCAAGAGTTTGACAGGGAAGTACAATAGTGATCCAGGAGTAGATCACTATACAGCGGTCAAAATTATCCTTAGTAATTGGATGACTAAGGAAATGTTTCTCGATTATGGAGGTGATAAAGAGTTCGTCGTAAAGGGTTACGCTGATGCAAGCTTTGACACTAAATCCAGATGACTCTAAGTATCAATCTGGATGCGTATTGAAAGTGGGAGCAATTAGCTAGAGTAGCTCTATGCAGAGCATTGTAGACATAGAAATTTGCAAAATACATACGGATCTGAATATGACAGACCCGTTGACTAAACTTCTCTCACAAGCAAAACATGATCACACCTTATTACATGTGAACTAGATTATTGACTCTAGTAAACCCTTTGGGTGTTGGTCACATGGCGATGTGAACTATGGGTGTTAATCACATAACGATGTGAACTATCGGTATTAAATCACATGGCGATGTGAGCTAGATTATTGACTCTAGTGCAAGTGGGAGACTGAAGGAAATATGCCCTAGAGGCAATAATAAAGTTATTATTTATTTCCTTATATCATGATAAATGTCTTTTATTCATGCTAGAATTGTATTAACCGGAAACTTAGTACATGTGTGAATACATAGACAAAAACAGTATGTCCCTAGTATGCCTCTACTAGACTAGCTCATTGATCAAAGATGGTTATGTTTCCTAACCATAGACATGAGTTGTCATTTGATCAACGGGATCACATCATTAGGAGAATGATGTGATGGACAAGACCCATCCGTTAGCATAGCACTATGATCGTTTAGTTTAACTGCTATTGCTTTCTTCATGACTTATACATGTTCCTATGACTATGAGATTATGCAACTCCCGAATACCATAGGAACACCTTGTGTGCTATCAAACGTCACAACGTAACTGGGTGATCATAAAGATGCTCTACAGGTGTCTCCGAAAGTATTCGTGGTGTTGGCATAGATCAAGATTAGGATTTGTCACTCCGAGTGTCGGAGAGGTATCTCTGGGCCCTCTCGGTAACACACATCACAATAAGCCTTGCAAGCAAAAGACTAATGAGTTAGTCACGAGATGATGTGTTACAGAACAAGTAAAGAGACTTGCTAGTAACGAGATTGAACTAGGTATAAAGATACCGACGATCGAATCTCGGGCAAGTAACATACCGTTTGACAAAAGGAACAACGTATGTTGTTATGCGGTTCTGACCGATAAAAGATCTTCGTAGAATATGTAGGAGCCAATATGAACATCCAGGTTCCGCTATTGGTTATTGACCGGAGATGAGTCTCGGTCATGTCTACATAGTTCTCGAACCCGTAGGGTCCGCACGCTTAACGTTTGATGACGATCAGTATTATGAGTTTATGAGTATTGATGTACCGAAGGTAGTTCGGAGTCCCGGATGAGATCACGGACATGATGAGGAGTCTCGGAATGTCCGAGACATAAAGATTGATATATTGGACGGCTATATTCGGACACCGGAAGTATACCGGAAAAGTTTCGGATTTATCGGGATTGCCGAAGGGGGTTACCGGAACCTCCTACGAAGGGGGATGGTCCATAGTGGGCCTTGTGGAAAGGAGAGAGGCAGCCCATAGGGCTGGCCGGTGCCCCACCTAGTTCCTAGTTGGACTAGGATTGGTGGGAGGCGCCACCTCTTCCTTTTCCTACTCCATCTCTTCCTTCTTTGGTGATTCCTACTAGGAATAGGATTGCAATCCTATTCCTAGTAGGATTCCTTCCCTAGCCGCACCATAGGAGGTTGGCCGGCCCTCCTCCCTTGCTCCTTTAGATACGGGGGCAGGGGGGCACCCAAAGACACACAAGTTGAATTGTTTTAGCCGTGTGCGGTGCCCCACTCCACAGAATCATAGCTCGGTCATACCGTCGCGGAGCTTAGGCGAAGCCCTGCGCCGGTGAACACATCATATCCGTCACCACGCCGTCGTGCTAACGAAACTCTCCCGTGAAGCTCAACTGGATCAAGAGCTCGTGGGAAGTCATCAAGCTGAACGTGTGCTGAACGCGGAGGTGCCGTACGTTCGGTGCTTGATCGGTTGGATCGCGAAGAAGTTCGACAACATCAACCGCGTCACTTGACGCTTCCGCTCCCGGTCTACGAGGGTACGTAGACACACTCTTCCCTCTCGTTGCTATGCATCTGGTAGATAGATCTTGCGTGATCGTAGGAAAATTTTAAAATACTACGTTCCCCAACATGCCGATCATCGGGCAAGTCAACCAAAGTCCACACTTTGTTCTCATACACAGATCCTATCTCAGATTTCATAGCCTCAAGCCATTTTGTGGAATCTGGGCTCATCATCTCTTCCTCATAGTTCGTAGGTTCATCATGGTCTAGTAACATGACTTCCAGAACCGGGTTACCGTACCACTCTGGCGCGGAACCCACTCTGGTTGACCTACGAGGTTCAGTAGTAACTTGATCTGAAGTTTCATGATCAGCATCATTAGCTTCCTCGCTGATTGTTATAGGAATCACTGGGAGTAGTTCCTGTGATGTACTACTTTCCAATTCAGGAGAAGCTACAATTACCTCATCAAGTTCCACTTTCCTCCCACTCACTTCTTTCGAGAGAAGCTCCTTCTCTAGAAAGGATCCATTATTAGCAACGAATATCTTGCATTCGGATCTGTGATAGAAGGTGTACCCAACAGTTTCCTTTGGGTATCCTATGAAGACATATTTCTCCGATTTGGGTGCGAGCTTATCAGGTTGAAGCTTTTTGACGTAAGCATCGCAACCCCAAACTTTAAGAAACGACAACTTTGGTTTCTTGCCAAACCACACTTCATAATTCGTCGTCTCAACGGATTTAGATGGTGCCCTATTTAACGTCAATGCAGTTGTCTCTAATGCATAACCCCAAAACAATAGTGGTAAATCGGTAAGAGACATCATAGGTCGCACCTTATCTAATAACGTACGGTTACGACGTTCAGACACACCATTACGCTGTGGTGTTCCAGGTGGCGTGAGTTGTGATTTGTGATACTATTCCACATTGTTTCAAATGAAGACCAAACTCATAACTCAAATATTCGCCTCCGCGATCAGATTGTAGAAACTTTATTTTCTTGTTACGATGATTCTCTACTTCACTCTGAAATTCTTTGAACTTTTCAAATGTTTCAGACTTGTGCTTCATCAAGTAGATATACCCATATCTGCTCAAATCATCAGTGAAGGTGAGAAAATAACGATACCCGCTGCGAGCATCAACACTCATTGGTCTGCATACATCAGGATGTATTATTTCCAATAAGTTACTTGCTCGCTCCATTGTTCTGAAGAACGGAGTTTTAGTCATCTTGCCCATGAGGCATGGTTCACAAGCATCAAATGATTCATAATCAAGTGATTCCAAAAGTCCATCAGCATGGAGTTTCTTCATGTGCTTTACACCAATATTACCTAAACGGTAGTGCCACAAGTATGTTGCACTATCATTATCAACTCTGCATCTTTTGGCTTCAATATTATGAATATGTGTATTTACTACGATCGAGATTCAATAAACCATTCACCTTGGGTGTATGACCATAGAAAGTTTTATTCATGTAAACAGAATAACAATTATTCTATCACTTAAATGAATAACCGTATTGCAATAAACATGATCCAATCTTGTTCATGCTCAACGCAAACACCAAATAACATTTATTTAGGTTTAACACTAATCCTGAAAGTACAGGGAGTGTGCGATGATGATCATATCAATATTGGAACTACTTTCAATACACATCGTCACCTCACCCTCAACTAGTCTTTGTTTATTCTGCAACTCTTGTTTCGAGTTACTAATCTTAGCAACCGAACAAGTATCAAATACCCAGGGGCTACTATAAACACTAGTGAGGTACACATTATCAATAACATGTATATCAAATATACCTTTGTTCACTTTGCCATCCTTCTTATCCGCCAATATTCGGGGAACTTCCGCTTCCAGTGACCATTTTATTTGCAGTTAGAAGCACTCAGTTTCAGGCTTAGGTCCAGCTTTGGTCTTCTTCACAGCAGTGACAACTTGCTTGCCATTCTTCTTGAAGTTCCCTTTCTTCCCTTTGTCCTTTTCTTGAAACTAGTGGTCTTGTTAACCATCAACAATTGATGCTCTTTCTTGATTTCTACCTTCGTTGATTTCAGCATCACGAAGAGGTCGGGAATCATTTCCGCCATCCCTTGCATATTATAGTTCATCAAAAAGTTCCAGTAACTTGGTGATAGTGACTAGAGAACTCTGTCAATCACTATCTTATCTGGAAGATTAACTCCCACTTGATTCAAGTGATTGTAGTACTCGGACATTCTCAGCACATGCTCATTGGTTGAGCTATTCTCCTCCATCTTGTAGGCAAAGTACCGTCAGAGGTCTCATACCTCTCGACACGGGCATGAGTATGAAATACTAATTTCAACTCTTGGAACATCTTATGCTTCGTGGCGTTCAAAACATTTTTGAAGTCCCGGTTATAAGCCGTAAAGCATGGTGCACTAAACTATTAAGTAGGCATCATTTTGAGCTTTACCAAATGTTCATAACGTTTGCATATGCTCCTACAATAGATCTGTCCCCTAGCGGTGCATTAAGGACATAATACTTCTGTGCAGGAATGAGGATAGTCCTCAGATCATGGACCTGGTCCGCATCATTGCTACTAACATCTTTCAACTTAGTTTTATCTAGGAACATATCAAAAAACATAGGGGAGCTATAACACGAGCTATTGATCTACAACATAATTTGCAAATACTATCAGGACTAAGTTCATGATAAATTAAAGTTCAATTAATCATATTACTAAAGAACTCCTACTTAGATAGACATCTCTCTAGTCATCTAAATGACCACGCGATCCAAATCAACTAAACCATGTCCGATCATCACGTGAGATGGAGTAGTTTTCAATGGTGAACATCTTATGTTGGTCATATCTACTATATGATTCATGCTCGACCTTTCGGTCTCCAGTGTTCCGAGGCCATGTCTATACATGCTAGGCTCGTCAAGTTTAACCCGAGTATTCTGCATGTGCAAAACCGTCTTACACCCGTTGTATTTGAATGTAGAGCTTATCACACCCGATCATCACGTGGTGTCTCGGCATGACGAACTTTCGCAACGGTGCATACTCAGGGAGAACACTTGTACCTTGAAATTTTGTAAGGGATCATCTTATAATGCTACCGCCGTACTAAGAAAAATAAGAAGCATAATAAGATAAACATCACATGCAATCAAAATATGTGACATGATATGGTCATCATCATCTTGTGCTTTTGATCTCCATCTCCAAAGCATCGTCATGATCTCCATTGTCACCGGCTTGACACCATGATCTTCATCGTAGCGCCGTGGTCTTCTCGCCAACTATTGCTACTACTACTATCACTAACTCATAGTGATAAAGTAAAGCAATTACATGGCCTTCGCAATTCATACAATAAAGAGACAACCATAAGGCTCCTGCCGGCTGCCGATAACTTTACAAAACATGATCATCTCATACAATAACGTATAACTCATCATGTCTTGACCATATCACATCACAACATGCCCTGCAAAAACAAGTTAGACATCCTCTACTTTGTTGTTGCAAGTTTTACGTGGCTGCTACGGGCTTAGCAAGAACCGTTCTTACCTACGCATACAAAAACCACAACGATTTTTCGTCAAGTGTGTTGTTTTAACCTTCAGAAGGACCGGGCGTAGCCACACTCGATTTAACTAAAGTGAGAGAGACAGACACCCGCCGGTCACCTTTAAGCAACGAGTGCTCGTAACGGTGAAACCAGTCTCGTGTAAGCGTACGCGTAATGTCGGCCCGGGCCGCTTCATCTCACAATACCGCCGAATCAAAGTATGACACGTGATACGTCTCCAACGTATCTATAATTTTTTATTGTTCCATGCTATTATATTATTCATCTTGGATGTTTTATATGCATTTATATGCTATTTTATATGATTTTTGGGACTAACCTATTAACTCAGAGCCCAGTGCCAGTTTCTATTTTCCCCTTGTTTTAGAGTATCATGGAAAAGGAATATCAAACGGAGCCCAATTGACCTGAAACTCAACTGAGCTTATTTTTGGACCAGAAGAAGCGCAGAGGGTACGGGAGGGGGACCAGAAGGTCCACGGGCTGCCCACGAGGGTAGGGGGTGCGCCCCCCTGGGTGTGCCCCCAGCCTCGTGGACAGCCCGGATACCCCCTTTACTTGCCCCCGACTCCAACACCTCCTATATATACTGAAACCTCCGGAAAATAACCTAGATTGGGAGTTCCGCCGCCGAAAGCTTCTGTTGCCACCGAAAACCAATCTAGACCCTGTTCCGGCACCTCGTCGGAGGGGGGAATCCCTCTCCGGTGGCCATCTTCATCATCCCGGCACTCTCCATGACGAGGAGGGAGTAGTTCACCCTCGGGGCTGAGGGTATGTACCAGTAGCTATGTGTTTGATATCTCTCTCTCTCTCTCTCTCTCTCTCTCTCTCTCTCTCTCTCTCGTGTTCTTGAGATGGCACGATCTTGATGTATCGTGAGCTTTGTTATTATAGTTGGATCTTATGATGTTTCTCCTCCTCTACTCTCTTGTGATGAATTGAGTTTTCCCTTTGAAGTTATCTTATCGGATTGAGTCTTTAAGAATTTGAGAACACTTGATGTATGTATTTCATGTGCTTATCTGTGGTGACAATGAGATATCACGTGATCCACTTGATGTATGTTTTGGTGATCAACTTGCGGGTTCCGTGACCTTGGGAATCTATGCATAGGGGTTGGCACACGTTTTCGTCTTGACTCTCCGGTAGAAACTTTGGGGCACTCTTTGAAGTTCTTTGTGTTGGTTGAATAGATGAATATGAGATTGTGTGATGCATGTCGTATAATCATGCCCATGGATACTTGAGGTGACAATTGAGTATCTAGGTGACATTAGGGTTTTGGTTGATTTGTGTCTTAAGGTGTTATTCTAGTACGGACTCTATGATAGATTGAACGGAAAGAATAGCTTCGTGTTATTTTACTACGGACTCTTGAATAGATCGATCAGAAAGAATAACTTTGAGGTGGTTTCGTACCCTACCATAATCTCTTCGTTTGTTCTCCGCTATTAGTGACTTTGGAGTGACTCTTTGTTGCATGTTGAGGGATAGTTATATGATCCAGTTATGTTATTATTGTTGAGAGAACTTGCACTAGTAAAAGTATGAACCCTAGGCCTTGTTTCCTACCATTGCAACACTGTTTATGCTCACGGTTACCACTTGCTACCTTACTGTTTTATATTTTCATATTACAAAAACCTATATCTACCATCCATACTGCACTTGTATCACCATCTCTTCGCCGAACTAGTGCGCCTATACAATTTACCATTGTATTGGGTGTGTTGGGGACACAAGAGACTCTTTGTTATTTGGTTGCAGGGTTGTTTGAGAGAGACCATCTTCATCCTACGCCTCCCACAGATTGATAAACCTTAGGTCATCCACTTGAGGGAAATTTGCTACTGTCCTACAAACCTCTGCACTTGAAGGCCCAACAACGTCTACAAGAAGAAGGTTGCGTAGTAGACATCAAGCTATTTTCTGGCGCTGTTGCCGGGGAGGTGAGTGCTTGAAGGTATATCTTTAGATATTGCAATTGAATCTTTTAGTTTCTTGTTTTATCACTAGTTTAGTTTATAAAAGAAAACTACAAAAAATGGAATTAAGGTTACCTCATATGCTTCATCTTATTAATATCTTTCGTGAAAATGATGGAAAGGAAAATTGTGCCCAAGTACTGGAAGAAGAATGCATTAAAATGTTTGGCACTAAATACTTGAATGATGAGCATGATTGCAATGTTGTTAGTGTAAATCCCTTGAATATCCATGATGCTAATGATATGCAAAGCCACAAGTTTGGGGATGCTATGTTTGATGAAGATGATATGTTTAGTCCCCCAAGTTTCGATGAGCAAATTTATTATGATGAAAGCATGCCTCATATTTATGATGATTATTGTGATGCACGTATGCTATAAAAAATAAAGATAACCATTAAACTTGTCATCATTATTATAATTTTTAATTGAATTATGCTTCACATGATAGTTATTTTGTTGAGTTTACTCCCACTATTCCGAATAAGAAGAATTTTGCTTATGTGGAGAGTAATAAAATTTATATGCTTGGGGATCATGACGAGAATGCTTTATGTGATAGTTATATTGTTGAATTGATTCATGATGCTACTGAAAATTATTATGAGAGAGGGTCATATGCTTGTAGGAATTGCAATAATATCAAGTTTCCTCTCTATGTGCTTAAAATCTTGAAGTTAAGCTCGTTTTCCCTTCCTATGCTAGTTGATTATCGTTCCCATAAGTTGTTTGCTCACAAAACCCCTATGCATAGGAAGTGGGTTAGATTTAAAAGTGCTAGTCATATTCTTTATGATGCTCCCATTATGTTTCAACTCTTATCTTTTATGCGAGCATCATTGTCATCATCATGCCTAGCTAGGGGCGTTAAACGATAGCGCTTGTTGGGAGGAAACCCAACTTTATTATTGTTCTTTGCTTTTTTGCTTATGTTTAGGAATAAATATTGCATCTAGCTTCTGTTTAGATGTGGTCTTGTGTTTTAATTACTGTTTCTGCCAAGTAGAACCTTTGGAAAGACTTGTGTGAAGTTTATGCGATCATGCTGTAAAAAATAGAAAATTTAGCGCTCACGAGATTAGCTACCTTTTTTTACTGGAGAGTGCTTTTTAGTTGATTCTTTTTGCATATGATTAATAGACAAATTCCTCACATCCACCAATTTATTTCAGAATTTTTAGAGTTACAGAGGTATTCGAAAGTTACAGATTGCTACAGGTTGTTTCGTTTTTGACAGATTCTGTTTTCTATATGTTGTTTGCTTATTTTGATGAATCTATGAGTAGTATCGGAGGGGTTGAAACATAGAGAAGTTGGAATACAGTAGATATTACACCAATATGAATTTATAATGAGTTCATTACAGTACCTAAGTGGTGGTTTTTATTTTCTTATACTAACGGAGCTTACGAGTTTTCTGTTCAATTTTGTGTTGTGAAGTTTTCAAGTTTTGGGTAAAGATTCGATGGACTATGGTCCTTATACTGCCCTTGCCAAGCAGAACGGCAGTTCTTCCACTCCCAGTGCATGCAGTCTATGCTGCCAAGCATCCCTAGGAAGCCCCTGCTGGCATTCATCGCCAACAAACAGGCTGTATCTTCAGGAGTCGGCTCTCTCAAATACTCAGGGCCAAACACAACAATAACAGCCTTGCAGAACTTATACAGGGAGTCTAGGCATGTAGACTCGCTCATACGGACGTACTCGTCAATGAGATCACGGACACTCCGTATGCAAGCATTCGGATGGCGACAGTGCATTTCTGATAAGAGGAGAAACCAATCTTTCCAACGGCATGATCTTTGCACTCGAAATAGTCATCATAGCCGACCACCCCCTCTCTAATACGGTTGAACAGATGCCTACTCATACGGAAACGGCGGTGAAATTTCTGATGTTTGAACGGATTTGTTGTATCAAAGTAGTCCTTCCAAAGAAGGAGATGCCCACTCTCTTAGTTGCAATTCAACGCCGAAGGTGGTCCGGAATGGAGCCACGGAACAACGTCCGCTGGCTATGAGGTGGTGATGGACCAACACGGCAACCAATATCTCCTCCTCGTCATCGGACGATGAATCGTCGGAGTTGTAAAGGAAACTGTGAAAAAAGAACTCGTCGACGGAGTCCATTTTGTACCTTGGTAAATTGTCCAACAGCTTGTGGGCATCGACTAAGAAGACGGTCGGCGAAGGGAGTCGCGGCGCGCACGGACCAGCTAGCTGCCCTGCCCGCGTACGACGAGCGTGCCGGCGTCCGACAAGCGTGCCGATGAGGATCTGGCCGGGGCGGCGAGGCGGCTTCTTGGTCGCGGTCGCGGCTATGTCGGGGGAGGGAGGGGGGGGGGACCCGTCGGTTCCCCGACGGCAGATGGTGGTGGCGGACGACGTGGGAGGTGGCGGCGTTGCTGAGCGGATGTTGCGACGCCGGCAGCTGGCAGAGTCACCGAAAAAAATGGGCGGCGCCGTCGGCGACGAAGGAGGCGTGCGAGGGTTTGTTGTTAGACGGGAAGAGGCCAATGTGCTACCGACCAACGGGCCCAGAGAAGGAGAAGGCGAGCGCGCACGCGTCCGTCTCATGTCCGCGTCGACGAAAATCCGGCTTAAAAATGTGTCGGTAATGAATCACCCGCAGATAAAAAGCAGACGCACGTCTGATTAGATGGACGCGTTTGGCCGACTTTTGTGTCCCGAGCGGGAGTAACGGTACGGGCTAGAGGCGTACCTGTGAGAGGCCACGCCCCTATGGCCGTAGCATTAGGCAGATGCTGGTGTTTGTCTGATCGATAAATGAATGTTGTCGCCCGGAAACCGGAAGCTGCGATGTAGCGCAGGACAGCCTAGGAGTACTGCTGCTTGCTTGCGTCCTTTCAGTTTCACCCAATGCTGAGATCACTACTTCGAGATTAGGCAGAAAACAGCTCACGGTCCGTATCATCATATATTGGTACTCCCTCCATTCCGAAATATAGTGCGCCCGCGCTTCCCGAGATCCAACTTTGACCATAAATTTAACCCACGAGACCGACTGCGGCGGGAGAAAAAATTACATGATTGAAAACTTCTTTTGAATACGAATTCATTGGTATAACTTTTGCTCCCGCCGCAGACGGTCTCGTTGGTTAAATTTACGGTCAAAGTTGAAGCACGAGGATAGAGGAAGCACTACATTGTGGAATGGAGGGAGTATTATCCATCTGTAGTCTTGTTTTATCGGTACGGTCAAGCCAAATTAGTCGCACATGAGATTGCGCTAGATCCCGCTGCTGCTGTTTTCGTGTCAACGTCCATCATAGGCTTCAGACGTCAGAGTAGAGTCCTGCCTCTGCCTGCACCACACCACACGCAAAGTGCAAAGCCTAGCTGTGCTCTTGTCAATCGTCTTAGTCCAATCACAACCCAAGTAGGCCAATCCTTCTATACGGATCTCCTTGGACGCGTGTGAAAACTTGTAAACCGTGCCAAGGGCATACTTTTGCTGTAGTACGTACGCGGATTTTTCGGAAAACGGGGATAGCCCTGGCCAATGCATTGACCCAAAGCCACCTTCCAAACGAAATTGTCACCCTACCAATAAGTTTGATGATGTGTTCTAACCTCTTCCGGACACACACCATGAACACCGGTGATCTTAACGGACCGTCCGTGGGGTAACCGAAAGAACCAACTGATGGTCCTCTTTGGATCCCTAGGTTAAAGTTAGTTTTGGTTAGTTGGGGCTCAAATAACCAAAAAGTATCCAAACATGATGGGTTAGTTTGGATTAGTTTGGGTTAGTTGGATCTAACCCATCCCAAAAAACTAGCCCACACTAGAGGAGCTTATTTGGGTTAGTTCTCCTAGGCCCACTAAAAAAATTAGTAAAAAAAGTTACCCCTCCCACACTAGAGTAGTCAAATGATTAAGAAAAAACATTTATTGTCAATCTAACCCTACCATCCAAACAGCTCTTTGGTTAGAGTTAGTTTAGGGTTACTTCATGGTTAAAATCTAACTCTAACCTCTAACTGAGTTAGAGTATCCAAACAGGGCCGATGTAGCAGTCCCTAAAATCCGTCGTCATCCCATCTTCACACGTGGCACATGCATTGATCTTTTCAAATCCTTCTACCATCGACGCCAGCCAGCGTCACCCTCCTGTGCGCGCCCATGAAACGGTGTCCAGCGCCGGGACCACGATGTACCATGCCACCCACGCTAGCGATCATCGATACCGTAGATGCCACACCGCTCCACCTTCGACACCGCACGAGAAACATGCGGAGACCCGCGCCCAGCCACCGAAGCCAAACACTTGTCCTCCCGCCAATGTATGGCTCCAAAGATGATGCCCCCATGGGGGTGACGACGCAGGAACATCACCATCATCCGATCTGGAAAGCCCAGATGCAGGGTTTCAGAGCATACATGGAGCGAGAATTACCCCACAACGCCTCCGACGAGGTAACGACACCCACGGGCACCGTCATCGATGGTTCCAGCTAAGGCCGGAACAAGTTTCCGCTGGCATGATCCCATCCAACACCGGCCAGACCACATGATGCATCTCCAATTTCCTCCGCCACGCCCCATGGGAACGTCTCTGCACCACCGGGATGAGGCATCGATCGCGGAAAAATCCACATCATTGCGTAGCCGACACTGAACCGCGCACACGCCGCACCGGGACACCCGTGCGGAGATCCACCGTAGTCGCACCATAGAACCATGGTAGTGTTTCAAATATGCCATAGAGGCAATAATATTGTATTATTATATTTCATGTTTATAATTAAGATTTAATATTCTATGTTATAACTTCTGCAATCCCGAAACATGTGATTCAGTGGAAAACTCATATGCACGTCTGGAACGGTAAAATATGTAGTGTTGCCCCTAAGACTAGCTCAAGTGTTGTTGGTGATTATTTCTGGATCTTAGGATATCGTTAAGTGTAATGATAGTCCAAAAACAACATTGAGAGTATGCCATTGGAAGAACAATCATATTGAATCGATGCAAAATTGGTTGCTATATTGTGAGATGAAATCGTCGTAAGTCAATTGTTATAACGTAGAGTGTTAATGTGTGATTTAGTCCCTTAGACCATGAGAGTATTACAATCACTTCTTACGGTTCGATGGACTTTAGAGTTGCTCAAACATTATTTGTAACTAGCTGATCATACCGACAACTTAAAGGTACATCGGAAAGTTCGACAAGGGACTAGACAACTCGAGAGTGGAATTTGCTTTTCCGGCGATGAAGAGATATTCATAGGGCCCTCTCGGTGTGATGGCATTCGTCATCGTCTAGCCAAACACATGTGACTATGTCACAGGGATGCCGGGACACGTCAATGAGAAAGAAGAACGAAACCGGTAATGAGGAGATGGTATAGTGAGCATGTGTATGACTCAGGAGGGATACCGACATATCTCACCTCGAGATTTGTAAAGTATCGCGAAGCGAATTGGACATCACATGATAACCAAAGGTTCACTCGAATGTCATTCGTGTAATCATATGAACCGATATGGACGTCCACGGTTCCGCTATCGGTGATTGAACGAAGGGGTTTCGTTCATGTCTATCTTTTACCGAACATATATGGCACAAGCTTAAGGTAATCACAATATGTTGAGTGTTAGTAGGAAGAGAGTATCGATGATTTATCTGTGAAATAGTTCTGTTAATATAATAAATAGTTCAGAGAGGAACCAGAAGCGTTCGGGGTCATCAGAAGTGTTTCGGAGTTTATCAGGCAATACCGGGTATTTCGATAAATAATATATAGGTGAAAAATGTTTCTGCTGATGTCAAAATAAATAATAAAAGGCTCTAGTAATTTTTATGAGGCTTTTATATTTATTTAATTTCAACGGGCCTGAAGAGGCCAAGTGGTGGAAGGAGAATTGGGCCACCTTGGCCCATGTCGGGAAGATGTCCCCAATTCAACCACGGGAGGGCGAATTGGAGTGGGGGGGGGGGGGGCTCCCTACCTAGTGCCGGCGCACCAAGGAGGGGTCTTCCCTCCTTGCGTGGCGCACCTCCCTCTCCCTCCAACCTATATATACTGGAGGCTTTGATACTATTTGAACACACAAGTTTTAGAGCCTCCTTTAGTTCTCTAGTACTAGTTCTAATTGAGATAATTAGAGCTAATTATAGTTCCTCTAATCCTCATAATTAGAAGCCCCATGTGGCTCTAATCTCCTCCTCTAATTCTTCGATGGCGATTAGTTCTGGACCGAGAAGTGTTGCGGGATCATGAAGACTGTACCCTTGCAAACTGTAGAGAGGTCGTGCTTTTGGTCTTCTGAATGCTGCCAGGGCCTCGCCATCACTACACTCTAGGATCTCGTTTTTGTTTGATAGAAAATAGGACCAAAGCTAACATACCATCTCATCTAGCCTTTGAATGATGAGGGACAAATACCAAATGTCTATTTGTCCGGTGTTCCCGGGGCAGTACTCAATGTTGGAGCTTGAGCTTCTAGAGAGCTCGGATCTAGGATGGCCGTCATGTAAATGTGTTGGGTGTGCCATGTGTGGGTAATGTTTTGGATCCACTTCCCAAGGCTAGGTACCAGGCCTGAGGCATGCGTTCCACCGGATGGCGGTGTGTATCAGTTGTACCGTCGACATAGGCATCATCGGTTGACCCTTCGATTACAGTAACAAGATGAGTGGTGGGTGGGTTTAAAAATCTGACCTCAACGACTTCTTCCAGTTCCGGCTACCCGAGAGAATCTGATTGCCGAAGATTGTGGACTACTCGGCTAATTCTGACATCGAGCACGACAATTTTTTTCTTGTGTCCCCCTCGGCCCCGATCTGACAATGGGACAAGAGGAAGTGAAAGGATCGATATGGTTGACTAGAGGGGGGTGAATAGGAAACTACCATTTTTTTGTTTTTTCTTAACAATTTAGGGTTACCAACAAATAGTTTAATGCAACTAGTTGAGCAACCTATATGATGCTAACAACACAAGCAACACAAGCAAGCAAAGGATACAACACAATAATAACTTGCTCAAAGTAAAGGTAAGAAATAACCACAAGTAGATCCGATGGAGACGAGGATGTGTTACCGAAGTTCCTTCCCTTTGAGGGGAAGTACGTCTCCATTAGAGCGGTGTGGAGGGACAATGCTCCCCAAGAATCCACTAGGGCCACCGTATTCACCTCACGCCCTCACACAATGCGAGGTGCCATGATTCCACTAGTGGTGCCCTTGAAGGCGGCGACCGAACCTTTACAAACAAGGTTGGGGAAATCTCCACAACTTAATTGGAGGCTCCAAACAACACCACGAAGCTTCCCCATAATGTAATGTGGCTCCAAGGAGACCTCAACCGTCTAGGGTGCTCAAACACCAAGAGTAACAAGATCCACAAGGGATTCGTAGGGGGATCAAATTTCTCTTGGTGGAAGTGTAGACCGGGGCCTTCTCAACAAATCCCTAGAAAATCAACGAATTTGATTGGGTAGGGAGAGAGATCGGGTGAAAATGAGCTTTGGAGCAACAATGGAGTTTGGGGGAGGAAGAGGTAAGTCTTCTTGGAGAAGAAGACCCATTTTATAGTGGGGGAAAAGATCCAACCATTATGGTTGTGCTCAGCCCGCAACGCGCGCTGCTACTGCTTGTTGGAGCGGTACTGTCGCTTGCCCCAACGGTAGTACCGTTGGGGCCAGCACACAACCTCGTCGAGAGAATAGGGGTGAACAGATCCACGAGCGGCAGTGGCAGTGGTAGAATAGGTGCGGTACTACCGCTCCTACTATCGCTGCTCGACTGGCTCTAGTTGGGATCAACAATAGTATGCCACAGGGACCACCGCTGGGCTACCGCTGAACCCGACACGAGAAAAACAAACTCACAATCATGGCGGTAGTACGAGCGGCACTAGGAGCGGTACTATCACTGGCTCTACGCCACCCCATTTTTGACATAACGGTGAACACTCTAAAGATGCAGGAAATAGCTGGGGGTGCAAAGTAGATGTGTAAGTGTTGATTCCACCCAAACCTTTCCGATACGGACCCCCTCTTGATATTACGCTATATCATACGTGAAGAAAATATGCCCTAGAGGCAATAATAAAGTTGTTATTTATATTTCCTTGTGTATCATGATAAATGTGTTTTATTCATGCTAGAATTGTATTAATCGGAAACTTGATACATGTGTGAGCACATACACGAAATACAGTGTCCCTAGTAAAGCCTCTACTAGACTAGCTCATTAATCAAAGATGGTTGTGTTTCCTAACCATAGACATGTGTTGTCATTTGATTAATGGGATCACAACATTAGAAGAATGATGTGATGGACAAGACCCATCCGATAGCTTAGCATATCGAGCGTTTAGTTTTATTGCTATTGCTTTCTTCATGACTTATACATGTTCCTCTGACTATGAGATTATGCAACTCCTGAATACCGGAGGAACACCTTGTGTGCTATCAAACGTCACTACGTAACTGGGTGATTATAAAGATGCTCTACAGGTGTCTCGGAAGGTGTTTGTGGGGTTGGCATAGATCGAGATCAGGATTTGTCACTCCGAGCATCGGAGAGGTATCTCTGGGCCCTCTCGGGGATGCACATCACTATAAGCGTTGGAAGCAATGTGACTAATGAGTTAGTTGCAGGATGATGCATTACGGAACTAGAAAAGAAACTTGCCGGTAACGAGATTGAACTAGGTATGATGATACCGACGATCGAATCTCGGGCAAGTAACATACCGATGACAAAGGGAACAACGTATGTTGTTATGCGGTTTGACCGATAAAGATCTTCGTAGAATATGTAGGAGCCAATATAAGCATCCAGGTTCCGCTGTTGGTTATTGACCGGAGATGTGTCTCGGTCATGTCTACATAGTTCTCAAACCCGTAGGGTTCGCACGCTTAACGTTCGATGACGATTTGTATTATGAGTTATGTGTTTTGGTGACCGAAGTTTGTTCGGAGTCCCGGATGAGATCACTGACATGACGAGGAGTCTCGAAATGGTCGAGAGGTAAAGATTCATATATTGGAAGGTTATATTGGGATATCAGAATGGTTTCGAGTGATTCGAGTATTTTTCCGGAGTACCAAGGGGTTACCAGAACCCCCCGGGGAAGTTATTGGGCCTTATTGGGCCATTGGGGAGAAGAGGAGGCATGCCAAGGGAGGAGGCGCGTGCCCTCCCCATGGAGTCCGCATTGGACTAGGGGAGGAAGCGGCGCCCCCTTGCCCTTTCCTACTCCCTCTCCGTTTCCCTCTTTCCCACTTCGAAAAAGGAAAGGGGAATCCTACTAGGACTTGGGAGTCCTAGTAGCACTCCCCACACTTGGCGTGCCCCTAGGAGGCCGGCCTCCTCCTCCCCTTCTTTATATACGGAGGCGGGGGCACCCCAAAGACACACCAAGATTTGCCTTAGCCGTGTGCGGTGCCCCCCTCCACAGTTTACTCCTCCAATCATAGCGTCGTAGTGCTTAGGCGAAGCCCTACCTGGATGACATCACCAACACCGTCGCCACGCTGTCGTGCTGACGAAACTCTCCCTCGACCCTCTAATGTATGAAGAGTTCGAGGGACGTCATCGAGCTGAACGTGTGCTAAACACAGAGGTACCGTACGTTCGGTATTTGATCTGTTGGATCGTGAAGACGTTTGACTACATCCGCATTAACATAACACTTCCGCTTTCGGTCTACGAGGGTGCGTAGACACACTCTTCCCGTCTCGTTGCTATGCATATCCTAGATAGATCTTGCATGAGCGTAGGTTTTTTTTTTGAAATTGCATGCTACGTAACCCAACAGTGGCATCATGAGCCTAGTCTATGCGTAGATAATTTGCACAACTAGAACACAAAGAGTTGTGGGCGATAATAGCCATATTGCTTACCACCAACATCTTACTTTGATTCGGTGGTATTGTTGGATGAAGCGTCTCGGGCCGACATTACATGACCGCGTTCATGAGACTGGTTCTACCAACGTGCTTTGCACACATGTGGCTGGCGGGTGTCTGTTTCTCCAACTTTAGTTGAATCGAGTTTGACTACGGTCATCCTTGTTGAAGGAACAACACACTTGACGAAAAATCGTTGTGGTTTTGATGCGTAGGTAAGAACGGTTCTTGCTGGAAGCCTGTAGCAGCCACTTAAAACTTGCAACAACAAAGTAGAGGACATCTAACTTGTTTTTGCAAGGCATGTTGTGATGTGATATGGTCAAGACGTGATGAGTTATACGTTATTGTATGAGATGATCAGGTTTTGTAAATTATCGGCAACCGACAGAAGCCTTATGGTTGTCTCTTTATTGTATGAATTGCGAACGCCAAGTAATTGCTTTACTTTATCACTATGAGTTAGCGATAGTAGTAGAAGCAATAGTTGGTGAGACGACCACGACGCTACGATGAAGATCATGGTGTCAAGCCGGTGACGATGGAGATCATGACGATGCTTTGGAGATGGAGATCAAAAGCACAAGATGATGATGGCCATATCATGTCACATATTTTTGATTACATGCGATGTTTATCTTTTTATGCATCTTATTTTGCTTAGAACGATGGTAGCACTGTAAGATGATCCCTTACAAAAAATTCAAGGTACAAGTGTTCTCCCTGAGTATGCACCATTGCGATAGTTTGTCGTGCCGAGACACCACGTGATGATCGTGTGTGATAAGCTCTACATTCACATACAACGAGTGTAAGATAGTTTTGCATGTGCAGAATACTCGGGTTAAACTTGACGAGCCTAGCATGTACAGACATGGCCTCGGAACATTAGAGACCAAAAGTTCGAGCGTGAATCATATAGTAGATATGAGGAACATAAGATGCTCACCATTGAAAACTACTCCATCTCACGTGATGATCGAACATGGTTTAGTTGATTTGGATCACGTGATCATTTAGATGACTCGAGGGATGTCTATCTAAGTGGGAGTTCTTTAATAATATGATTAATTGAACTTAATTTATCATGAACTTAGTCCTGATAGTTTTTGTGTATCTATGTTGTAGATCAATGGACCGTGCTACCATTCCCTTGAATTTTAATGCGTTCCTAGAGAAAGCTAAGTTGAAAGATGATGGTAGCAACTACACGGACTGGGTCCGTAACTTGAGGATTATCCTCATTTCTGCACAAAAGAACTATTTCCTTGAAGCACCGCTAGGTGACAAGCCCCCTCCCGCTAATGTGGACGCTTTGAACGTCTGGCAGACGCGGTCTGATGACTACTCGATAGTTCAGCGTGCCATGCTTTACGGCTTAGAATCGGGACTTCAAAGACGTTTTGAACGTCATGGAGCATATGAGATGTTCCAAGAGTTGAAGTTAATATTTCAAGCAAATGCCCGAGTTGAGAGATATGAAGTCTCCAACAAGTTCTATAGCTGCAAGATGGAGGATAATAGTTCTGTCCGTGAACACTTACTCAGAATGTCGGGGTACCATAACCACATGACTCAGCTTGTTGTTAAAGTTGACGATGATAGTGTTATTGACAGAGTTCTTCAATCGCTGCCACCTGTAAGTACATCTAGTGCCCCTTAGTGATTTTGGTGTATTGAAGACTTATAGGTTAAGGGACTAATGTGTTTTTGAGTGTACACAGGTCTTATAAGTATATGAGGAGTTTGATGTTTATGTTGAAATTGACCCCTAAAAATGCATGTCTTCAGTTGAAGACTTTGGTTTTCTTGAAGACTTTGAAAGTGAGGAAATAGGTGTGACCTTGAAGACTTGGATATTCATGCGAGGATTATGAAGCGCAAAGTCTTTTGTTTTCGTAGTTTCATTTTCTCTTTCTTGAGTCATAGGAAACACCGTACTGTTAAAGGGGGTCGAGGTAAAACTAAGGAAACATATTTCCAAGTGATGCTCAACTCAAAGCCTACACTACCCAATCCTTTCGAGTGAAACCATTGAAAATCTCATACAGTTCAGTCAATTTCTTCAGTGATAGAGACGAAGTTCTCCTAGTCTCTGAGGAATTTGTTCTGACTGAGAAGTTAGGAATTCGCCAGTGCGGATTGCCTACAAGTGAGGAACATGATAGTCCTGAGGAATTTGAGAGCTCAATTTCCGACCGTTGCTGTGCTATGCGCCAGCTGCCCCGAAATATCTTCTCCACCTAACGGTCATATCATTTAAGGGCCTTTATGTATTATCATGTCAGGATGCTCCCTAGGCTATAAATAGCCGCCCCCTACAACCACTACCTGGTTGGCTGCTCCGAGAGAAAGTGACACTTGTCATAAGAGCAACCCATCCTCTGAGGACTTTGAGCGAAAATCATCAAGTGAGGAAAGACCCCAAACCCAAAAACCTAAAACCCAAAAGTGATTGAGCATCACTGAAGAGAGTGTTCCTGTGTGGAACCGACGCTTGTTACCTCTGAAGACTGTGATCTTCCAGATGGTTAGGCGTCAATGGTCTAGAGCATCCAAGAGGAATTGTGGATCGCCGGGTGACCAAGTTTGTGAAGGTTTGGAAGTCACCTGTGAAGACTTACCACGAGTGGTTGGGTGAGGTCTGTGTGACCTTAGCTCAAGGGGAATACAGTGAGGACTTGGTGTCTTGGACCGTGTTGTTGGGGAACGTAGTATTTTAAAATTTTCCTACGATCACGCAAGATCTATCTACCAGATGCATAGCAACGAGAGGGAAGAGTGTGTCTACATACCCTCGTAGACCGGAAGCGGAAGCGTCAAGTGACGCGGTTGATGTAGTCGAACTTCTTCGCGATTCAACCAATCAAGTACCGAACGTACGGCACCTCCGCGTTCAGCACACGTTCAGCTTGATGACGTCCCACGAGCTCTTGATCCAGCTGAGCTTCACGGGAGAGTTTCGTCAGCACGACGGCGTGGTGACGGATATGATGTATCTACCGGCGCAGGGCTTCGCCTAAGCACTGCGACGGTATGACCGAGGTATGTTTCTGTGGAGGGGGGCACCGCACACGGCTAGAACAATTCAACTTGTGTGTCTTTGGGTGCCCCCTGCCCCCGTATATAAAGGAGCAAGGGAGGAGGGCCGGCCGGCCTCCTATGGTGCGGCTAGGGCAATCCTACTAGGAATAGGATTGCAATCCTATTCCTAGTAGGAGTCCATCAAGAAGGAAGAGAGGGAAAGGAAAAGAGGGAGAGGTGGCGCCACCCCAATCCTAGTCCAACTAGGATCCCTAGGTGGGGCGCCGGCCAGCCTCTATGGGCTGCCTCTCTCTTTCCCTTAAGGCCCACTATGGACCATCCCCCTCGTAGGGGGTTCCGGTAACCCCCTTCGGCAATCCAGTTAAATCCGAAACTTTTCCGGAACACTTCTGGTGTCCGAATATAGTCGTCCAATATATCAATCTTTATGTCTCGGACATTCCGAGACTCCTCGTCATGTCCGTGATCTCATCCGGGACTCCGAACTACCTTCGGTACATCAAAACTCATAAACTCATAATACCGATCGTCATCAAACGTTAAGCGTGCGGACCCTACGGGTTCGAGAACTATGTAGACATGACCGAGACTCATCTCCGGTCAATAACCAATAGCGGAACCTGGATGCTCATATTGGCTCCTACATATTCTACGAAGATCTTTATCGGTCAAACCGCATAACAACATACGTTGTTCCTTTTGTCATCGGTATGTTACTTGCCCGAGATTCGATCGTCGGTATCTCCATACCTAGTTCAATCTCGTTACTGGCAAGTCTCTTTACTCGTTCCGTAACACATCATCTCGTGACTAACTCATTAGTCTTTTGCTTGCAAGGCTTATTGTGATGTGTGTTACCGAGAGGGCCCAGAGATACCTCTCCGACACTCGGAGTGACAAATCCTAATCTTGATCTATGCCAACACCACGGATACTTTCGGAGACACCTGTAGAGCATCTTTATGATCACCCAGTTACGTTGTGACGTTTGATAGCACACAAGGTGTTCCTACGGTATTCGGGAGTTGCATAATCTCATAGTCATAGGAACATGTATAAGTCATGAAGAAAGCAATAGCAGTAAAACTAAACGATCATAGTGCTATGCTAACGGATGGGTCTTGTCCATCACATCATTCTCCTAATGATGTGATCCCGTTGATCAAATGACAACTCATGTCTATGGCTAGGAAACATAACCATCTTTGATCAATGAGCTAGTCTAGTAGAGGCATACTAGGGACACTCTGTTTTGTCTATGTATCCACACATGTACTAAGTTTCCGGTTAATACAATTCTAGCATGAATAAAAGACATTTATCATGATATAAGGAAATACAAATAACATCTTTATTATTGCCTCTAGGGCATATTTCCTTCAGTCTCCCACTTGCACTAGAGTCAATAATCTAGCTCACATCGCCATGTGATTTAATACCGATAGTTCACATCGTTATGTGAATAACACCCATAGTTCACATCGCCATGTGACCAACACCCAAAGGGTTTACTAGAGTCAATAATCTAGTTCACATCGCTATGTGATTAATACCCAAGAGTAATAAGGTGTGATCATGTTTTGCTTGTGAGAGAAGTTTAGTCAACGGGTCTGTCACATTCAGATCCGTATGTATTTCGCAAATTTCTATGTCTACAATGCTCTGCATAGAGCTACTCTAGCTAATTGCTCCCACTTTCAATACGCATCCAGATTGATACTTAGAGTCATCTGGATTTAGTGTCAAAGCTTGCATTGGCGTAACCCTTTACGACGAACTCTTTATCACCTCCATAATCGAGAAACATTTCCTTAGTCATCTAGTTACTAAGGATAATTTTGACCGCTGTACAGTGATCTACTCCTGGATCACTATTGTACCCCCTTGACACACTCATGGCAAGGTACACAACATGTTTGGTACACAGCATGGCATACTTTATAGAACCTATGCCTGAGGGATAGGGAATGACTTTCATTCTCTCTATATTTTTCTGCCGTGGTCTGGCTTTGAGTCTTACTCAACTTCACACCTTACAAGTCAGGCAAGAACTCCTTCTTTGACTGATCCATTTTGAACTACTTCAAAATCTTATCAAGGTATGTACTCATCGAAAGTCTTATCAAGCGTCTTGATCTATCTCTATAGATCTTGATGCCCAATATGTAAGCAGCTTCACCAAGGTCTTTCTTTGAAAAACTCCTTTCAAATACTCCTTTATGCTTTCCAGAAAATTCTACATCATTTCCGATCGACAATATGTCATTCACATATACTTATCAGAAAGGTTGTAGTGCTCCCACTCACTTCTTGTAAATACAGGCTTCACCGCAAGTCTGTATAAATCTATATGCTTTGATCAACTTATCAAAGTGTATATTCCAACTCCGAGATGCTTGCACCAGTCCATAGATGGATCGCTGGAGCTTGCATACTTTGTTAGCACCTTTTGGATCGACAAAACCTTCTGGTTGCATCATATACAACTCTTATTTGAGATATCCATTCAGGAATGCAGTTTTGACATCCATTTGCCAGATTTCATAATCATAAAATGCGGCAATTGCTAACATGATTCGGACAGACTTAAGCATCGCTACAGGTGAGAAAGTCTCATCGTAGTCAACTCCTTGAACTTGTCGAAACCCTTTCGCAACAAGTCGAGCTTTGTAAACAGTAACATTACCGTCAGCGTCAGTCTTCCTCTTGAAGATCCATTTATTTTCGATGGCTTGCCGATCATCGGGCAAGTCAACCAAAGTCCACACTTTGTTCTCATACATGGATCCCATCTCAGATTTCATGGCCTCAAGCCATTTTGCGGAATCTAGGCTCATCATTGCTTCCTCATAGTTCGTAGGTTCATCATGTTCTAGTAACATGACTTCCAGAACTGGGTTGCCGTACCACTCTGGTGCGGAACATACTCTGGTTGATCTACGACGTTCAACAGAAACTTGATCTGAAGTTTCAAGATCATCATCATTAGCTTCCTCACTAATTGGTGTAGGAATCACTGGAACTAGTTTTTGTGATGTTCCACTTTCCAATTCGGGAGAAGGTACAATTACCTCATCAAGTTCTACTTTCCTCCCACTCACTTCTTTCGAGAGAAACTCCTTCTCTAGAAAGGATCCACTCTTAGAAACAAAGACCTTGCCTTCGGATCTGTGATAGAAGGTGTACCCAATAGTTTCTTTTGGGTATCCTATGAAGATTTACTTCTCCGATTTGGGTTCGAGCTTATCATGTTGAAACTTTTTCACATAAGCATCGCAGTCCCAAACTTAAAGAAATGACATCTTAGGTTTCTCATCAAACCACAATTCATACGGTGTCATCTCCACGGATTTAGATGGTGCCCTATTTAACGTGAATGTAGCTGTCTCTAATGCATAACCCCAAAAGCGATAGTGGTAGATTGGTAAGAGACATCATCGATCGCACCATATATAATAAAGTACGGTTATGACGTTCGGACACACCATTACACTGTGGTGTTCTAGGTGGCTTGAGTTGTGAAACTATTCCACATTGTTTCAAATGAAGACCAAACTCGTAACTCAAATATTATCCTCCACGATCAGATCGTAGAAACTTTATTTTCTTGTTACGATGATTCTCTACTTCACTCTGAAATTCTTCGAACTTTTCAAATGTTTCAGACTTGTGCTTCATTAAGTAGATATACCCATATCTTCTCAAATCATTAGTGAAGGTCAGAAAATAACGATACCCGCCGCGAGCTTCAACACTCATTGGTCCGCATACATCAGTATGTATGATTTCCAACAACTCTGTTGCTCGCTCCACAGTTCCGGAGAACGGAGTTTTAGTCATCTTGCCCATGAGGCATGGTTCGCAAGCACCAAGTGATTCATAATCAAGTGATTCCAAAAGTCCATCACTATGGAGTTTCTTCATGTGCTTTACACCAATATGACCTAAACGGCAGTGCCACAAATAAGTTGCACTATCATTATTAACCTTGCATCTTTTGGCTTCAATATTATGAATATGTGTATCACACGATCGAGATCCAACAAACCATTTTCATTGGGTGTATGACCATAGAAGGTTTTATTCATGTAAACAGAACACCAATTATTCTTTAACTTACATGAATAACCATGTTGCAATAAACATGATCAAATCATATTCATGCTCAACACAAACACCAAATAACACTTATTTAGGTTCAACACTAATCCCGAAAGTATAGGGAGTGTGCGATGATGATCATATCAATCTTGGAACTACTTCCAATACACATCGTCACTTCATCCTTTAACTAGTTTCTGTTCATTATGCAACTCCCATTTCGAGTTACTACTCTTTAGCAACTGAACCAGTATCAAATACCGAGGGGTTGCTATGAACACTAGTAAAATACACATCAATAATCTGTATATCAAATATACCTTTGTTCACTTTGCCATCCTTCTTATCCGCCAAGTATCTAGGGCAGTTCCACTTTCAGTGACCATTTCCTTTGCAGTAGAAGCACTTAGTTTCAGGTTTGAGTTTAGTTTTGGGTTTCTTCATGGGAGTGACAACTTGCTTGTCATTCTTCTTGAAGTTCCCCTTCTATCCCTTTGCCCTTTACTTGAAACAAGTGGTCTTATTAACCATCAACACTTGATGCTCTTTCTTGATTTCTACCTTCGCCGATTTCGGCATCGCGAAGAGCTCGGGAATTACCTTTGTCATCCCTTGCATATTTTAGTTCATCACGAAGTTCTACTAACTCGATGATAGTGACTAGAGAACTTTGTCAATTACTATCTTATCTGGAAGATTAACTCCCACTTGATTCAAGTAATTGTAGTACCCAAACAATCTGAGCACATGCTCACTGGTTGAGCTATTCTCCTCCATCTTGTAGGCAAAGTACTGTCAGAGGTCTTATACCTCTCGACACGGGCATGAGTACGAAATACTAATTTCAACTCTTGGAACATCTCATATGTTCCGTGGCGTTTCAAAACATTTTTGAAGTCCCGGTTATAAGCCGTAAAGCATGGTGCACTAAACTATCAAGTAGTCATCATATCGAGATTTTGGGAAAACGTTCATAACGTTTGCATCTGCTCCTGCAATAGGTCTGTCACCTAGTGGTGCATCAAGGACATAATTCTTCTGTGCAGCAATGAGGATAATCCTCAGATCACGGAACAATTCTGCATCATTGCTACTAACATCTTTCAACTTAGTTTTCTCTAGGAACATATAAAAAAAATAAACAGGGAGCAACATCGTGAGCTATTGATCTACAAAATAGATATGCTAATACTACGAGGACTAAGTTCATGATAAATTAAAGTTCAATTTAATCATATTACTTAAGAACTCCCACTTAGATAGACATCCCTCTAGTCATCTAAATGATCACGTGAACCAAATCAACTAAACCATGTCCGATCATCACGTGAGATGGAGTAGTTTCAATGGTGAACATCTTATGTTGATCATATCTACTATATGATTCACGCTCGACCTTTCGGTCTCCAGTGTTCCGAGGCCATATCTGCACATGCTAGGCTCGTCAAGTTTAACCCGAGTATTCTGCGTGTGCAAAACTGGCTTACGCCCGTTGTATTTGAACGTAGAGCTTATCACACCCGATCATCACGTGGTGTCTCGGCATGACGAACTTTCGCAACGGTGCATACTCAGGGAGAACACTTATACCTTGAAATTTAGTAAGGGATCATCTTATAATTCTACCGTCGTTCTAAGCAAAATAAGAAGCATAATAAGATAAACATCACATGCAATCAAAATATGTGACATGATATGGCCATCATCATCTTGTGCTTTTGATCTCCATCTCCAAAGCACCGTCATGATCACCTTCGTCACCGGCGCGACACCTTGATCTCCATCGTAGCATCGTTGTCGTCTCGCCAACTATTGCTTCTACGACTATCGCTACCGCTTAGTGATAAAGTAAAGCAATTACATGGCGATTGCATTTCATACAATAAAGCGACAACCATATGGCTCCTGCCAGTTGCCGATAACATTACAAAACATGATCATCTCATACAAAACCGTATAACTCATCATGTCTTGACCATATCACATCACAACATGCCCTGCAAAAACAAGTTAGACGTCCTCTACTTTGTTGTTGCAAGTTTTACGTGGCTGCTACGGGCTTTAGCAAGAACCGTTCTTACCTACGCATACAAAACCACAACGATGTTTCGTCAAGTATGTGATGTTTTAACCTTCACAAGGACCGGGCGTAGCCACACTTGATTCAGCTAAAGTGAGAGAGACAGACACCCACCAGTCACCTTTAAGCAACGAGTGCTCGTAACGGTGAAACCAGTCTCGCGTAAGCGTACGCGTAATGTCGGTCCGGGCCGCTTCATCTCACAATACCGCCGAAGCAAAATATGACATGCTGGTAAGTAGTATGACTAGTATCGCCCACAACTCATTGTGTTCTACTCGTGCATATCATCTACGCATAGACCTGGCTCTGATGCCACTGTTGGGGAACGTAGTATTTTAAAATTTTCCTACGATCACGCAAGATCTATCTACCAGATGCATAGCAACGAGAGGGAAGAGTGTGTCTACGTACCCTCGTAGACCGGAAGCGGAAGCGTCAAGTGACGCGGTTGATGTAGTCGAACTTCTTCGCGATTCAACCGATCAAGTACCGAACGTACGGCACCTCCGCGTTCAGCACACGTTCAGCTTGATGACGTCCCACGAGCTCTTGATCCAGCTGAGCTTCACGGAAGAGTTTCGTCAGCACGACGGCGTGGTGACGGATATGATGTATCTACCGGCGTAGGGCTTCGCCTAAGCACTGCGACGGTATGACCGAGGTATGTTTCTGTGGAGGGTGGCACCGCACACGGCTAGAACAATTCAACTTGTGTGTCTTTGGGTGCCCCCCTGCCCCCGTATATAAAGGAGCAAGGGAGGAGGGCCGGCCGGCCTCCTATGGTGCGGCTAGGGCAATCCTACTAGGAATAGGATTGCAATCCTATTCCTAGTAGGAGTCCATCAAGAAGGAAGAGAGGGAAAGGAAAAGAGGGAGAGGTGGCGCCACCCCAATCCTAGTCCAACTAGGATCCCTAGGTGGGGCGCCGGCCAGCCTCTATGGGCTGCCTCTCTCTTTCCCTTAAGGCCCACTATGGACCGTCCCCCTCGTAGGGGGTTCCGATAACCCCCTCCGGCAATCCAGTTAAATCCGAAACTTTTCCGGAACACTTCCGGTGTCCGAATATAGTTGTCCAATATATCAATCTTTATGTCTCGGACATTCCGAGACTCCTCATCATGTCCGTGATCTCATCCGGGACTCCGAACTACCTTCGGTACATCAAAACTCATAAACTCATAATACCGATCGTCATCAAACGTTAAGCGTGCGGATCCTACGGGTTCGAGAACTATGTAGACATGACCGAGACTCATCTCCGGTCAATAACCAATAGCGGAACCTGGATGCTCATATTGGCTCCTACATATTCTACGAAGATCTTTATCGGTCAAACCGCATAACAACATACGTTGTTCCTTTTGTCATCGGTATGTTACTTGCCCGAGATTCGATCGTCGGTATCTCCATACCTAGTTCAATCTCGTTACCGGCAAGTCTCTTTACTCGTTCCGTAACACATCATCTCGTGACTAACTCATTAGTCTTTTGCTTGCAAGGCTTATTGTGATGTGTGTTACCGAGAGGGCCCAGAGATACCTCTCCGACACTCGGAGTGACAAATCCTAATCTTGATCTATGCCAACACCACGAATACTTTCGGAGACACCTGTAGAGCATCTTTATGATCACCCAGTTACGTTGTGACGTTTGATAGCACACAAGGTGTTCCTACGGTATTCGGGAGTTACATAATCTCATAGTCATAGGAACATGTATAAGTCATGAAGAAAGCAATAGCAGTAAAACTAAACGATCATAGTGCTATGCTAATGGATGGGTCTTGTCCATCACATCATTCTCCTAATGATGTGACCCCGTTGATCAAATGACAACTCATGTCTATGGCTAGGAAACATAACCATCTTTGATCAATGAGCTAGTCTAGTAGAGGCATACTAGGGACATACTGTTTTGTCTATGTATTCACACATGTACTAAGTTTCCGGTTAATACAATTCTAGCATGAATAATAAACATTTATCATGATATAAGGAAATATAAATAACAACTTTATTATTGCCTCTAGGGCATATTTCCTTCACGTGTGTCCAGGACTGGGTGTCCGGGACTGTGTGTCCTTAGGTTTAAATACATAGCCGCCCTAACCAGACGTACAACTGTCACAACAGTTGGAACTGGTCTAACAAATCATTGTCTTCAGCAAGCCTATTGGTTATATTTCCTCAACTCTTTCATTTACTCATTCATGTGTTGATGAACTTGATATGTACTATCTGAAGACTTTGATTGAAGACTTTCTCCATTTCCTCAACCCAATTTCTTCAGTCTTCAGTCCTCAACTTACTTATCATGTTTACATGCCACTTGTACTCTGTGCTTGTTTTCATTTCATCATGATGACTATGCTACTATCTTGTTATGCTTGCACTTGAGTATCTATTCCGCTGCTAAGTAGTTCGTTGCTTAGGAAATTCCTCAGCTAGAATTTCCTTAGTGACAAATGTTTAAAAATCGCCTATTCACCCCCTCTAGTCGATATAACGCACTTTCAATTGTTATCAGAGCAAGGTACTCCCTTGTTCTGTGTGATTTTGGTTTAACCGCCTAGAGTTTTAGTTATGTCGACTGCAGGTATGATCAAAGTCTTGGCTGGGTGTCCTACCTTTGATGGGACGGACTACCCCTACTGGAAGAACAAGATGCGCATGCATCTTGAGGCAATTGACAACGATCTTTGGTACATTGTGGAAACTGGTGTTCCCTTAGTCTCACCTTCCGTGAACACTGCTAATGTGAAGAGATTCAAGCAACTCGACTCTCAAGCGAAGAATAACATATGTGGCCATGTGAGCAAAGGGCGGTATGGCAGAGTGAGTGCTTTGGAGACTGCAAAGCTTATCTGGGACAGACTGTCCAAGGTCAATGAAGGAGTCTCAACTCAACGTGACTCTCAAGTTGATGTTCTTCGCAATCTCTTCAACCGCTTCAAGAGACTTGACAATGAAAATGTTCAGCAAACCTTCGACCGCCTCACTGATATCTCAAACGAGCTACAAGCACTTGGTGCCACAGACATCACAGACCACGAGGTGGTGAAGAAACTGCTGAGATCACTTGACTCCTCATTCGACACTTTGGCACTGATGATTCAAGAGCGTGGAGACTACAAGTCACTTGATCCTGCTGATATACTCGAGAGGCTAAACACTCATGAGTTCCAACTTGCTGAAAAGAGAGATCTCTATGGTCCGAACTATGGTAGATCACGTGCACTGAAGGCCAAGGCAGTTTCCTCATCTGAAGGTGAAGAATCTGATAGAACCCTTGGCGATCCTGAAGAACTGAGTCAGGAGCTAGCAATGCTCATGAGGAAATTTCAGAAGTTCTCAAGACGTGGTCGCTTTGTAAAATCTTCAAGAGGTGATGAATTAAGATGCGATTCTTCATCTCGCGATCCCAAGAAGAGGACATGCCACAAATGCAAGAAACATGGTCACTTTATCACTGATTGTCCTCACTGGGCAAAGGAATTGAAGAAGAAGCAATACAAGGACTGCAGCTTAGACGACTCGAAGAAAAAGAAGAAATCTTCAAAGTCTTCCTCTAACAAGAAAAGCAGTTCCAGGAATGCTCGGGCATTCATTGGCAAGGAAATGGACTTAGCTGAATCTGAAGAAAATGAGGAAGAGGGGGAATCTGAGGAATCAGACTCTGGTGTGTCGAGCCTGGCTCTCGCTACCGCATTCGTCAGCAAGTCCATCTTCAACATTGAGGAAAAAGACTTCCCCAACACTGCTGACGACGGCAACGATGACTATGCTCCCACCTATTGCTTCGTGGAAAAAGGTGCCACGGATGATTCCCTCAAAGCTACTGAATGGGTCCTCGACAGTGGATGCACAAATCACATGACCGGTGACAAGAACCTTCTAATGGACTCTGCTTTATCTCCATCGCACCTGAAGCATATCACCTACGCTGATAAAGGAAAAAAGCAAGGTATTGGGTCTAGGTAAGGTTGCAATCTCAAAAGATCGAGACATGGACAAAGTCATGCTTGTCGAGTCTCTTGGATTCAACCTCATGTCTGTCTCAGTGCTTTGTGGTCTTGATATGGTTGTTGTCTTTGGCAAATATCGATGTGCTGTAGTTTCAGAATCTGACAATTCCAAAGTCTTCGACGGCTTTAGGAGATGAGACTTGTATATTGTTGATTTCTCTACAGGACCACAACCTGCCACATGCCTTCTTGCAAAAGCTTCAGAAGGATGGCTATGGCATCGACGACTCGGTCATGCTAGCATGAGGAACTTGCACACGCTTGTAAAGAAGAAGCATATCCTTGGAATTGAGGGTGTCAAATTCCTCAAAGATCATCTTTGTGGGGCTTGCGAAGCTAGAAAGATGACCAAATCCAAGCATCCCTCGAGGACTATCATGACTACCACTCGTCCTTTTGAATTGCTTCACATGGACCTCTTTGGCCCTACACATTTTTCTGCATTCACAAATGCAGCATCTCTTTATGGCTTTATCATTGTTGATGACTATTCTCGTTATACATGGGTGCATATCATCACATTTAAGCATGAAGTGCAGGAAATCTTCAAGCAATTTTCCTCAAGGGCCTCGATGAATTTTGGTGTGAATATCAAGCATATCCGGAGTGACAATGGGACCGAGTTCAAGAACACTGGTCTTGATGACTATCTTGATGGACTTGGTATTACCCATGAGCTATCAGCCCCATACACTCCTCAGCTAAACGGCGTTGTGGAGCGCAAGAACATGACTCTTGTTGAGATGGCTCGCACTATGCTTGACGAATACAAAACGCCTCTTCGGTTCTGGCCTGAGGCTATCAACACTGCATGCCACATCATCAACAGGGTATATCTTCACAAACTCCTCAAGAAAACCTCATATGAACTACTCACTGACAGGAAACCCAATGTGAGTTATCTCAAAGTCTTCGGTGCTAAATGTTGGGTTAGAGATCCTCATCACAATTCCAAATTTCACCGAAAGCACATGAAGGTTTTATGCTTGGTTATGGAAAGGACTCGCACACCTACAGAATCTTCATCAATCATATACAAAAGATTGTTGAGACTATAGATGCGCGGTTCGATGAAACTAACGGCTCGCAAAGTGAGCAACTGCCTCCTATGTCAGGTGAAACACCTCCTAAGGAATCCATCAAGTTCAAAGCTACTGAAGATATCATCCCCACTGAAGAATCAACTGAAGAAATCATTCGTGACAATGAAGAAAATCATTCTGGTGCTCCTGAAGAAACAGCTGCTGAAGAAAATGCTCAGCCAGACCAAAGTCGTCAACCAGCTCATCCTCGTGACACAAAAGAAGTGCAGATCAAGAAAATCATCGACGGCATCAATGCACCAGGTCCATGAAGGAAATATGCCCTAGAGGCAATAATAAAGATGTTATTTGTATTTCCTTATATCATGATAAATGTCTTTTATTCATGCAAGAATTGTATTAACCGGAAACTTAGTACATGTGTGAATACATAAGACAAAACAGTATGTCCCTAGTATGCCTCTACTAGAGCAACTTTATGATAACCCAGTTACGTTGTGATGTTTGATAGCACACAAGGTGTTCCTACGGTATTCGGGAGTTGCATAATCTCATAGTCATAGGAACATGTATAAGTCATGAAGAAAGCAATAGCAGTAAAACTAAACGATCATAGTGCTAAGCTAACGGATGGGTCTAGTCCATCACATCATTCTCCTAATGATGTGATCCCGTTGATCAAATGACAACTCATGTCTATGGCTAGGAAACATAGCCATCTTTGACCAATGAGCTAGTCTAGTAGAGGCATACTAGGGACATACTGTTTTGTCTTATGTATTCACACATGTACTAAGTTTCCGGTTAATACAATTCTAGCATGAATAAAAGACATTTGTCATGATATAAGGAAATACAAATAACATCTTTATTATTGCCGCTAGGGCATATTTCCTTCAGTCTCCCACTTGAACTAGAGTCAATAATCTAGATTACAAAGTAATGATCCTCACACCCATGGAGTCCTGGTGCTGATCATGTTTTGCCCGTGGAAGAGGCTTAGTCAACGGGTCTGCAACATTCAGATCCGTATGTATCTTGCAAATCTCTATGTCTCCCTCCTTGACTAGATCGCGGATGGAATTGAAGCATCTTTTGATGTGCTTTGTTCTCTTGTGAAACCTGGATTCCTTCGCCAAGGCTATTGCTCCAGTGTTGTCACAAAAGATTTTCATTGGACCCGATGCACTAGGTATTACACCTAGATCGGATATGAACTCATTCATCCAGACTCCTTCATTTGCTACTTCCAAAGCAGCTATGTATTCCGCTTCACACGTAGATCCCGCCACGATGCTTTGCTTGGAACTGCACCAACTGACAACTCCACCGTTCAATAAAAATACATATCCGGTTTGTGACATAGAGTCATCCGGATCAGTGTTAAAGCTGGAATCGACGTAACCGTTTACGACGAGCTCTTTGTCACCTCCATACACGAGAAACATATCCTTTATCCTTTTCAGGTACTTTAGGATGTTCTTGACCGCTGTCCAGTGATCCACTCCTGGATTACTTTGGTACCTCCCTGCTAGACTTATAGCAAGGCACACATCAGGTCTGGTACACAGCATTGCATACATGATAGATCCTATGACTGAGGCATAGGGAATGACTTTCATTTTCTCTCTATCTTCTGCAGTGGTCGGGCATTGAGTCTTACTCAACTTCATACCTTGTAACACAGGCAAGAACCCTTTCTTCGACTGATCCATTTTGAACTTCTTCAAAACTTTATCAAGGTATGTGCTTTGTGAAAGTCCAATTAAGCGTCTTGATCTATCTCTATAGATCTTGATGCCTAATATATAAGCAGCTTCACCGAGGTCTTTCATTGAAAATCTCTTATTCAAGTATCCTTTTATGCTATCCAGAAATTCTATATCATTCCCAATCAATAATATGTCATCCACATATAATATCAGAAATGCTACAGAGCTCCCACTCACTTTCTTGTAAATACAGGCTTCTCCAAAAGTCTGTATAAAACCATATGCTTTGATCACCTCATCAAAGCGTATATTCCAACTCCGAGATGTTTGCACCAGTCCATAGATGGATCACTGGAGCTTGCATACTTTGTTAGCATCTTTTGGATCGACAAAACCTTCTGGTTGCATCATATACAACTTTTCTTTGAGATATCCATTCAGGAATGCAATTTTGACATCCATTTGCCAGATTTCATAATCATAAAATGCGGCAATTGCTAACATGATTCGGACAGACTTAAGCATCGCTACAGGTGAGAAAGTCTCATCGTAGTCAACTCCTTGAACTTGTCGAAACCCTTTCGCAACAAGTCGAGCTTTGTAAACAGTAACATTACCGTCTGCGTCGGTCTTCCTCTTGAAGATCCATTTATTCTCGATGGCTTGCCGGTCATCGGGCAAGTCAACCAAAGTCCGTACTTTGTTTTCATACATGGATCCCATCTCAGATTTCATGGCCTCAAGCCATTTTGTGGAATCTGGGCTCATCATCGCTTCCTCATAGTTCGTAGGTTCATCATGGTCTAGTAACATGACTTCCAGAACTGGGTTGCCGTACCACTCTGGTGCGGAACGTACTCTGGTTGATCTACGATGTTCAGCAAAAACTTGATCTGAAGTTTCATGATCATCATCATTAGCTTCCTCACTAATTGGTGTAGGAATCAGTGGAACAATTTTCTGTGATGTACTACTTTCCAATTCAGGAGAAGGTACAATTACCTCATCAAGTTCTCCTTTCCTCCCACTCACTTCTTTCGAGAGAAACTCCTTCTCTAGAAAGGATCCATTCTTAGCAACGAATATCTTGCCTTCGGATCTGTGATAGAAGGTGTACCCAACAGTCTCTTTTGGGTATCCTATGAAGACACATTTCTCCGACTTGGGTTCGAGCTTATCAGGTTGAAGCTTTTTCACATAAGCGTTGCAGCCCCAAACTTTAAGAAATGACAACTTTGGTTTCTTGCCAAACCATAGTTCATAAGGTGTCATCTCAACAGATTTAGATGGTGCCCTATTTAACGTGAATGCAGCTGTCTCTAAAGCATAACCCCACAACGATAGTGGTAAATCGATAAGAGACATCATAGATCGCACCATATCCAATAAAGTATGGTTACGATGTTCGGACACACCATTGCGCTGTGGTGTTCCGGGTGGCGTGAGTTGTGAAACTATTCCACATTGTTTCAAATGAAGACCAAACTCGTAACTCAAATATTCTCCTCCACGATCAGATCGTAGAAACTTTATTTTCCTGTTACGATGATTCTCTACTTCACTCTGAAATTCTTTGAACTTTTCAAATGTTTCAGGCTCGTGGTTCATTAAGTAGATATACTCATATCTGCTCAAATCATCAGTGAAGGTCAGAAAATAACGATACCCACCGCGAGCTTCAACACTCATTGGCCCACATACATCAGTATGTATGATTTCCAACAAATCTGTTGCTCGCTCCATAGTTCCGGAGAACGGAGTTTTAGTCATCTTGCCCATGAGGCATGGTTCGCTAGCACCAAGTGATTTATAATCAAGTGATTCCAAAAGTCCATCACTATGGAGTTTCTTCATGCGCTTTACACCAATATGACCTAAACGGCAGTGGCACAAATAAGTTGCACTATCATTATTAACCTTGCATCTTTTGGTTTCAATATTATGAATATGTGTATCACTACAATCGAGATCCAATAAGAATAGACCACTCTTCAAGGGTGCATGACCATAAAAGATATTATTCATAAAAATAGAACAACCATTTTTCTCTGATTTAAATGAATAACCGTCTTGCAACAAACAAGATCCAGATATAATGTTCATGCTCAACGCTGGCACCAAATAACAATTATTTAGGTCTAAAACTAATCCCGAAGGTAGATGTAGAGGTAGCGTGCCGACGGCGATCACATCGACTTTGGCACCATTTCCCACGCGCATCGTCACCTCGTCCTTAGCTAATCTTCGTTTAATCCGTAGTCCCTGTTTCAAGTTACAAATATTAGCAACCGAACCGGTATCAAATACCCAGGTACTACTACGAGCATTAGTAAGATACACATCAATAACATGTATATCACATATACCTTTGTTCACCTTGCCATTCTTCTTATCCGCCAAATACTTGGGGCAGTTCCGCTTCCAGTGTCCAGTCCCTTTGCAGTAGAAGCACTCAGTTTCAGGCTTGCCTCCAGACTTGGGTTTCTTCGTGGGAGTAGCAACTATCTTGCTATTCTTCTTGAAGTTCCCCTTCTTTCCATTGCCCTTTTTCTTGAAACTAGTGGTCTTGTTAACCATCAACACTTGATGCTCCTTTTTGATTTCTACCTCCGCAGCTTTGAGCATAGCGAAGAGCTCGGGAATTGTCTTCTGCATCCCTTGCATATTATAGTTCATCACGAAGCATTTATAGCTTGGTGGCAGTGATTGAAGAACTCTATCAATAACACTATCCTCGTCAACTTTGCAACCAAGTTGAGTCATATGATTGTAGTACCCAGACATTCTGAGTAAGTGTTCACTGATAGAACTATTCTCCTCCATCTTGCAGCTGTAGAACTTATTGGAAATCTCATATTTCTCAATCCGGGCATTTGCTTGAAATATTAACTTCAACTCCTGGAACATCTCATATGGTCCATGACGTTCAAAACATCGTTGAAGTCCCGGTTCTAAGTCGTAAAGCATGGCACATTGAACTATCGTGTAGTCATCAGACCACGTCTGCCAGACGTTCAAAGCGTCTACATTAGCGGGAGGGGGCTTGTCACCTAGCGGTGCTTCAAGGACATAATTCTTCTGTGAAGCAATGAGGATAATCCTCAAGTTACGGACCCAGTCCGTGTAATTGCTACCATCATCTTTCAACTTAGCTTTCTCTAGGAATGCATTAAAATTCAAAGGAACGGTAGCACGGGCCATTGATCTATAACAACATAGATATGCAAAAACTATCAGGACTAAGTTCATGATAAATTAAAGTTCAATTAATCATATTACTTAAAGAACTCCCACTTAGATAGACATCCCTCCGGTCATCTAAATGATCACGTGATCCAAATCAACTAAACCATGTCCGATCATCACGTGAGATGGAGTAGTTTCAATGGTGAACATCTTATGTTGATCATATCTACTATATGATTCACACTCAACCTTTCGGTTTCCAGTGTTCCGAGGCCATATCTGTATATGCTAGGCTCGTCAAGTTTAACCCGAGTATTCTGCGTGTGCAAAACTGGCTTACACCCGTTGTATTAGAACGTAGAGCTTATCACACCCGATCATCACGTGGTGTCTCGGCACGACGAACTTTCGCAACGGTGCATACTTAGGGAGAACACTTATACCTTGAAATTTAGTAAGGGATCATCTTATAATGCTACCGTCGAACTAAGCAAAATAAGAAGCATAATAAGGTAAACATCACATGCAATCAAAATATGTGACATGATATGGCCATCATCATCTTGTGCTTTTGATCTCCATCTCCAAAGCACCGTCATGATCACCTTCGTCACTAGCGCGACACCTTGATCTCCATCGTAGCATTGTTGTCGTCTCGCCAACTATTGCTTCTACGACTATCGCTACCGCTTAGTGATAAAGTAAAGCAATTACATGGCGATTGCATTTCACACAATAAAGCGACAACCATATGGCTCCTGCCAGTTGCCGATAACTTTACAAAACATGATCATCTCATACAAAACCGTATATCTCATCATGTCTTGACCATATCACATCACAACATGCCCTACAAAAACAAGTTAGACATCCTCTAGTTTGTTGTTGCAAGTTTTACGTGGCTGCTACGGGCTTAGCAAGAACCGTTCTTACCTACGCATACAAAACCACAACGATGTTTCGTCAAGTATGTGCTGTTTTAACCTTCACAAGGACCGGGCGTAGCCACACTTGATTCAGCTAAAGTGAGAGAGACACACACCCGCCAGTCACCTTTAAGCAACGAGTGCTCATAACGGTGAAACCAGTCTCGCGTAAGCGTACGCGTAATGTCGGTCCGGGCCGCTTCATCTCACAATACCACCGAAGCAAAGTATGACATGCTGGTAAGCAGCATGACTAGTATCGCCCGCAACTCATTGTGTTCTACTCGTGCATATCATCTACGCATAGACCTGGCTCATGATGCCACTGTTGGGGAACGTAGTAGTTTCAAAATTTTCCTACGATCACGCAAGATCTATCTACTAGATGCATAGCAACGAGGGGAAGAGTGTGTCTACGTACCCTCATAGACCGGGAGCGGAAGCGTCTAGTGACGCGGTTGATGTAGTCGAACTTCTTCGCGATCCAACCGATCAAGTACCGAACGTACGGCACCTCCGCGTTCAGCACACGTTCAGCTTGATGACGTCCCACGAGCTCTTGATCTAGTTGAGCTTCACAGGAGAGTTTCGTCAGCACGACGGCGTGGTGACGGATATGATGAAGTTACCGGCGTAGGGCTTCGCCTAAGCATGGCAACGGTTTAACCGAGGTGTGTTTCTGTGGAGGGGAGCACCGCACACGGTTGGGAGAGATCAACTGATCAACTTGTGTGTTCTAGGGTGCCCCCTGCCCCCGTATATAAAGGAGCAAGGGGAGAGGCCGGCCAGCCCTTCTATGGCGCGCCAGGGAGGCAATCCTACTAGGAATAGGATTGCAATCCTATTCCTAGTAGGAGTCCACCAACAAGGAAGAGGGGGAAAGGAAGGAGAGGGAGAGGTGGCGCCCCCAATCCTAGTCCAACTAGGATTCCCTGGTGGGGCGCCGGCCAGCCTCTATGGGCTGCCTCTCTTCTTTCCTCAAGGCCCACTATGGACCACCCCCCTCGTGGGGGGTTCCGGTAACCCCCTCCGGCAATCCGGTTAAATCCGAAACTTTTCCGGAATGTGTGTTCTAGGGTGCCCCCTTGCCCCCGTATATAAAGGAGCAAGGGGAGGGGCCGGCCAGCCCTTCTATGGCGCGCCAGGGAGGCATGAGTTGTCATTTGATCGACGGGATCCAATCATTAGGAGAATGATGTGATGGACTAGACCCATCCGTTAGCTTAGCACTATGATCGTTTAGTTTTACTGCTATTGCTTTCTTCATGACTTATACATGTTCCTATGACTATGAGATTATGCAACTCCCGAATACCGTAGGAACACCTTGTGTGCTATCAAATGTCACAACGTAACTGGGTGACCATAAAGATGCTCTACAGGTGTCTCCAAAAGTATTCGTGGTGTTGGCATAAATCAAGACTAGGATTTGTCACTCCGAGTGTCGGAGAGGTATCTCTGGGCCCTCTCGGTAATGCACATCATAATAAGCCTTTCAAGCAAATGACTAATGAGTTAGTCACGAGATGATGTAATACGGAACGAGTAAAGAGACTTGTCGGTAATGAGATTGAACTAGGTATAGAGATACCGACGATCGAATCTCGGGCAAGTAACATACCGATGACAAAAGGAACAACGTATGTTGTTATGCGGTTTGACCGATAAAGATCTTCGTAGAATATGTAGGAACCAATATGAGCATCCAGGTTCCGCTATTGGTTATTGACCGGAGATGAGTCTCGGTCATGTCTACATAGTTCTCGAACCCGTAGGGTCCGCACGCTTAACGTTTGATGACGATCGGTATTATGAGTTTATGAGTTTTGATGTATCGAAGGTAGTTCGGAGTTTGGGATGAGATCACGGACATGACGGGGAGTCTCGGAATGTCTGAGACATAAATATTGATATATTGGACGACTATATTCGGACACCGGAAGTGTTCCGAAAAAGTTTCGGATTTAACCGGATTGCCGGAGGGGGTTACCGGAACCCCCCACGAGGGGGATGGTCCATAGTGGGCCTTGAGGAAAGAAGAGAGGCAGCCCATAGAGGCTGGCCGGCGCCCCACCAGGGAATCCTAGTTGTACTAGGATTGGGGGGCACCACCTCTCCCTCTCCTTCCTTTCCCCCTCTTCCTTCTTGGTGGACTCCTACTAGGAATAGGATTGCAATCCTATTCCTAGTAGGATTGCCTCCCTGGCGCGCCATAGAAGGGCTGGCCGGCCCCTCCCCTTGCTCCTTTATATACGCGGGCAGGGGGGCACCCTAGAACACACAAGTTGATCAGTTGATCTCTCCCAACCGTGTGCAGTGCTCCCCTCCACAGAAACACACCTTGGTTATACCGTTGCAGTGCTTAGGCGAAGCCCTGCGCCGGTAACTTCATCATATCCGTCACCACGCCGTCGTGCTGACGAAACTCTCCCGTGAATCTCAACTGGATCAAGAGCTCGTGGGACGTCATCAAGCTGAACGTGTGCTGAACGCGGAGGTGCCGTACGTTCGGTACTTGATTGGTTGGATCGCGAAGAAGTTCGACTACATCAACCACGTCACTAGACGCTTCCGCTCCCGGTCTACGAGGGTACGTAGACACACTCTTCCCCTCGTTGCTATGCATCTAGTAGATAGATCTTGCGTGATCATAGGAAAATTTTGAAAATACTACGTTCCCCAACAGTCCACTCACACACTCAAGAGCTTCACAATTATCTAACTTTTGTGGGCATTTTGCTTTTGTCTCTATCACAGAGCCCATCAAAGTTGATGAGGCATTTCTGGAACCTGAGTGGATTCAAGCTATGCAAGATGAATTGTATCAATTCGAGCTCAACCATGTGTGGGAACTCGTCAAGCGACCAGATCCTCGGAAGCACAATATCATCGGCACCAAGTGGATCTATCGAAACAAGCAAGATGAAAATGGCCTTGTGGTGAGGAATAAGGCTCGTCTCGTAGCTCAAGGCTACACATAGGTTGAAGGAATTGACTTCGATGAAACATTTGCTCCTCTTGCTAGACTTGAAGCTATTCACATATTACTTGCTTATGCTAACCATCATAATATCATCTTATATCAAATGGATGTGAAAAGTGCATTCCTCAATGGTAATCTTGAGGAAGAAGTATATGTTGCTCAACCCCCAGGTTTTGAAGATCCTAAATATCCTGACAAAGTCTTCAAACCCAACAAGGCCCTCTATGGCCTCAAGCAGGCCCCTCGGGCGTGGTATAATACTTTGAAGGAATTCCTCACGAAGAAAGGCTTCAAATCCGGTTCACTTGACCCAACTCTTTTCACTAAATCATATGATGATGAATTATTTGTGTGTTAAATCTATGTGGATGATATTATCTTTGGTTGTACTGATGAACGTTACAGTGATGAATTTGGCTACATGATGCATGAAGAATATCAAATGCCCATGATGGGATGGCTGAAATTCTTCCTAGGCCTTCAAATTCGTCAACAACGCAATGGCATCTTCATATCTCAAGAGAAATACCTCAAGGATGTTCCGAGGAAATTCGGCATGCAAGATTGCAAAGGCGTCAAAATCCCTATGCCCACAAATGGCGAACTGTGCACAGATAAAAATGGTAAAGATTTCGATCAAAAGGTATATCGCTCCATGATTGGCTCTTTAATGTATCTATGTGCATCTAGGCCAGATATTATGCATAGTGTTTGCATGTGTGCCCGATTTCAAGCTACACTGAAGGAATCACACCATAAGGCTGTGAAGCATATTATTCGATATCTAGCTCACACTCCAACACTTGGACTATGGTATCCCAAGGGCTCTGATTTTGATCTCATTGGATATTATGACTCTGATTATGCTGGTGATCGAGTGGATCACAAGTCTACATCAGGCACATGCCATTTCCTGGATGATCCTTAGTATGTTGGTCCTCGAAGAAGCATAACTGTGTATCACTCTCCACTGCTGAAGCTGAGTACATAGATGCTGGGTCATGCTGTGCTCAATTACTGTGGATGAAGCAAACCCTCAAAGACTATGGCGTCAACATGAAGAATGTGCCCCTCTATTGTGACAATGAGAGTGCCATCAAGATTGCTCACAACCCGGTTCAGCACTCGAAGACAAAGCACATGCAGATCCGTCATATTTTCTTTGTGATCATGTCTTCAAGGGCGACATTTCCATCTACCATGTGAAGACTGAAGATCAGCTGGCAGATATTTTCACTAAGCCCTTGGATGAGAACAGATTTTGCAAGTTGCGGTGTGAGCTAAATATCTTAAAATCTTTGAATTTTCTTTGAATGGACACACATCCTAACACTTATGCAAAATTGATGACTTTGATGCGCAACACACGAAGTAATGTTTTTCTTCAATCGATGAAGACTAACCCTCTAAGTGTGAAGAAATTAATGAAGAAACTGATTCTCAGAGCCCTACGACAAATTGTACGCGGTGTCTGAAATCATCATTCTTATACGGTGGGTTACGCCACCACCCATAGTTGAGATTTGAGTTTTCCTTCAATTTTAAAATTCCTCAAGATTTGCAAATTCCTCAAATTTCTCTGATGTTCTTCATTGGCTATATATATATTGTTGAGTTTTTATGTCCTCTACAACATTCACTTATTGCTAATTCTTCAAGTTAACCTTTTCCTCTAAGTGAATGTGATTGGACCCTTCCCCTCTATGCTTAACTCAATCCAGTCTATTTACAATTTCTTCATATGCGTTCTATTTGAAACTTGTTCAAAATCTTCATTGTGTCCTTGATAGCTGAAGAATTTGTGAACACAAATCCAAAATTTTCGGCTTTTGCCGCTCAAATCCTTCTACATCCCACGATGGATTAAGCAACTCACCCACGATCCCCACTATCTTTACTCCTCAGAACATGGGTGACACGTGTCGCTAGGATAGCAAAGGGCAGGGGCACGTTCATCCAATTTCTTCGGACGAGCGGTTTTTCACCATTGGCTATAAATAACCCTCCCCTTCAAAGTGCCTCATTTACTCCACTCGACGTCTCCATCTCACTCGAGCTCATAGACCTAGCGCCGCCGCTACTTTCATCGACGCCGGTGAGGAAGAGCTTCACTGTCTCGACCTCTTCGTCGTCGTACTCGCGCCGACTGTGGAAATCTTCACTCCACCGCCACCGTAGCTGTCTCCTTCTGCCAAGCTAGGGTGAGGGAGATCTGGACCAACGAGCTTCACCATAGTTCATCTAGTTCGTCGTGTTCTTCACCGAGGGTAATTAAAATCTAATTTTACTACCCTTCTTTGATTCTCATGTTTTCACAATTTCTTCAAATGGCGTTTATTCTTAAACTCCCCACTACTTGAACACCTAAATCTGTCTGCTCTTGATTTGTTTCTCTAAGATGAGTTTTTCTTCATGATTCCTCAATTGTGTGGATTTACTAATCTATACAACTCTGGAACCTAAAGCAAGAACACTTAGTGAAAGTCTTCAAGACTCCCATGGTCAAATTCCTCAAACTTGATAATTTTGAAAAATTTCTGAGAACACATATGACCTCTCCAAATTCTTCGCACCTATACTCGGTTTACAGATACAAATGTCTACTACTAAATCTCTAGGTTCTCATTAACTTAACTCGTTTGCCGCATTCCTCGAAGAAAAGTTACATACTTCCTCGGAAATCTCAATTGTTCAAAATCCTCAAGTGAGGAAAATGACTGAAGGCAAGAGACCACAGAAGGGAGGGAAGAGACCTGAGACAAACACTGCTTTTGAGATCCCAGAAGACATCTATGCTGAATATTGCACACCAGATGAGTAAACTCATGGGAAAGAAAACAAGAATCAACGCAAAGTGCACATTCATAGGATTGAGAGAAGATGGGCCAAGGAGGAAAGGGAGTACCGATATGTGACTCCAAAGTACATGAAGAAATTCGCTGTAAACCCTCCATGCACAAGACCTCCTCTAGCACCAGGCCAAGTTGCAGATCCCTCAAGCGTCAGGCGTGGTGAGGAATTTCCAAAGGAATGGGCCAAGCGTCAGCTTCAACGCGCAGCTAGAGAAGCAGTGATGAAATTCAATGAAGACTCCGCTGCTGTTGCCTCTGCTGCTGAGGCCTCTGCTGGTAAGCCCAAGAAGGCCATGCCGAAGAAATCAGCCGTCAAGCCGCATTCCTCAACAGCAATGCCCTCAAGGCCAAGTTCCTCAAAGCCTTCCGGACATACTCCTCAGGCAACTTCCTCAAGGGCCGCCTCAGTTCCCTCTGTTGCTGCACAATCTTCAGCTACAGCTGCAAAATCCTCAACTCCTGTGCACCTTGCAACATGTCAGCGAACCGTTGGGTTCTCAATTGCTTCAGGAGCCTCTGCAAGTTCATCAGGTCCACCAAAATCTTCACCTGGTCTAATCGTGCTGAAAGTGAAGACCACTGCAGGCCATGGAAAGAGGCCAAGTCCTCAGAAAAAGGTGGCCTTTCAAGTTCCGTCCGATGACGATGAAGCTGATGATGAAGAACTTGCTGCTATCATCAGGAATAGGCAGATGAAGGCCGCTAGAGCCAATGACAGTTATGTGCCTCTTATGTTGGATCCGAAGAAGATCCTAGACTAGATTGATCTTTGGCATCAGAATCCCGACACTCCTCTCCCTGACATGAATCTCACACCTGGTCAAAGTCACATGTTGGCTGCTTTCATTGGCGAAGAGAAATGGAAGTTTGAACAAGCTAGAAGGGCAAAGAAAGATCAGTACAAGAAGCAACGTCTTCTGAAAAAAAACTTTGTGTCTCCTGAGGATCTTGTGAAACTACAATCAGAGATCAAAGACCTCAGTGAAGAATTTGACAGATACCGTGTTGATTGACTAGGAGCCAAATCCAGATTCATCAAGCTCTCCAAGTCACTCAAGCTTGGTGGTGATAGTTCCTCACAAGAACCAATTAATCTTGACGAGGAAACTCAAAGCGCAGCTGACAATGTCACTGCTGAAGATGCCGAACATGCCAGGACTGATGAAGAAATTCCAGTCGTTGAAGAAACTGCCAGGGCAACTTCCAATGTTGCGCCTGAAGAACTACACAGGGCTGCTGAAGAAGCTGAAGCAGTGCCCGAAGAAACTGAGAATGCCAGGGCGACTACAACAGTCGTGCCTGAAGAAGCTTAATGAATGTGATCGGCACCTCCTACAAAGTCTTCGCCTCTCAGGACTATCATACTTCCTTCTGCATCATAAGTGAAGAAGACAAAGGCTGAAGAGCCGTGAAGAAAAGGAAAGCATCCTCAACTGCAGAATCCTTAGCTCCCAAGAAAGTGAGGACTTTGTCAAGCTCAGTCACGGATCCCATTGATGTTGTTCCAATCTCCATTGTGCCATCAAAGGAGATTGTTTCCTTTGGTGAGGACTATCAAATTCCTAATGACAATGCTGAAGATGATCCTTCTACTACTTCTCCACAGCAGTTGGATGAAGAAATCAAAGTGGATGCTATCCCTTCAACTCCTCTGGTATCATCGCCCATGCCTCGGTTCACTGCAGAAGAGGCCGGCGTTGAGGAATTGGAAGAAGATGAGGATGTGGACATTGGGTCTAAAACACCAGTGCTCAATGATGATTATTGAGAGATGACTCATCCAAATTCCCCATTGACCACACCACTGCAGCAAGTTCCTCAGTCCCCTGTTCCAACTGAAGAAATTCAAATGGGCTCTGAATAACTTCACATCCCACTTCTATCCTTCCCCGAATAAGCTCCAGCTGCATCAGTTGAAGAACAAGCTCATCCCAAAGCTGCTGAAGAACCTGAAGCTCAAATTCCTCAAGCAGCAGTTCCAGAAGTCATAACTCAAGAGGCTGCAAAATCTTCATTATCAAATCTTCCGCCCAAGCAGAAGAACCCTCATGCTACAAATCAAAAGTTCAAGGCTGATGATTTCTTTGCTGAACACATATTCTTCACATAGTTCAATCCCTAAGACTCAGCAAGACTTCGCCACAAGCTGTTTTGGACTGCCACTCAGATGAACTTCTATTCTTCACTGCTTTTCAACAAGGATAAGGTATTTGAGCATCGTCAAATTCCTCATGTTGACATGGACTTCATACCTTGCTTTGAGCCTGTGCTAAATTTGCTTCATGAGTCTGGGCTTCTGAGCTTCTGTTCTGACATATGTGATTGGAATGAAGAGCTAATTCTTCAAATCTATGCAACCTTGCACCTGACTGGTAATGCTGCTGACATCAACTCATGGGTGCTGGACTGGATGACTGACAACACTCACTACAAAGCTCCGGCTTCTGAATTGCTTCATGCCATCCCAGTTCACCCTCCAGCTGAAGGCGCAAGATTGATATATGAGGAACCTGAACTTCCAAATCATCTGATGCAAGTGCTGATGAAGCCTTTGAAGGCTGGCAACCCTCCAAGAACAACCTTCCTAGTGAAGGATTTGCAATATGTGCCTAGGACAATTTATCGCATTCTCACCAAAACCCTCAGTCTGATCAAAGGCCACAACTATGAAGAAGAAGATGTTGTTGGCATCTTGAATAATCTACTATTCAATATCGTGCATGGGATTCCCATCAACTATCATGATTTCTTCATGAGGACTTTGGCAAATGTTGCACCGTCACCTTCTGAATTGAAGCCTTATGCTCCCTGGATTATGAGATTCATCAGAACAATGTCTTCAACTGCATACAAGGCTGACTTTCAGAATCATCTCAGCTATCTGCCTCCACTTGAAGTCCTCAAACGGAAAATTTCCTCAGTTGAAGGAAAAGGCAAAGCTGCAATCATTGATGAAGGAACTCGTCCCTTGGATGGGTAGATTCGCAAAGCTGTATCCTATTCCACCAATGATGATTCTGCAACTCAAGACACTACCGAAAATGCTTCAAAGCATATTCCTCAAGCTACTGTTCCTCGTGTGATGACCGATCGTGAGATTCTCCTTAGTTTGCATCAGAAAGTTGATAGAAATCACAAGTGGGTCAAGCGCCAGTTTGCTGCAATTCTTGAAAACATGACTGTCACTCAGAACACTTTGAAGAAGAATCACTACTATGCGCATGAGATCTTCAACCGCACTTCGGCTATTCTTTCACATCACTTCAATGCTAAAGAACTCAAGGAAATGGAATTGGAACAGGACTTTGACTGGTCTCAGCCACCTTCGAAGAAATTCAAGAAGGTCAAAGTTCCTCAACTGGTCACAAGCTCATTTTCTTCATCGCGCGCGACGGATTCAGCTAAAGACTTGGACGACACTGCGACAGGCCCTACATCAACGGATGACCCCAACAACGCTGGCGCTCCTCCGTCAACATTGTGATGATATTCTTCAGGGGCGTTAGTCCTCATTTTTCATCCCTTTTGGTCATTTGATGACAAAGGGGGAGAAATTTGAGTTAGTCTTCAAGCGGGTCTCTATTATGGGCTATTTTTTCCGTTAAGTTACAACTCCCGTTCTTCTGAAGTGTTTGCTCTCATGAGTTGTAAACTTAAGTCCTATGGTTGTCTGACACTTTTCAAACTGCTTTCTGCATACTTATTTCCTCAATACCTTAATGCACGCATGCTGAAGTTCGTCAGACACCATATTTCATCATGCATTTCAAATTCTTCATATCATATGTTAAATTTGTGTATGAATTACAAGATATAGGGGGGGAGATCTCCATGATATTACTCTACAATGTGCATCTGCTAACTCAAGCAAATTCCTTAAAAGTGCACATCTTCACGGGGAGTTCTTCTATATCTTGTAATAAATTCCTCAAAATCAGTTGTTACACTTCATATGTTTATCCCCGTTGAAAACTTAACCTATTTGTCATCAATCACCAAAAAGGGGGAGATTGTAAGTGCATCTAGTGCCCCTTAGTGATTTTGGTGTATTGAAAACTTATAGGTTAAGGGCTTAATGTGTTTTTGAGTGTACACATGTATTAAGACTCTATGAGGAGTTTGATGTTTATGTTGAAAGTCAACCCCTAAAAATGTATGTCTTCAGTCGAAGACTTTGGTTTTCTTGAAGACTTTGAAAGTGAGGAAATTGGTGTGACCTTGAAGACTTGGATATTCATGCGAGGATTATGAAGCGTGAAGACTTTTGTTTTCGTAGTTTCATTTTCTCTTTCTTGAGTCATAGGAAACACCGTACTATTAAAGGGGGTCGAGGTAAAACTAAGGAAACATATTTCCAAGTGATGCTCAACTCAAATCCTACACTACCCAATCCTTTCGAGTGAAGCCATTGGAAATCTCATACAGTTCAGTCAATTTCTTCAGTGACAGAGACGAAGTTCTTCTGGTCTCTGAGGAATTTGTTCTGACTGAGAAGTTAGGAATTCACCAGTGCGGATTGCCTACAAATGAGGAACATGATAGCCCTGAGGAATTTGAGAGCTCAATTTCCGACCATTGCTGTGCTATGCGCCAGCTGTCCCAAAATATCTTATCCACCTAATGGTCATATCATTTAAGGGCATTTATGTCTTATCATGTCGGGATGCTCCCTAGGCTATAAATAGCTGTCTCCTACAACCACTTGCTGGTTGGCTGCTCCGAGAGAAACTGACACTTGTCATAAGGGCAACCCATCCTCCGAGGACTTTGAGCGAAAATCATCAAGTGAGGAAAAACCCCAAACCCAAACACCTAAAACCCAAAAGTGATTGAGCATCACTGAAGAGAGTGTTCCTGTGTGGAACCGACGCTTGTTACCTTTGAAGACTATGATCTTCCAGACGGTTAGGGGTCAATGGTCTAGAGCATCCAAAAGGAATTGTGGATCGCCGGGTGACCAAGTTTATGAAGGTTTGGAAGTCACCTGTGAAGACTTACTATGAGTGATTGGGCGAGGTCTGTGTGACCTTAGCTCAAGGTGAATACAGTGAGGACTTGGTGTCTTGGACTGTGTGTCCAGGACTAGGTGTTCGGGACTATGTGTCCTCAGGTTTAAATACCTAGCCGCCGTAACCAGATGTACAACTGTCACAGCAGTTGGAACTGGTCTAACAAATCATTGTCTTCATCAAGCCTACTGGTTCTATTTCCTTAACTCTTTCATTTACTCATTCATGTGTTGATGAACTTGTTTTGTACTGTTTGAAGACTTTGATTGAAGACTTTCTCAATTTCCTCAACCCAATTTATCCAGTCTTCGGTTCTCAACCTGCTTATCCTGTTTACACGCTACTTGTACTCTGTGCTTATTTTCATTTCATCATGATGACCATGCTACTGTATTGTTATGCTTGCACCTGAGTATCTATTCCACTACTAAGTAGTTCGTTGCTTAGGAAATTCCTCAGCTAGAAATTCCTCAGGGACGAATTTGTAAATTCGCCTATTCACCCCCCTCTAGTCGATATAACGCACTTACACCACCAAGCTATAAAGGCTTTTTGATGAACTATAATATGCAAGGGATGGAGAAGACAATTCCCGAGCTCTTTGCAATGCTCAAAGCTGTGCAGGTAGAAATCAAAAAGGAGCATCAAGTGTTGATGGTTAACAAGACCACTAGTTTCAAGAAAAAGGGCAAGGGAAAGAAGGGGAACTTCAAGAAGAATAGCAAGCCAGTTTCTACTCCCGGGAAGAAACCCAAGTATGGAGCCAATCCTGAAACTGAGTGCTTCTACTGCAAAGGGACTGGTCATTGGAAGCGGAACTACCCCAAGTATTTGGAGGATAAGAAGGATGGCAAAGTGAACAAAGGTATATTTTATATACATGTTATTGATGTATACCTTACTAATGCTCGTAGTAGCGCCTGAGTATTTGATACTGGTCCGGTTGCTCATATTTGTAACTCGAAACAGGGGCTACAGGTTAAACGAAGATTGGCTAAGGACGAGGTGACGATGCGCGTGGGAAATGGTTCCAAAGTCGATGTGATCGCCATCGACACGCTACCTCTACATCTACTTTCGGGATTAGTTTTAGACCTAAATAATTGTTATTTGGTGCCAGCGTTGAGCATGAAAATTATATCTGGATCTTGTTTGTTGCGAGACGGTTATTCATTTAAATCATAGAATAATTGTTCTTCTATTTATATGAGTAATATCTTTTATGGTCATGCACCCTTGATAAGTGGTCTATTTTTGTTGAATCTCGATCGTAGTGATACACACATTCATAATATTGATGCCAAAAGATATAAAGTTGATAATGATAGTGCAACATATTTGTGGCATCGCCGTTTAGGTCATATTGGTGTAAAGCGCATGAAGAAACTCCATGCAGATGGACTTTTGGAATCACTTGATTATGAATCATTTGATACTTGCGAACCATGCCTCATGGGCAAGATGACTAAAACTCCGTTCTCCGAAACAATTGAGCGAGCAACTGACTTATTGGAAATAATACATACCGATGTATGCGGTCCAATGAGTGTTCAGGCTCGCGGTGGGTATCGATATTTTCTGACCTTCACAGATGATTTGAGCAAATATGGGTATATCTACTTAATGAAACATAATTCTGAAACATCTGAAAAGTTCAAAGAATTTCAGAGTGAAGTAGAGAATCATCATAACAAGAAAATAAAGTTTCTACAATCTGATCATGGAGGCAAATATTCCAGTTATGAGTTTGGTCTTCATTTGAAACAATATGGAATAGTTTCGCAACTCACGCCACCTAGAACACCACAGCGTAATGCTGTGTCCGAACGTCGTAACCATACTTTATTAGACAGGGTGCGATCAATGATGTCTCTTACCGATTTACCACTATCGTTTTAGGGTTATGCATTAGAGACAACTGCATTCACGTTAAATAGGGAACCATCTAAATCCGTTGAGACGACAACATATGAACTGTGGTTTAGCAAGAAACCTAAACTGTCGTTTCTTAAAGTTTGGGGTTGCGATGCTTATGTGAAAAGGCTTCAGCCTGATAAGCTCAAACCCAAATCGGAGAAGTGCGTCTTCATAGGATACCCAAAAGAAACTATTGGGTATACCTTCTATCACAGATTCGAAGGCAAGATTTTTGTTGCTAAGAATGGATCCTTTCTAGCGAAGGAGGTTCTCTCGAAAGAAGTGAGTGGGAGGAAAGTTGAACTTGATGAGGTAATTGTACCGTCTCTCGAATTGGAGAATGGATCATCACAGAAAATTGTTCCCGTGATGCCTACACTAATTAGTGAGGAAGCTAATGATGATGATCATGAGACTTCAGATCAAGTTATTACCGAACCTCATAGGTCAATCAGAGTACGTTCCGCACCAGACTGGTATGGTAATCCTATTCTCGAAGTCATGTTACTATACCATGACGAACCTATGAATTATGAGGACGCGATGATTAGCCCAGATGTGTGCAAAATGGTTTGAGGCCATGAAATCTGAGATGGGATCCATGTATGAGAACAAAATGTGGACTTTGGTTGACTTGCCTGATGATCGGCAAGCCATTGAAAATAAATGGATCTTTAAGAAGACTGACGCCGATGGTAATGTTACTGTCTACAAAGCTCGACTTGTTGTGAAAGGTTTTCGACAAGTTCAAGGAGTTGACTACGACGAGACCTTCTCACCCGTAGCGATGCTTAAGTCCGTCTGTCTCATGTTAGTAATTGCCGCATTTTATGATTATGTAATCTGGCAAATGGATGTCAAAACTGCATTCCTTAATGGATTTCTCATAGAAGAGTTGTATATGATGCAACTAGAAGGTTTTGTCGATCCTAAAGGTGCTAACAAAGTGTGCAAGCTCCAGCGGTCCATCTATGGACTGGTGCAAGCATCTCGGAGTTGGAATATACGCTTTGATGAGGTGATCAAAGCATATGGTTTTATACAGACTTTTGGAGAAGCATGTATTTACAAGAAAGTGAGTGGGGGCTCTGTAGCATTTCTGAATCATATGTGGATGACATATTGTTGATTGGAAATGATGTAGAATTTCTAGATAGCAAAAAAGGATACTTGAATAAGAACTTTTCAATGAAAGACCTCGGTGAAGCTTCTTATATATTGGGCATCAAGATCTATAGAGATAGATCAAGACGCTTAATTGGACTTTCACAAAGCACATACCTTGATAAAGTTTTGAAGAAGTTCAAAATGGACCAGTCAAAGAAAGGGTTCTTGCCTGTGTTACAAGGCGTGAAGTTGAGTCAGACTCAATGCCCGACCACTGCAGAAGATAAAGAGGAAATAAAAGTCATTCCCTATGCTTCAGCCATAGGTTCTATCAAATATGCAATGCTGTGTACCAGACCTTATGTGTGCCTTTCTATAAGTTTAGCAGGGAGGTACCAAAGTAATCCAGGAGTGGATCACTGGACAGCAGTTAAGAACATCCTGAAATACCTGAAAAGGACTAAGGATATGTTTCTCATTTACGGAGGTGACAAAGAGCTTGTCGTAAATGGTTACGTCGATGCAAGCTTTGACACTGATTGGGATGTTTCTAACTCGCAAACCGGATACGTATCTATATTGAATGGTGGAGCTGTCAGTCGATGCAGTTCCAAGCAAAGCGTCGTGGTGGGATATACGTGTGAAGAGGAGTACATAGCTGCTTCAGAAGGAGCAAATGAAGGAGTCTGGATGAAGGAGATCATATCCGATCTAGGTGTAATACCTTGTGCATCGGGTCCAATGAAAATATTTTGTGACAACACTGGAGCAATTGCCTTGGCGAAGGAATCCAGGTTTCACAAGAGAACCAAGCACATCAAGAGATGCTTCAACTCTATCCGCGATCAAGTCAAGGAGGGAGATATAGAGATTTGTAAAATACATACGGATCTGAATGTTGCAGACCCATTGACTAAGCCTCTTCCACGAGCAAAACATGTTCAGCACCAAGACTCCATGGGTGTGAGAATCATTACTATGTAATCTAGATTATTAACTTTAGTGCAAGTGGGAGACTGAAGGAAATATGCCCTAGAGGCAATAATAAAGTTGTTATTTATATTTCCTTGTATATCATGATAAATGTCCTTTATTCATGCTAGAATTGTATTAACCAGAAACTTGATACATGTGTGAGTACATAGACGAGATACAATGTCCCTAGTAAAGCCTCTACTAGACTAGCTCATTAATCAAAGATGGTTGTGTTTCCTAACCATAGACATGTGTTGTCATTTGATTAATGGGATCACATCATTAGGAGAATGATGTGATGGACAAGACCCATCCGTGAGCTTAGCATATTGATCATTTAGTTTTATTGCTATTGCTTTCTTCATGACTTATACATGTTCCTCTGACTATGACATTATGCAACTCCTGAATACCGGACGAACACCTTGTGTGCTATCAAACGTCACAACATAATTGAGTGATTATAAAGATGCTCTATAGGTGTCTCCGAAGGTGTTTGTGGGGTTGGCATAGATCGAGATTAGGATTTGTCACTCCGAGCATCGAAGAGGTATCTCTGGGCCCTCTCAGTGATGCTCATCACTATAAGCGTTGGAAGCAATGTGACTAATGAGTTAGTTGTGGGATGATGCATTACGGAATGAGAAAAGAGACTTGCCGGTAACGAGGTTGAACTAGGTATGTTGATACCGACGATCGAATCTCGGGTAAGTAACATACCGATGACAAAGGGAACAACGTATGTTGTTATGCAATTTGACCGATAAAGATCTTCATAGAATATGTAGGAGCCAATATGAGCATCCAGGTTCCGCTATTGGTTATTGACCAAAGATGTGTCTCAGTCATGTCTACATAGTTCTCTAACCCGTAGGGTCCGCACGCTTAACGTTCGATGACGATTTGTATTGTGAGTTATGTTTTTTTGTGACCGGAGTTTTTTCGGAGTCCCGGATGAGATCACGGACATGACGAGGAGTCTCGAAATGGTCAAGAGGTAAAGATTCATATATTGCAAGGTTATATTCGGACATCAGAATGGTACCGAGTGATTCGAGTTTTTTTCCGGGAGTACCGAGGGGTTACTGGAACCCCCTGGGGAAGTTATTGGGCCTTATTGGGCCATAGGGGAGAAGAGGAGGCATGCCAAGGGAGGAGGCGCGCGCCCTCCGGATGGAGTCCGAATTGGACTAGGGGAGGGAGCGGCGCCCCCTTGCCCTTTCCTACTCCCTCTCCCTTTCCCTCTTTCCCACTCCGAAAAACAAAATGGGAATTTTACTAGGACTTGGGAGTCCTAGTAGGACTCCCCACACTTGGTGTGCCCCTAGGGGCCGGACTCCTCCTCGCCTCCTTTATATACGTAGGCGGGGGAACCCCAAAGACACACCAAGATTTGTCTTAGCCGTGTGCGGTGCCTCCCTCCACAGTTTACTCCTCCGGTCATAGCGTTGTAGTGCTTAGGCGAAGCCCTGCGCGGATCACATCACCAACACCGTCGCCATGCGATCGTGCTGACGGAACTCTCCCTCAACCCTCTACTGGATCAAGAGTTTGAGGGACCTCATCGAGCTGAACACGGAGGAGTCGTACGTTCGGTACTTGGATCGGTTGGATTGTGAAGACGTTCGACTACATCAACCACGTTAACATAACGCTTCCGCTTTCGGTCTACGAGGGTACGTAGACACACTCTTCCCGTATCGTTGCTATGCATCTCCTAGATGGATCTTGCGTGAGCGTATGAATTATTTTGAAATTGCATGCTACATAACCCAACACTGCAACTCAAGTCCACCGGAAATGAAACGAAGGAAACTACACCGTCTTCACTATAAAAACCGGGGGGTAGTAATCGTCTCGTGCCATATGAATGAACATCTGAAATGCTCGATGCACACGATTAGTCCGCAAAATCATTGTCATCAATCACCAAAACCACTGAGAGAGAAATATGTCCTAACAATATGCCCCTTTTTGGTGGATTGATGACAATACGTTATTTGCACAGAGATATAACAAAAGAATAAGCAAACCCCAAAATCTACAAAATATAGACGGGCTCCCCCTAAATGTGTGCACTTATTTAAGTATGCTTTTGGAATGCAAAGCACACACACTAGGATCAACACCCCCCCCTATATTTTATTGACCGGTAACACTTGCATCTAATATATTAGAGAGGAGTAAACTAGGATGCAAGAAGTAGCATGTGAGCATAAAGGTAGGACATAAGTTTAAGCATGAAACTCACATACTAACAAATAACTTCGACAACATAAGGATAATGATAAGATAGCATATGTCTCACACCATATGATACGGTAACCATGTCTCACAAGTTCAAACCAAACAAAGCAAACGAACGATAAAAGAGTTCACAAGAGAAATAAAAGGCAAAGCAAATAAGATGCAACTCGTGACTCACCAAAACCCCAAATCCCCCAGACTCTCTCCCCCTTTGGCATCAAGACACCAAAATGGCAAAGAGTGCTATGACGGACACAAGTGATAGAAACGCCGGATATCCCCAACATCACAGCTCCGCGTGATCACTCGCGCCTTCGTCATCAGCAGCAGCAGCCGGCTGGTCGGTCTCAGGATCCGTCCAAGGACAATGTTGAGAGATCCACTCCTCCTTGTCAGTGAGCTTGCTCTCTGACCCACTCACAACCATTGCCTCGAGTTGACACATAAGAATCTTGTGACGGCTGCATGAGTTCTTCTCCGACACATGTGCCATGTACTGCCCATGTGACTCCATACATAATAACTTCTTCATCTTCCACTTGAGCTTCTTAGCCCAAGATGGCTCCCCTCAAGACGTCTCATAATCCGTCTCCTCATCCTCATCAGCCTCAACCTTATCATCGCCCAAAGGAGCCTCCGAATCCGGAAGAGGAGTGCCCCAGTTCTCCTTCTGTGTCAGTCGAACAACCTCATGAGAGATCAAGTCACCGGTCAGAAACATGTCATCAGGATAGGTGTATGCCCATGCATTCTCGGTTAGGAACATCAGGAAAGGGCCATACATGGGACACTTGCGCTCAGTGATGGCAGAGAGGAGCTCTGACCACAAGACATGAGACACATCCAAAGACTCGCCCGTGTTTGCATCCTTCTCATGCTGACAGAAGAGCAACATATTCACCAGATAGGAATGTACATGATCCAAGTTCCAAATCCTAGGGAAAAGAGTGTGTCTGAAGATGCGATAAAAAATGTCCAGAAATGGAAACAACTCATATGTCTTCTTCTTAGTGACAGGAGAAATCTTCACCGTGCTATAGGGCCAAAGAGCAGACTTGTGAGTAGAAGCGGTCTCCTTGTGGAGGCGAAAGCCAACCGGGTTGTCAAGCCCCTTGTCCTCATATCCCAAAAGTTCCATGAAAGCCTTCCACTTGACTGAGAGAAGTTTGCCATTAGTCATCCACGTCATAGTCCTTTCCTCATGAATGCCTAGGCGAACCGTGGCATAGAACTGAGCCACAGTGTCAACATCAAAATCCTTGTTGAACTCCATGACCTTGAGAATGTTTAGCTGAGCACATATATCAAGAGCCTCTCCAAAGTAGGCACAGTCCCGCTCCAAATAAGGAATGTCAATGGATCGGACACTAACAAAGAGATTCTTCTTAGCCTTGAAAACATCAAAGTAGATAAAGCATTGCATCTTGTTCGAGAAGGGGCGGTTGATAAGAGCAGGATCTTGAGGTTGGGTATATAGATTGCGGTGATGAGCCACACATAACTCCTTGGCAGACATCTCTGTCACGGACTTGTCCCTCGGCTTTGTCATGCTAGCAACTTGCTTGGTGGCTTGCTTGGGCTGCATAGGTTGAGCACTGGAGGATCCACCAGTCTCCTCAGAAGTGCGATAGAGCTTAGAGCCCCCAGGACGACCAGGGTTTTTACGACGAGCTTGATTCCCAACATGGCCATCACCTAGAACCCACAAAATAACGTGAGTGAAAGCAGGCGTAAATCATTGCATAAGCCAACAAAAAAGAAATTGAAATGGATCAAGGGTTGGTGCGAGAAAAGAGGAAGTGGACATCCTGAGTGGTAGTACCGTCCCCAGGCAGCGGTAGTATCGCTCCGAAGGAGCGGTAGTACTCCCCGAGGCGGAGATCAATGGGGCTGGCCACTGCCGCTGTTACATATGATACTACTAGGGGTGCCGAATTCAAAATTTCTCCTACCAAACTTCAATCCACCTAGTCTAGCTATCTTCTACGCCCTACTCAAGCCGCGTTTTGGCCAAAAATCAATGAATACCACAAATATTCCCCTAAAGCCTAGATTCAAAGAATAGAACAATAGGAGAGGAAAACAGAGGCAACACCGGCATCCATGGCAAGAGGATAAGGTGCACAATGATTTCACAGGAAGGAATCACAGAAGACGGCACGGAAAAGGCGGCCCGGTGGTGGCCTTGCACGGCGTGTTCATCGTCTGAGAGAGAGAGAGAGAGATAAGACGAGGGAGAGAGAGGTGAATGGGTATGGGGGAGTGGGAACTCCCCCCGCCCGCCTCATAACCCCCAGATCCCGCCTCAGAGCAGTAGTACCGCTCGAAGAAGCGGTAGTACCGCCCTAGTACTACACAACAGCAGGAGGCTAGGTAGTACCGCTCAAAGTGATAGTAACGCCCAGCCCCAGCGGTAGTGCCGCGCAGGCAACAACAAACACAACCAAGGGAAAATGAAGATGCTTATGCAAAAAAAGTGTCAAATACCGGTAAGTAGAGAGAGCTACTCCAAGAGCAAAAGACCAACAAACACGAAAAGCAAACTTGAAGCGACTCAAAGCACAAACAAAGTCCTTCACGACTAGATATTATCAAGGGAAACCAAATACCTTTCAAGAAGAGGTCGGTGGCCGAAGCCACCTATGCTTGAGTCAATTGGTATGACACCGCGAAGATATTAACCTTGGTCCCATGACCAAACCTCATATTTCAAGCACAAATACCATCAAAACATGGTCAATGTGAAAGACTTGATTGATTTATGCATAATGCGGCGAGGGAGAGTTCATTGAGAGAACAACACCCCCTATGTCCATGCCTACATCTAGAACAAGATAAAATGATGAGTGCAATGGGGAGTGCCTAGATTCAAGCCACATTGCTCGAATCAATGATATTTAGCTCATGCCTTAACTCACGAAATATTGCTTTATCTAGAGGCTTGGTGAAATATCCGCTATTTGCTCTTGAGTGTTGATGTAGATGATCTCAATATCTCCATGCTCGATGTGACCCCGAATGAAACGATGACGAATCTCAATGTGCTTCGTATTGCTATATTGCACCGGATTGAGAGAGATCTTGATAGCACTTTCATTGTCACATAGATGATGCACTTTGTCATAAGTGATACCGTAGTCCTTTAAAGTTTGCCTCATCCATAGCAATTGTGCACAATAATTTGCGGCGGCTACATACTCGACTTCAATGGAGGAGAAAGACACACAATTTTGCTTCTTCGAAGACCAACTCACCAAAGAGCGAGCAAGGAATTGGCACCCTCCGTAAGTTGACTTCCTTTACACACAATCCCCCGCCCAATCCGAGTCCGACTAACCCATGAGATCAAAGCTTGCTCCTTTGGGGTACCATAAGCCAAAGTTTGTGGTATGAGCCATATATCAAAAAAATTCGCTGACTGCCACATAGTGAATTTCCTTAGGTGCGGCTTGAAACCATGCACAAATTCCCACACTCAACAAGATATCGGTCTAGATGCACAAAGGTAAAGCAAGGATCCAATCATGGAGCGGTGTACCTTTTGATCCACCCACTGGTACGCGTCGGTGTTATGCAAACGGTTCTTTCTGTGACGGTGTTCGGAACCCTCGCCAAGTGAGTGACTGCGATAGGGGGGGTCTTCCCACACGACCCAGAAACCATCGGGGATATGCCCTCCTGGCACACACGCTCGGCAAAATGAGGTCATGTGCGACCGACGAGCACTCAAATACAGTTATACATACAATAGTGCTAAAAAATACAATTATACAAGCGAAATCGTTTCCAGTCGTAAGTCCATCCCACACAGTAAGTCCCCGCTAAAGGTTCCCATTTGTATGTACATCCCACATAGTCGCTCCAAGGAAAACGTTTCCGTTCGCAGGTACATCACACACAATTTCCCCCATTAAATCGTTTATGATAGCATTGCCATTGCACACGATATTAACAATTTTATCGTTTGCGTTATTGAATGCATCACACACGGTGCATAGAAGAAACTGTGTGGCAAAGGCTGTCCATCACACACAGTTTTTATGTGGTAAACGTTTGCGCAAGGTGGCCTAACGCAAGCAGTTTTTGAGAGGATGTCGTGTCTGATTGTGTGTGCAGTGGAGATTGATCGCACATGTAGTGAATCCTAGAAACATGTCTGATGTCCACGTCTATCACAGACATTTCACTTTCGAAAACTGTGTGCAGTGTAGTCCCTAATTTAAAAATCACATCTTTTTAATTTTGAATTTGAAAGTAGGCAATCACTTATTGAAGGAAATATGCCCTAGAGGCAATAATTAAGTTGTTATTTATATTTCCTTATATCATGATAAATGTTTATTATTCATGCTAGAATTGTATTAACCGGAAACTTAGTACATGTGTGAATACATAGACAAAACAGAGTGTCCCTAGTATGCCTCTACTAGACTAGCTCATTGATCAAAGATGGTTATGTTTCTTAGCCATAGACATGAGTTGTCATTTGATCAACGGGATCACATCATTAGGAGAATGATGTGATGGACAAGACCCATCCGTTAGCATAGCACTATGATCGTTTAGTTTTACTGCTATTGCTTTCTTCATGACTTATACATGTTCCTATGACTATGAGATTATGCAACTCCCAAATACCGTAGGAACACCTTGTGTGCTATCAAACGTCACAACGTAACTGGGTGATCCTAAAGATGCTCTACAGGTGTCTCCGAAAGTATTCATGGTGTTAGCATAGATCAAGATTAGGATTTGTCACTCCGAGTGTCGGAGAGGTATCTCTGGGCCCTCTCGGTAACACACATCACAATAAGCCTTGCAAGCAAAAGACTAATGAGTTAGTCACGAGATGATGTGTTACGGAACGAGTAAAGAGACTTACCGGTAACGAGATTGAACTAGGTATGGAGATACCGACGATCGAATCTCGGGCAAGTAACATACCGATGACAAAAGGAACAACGTATGTTGTTATGCGGTTTTGACCGATAAAAGATCTTCGTAGAATATGTAGGAGCCAATATGAACATACAGGTTCCGATATTGGTTATTGACCGGAGATGAGTCTCGGTCATGTCTACATAGTTCTCATACCCGTAGGGTCCGCACGCTTAACGTTTGATGACGATCGGTATTATGAGTTTATGAGTTTTGATGTACCGAAGGTAGTTCGGAGTCCCGGATGAGATCACGGACATGACGAGGAGTCTCGGAATGTCCGAGACATAAAGATTGATATATTGGACGACTATATTCGGACACCGGAAGTGTTCCGGAAAAGTTTCAGATTTAACTGGATTGCCGGAGGGGGTTACCGGAACCCCCTACGAGGGGGGATGGTCCATAGTGGGCCTTGAGGAAAGGAGAGAGGCAGCCCATAGAGGCTGGCCGGCGCCCCACCTAGGGATCCTAGTTGGACTAGGATTGGGGGGGCGCCACCTCTCCCTCTTTTCCTTTCCCTCTCTTCCTTCTTGGTGGACTCCTACTAGGAATTGGATTGCAATCCTATTCCTAGTAGGATTGCCCTAGCCGCACCATAGGAGGCCGGCCAGCCGTCCCCTCTTGCTCCTTTATATACGGGGGCAGGGAGGCACCCAAAGACACACAAGTTGAATTGTTCCAGCCGTGTGCGGTGCCCCCCTCCACAGAAACGCACCTCAGTCATACCATCGCAGTACTTAGGAGAAGCCCTGTGCCGGTAAATACATCATATCCGTCACCACGCCGTCGTGCTGACGAAACTCTCCCGTGAAGCTCAACTGGATCAAGAGCTTGTGGGACGTCATCAAGCTGAACGTGTGCTGAACGCAGAGGTGCCGTACGTTCGGTGCTTGATCGGTTGAATCGCGAAGAAGTTCGACTACATCAACCGCGTCACTTGACGCTTCCGCTTCCGGTCTACGAGGGTACGTAGACACACTCTTCCCTCTCGTTGCTATGCATCTGGTAGATAGATCTTGCGTGATCGTAGGAAAATTTTAAAATACTACGTTCCCCAACAGTGGCATCATGAGCCAGGTCTATGCGTAGATGATATGCACGAGTAGAACACAATGAGTTGTGGGCGATACTAGTCATACTGCTTACCAGCATGTCATATTTTGCTTCGGCGGTATTGTGAGATGAAGCGGCCCGGACCGACATTACGCGTACGCTTACGCGAGACTGGTTTCACCGTTACGAGCACTCGTTGCTTAAAGGTGACTGGCGGGTGTCTGTCTCTCTCACTTTAGCTGAATCAAGTGTGGCTACGCCCGGTCCTTGTGAGGTTAAAACAGCACATACTTGACGAAACATCGTTGTGGTTTTTGTATGCGTAGGTAAGAATGGTTCTTGCTAAGCCCGTAGCAGCCACGTAAAACTTGCAAAAACAAAGTAGAGGATGTCTAACTTGTTTTTGCAGGGCATGTTGTGATGTGATATGGTCAAGACATGATGAGTTATACGGTTTTGTATGAGATGATCATGTTTTGTAATGTTATCGGCAACTGGCAGGAGCCATATGGTTGTCGCTTTATTGTATGAAATGCAATCGCCATGTAATTGCTTTACTTTATCACTAAGCGGTAGCGATAGTAGTAGAAGCAATAGTTGGCGAGACGACAACGATGCTACGATGGAGATCAAGGTGTCGCGCCGGTGACGAAGGTGATCATGACCGTGCTTTGGAGATGGAGATCAAAAGCACAAGATGATGATGGCCATATCATGTCACATATTTTGATTGCATATGATGTTTATCTTATTATGCTTCTTATTTTGCTTAGAACGACGGTAGCATTATAAGATGATCCCTTACAAAATTTCAAGGTACAAGTGTTCTCCCTGAGTATGCACCGTTGCGAAAGTTCGTCATGCCGAGACACCACGTGATGATCGGGTGTGATAAGCTCTACGTTCAAATACAACGGGTGTAAGCCAGTTTTGCACATGCAGAATACTCGGGTTAAACATGACGAGCCTAGCATATGCAGATATGGCCTCGGAACACTGGAGACCGAAAGGTCGAGCGTGAATCATATAGTAGATATGATCAACATAAGATGTTCACCATTGAAACTACTCCATCTCACGTGATGATCGGACATGGTTTAGTTGATTTGGATCACGTGATCATTTAGATGACCGGAGGGATGTCTATCTAAGTGGGAGTTCTTTAATTAATATGATTAAATTGAACTTTAATTTATCATGAACTTAGTCCTGGTAGTATTAGCATATCTATGTTGTAGATCAATAGCTCGCGATGTTGCTCCACGTTTATTTTTATATGTTCCTAGAGAAAACTAAGTTGAAAGATGTTAGTAGCAATGATGCGGAATTGTTCCATGATCTGAGGATTATCCTCATTGCTGCACAGAACAATTATGTCCTTGATGCACCGCTTGGTGACAGACCTATTGCAGGAGCAGATGCAGACGTTATGAACGTTTTGACAAAAGCTTGGTATGATGACTACTTGATAGTTTAAGTGCACCATGCTTTACGGCTTAGAACCGGGACTTCAAAAACGTTTTGAACGCCACGGACCATATAAGATGTTCCAAGAGTTGAAATTAGTATTTCATACTCATGCCCGTGTCGAGAGGTATAATACTTCTGACAGTACTTTGCCTACAAGATGGAGGAGAATAGCTCAACCAGTGAGCATGTGCTCAGATTTTCTGGGTACTACAATTACTTGAATCAAGTGGGAGTTAATCTTCCAGATAAGATAGTAATTGACAAAGTTCTCTAGTCACTATCACCAAGTTAGTAGAACTTCGTGATGAACTATAATATGCAAGGGATGACGAAAGAAATTCCCGAGCTCTTCGCGATGCTGAAATCGGCGAAGGTAGAAATCATGAAAAAGCATCAAGTGTTGATGGTTAACAAGACCACTTGTTTCAAGTAAAGGGCAAAGGGATAGAAGGGGAACTTCAAGAAGAATGACAAGCAAGTTGTCACTCCCATGAAGAAACCCAAAGCTAAACTCAAGCCTGAAACTAAGTGCTTCTACTGCAAAGGAAATGGTCACTGGAAGTGGAACTGCCCTAGATATTTGGCGGATAAGAAGGATGGCAAAGTGAACAAAGGTATATTTGATATACAGATTATTGATGTGTATTTTACTAGTGTTCATAGCAACCCCTCAGTATTTGATACTGGTTCAGTTGCTAAAGAGTAGTAACTCGAAATCTGAGTTGCATAATGAACATAAACTAGTTAAAGGTGAAGTGACGATGTGTGTTGGAAGTGGTTCCAAGATTGATATGATCATCATCACACACTCCCTATACTCTCGGGATTAGTGTTGAACCTAAATAAGTGTTATTTGATGTTTGTATTGAGCATGAATATGATTTGATCATGTTTATTGCAATACGGTTATTCATGTAAGATAGAGAATAATTGTTGTTCTGTTTACATGAATAAAACCTTCTATGGTCATACACCCAATGAAAATAGTTTGTTGGATCTCGATCGTGTGATACACATATTCATAATATTGAAACCAAAAGATGCAAGGTTAATAATGATAGTGCAACTTATTTGTGGCACTGTCGTTTAGGTCATATTGGTGTAAAGCGCATAAAGAAACTCCATAGTGATGGACTTTTGGAATCAGTTGAATATGAATCACTTGATGCTTGCGAACCATGCCTCATGGGCAAGATGACTAAAACTCCGTTCTCCGGAACAATGGAGCGAGCAACAGATTTGTTGGAAATCATACATACTGATGTATGCGGACCAATGAGTGTTGAAGCTCGCGGCAGGTATCGTTATTTTCTGACCTTCACTGATGATTTGAGCAGATATGGGTATATCTACTTAATGAAGCACAAGTCTGAAACATTTGAAAAGTTCAAAGAATTTCAAAGTGAAGTGGAGAATCATCGTAACAAGAAAATAAGAGTTTCTACGATATGATCGTAGAGGTAAAATATTTGAGTTAGCGAGTTTGGCCTTCAGTAAAAACAATGTGAAATAGTTTCACTACTCACGCCACCTGGAACACCACAGTGTAATGGTGTGTCCGAACGTCATAACCGTACTTTATTAGATATAGTGCGATCGATGATGTCTCTTACCGATCTATCACTATCGCTTTTGGGGTTATGCATTAGGGACAGCTACATTCACGTTAAATAGGGCACCATCTAAATCCGTGGAGATGACACTGTATGAACTGTGGTTTGACAAGAAACCTAAGCTGTCATTTCTTTAAGTTTGGGACTGCGATGCTTATGTGAAAAAGTTTCAACATGATAAGCTCGAACCCAAATCGGAGAAGTAAATCTTCATAGGATACCCAAAAGAAACTGTTGGGTACACCTTCTATCACAGATCCGAAGGCAAGGTCTTTGTTGCTAAGAGTGGATCCTTTCTAGAGAAGGAGTTTCTCTCGAAAGAAGTGAGTGGGAGGAAAGTAGAACTTGATGAGGTAATTGTACCTTCTCCCGAATTGGAAAGTGGAACATCACAGAAACTAGTTCCAGTGATTCCTACACCAATTAGTGAGGAAGCTAATGATGATGATCATGAAACTTCAGATCAAGTTTCTGCTGAACTTCGTAGATCAACCAGAGTTCGTTCCGCATCAGAGTGGTACGGCAACCCGGTTCTGGAAGTCATGTTACTGGACCATGATGAACCTACGAATTATGAGGAAGCAATGATGAGCCCAGATTCCACAAAATGGCCCGAGGCCATGAAATCTGAGATGGGATCCATGTATGAGAACAAAGTGTGGAATTTGGTTGACTTGCCCGATGATCGGCAAGCCATCGAAAATAAATGGATCTTCAAGAGGAAGACTGACGTTGACGGTAATGTTACTGTTTACAAAGCTCGACTTGTTGCGAAAGTTTTTCGACAAGTTCAAGGAGTTGACTACGATGAGACCTTCTCACCCGTAGTGATGCTTAAGTCTGTCCGAATCATGTTAGCAATTGCTGCATTTTATGAAATCTGGCAAATGGATAACAAAACTGCATTCTTTAATGGATTTATTAAAGAAGACTTGTATATGATGCAACCAGAAGGTTTTGTCAATCCTAAAGGTGCTAACAAAATGTGCAAGCTCCAGCGATCCATCTATGGACTGGTGCAAGCATCTCGGAGTTGGAATATATGCTTTGATAAGTTGATCAAAGGATATAGATTTATACAGACTTGCGGTGAAGCCTGTATTTACAAGAAGTGAGTGGGAGCACTACAACCTTTCTGATAAGTATATGTGAATGACATATTGTCGATCAGAAATGATGTAGAATTTTCTGGAAAGCATAAAGGAGTGTTTGAAAGGAGTTTTTTCAAAGAAAGACCATAGTGAAGCTGCTTACATATTGGGCATCAAGATCTATAGAGATAGATCAAGACGCTTGATAAGACTTTCGATGAGTACATACCTTGATAAGATTTTGAAGTAGTTCAAAATGGATCAGTCAAAGAAGGAGTTCTTGCCTGACTTGTAAGGTGTGAAGTTGAGTAAGACTCAAAGCCAGACCACGGCAGAAAAATATAGAGAGAATGAAAGTCATTCCCTATGCCTCAGCCATAGGTTCTATAAAGTATGCCATGCTGTGTACCAAACATGTTGTGTACCTTGCCATGAGTTTGTCAAGGGGATACAATAGTGATCCAGGAGTAAGATCACTGTACAGCTGTCAAAATTATCCTTAGTAACTGGATGACTAAGGAAATGTTTCTCGATTATGGAGGTGATAAAGAGTTCGTCGTAAAGGGTTACGCCGATGCAAGCTTTGACACTAAATCCAGATGACTCTAAGTATCAATCTGGATGCGTATTGAAAGTGGGAGCAATTAGCTAGAGTAGCTCTATGCAGAGCATTGTAGACATAGAAATTTGCGAAATACATACGGATCTGAATGTGACAGACCCGTTGACTAAACTTCTCTCACAAGCAAAACATGATCACACCTTATTACTCTTGGGTATTAATCACATAGCGATGTAAACTAGATTATTGACTCTAGTAAACACTTTGGGTGTTGGTCACATGGCGATGTGAACTATGGGTGTTATTCACATAATGATGTGAACTATCGGTATTAAATCACATGGCGATGTGAGCTAGATTATTGACTCTAGTGCAAGTGGGAGACTGAAGGAAATATGCCCTAGAGGCAATAATTAAGTTGTTATTTATATTTCCTTATATCATGATAAATGTTTATTATTCATGCTAGAATTGTATTAACCGGAAACTTAGTACATGTGTGAATACATAGACAAAACAGAGTGTCCCTAGTATGCCTCTACTGGACTAGCTCATTAATCAAAGATGGTTATGTTTCCTAGCCATAGACATGAGTTGTCATTTCATCAACGGGACACATCATTAGGAGAATGATGTGATGGACAAGACCCATCCGTTAGCATATCACTATGATCGTTTAGTTTTACTGCTATTGCTTTCTTCATGACTTATACATGTTCCTATGACTATGAGATTATGCAACTCCCGAATACCGTAGGAACACCTTGTGTGCTATCAAACGTCACAACGTAACTGGGTGATCATAAAGATGCTTTACAGGTGTCTCCGAAAGTATTCGTGGTGTTGGCATAGATCAAGATTAGGATTTGTCACTCCGAGTGTCGGAGAGGTATCTCTGGGCCCTCTCGGTAACACACATCACAATAAGCCTTGCAAGAAAAAGACTAATGAGTTAGTCACGAGATGATGTGTTACAGAACGAGTAAAGAGACTTGTCGGTAACGAGATTGAACTAGGTATGGAGATACCGACGATCGAATCTCGGGCAAGTAACATACCGATGACAAAAGGAACAACGTATGTTGTTATGCGGTTTTGACCGATAAAAGATCTTCGTAGAATATGTAGGTTCCGCTATTGGTTATTGACCAGAGATGAGTCTCGGTCATGTCTACATAGTTCTCGAACCCGTAGGGTCCGCACGCTTAACGTTTGATGACGATCGATATTATGAGTTTATGAGTTTTGATGTACCGAAGGTAGTTCGGAGTCCCGGATGAGATCACGGACATGACGAGGAGTCTCGGAATGTCCGAGACATAAAGATTGATATATTGGACGACTATATTCGGACACCGGAAGTGTTCCGGAAAAGTTTCGGATTTAACTGGATTGCCGGAGGGGGTTACGAGAACCCCCTACGAGGGGGGATGGTCCATAGTGGGCCTTGAGGAAAGGAGAGAGGCAGCCCATAGAGGCTGGACGGCGCCCCACCTACGGATCCTAGTTGGACTAGGATTGGGGGGGCGCCACCTCTCCCTCTTTTCCTTTCCCTCTCTTCCTTCTTGGTGGACTCCTACTAGGAATAGGATTGCAATCCTATTCCTAGTAGGATTGCCCTAGCCGCACCATTGGAGGCCGGCCGGCCCTCCCCTCTTGCTCCTTTATATACGGGGGCAGGGAGGCACCCAAAGACACACAAGTTGAATTGTTCCAGCCGTGTGCGGTGCCCCCCTCCACAGAAACACACCTCGGTCATACCATCGCAGTACTTAGGAGAAGCCCTGCGCCGGTAAATACATCATATCCGTCACCACGCTGTCGTGCTGACGAAACTCTCCCGTGAAGCTCAACTGGATCAAGAGCTCGTGGGATGTCATCAAGCTGAACGTGTGCTGAACGTGGAGGTGCCGTACGTTCGGTGCTTGATCGGTTGAATCGCGAAGAAGTTCGACTACATCAACCGCGTCACTTGACGCTTCCGCTTCCGGTCTACGAGGGTACGTAGACACACTCTTCCCTCTCGTTGCTATGCATCTGATAGATAGATCTTGCGTGATCGTAGGAAAATTTTAAAATACTACGTTCCCCAACACTTATTTCATATCCAACCGTGTTTATTACAAATATAGGTTCAACCACAAATGCATAATTCGATGCACATGTACATATACTGAAGAACTACAGAAGCACCAAGTAAAGAATGATGAACCATAGTTGTACTAAAGACTATAAAGAGAGAGGCGAAAGAAGACTGTAAAGATAGGCGAAAGACATTCTGGTTGCTTTAGAAAGTGAAGTGGAATGCCCATATTGTGACCTCCTCCATGCGTAATGCGCGCATGACTCTAGGCCAACCCCTTGTGATGGCTGCCCGTCCATCCTTCACTGTCTTCATTACCACTTCTCGATGCTCATTGTAGTCTGGATGAAATACTTTATCCTTCATTGTGTGTCCACCAATCATGTACTTTGAGAGGTAATCTTGAGTGAACTGCTTCGGGAACCACTACGGACGAAAAACATTCAGGCATTGTTGTCTAACAACTCATTATGGGCAGTAAAAAGAGAAGGCAGCAGAGTTTGTAGTTACCCTCCAGCTCATTGTTGTGTTGGATAGAGCATAAACAAATAATTTGCTTGCCATCGTTCGTATCCTTTTGCTAATAATCCTTATCTGTTTCCTCAATTGATGCTTGTTCATGAATATCTCATTGCCCCATACACAAAAGGGTTGATGCGTGGATCCTTACCAAGGGCATATGTACCTACAAGTAACAAGTCAATATTAGAAGCTAACAAGTGTCCAGGCCTGGATCTATATGCACTACATTATGGAACGACATGGGGAGTACAAGCCGAGGGATGAAGCTAACCTCGGCAGAAAATGGTGGCCACTCCCGTTGTTGTCCTGCATAAGTAGTGGAAAGGCATGATAAGTACAACAACCTTAACATCAAACAAACATAGCAAAGGTAAACAACATCATCTCCAAATGATAGCTTGAATGTGTTGGTTTCAGCATGTTGTTAAAGCAGATGTAAAATGGAAGGCAATGTTACCGACAGCAGGCTTAATAGCCATCAAATATTGCAATTCAAATTGGTATTGTTGAAAATGAATAGAACGTAGGTAATGCTTAAACATCACACTGGATAAATGTGTAAAACTGAAATGAAGGGCATGTGTTAACTACACCAGGCATAACTGGAACCAAATATAGCCGTTCAAACTGGTATTGATGCAGTCGAGCAACACAGGTCCGACTTGCACATAATAAACAACACATTGTGAATGAAATAAACAAGGCATAAATGATCAGTATAACAACCAAATATAGTCATTGAAAACTAGACAGAGTCTCACTGCAACCAACCTAACAAGCAAATACAGATAAATATAGCATATGCTTGAAAACTAGACAAATGCTCACTGCAACCAACCTAACAAGAAAAAATAGATAAACAAGGCATCTGCTTGAAAAATGGACCATTGCTAAAAAAGCAACCTAACAACCAAATACAGATAAATAATGCATCTGCTTGATAACTGGACAAATGCTCACTGCAACCAAACTAAGAACCAAATTCATATAAACAAGGCATCTGCTCGATAACTCGTAAAATGCTCACTACAACCAACCTAACAACCAAATACAAATAAACAAGGCATCTACTCACTATAAACAACCAAACATAGCCATTTGTGAAACTGAAGTTGACAATTCAAACTTAAACATCACATAGCCCTATTGAACAATACATTTTTGCATAACTAAAATAATTAAACACGACATAGTTAAAGAACCGCGTGGAAAATGGTACTACAACAAAGGGTACGGGTTGGCTAGCTAGAAAAGGTAAGATTTGCCGATAGGATGTTGCCTCACATTTCATGGACAGGATCCTTCTAGTTGGAAGAGCACAGACCCATGGTGCGCTCTCTGATGTCACAGATGGGTGGTTTCACCTTGGAAGAACCTTTGTGGGTGCCCTCCTCGTGGTTGTGGTCGATGAGATCTGACTTGGCAATTGAGGATCCCAAGCCGCCGTCGTAGAACGTGTCCTTCAGAAATGACAAAATGGGCTCGATGGCGTATATGGATCGCAAATCCTTAATCGCTTGGCGGAGGAGATCAGCGACAGGGCCGTCGAAGAGATCAACGGCGGTTGAACCAGAGGGGTTGGGGATGGACCACTTAACCTGTGACATGGCCCGCGTGAAGCTGTCGCTGTCGACGAGCTTGATGTCGTAGCCAGCTTTCCCGAGATACAGTAATACGCTAGCCCGCTGACATGAAGCTTTCGGCATGGCAACGTAGTCAATGTCTTCGCCAGCTTCCGTGACGACGTGCTGCTCCGGGATGGATAGGTCGGGGCGAACTGTGGCCAGCTTGCCAATGTCCACCGGAGAGGCCATGGTAGACCTCTTCTTAGCCGAATGCTCGTCGGGCTCCCTAGGATACATGGTCGAGCTTAGGCGGCGACATTTTGGAGCAGGGGATGTGGATCTGGCGGGGAGAGACACCGCATGCCTCATCTAAAAACCCAAGGGAGTGGGGCGACAATATGGGAATCTTTGGGTAAACTGAACTTTATTATCCAAGCTAGGAGGAATGGGCAGACCGGCAGGGGTTGGCAGCGGCGCCGGCGGTGGCCGCGAACTAGAGTTCAAGGGGAGAGGGGGCTGGGTGGGGGACTGTGGAGGGGGGGTGGTGTTTGAGGGTACGCCACGACTACTGAAAATTTTAGTAATGGTGGGTGGAGATGGTGGTGGATGAGGGAGGGTGATGGTTCAAATGCCTCGGCTACTACAATTTTACTACAAGGTCGGTGCTGGAGGAGTGTGGGCGACGGTTGAAGTATGGTTGCATATCTCTCAAACTTGTGCAGGTGGTGATTTTATAGTGCACTTGCATAGTATACAAATTAGCAAAACAAAGATCCCAAGCTCGAGAGATCGCAAGAGCATTTACATGGCCGGTGTGTTGTCGCCTAGCCTTCAGTGAGCACTGACACTGGTAGCGGGAAAACGATGGGAGAAGAGGCGGAAAACCGATGAGAGGAGTGGCGGGAAATGATAGCCTGTTTAGAAAACGCAGTAGAGAAGGAAGCGTGAGCTAGCACGACGCATGCGCACAGTGCTTACCCATGTACTACATGTGCTGTTAAAATGGCTGAGGGTTTCCATTCGATCTGGGAGCATCCATCAGTGCAGACGTACGATCCGTGGGGTCTGGGTTTTGGAAAATTAGAACGCATGACTCAGATTGCGCGCGTAGCAGGGGGAGGGAGGCATCGACCACTGTTTTGTAGGCACACCGCTTTCGTGAGTGAACCGTGTGCTATTTTGAAAATATTTCGTGAGAAGAATCCCGGTTTTTAAATTCCCATAAATCCAAAACTCACCCGAAAATCGTGAAACTTGGCATATAATTTTTCGTCCATTTCGGCGCAAGTTTTATTACAAGCCTCTTATAAACTGGAGCTTCTCTCAAAGAAGCCTCGTGGTTCCGATAGGGAAACGTGTCCCCCTTGTGGGTGAAATGCAATCACTGCCTCTTTTCGCCTTGTATTTTCTTCTACGGGCAACATGGAACAACAAGATATCCGTTCTGAAATTTAAACTTATTAAGGGTTCATTTGGCCTTTTTATACACTAATTGAGTTTCCTAGGCATTTAATGTCCATAATTCAAATCTGAACTTCAAATACATGCTCCAGTTCACCAGAATGGCTAGAAAAATTATACATGTGTCTTTGGGTGGATGTTTAGGTCCCATGCCAGGAATGGGAACAAATTACAACCATACCGACGTCCTGGCTCGTCCTCAAACATTTGGAAACTCGGTTTTTAAATCCCCGTAAATCCCAAACTCACCAGAAAGTCATCAAAGGTGGCACGGTGTCACGTCATGGCACATATATGTCGTGCGAAAAACATTGTCCAATTTGGGCCAAGCTTTATTACAAACCTCTTACAAATCGGAGCTTCTCTCAAAGAAGCCTCGTGGTTCCGATAGGGAAACATGTCCCCCTTGTGGGCGAAACGTAATCACTGCCTCTTTTTGCCTCTTATTTTCTTCTACACGCAACACGGAACAATGGGAGATCCGTGCTGAAATTTAAACTTATTCAGGGTCCATTTGGCCGTTTTATACACTAATTGAGTTTCCTAGGCATTTAATGTCCATAATTCAAATCTGAACTTCAAATACATGCTCGAGTTCACCAAAATCGCTAGAAAAATTATACATGTGTCCTTGGTAGCATGTTTAGGTCCCATGTTAGGAATGGGAACGAATTACAACCGTACCGGTGTCCTGGCTCGTCCTCAAACATTTGGAATCTCGGTTTTTAAATCCCCGTAAATCCTAAACTCACCAGAAAGTCATCAAAGGTGGCATGGTGTCACGTGATGGAACATACATGTCGTTGTAATAACATTGTCCAATTTGGGCCAAGCATTATCACAAACCTCTTATAAACTGGAGCTTCTCTCAAAGAAGCCTCGTGGTTCCGATAGGGAAACGTGTCCCCCTTGTGGGCGAAATGCAATCACTGCCTCTTTTCGCCTTGCATTTTCTTCTACGGGCAACATGGAACAACTAGATATCCGTTCTGAAATTTAAACTTATTCAGGGTTCATTTGGCCTTTTTATACACTAATTGAGTTTCCTAGGCATTTAATGTCCATAATTCAAATCCGAACTTCAAATACATGCTCCAGTTCACCAGAATGGCTAGAAAAATTATACATGTGTATTTGGGTGGATGTTTAGGTCCCATGCCAGGAATGGGAACAAATTACAACCATACCGACGTCCTGGCTCGTCGTCAAACATTTGGAAACTCGGTTTTTAAATCCCCGTAAATCCTAAACTCACCAGAAAGTCATCAAAGGTGGCATGGTATCACGTCATGGCACATATATGTCGTGGGAAAAACATTGTCCAATTTGGGCCAAGCTTTATTACAAACCTCTTACAAACCGGAGCTTCTCTTAAAGAAGCCTCATGGTTCCGATAGGGAAACATGTCCCCCTTGTGGGCGAAACGTAATCACTGCCTCTTTTTGCCTCTTATTTTCTTCTACACGCAACACGGAACAACGGGAGATCCGTGTTGAAATTTAAACTTATTCAGGGTCCGTTTGGCCGTTTTATACACTAATTGAGTTTCCTAGGCATTTAATGTCCATAATTCAAATCTGAACTTCAAATACATGCTCGAGTTCACCAAAATCGCTAGAAAAATTATACATGTGTCCTTGGTAGCATGTTTAGGTCCCATGCCAGGAATGGGAATGAATTACAACCGTATCGGTGTCCTAGCTCGTCCTCAAACATTTGGAATCTCGATTTTTAAATCCCCGTAAATCCTAAACTCACCAGAAAGTCATCAAAGGTGGCATGGTGTCACGTGATGGCACATACATGTCGTGGTAATAACATTGTCCAATTTGGGCCAAGCATTATTACAAACCTCTTACAAACTGGAGCTTCTCTCAAAGAAGCCTTGTGGTTCCGATAGGGAAATGTGTCCCCTTGTGGGCCAAACGATAATCGCTCCCTCTTCTAGCCTCTTATTTTCTTCTACACACAACACGAAACAATGGGAGATTCGCGCCGAACTTTAAACTTATTTAGGGTTCGTTTGGCCTTTTATACACTAATTGAGTTTCCTAGGCATTTAATGTCCATAATTCAAATATGAACTACAAATACATGCTCTAGTTCACCAAAGTGGATAGAAAAATTATACATGTGTCCTTGGGTGCATGTTTAGTTAGGTCCCATGCCAGGAAATGGAATGAATTACAACCTGTGGCACCCCGGCTCAGAGAAAACCGGATCGCCCCGTATTCCAGCCCAGAGATCAAGGTGAAGTCTTCTGGAATACGACACTGCTTAGTATAGAACAAACCAGCTCTCTATTACAACACGAATAGGAATACAAGGGTTCCCATATTACAATGAATAACATCGGTACGTCGACACTATGGCAACCACGGTTGCTCTATACAAGCAGCATAACAACTCAAAGCAACGGAACAACTACTGGCAGCGGAACAACGAATGGCGATGATGGACTCCAGGCAAGCAATCCAGGCATGACCTGCAAGCTGGCATGACACGCCAGGTCAGTACATTGAATGTACTTGCAAGCTCACAATAACCAGAAGCATTCAAGACAAACAACAGCACGACAATTACAGGTTAATCAGGAATTATCATGAGATCATCAGGATAACAGGCATGAACAACATGAACATAATAGCGCTAGGACAATATATGATCATGGCATGAACGTACAAATCAGATGATATTAGCATGCAACATGATGACACTACATGCACCATTTATTCTATTCGGGTTACCTCGTAACCATCACATGCATCACTTACCAACCTCGGATATTACACGATCATCTCAGGATCAAATCAAGCTTGGTATAAAAAATACCGTAGTAATCATCAAATGACCACAAGGAGCTTGATCTTTACCCAAGATTCTCGCACAACATCACGAATATCCAACAACTCGGTATCCTCGATACCACGGTGATCATTCCGGCGATCACAACCATGACCAACACTTGGTCTCAAATGGTGATCTTTCCGACGATCACAAACAACTTATCTCATCATCGAACCGGGGTTGTTATTAAGCACATTATTATTATCACTGTTGACTCATAGTGTGACCAACTACGAACTGGGCCCTTATCCGCGGGCGCGGCTATCGATAGATTTAACACACACACACTCTACAGAGGTAGCGCACTGTACCCACACCATGAAACCCATGGCCTCGCTCTCCCATTTGGGTGGACCAATGGTGCTCCGACAAAACCAATCTACTACCATGACACTCTCCCGGCCACTCTGACTCACTCCCCACGTGGCTAGTCCTGGGTGGCCCCGTGTCTACCAAAGACACAACGACCACCGTCGTGGCCAAACCTAAACGGTCCCACACGGGGACCCAGATCCATAACAACAACAACGGGCACACAAGGTTATGTCTGCTTATCGGGCCAGGGTACCGCACGCCCATAACCTTCCCTCTTTGGAGGAACCGGCGAGAGGCATGACAATAGACCCAGTTAGGACATTCCCATAACGGTAAGTGTGGCTGCACTGGTCAGCTCGATATGGTGGCACCATGACTCAACCAACAGTTGTTCAAGTTCAATTTAATCCGGTTAAACTTGAATACAAATATGCTGAGCCATGATAAAATACATGATGCAATTACAATGCATGAGCATGAATATCAACATAATCATGAGAGAACCACATATCTATCCACCATATCAACAATGAATCATATCCAACTAAGATGGCATACTAACTAGCATGAATATCATAAGTACAAACTTCTCCGAAACATAGCATGACCACTAGCATCAACAATAAATATCATGAAATAACATATCAACAATGCCATCATGCAAGCATTTTACTAACTGGATGCAAAGGAACATGCATAACAATGGTACCCGGGACAGACGGCAGTCATGCACCGAAGACCATCACCAACATCAACATGTACTACAAGGAAGCATAAACATTTGAAAGTAATACTAGCAACTAGTAGGGCATGATAACTAGGTGCATAACAACATAGCAAGAAGGTAAGAATTATCCCCGAAGCATTACCGAAGCAGTGATAGCCATATTTTAAACAAGCAATCATTTAATAAATATTCAAGTTGAAAACCATGGCTATTGCATGACTATCATGCAAGTGGGTATTGTGGCTTGCCTAGGAAAGAAGAATACTACGGAAAGAAGTGCGGAAAGCACGCATAAAGATTCGCCGGAAACAGTTCTCTCTCGGAGGGGGCTGTTTACGGGCAAGGGCAAAGTGGTCATTTCTAGTATGTTGACACATGGTGAAAATGATACCAACATAACGGGCTCGGCGAAACGAAGAAGTGGGCTTTGGAATCACCTGATTTGGAGTTGTGGGCAAAAAGATATGAAGGTTTTTTTGCCAGGGACCTTTGTGCAATAAAATCATCACAAACAGGCCCTTGCCTGGAAAAATAGAATGCGCCTATGTGAAAGTACGTTTTCCACAAAGGAAAATGCATTTCAGTCTGAGGAAGAGGACGAACATGCTTTCGATAAGCGAAGACATAATCCCGTGGAGTACGCCTCCACTTATCCAGTGTGGCAAAGGCGGGGCCGGGGTTGTCTTGCTGACGCGCGGGGCCCGCGGGCGTTGACTCTCTCCTCCCGCCTCCTTCTTCTTCTCCCCCGACACCGCACGCAGAGCCGAGGAGAGGCGCCGGCGCCGGCGCTCGCCCAGCCGACTCCGACCATCCCCCGAGCCGTGCAGCATACCGACGAGCTTGGGGAGACAAGCCGCACCCGCCTGAAGCGTTCTCACACCACGGGGAGGATGGCGTCGAGCAGGACCGTGGCTGCAGCGGACGACGGCTCCGGGCCACGATGGGGCTTGTAGCCAAAGGCCATTGGAGGAGGATGGGGAGCGTTGAGGTGGCTCTAGGGGAAGGTGGAGGTCTACTGGAGGTGGAGAGAGGGAGGGAGGAGCTCGGTCTTGCTCGGATTTGAGCAGAGGCCGTCGGCGGCCATGGGGGCCGAGGATAGGCTTCAGGAGTGATTGGAGGGGCTGGGCGAGGCTAGTGGAGGTGCAGGAGACGAGTGGTGAGGTCGAACGGGCTTGGGAGCCACATATAGGTGGGGGCGGGAGTGGCGCGCTGGCGTCGCCACAGACGCGTGGCCGGCACCGCGGACGCGTGTGCGCGCGCTCGAGCTCGAGGGTAGGCGATGAGAGGGAACAGGAGGGAGAGCTCACGGGGAATAGGCGGCCAAGGGAGCGCAGGGAGGAAGAAGACGGTGAGCCCCGAGCCAAAACTGCCACTGCTCGTCCGTGGGTGTGCGGCGGCTTGCGTCGGTGAGGAAGCTACCGGAGGGGGAGAGGGGTCCAAGGGAACAGTGACGATGAGGTGAAGCCAAGGGACATGCTCACGCGCGCGATGACGACGAGAGGGGAGCGGACGAAGCAGAAACGGCGCCCTGGGCGCGGCCACTGTACACAGAGCGCGTGCACAGTGATGCCATTAACGCGGTCACCGCCTGCATGGGCATGTAGCGGGGGAGAGGGGCTGGAAATTGTTGTCTAATGGTAAGTTCTTCCATGGTAAGTCTCAACTATGGTGGTAGTTTTGTCAAAAGCGCTCTGGTTAAGTGGTAAACGAGCTCTGAAGTTGACTGCAGTAAACTTGGCCGAGAACTGCTGATCAACATGAAAGGGTTTGGAGCCATAGAGTTTGTCTGCGAGGTTGAGGTAAAGAAGGACTTTCATCCTGGTAATCTTGAGAAGATTGGGATAAAGATTTAATGTAGTTGCTTAACAACCACATAATGTGGTCATAAACTAGATTAATATGATGCACTCAAATGGTGATTCCATTTGGGCTGAAATTTGGCAAGCGTTAGGGATTTGATCATATAAAGATTCTGTAAAAGTTTCATACCAATTGGATTCACCAAAATGGTACTTGTTTCACAAATATCTCCATTGACCAGAAACTTAGGAAAATCCCGAGGGAAGATGACTACATAAAATGTGCCCAAAATTTGTGGAGGTAGGTTCTATGGGTGGGAGAAGGTCGTGGAAAATTTTCAGCCATAATGGAGCAAGATAAAATATACTTGCTTCACAAACTGAAAATTTGGACAGAAACAAAGATTTGAAGGTGTGCCCTCATGGATGCAAGGAATGAGCTCAAATTTGGTGTAGGGCCACTATTTGATGATATAGAGGTCATACAAAAATTTCAACGCATTTTGATATTCCTAGCTTGTGCTTCATTCACAATGGCTTCTATTTGACAGAAACTTTGAAATATTGCTCAGGAATATTTACTAGGCAAATGAAGTTGAAATTTGGCATGAGGAAATTATTTGGACATTAAAAGGTGTCCAAAGAGTTTGGGGGCAGTTGGGCAAAGATAAATAGTACTTGCTTCACAAAGTGCCATTTAGGGCAGAATAGGAAAAGGAATATTGGAGGATTATTTTTGAACATGGCAAGGAATAGTTTTGCCATATTTGATGAAGATATGACCCAAACAATTTATGAAAATTATTTGGGAATTTTAGGAGTGTTGGAAATATAGGTTGCTTCACAACCTAGGGCACACAGGGTTATTCCTTTAATAGAAAAAAGGAATATTCCCCATAAAAAGAATATTGGGATTTGGTCCAAGGTGGCAATGGAAAGGTCTAGCGAATGATTTGGGTATGGCAAGTCACTCTGGAAAGGAAAAAGAGGGCATGTTCTTCAGTTTCCAGACCACAAAGCCACGGAAAAAGAAATCTCAAGCAAAAACCTCAGAAAAACAAAAGAAAAAGAAAGGGCCAAAAATCAGGCTGTGACAAACCTTCCCCCCTTAAAGAAATCTCGTCCTCGAGATTTGGTTGCTCAGGGAACAAGTATGAATATACTGTCTTAAGGAAACCGTTTCCAACTCGGGTATCCTTTTTTCCTTTATTAATTGTTCCCACTAAACTTCATCTAATTGTCTGTCTGGCTCAGGGTGGTTTGCTTTATTGTATCCATATGCTGACGGATCTTACCTCACATGTTCATGCTTATACTGGCTCCAATTTATTTTTATTTCTGCTGACTTAGCTGAGTGTGGTAGATTATCATGACTGATGCATATGTCTGTCTCACAAGTCCAAGAGTGATTTCTGAGGGGTGTGTCATCCAGCACTGGCAACCTTTCAAGAAATTGTGAACATATTTCCCTGGTGGACAACCACTCTTTTTCTCTTTGCATTGGGTTTCCCAACTAACTGTAGGTCCTCCAGGTTTAAAACAGTGAGGCGGTTCATAACCGTTCACCTGACGTATTCTGACTTCTTGCAGGAGTTTTTGAATCATCTTGACTGGTTCCACTATCTTGAGTGTCAGATCTGTACCAAATATTTTACTGACTCCTGTCGTACCCAACATAAAGGGATATGACCTTATATGATAATATCCACAGATTGGACTGACGGTGAAGGGCTTGGCCATATCTCTTAATTCTTCGCGTGACCATGAGTTCTGTCAGGGGAATTATTTTGATAGGCGTATCTTTATCCTTATCTTCTTGGCATGTAACATTTCTTCAATGGCAGGTTTATCGTCTCTCAAGTTTTAATCACAGGAAATGATCACCTGAACCCTTGTAAGAAATTGGCAAATAAATTAGTAGCCGCCAGAACGGTCTTTACAACTCAGATCTGGGACATTACTGAAATAACTCAACCATGGCTCAAGACGGCCGAAAAGCGGCTCAGAGCATGAGACCGTGTTGATAAAAAGAAAGTGGCAGCTCCCTAAGATGGCCGAAAAGCAGCTCAAAGCATAGGGCCACTATCACAAAGAGAAACTCAACAGATGTACGAGACGGCCGGAAAGCAGCTCAGAACTCGTGACAATTGTGGAAGAGAGAGAAATAAAGTCGGCATCCACCCTGAATGGCCAAAACGGCTCAGAACACAGGCGTGGTGCCTTTACTGAAGAAAAGTAGACAAGGGCTCATCAGGATCATATTCCAGGTTCACAGGTACTTTTACAGAGCTCACTGTTGTCGTCAATCTTCATAGTCCTTTGTCCCACTGAGGTGTATATCTGGCTTCCTTCACATATATATGAGAATCTGATTCCTGAGGCAGCCTTGTGTTCTAACCGATTCTTGCTTCTAACCAACTATTGCGGATCTGATGCTGGCACTACCACCTGCTATCAATTCTCAATGTACCATCTTACACCAATGACGTACTAACGATGATTGAACGGCTTATGCTGGAAACCATCGAGAGCATCTTGCTGAGGAAGACTGGGTACCGTGCTTCAGAAGCTTCCCCCCTTAAAGATTTGCTAGGGAAAACTCGGTACCTTATGCTGGAAGCTTTTGCTGTTGCTTACTGAAGAAGATAGAGTACCTAGAACGGGAAGTCATCCATGTATCGTACGGAGGAAGATGGAGGAATCTTGCATTGGAAGCTTCTCTGGTAGCTTGCGAGGGAAGACTGGATTGATTACAACATAAGCTTCTTGCTGTGATATGTGGACCGATTACCACATATATACCACCTTAATATTTCAGTTGTTGATTACCTTTGACTGATAATATACTGTTGATCTTGCACACGATTTATCTTTTTGCTGATTTGATCATTACTGTTATGAAGAGTGCATACTGAGGTACTCTTGATTATCCGTACTATTGTGAGGAGTGCACCCTGATGCAAAGTTGATTATCAACATCCAGATCAGATATTCCCCATTTCACTACAGTCGGCTGAGAATTCCATTTTATTTATCTGAGTTTCCAAATATTTGAATCCCTTCCTGATTCTTCGGGTCCGATGTCGGTCGACGAGCAACTTTAATAAGGGGAAAATAATGCCACACCAAAGGCCCAAAGAAAGAAGCAAAAGAAACGACTAAAATAAAAGCACACAAGCATACTAATAATATAAAATCAAGCAACATCACACATTACTGCCAGTCACACAATATGCATGCCTACTTAAGCACACAAATCTCGCGGGATCTCCGGTTCTATGATCTAGCATGCTGTGACGATGTGCACGAGAACGAATAAATGTGTGGAAGAATTGGTGTAAACAACGCTTCACCAAGTGCTAGCATAGCCAGGTAGCAACCTGGACTAGCTCGGAGGCGAGGACGTACTTGGTAACCATGTAGGAGGACACAAAGGTCGTTGCCACATTATTATCAAGCTGACAGAAAATATCCGTACTCGTCCAAGAAATAAGGATAGCGGGGAAACTAAGTCTGCTGACATTACCCTTTCTTGATGACTAAGACCATTAAGGGTTTCCAACATGACAAGAAAAAGGACGATCCAGGGTAGAAGCATGTCTACCACCAAAGCAAAATAGGGCTGAAAGAAGGAGTTCGGCACGATACCTGGGCACCATTTTTGTAAACAGTGTCGAGATCACTTGGCATCACTCTGCTAGGACAGAAATGACACCAAACACCGAAGAACGAGCAAGAAAAGAAAACTGGAGAAATGCAGGGCCTGAGCTATAGTGGATCCAAACTCATGCCCTCTACACTCACCAGATAAATCGTTAGCAGCAAATAATAAGGCTATATGCATGCTATGCAACAAACAAATGCAATAAACAAGCCAGATTCTATACTACCGCTTTCTAACGTTCACATGGTCTAGGGTGTCCTACAGCCAGACCTGCTCTGATACCAAGCCTGTGGCACCCCGGCTCAGAGAAAACCGGAACGCCCCGTATTCCAGCCCAGAGATCGAGGTGAAGTCTTCTGGAATACGGCACTGCTTAGTATAGAACAAACTAGCTCTCTATTACAACACGAATAGGAATACAAGGGTTCCGATATTACAATGAATAACATCTGTACGGCGACACTACGCCAACCACGGTTGCTCTATACAAGCAGCTAACAACTCAAAGCAACGGAACAACTACTGGCAGCGGAACAACGAACGACGATGATGGACTCCAATCCGCAGGGACTCTGGCTGGAACGTTTATCCTAGCTAGCGAACACGGGAACAACACCAAACAAGCAAGCAATCCAGGCACGACCTGCAAGCTACCATAACACGCCAGGTCAGTACATTGAATGTACTTGCAAGCTCACAATAACCAGAAGCATTCAAGACAAACAACAGCATGGCAATTACAGGTTAATCAGGAATTATCATGAGATCATCAGGATAACATGGCATGAACAACATAAAAATAATAGCGCTAGGACAATATTTGATCATGGCATGAACATATAAATCTGATGATACTAGCATGCAACATGATGACACTACATGCACCATTTATTCTGTTTGGGTTACCTCGTAACCATCACATGCATCACTTACCAACCTCGGACATTACACGATCATCTCAGGATCAAATCAAGCTTGGTATAAACAATATCGTAGTAATCATCAAATGACCACAAGGAGCTTGATCTTTACCCAAGATTGTCGCACAACATCACGAATATCCAACAACTCGGTATCCTCGATACCACAGTGATCATTCCGGCGATCACAACCATGACCAACACTTGGTCTCAAACGGTGATCTTTCCGGCGATCACAACCAACTTATCTCATCATCGAACCTGGGTTGTTATTAAGCACATTATTATTATCACTGTTGACTCATAGTGTGACCAACTACGAACTGGGCCCTTATCCGTGGGCGCGGCTATCAGTAGATTTAACACACACACTGTATAGAGGTAGCGCACTTTACCCACACCACGGAACCCATGGCCTCGTTCTCCCATTCGGGTGGATGAACGGTGTTCCGACAAACCGATCTACTGCCATGACACTCTCCCGGCAACTCCGACTCACTCCCCATTGGGCTAGTCCTGGGTGGCCCCGTGTATACCAAAGACACAACGACCACCGTCATGGCCAAACATAAACGGTCCCACACGGGGACCCGGATCCATAACAACAAGAACGGGCACACAAGGTTATGTCTGCTTACTGGGCCAGGGTACCGAACGCCCATAACCTTCCCTCTTTGGAGGCACCGGCGAGAGGCATGACAATAGACCTAGTTAGGTCCTTCCCATAAAGGTAAGTGTCGCTGCACTGGTCAGCTCGATATGGTGACACCATGACTCAATCAACAGTTGTTCAAGTTCAATTTAATCCGGTTAAACTTGAATGCAAATATGCTGAGCCATGATAAAATACATGATGCAATTACAATGCGTGAGCATGAATGTCAACATAATCATGAGAGAACCACATATCTATCCACCATATCAACAATGAATCATATCCAACTAAGCATGGCATACTGACTAGCATGAACATCATAAGTACACACTTCTCCGAAACATAGCATGACCACTAGCATCAACAATAAATATCATGCGAAAACATATCAACAATGCCATCATGCAAGCATTTAACTAACTGGATGCAAAGGAACATGCATAACAACGGTACTCGGGACAGACAGTAGTCATGCACCGAAGACCATCACCAACATTAACATGTACTACTAGCAAGCATAAACATACGAAAGGAATACTAGCAACTAGCAGGGCATGATAACTAGGTGCATAACAACATAGCAAGAAGGTAAGCATTATCCCCGAAGCATTACCGAAGCAACGATAACCATATTTTAAACAAGCAATCATTTAAAAAATATTCAAGTTGAAAACCATGGCTATTGCATGACTATCATGCAAGTGGGAATTGTGGCTTGCCTAGGAAAGAAGAATAGTCCGGAAAGAAGTGTGGAAAGTACGCAGAAAGATTCGCCGGAAATAGTTCTCTCTCGGAGGGGCTGTTTACGGGCAAGGGCAAAAGTGGTCATTTCCAGTATGTTGACACATGGTGAAAAACAGAATGGGCTCGACGAAACGAAGAAGTGGGCTTTGGAATCACCTGATTTGGAGTTGTGGGCAAAAAGATATGAAGGTTTTCTGCCAGGGACCTTTCTGCAATAAAATCATCACAAACAGGCCCTTGGCTGGAAAAACAGAATGCGCCTTTCAGAAAATACGTTTTCCAGAAAGGAAAACGCATTTCAGTCCGAGCAAGAGGACGAACACGCTTTCAATAAGCGAAGACGTAATCCTGTGGACTACGCCTCCACTTATCGAGCGTGGCAAAGGCGGGGCTGGGGTTGTCTCGCTGACGCGTGGGGCCCGCGGGCGTTAACTCTCTCCTCCCGCCTCCTCCTTCTTCTCCCCCGATACAGCACGCAGAGCCGAAGAGAGGCGCCGGCGCCGGCGCTCGCCTGGCCGACTCCGACCATCCCCCGAGCTGTGCAGCACATCGACGAGCTCGGGGAGACGAGCCGCACCCGCCTGGAGCGTTCTCACACCACGGGGAGGACTGCGTCGAGTAGGACCGTGTCTGCAGCGGACGGAGGCTCCGGGCGGCGATGGGGCTTGCGGCCAAAGGCCATTGGTGGAGGACGGGGAGCGTTGAGATGGCTCTAGGGGAAGGTGGAGGTCTACTGGAGGTGGAGAGAGGGAGGGAGGAGCTCGGTCTTGCTCGGATTTGAGCAGAGGCCATCGGCGGCCATGGGGGTTGAGGAGAGGCTTCAAGAGTGATTGGAGGGGCTAGGCGAGGCTAGTGGAGGTGCAGGAGACGAGTGGTGAGGTCGAACGGGCTCGGGAGCCACTTATATAGGCTGGGGCGGGAGTGGCGCGATGGCGTTGCCGCGGATGCGTGGCCGACGCCGCGGAAGCGTGTGCGCGCGCTCGAGCTCGAGGGTAGGCGACGAGAGGGAACAGGAGGGAGAGCTCACGGGGAAGAGGCGGCCAAGGGAGCGCAGGGAGGAAGAAGATGGCGAGCCCCGAGCCAAAACTGCCACTACTCGTCTATGGGCGCGTGGCGGCTTGCGTCAGTGAGGAAGCTGTCGGAGGGGGAGAGGGGTCCAAGGGAACGGCGACGATGAGGTGAAGCCAAGGGACACGCTCACGCGCACGAAGGCGATGAGAGGGGAGTGGACGAAGCAGAAACAGCGCCCTGGGCGCGGCCACTGTACACAGAGCGCGTGCATAGTGATGACGCGGTCACCGCGTGCACGGGCATTTAACGGGGGAGAAGGGCTGGAAATTGTTCTCTACTGGTAAGTTCTTCCATGGTAAGTCTCAACTACGGTGGTAGTTTGGTTAAAAGCACTCCAGCTAAGTGGTAAACGAGCTCTGAAGTTTACTGCAGTAAACTTGGCCGAGAACTGCTGATCAACAGGAAAGGGTTTGGAGCCATAGAGTTTGTCTACGAGGTTGATGTAAGGAAGGACTTTCATCCTGGCAATTTTGAGAAGATTGGGATAAAGATTTAATGTAGTTGCTTAACAACCACATAATCTGGTCAGAAACTAGATTAAGATGATGCACTCAAATGGTGATTCCATTTGGGCTGAAATTTTGCAAGGCTTAGGGATTTGATCATATTAAGATTATGTAAAAGTTTCATACCAATTGGATTCACCAAAATGGTACTTGTTTCACAAACATCTCCACTGACCCGAAACTTCGGAAAAATCCTGAGGGAAGATGACTACATAAAATGTGCCCAAAATTTGTGGAGGTAGGTTCTATGGGTGGGAGAAGGTCCTGAAAAATTTTCGGCCATAATGGAGCAAGATAAAATATACTTGCTTCACAAACGGAAAAATTGGAAAAAAACAAAGATTTGAAGCGTGCCCTCATGGATGCAAGGAAAGAGCTCAAATTTGGTGTAGGGCCACTATTTGATGATATAGAGGGCATACAAAAATTTCAACGCATTTTGATATTCCTAGCTTGTGCTTCCTTCACAATGGCTTCTATCTGACAGAAACTTTGAAAAATTGCTCAGGAATATTTACTAGGCAAATGAAGTTGAATTTTGGCATGAGGCAATTATTTGGACATAAAAATGTGTCCAAAGAGTTTGGGGGCAGTTGGGCAAAGATAAATAGCACTTGCTTCACAAAGTGCCATTTAGGGCAGAATAGGAAAATGAATATTGGAGGATTATTTTTGAACATGGCAAGGAAAGTGTCAGGGATATGACTAGCAGGTATAAACCGGCTAGTGTAAACCGGCTTAGTTATATTATACTTGGTTGTAATATTTTAGTAAAGGCTACGGCCCATGAGATCTTAGGGCCCATGTGTAGAAGTGAGGTTTGTAAACCGCCAAGCGATGTAACTTGAGAGATAAGGAAGAGAAGACAGATACCGAGGCGGACACAAGTATGAGCCGGCCTCGGGACTCTGTAAACCGGACTAGGCGTCACCTCTATATAAAGGGACGACCCGGCGACGGTTCAGGGACAAGCAACAATCAACCCGTCGAGACTACAGGCAAGCGATCCGCTCCCTGTAAACCGACGCCCAAGCAATACCAAACCAACTAGACATAGGCTTTTACCTTCATCGAAGGGGCCGAACTAGTATAAACTCTCTGTGTCCTTTGTGTGCTATGAACCCCTTCAAGCTAACCCGTGCGATGGTTCCATCATCAAGTCCGCTAAACCGGACATCTGCCGTGCTAATTCCACGACAGTTGGCGCCCACCATGGGGCCTCCGCACGGTGGTTTCGAGTTCTTGAAGGGCAGCTTTGAAGGGCTCAAGGGTTACGCGGTCGGCCGGATGACCAAGAGTCGTCGCGGCCGGATCTACATCGATGACGCAGGTTGGGGACCGGAGGCCGATTCAATCAAATACGGGTACCGGGTTCCCTTCGATGGCATCCAAGTCTTCATTGGAAAAATCGGCGAACCGGGACCTGAGCCGGACATCTTCCCCAACATCGTCGAGCCGGCTCAGCGTGCGAGATCGGCCCGGATTCAGCCCGCCATGAAGCACGTGTTCGTTGGAGCAATCCACGGAGTTCGAGCCGAGGACGGATCGGAATCTGATGGTGCAACAGTTGTCTACTCAGACGACGAGTCTTCATCCGGAGAAACTGAGTCTCTGTATTAGTTGCAGGACGACCGGTCTGAGGGCGAGTCCAATGGAAACAGTATTTCGGACCCCTTTGGCCCGCCAAACCGGGTGGCTGTCTTTATGGCCGGTTCACAGCCCCCGGTGAACGGGGCGACAGCAGAAGCTGGTGTAGGGGGGAGCGGCACGACCCTCTCACCCACTGACGTTCTATCCACCTTGATGGATGAGTTCACAGCTAAAGCAGTGGAAACAGTAGCTCCAGCAGACAAGGCGCATCATGATGCAGAGCTCCTTCAGTTGAAAGGCCGGATTGATCAGTTAAAGGAAGATCTGAAGGCAGAGAGAGAGATGATAGCGGTGAGACAAGCAGAGTTGGATGATCAAGCTTTTCACCTAAGGATGGAACAGGCCTCTACACAGGGCGTAAGAGGTCGGAAGTACCAATCTCGTATACCGCCGGTTTACGAAGCGATGGATCTGTTTAGAACACCAGGGGCAGGGACCAGCAATAATCCCACTTTAAACCGAAGGGCACCCCCAGTCAGGGAAGAGCCGGTTCGACAACCTGCGGCAGAGCAAGACCGGCGGATCACGTCGGCGCCTCACCCATCAGGTCACTATTCGAACCCGTTGGATAACATCGTTGCGGCTGCAGCGCGATTGGCCGCTTTACCCGATGAGGGGATGTCCCGTATAGCAGTGGAGGCGCGCCGGGTCAAGGAACTACTTAATACGGCGTTGATACATCAGCAAGCATATTCTCATAGCAGGGAAAGGCTACATTCAACTCCACGTCCCAGCCGAAGTTATACTAGGCATTGGGAGGAGCCAGAAGTGTCTAGCAGCGAACGCAGGAGGCATCAGCGCAGGCAGGATAATCCGGCGGGTGCGGCGGCACCAGCTCCAGATGTAAACCGGGATAGATCAGGAGCCCGGGAGGAGGTTCGTCAAACGATGCCGGTTCACACCGCTACAGCGGAAACAGGAATTACGACGAGTTCTTTCGGGGTGCAATGTCTTATCCCCGCTTTATGGGGTGTGAAGCTGCCTAAGGATTTTAAAGGGCCTCGCAAGGTACCTAATTACACAGCATATTTAGCTCCGGAAGCTTGGGTTGAAAGTTATGAGATGGCCATGGAGATGCTGGACGTGGATGAATCGGCTTGCGCTAAGTATTTTACTATGATGCTTGAAGGTACGGCCCGGACCTGGCTGAAGGGTTTACCCCCGAACTCTATTGGATCATGGGGGGAGCTACACAGCCAGTTTATCAAAAACTTCAAAGATACGTGCAAACAGCCGATGTCAGTGGTGGATCTAGCAGCTTGTGTGCAAGGAGAGCAGGAGTCTACAGCTGCTTGGGTGAGGAGAGTAGCGGAGATCTTGCACTCTTCGAATGGTATCAATCCTAGTACGGCGATAGTGACCTTGGAAAACAATTGCCGGTTTGAATCTTTAAAGTTAAAACTTGGACGGCTTAAAAGGGATTGTAATGATATGGGGACTCTCATGAGTGCCTTGGTAAAATATGGAGACTCTGATAATACCAAGTATCCAGAAGCGGAAGGAGACAAGACAGGGAAGGTTAGCAAGTCTGGTAAACCGGCGCCAGTTAATCTGGCTGCTACGAGTTTTTTGGGCAAACGGAAGGCAGAGGGTGGCTCTGACTCCGTGGCCAACACTCAAGTTCAAGGGGATTTTCAGCACAGCCTCGGAAATCCGCCTTCACAAACCGGCAGAGGAACTCTTAGTTGGGATCAAGAGTTAGATCAGCCTTGTTCGAAACATGGCATAAAAGGTCGACCGGCAAAGCATACCATAAGGTAGTGCAGGCCCCTTATGAAGGCAATGGCGGGCCGCTTCAATCCTCATGACAGGCCTCCAAATGGCGGTTCAGGTCCTGGATTTTATGGTCCGGGTCATCAGGGGAACGGCTCCGGATCAGGATATAGGGGCAATAACAATGGTTATCAAAACCAGGCCGACAATCAAAATAATCAAGGAAATTATAATAACCAGGGCAATCAGTCGCATCATCAAGGTGGTTACAATAACCAGAGCAATCAGCAACAGGGCCAAGGGAATTATAATAGTCAGGGAAATCAGCAGCAACAGCGTCAGCAATAGCAGCCGCAATTTGGATATCAGGGTAATCCGAAGGAATTGAACAATGGGCAATATCATGTCTTCACCACAAGTCTGTGTAAGAGAGATCAGAAGGTTTTGAAGTGGGCTGTTAACGCAGTTGAACCGGCAACACCGCAATTTCTGCGCTGGTCCGAGCAGCCCATTGTGTGGAGCAGAGAAGACCACCCGATGCGGGTGGATAATCCGGGCCATTTAGCCTTGGTGGTGGCACCTCAGGTGGGAGGCTATAAATTCACTAAGGTTCTCATGGACGGTGGTAGCAGTATCAATATCTTGTACTATGAGACTTTCCGTCGTATGGGTCTGACGGATAAGAAGTTAAGGCAATCAAATACAGTGTTTCATGGAGTGGTCCCAGGTAAGTCGGCTTATCCGGTTGGAAAGATTGACTTGGAAGTTACCTTTGGGAATGAGTATGATTCCAGATCAGAGATGATCACTTTCGAAGTCGTCAAAATAAAAAGTCCATATCACGCTCTGTTTGGAAGGACGGTTTATGCTAAGTTTATGGCTAGGCCATGTTATGTTTATTTGCAGCTTAAAATGCCGGGTCATAAGGGCACGATCACAGTTCATGGAAGTCGCAAGATAGCAGTGGAATGTGAAGAAGGAGATGCGGCTTATGCAGAAGCAGTATGTGCCACGGAAGAGTTGAAATTTTATAAAGATAATGTTGATCCGGCAGATATGACTCCACTGAAGAAGCCAACTACCGAGCATGATCCGGCGTTGAAGTTTAAATCAGCAGAGGAGACCAAGCAAGTTGATTTTGTGCCTGGAGATTCGTCTAAGAAGTTCACTATCAGCGCTAACCTTGATCCCAAATAGGAAAGCGCGCTCATCGAGTTCATCCGTGAGAACCGGGATATCTTTGCATGGAAACCTTCTGATATGCCAGGTATACCGAGGGAACTCGCTGAGCACAGTCTTAATATTGATCCGAAGTTTAAACCGGTCAAGCAGTATCTGCGCCGCTTCAATGAGGAGAGGCGCAAAGCTATAGGAGAAGAAGTGGCCAGACTTTTGGCCGCAGGATTCATAGTAGAAGTTTTTCATCCGGAGTGGTTGGCTAATCCGGTGCTGGTGTTGAAGAAGAATGGGAAGTGGAGGATGTGTGTGGACTACACAGACCTCAACAAAGCTTGCCCAACTGATCCTTTTGCTCTCCCTCGCATTGATCAGATCATTGATGCCACAGCGGGATGTGAGCGGCTAAGTTTTTTGGATGCATATTCAGGGTATCACCATATTAAGATGGCAGTTAAAGACCAAGAGAAGACATCTTTCATAACTCCTTTTGGTGCTTTTTGCTATGTATCTATGCCTTTTGGGTTTAAAAGTGCACAGGCAACTTACCAGCGTTGCGTTCAGAATTGTCTAAAAGGACAGATAGGGAGGAATGTTCATGCCTATGTGGATGACATTGTGGTCAAGTCAAGGAAGGAAGAGACAATGATAAAGGATCTTAAGGAAACTTTTGATATTCTTAGAGCTTATAAGATGATGCTTAATCCGGAAAAGTGTGCTTTTGGTGTTCCGGCAGGTAAGCTACTAGGATTCTTGGTCTCGAACAGAGGAATAGAAGCTAACCCAGAGACAATCAAGGCCATCACATCTTTGACTAAACCGGTTTGCATCAACGATGTTCAGCGTATAGCTGGCCGGATCACAGCATTAAGCCGGTTCATCAGTCGTTTGGGAGAGAAAGCGATCCCACTTTACCAGATGTTGAGGAAAAAAGACCGGTTTAGATGGAGTGATGAGGCAAACGCAGCGTTTGAGGATCTGAAACGGCAATTGGCAAAGCCACCGGTTTTAGCTGCTCCTATTGACAAGGAGCCGTTGCTGTTATACGTCGCTGCTAATGCGCGGGCAGTTAGCGTTGCAATCGTGGTTGAACGCAAGGAAGCAGGGAAGGAATACCCGGTTCAGCGCCCGGTTTACTACGTGAGTGAAGTACTCATTGAATCCAAGCAGAGATACCCTCATTGGCAGAAATTGGTATATGGTGTGTTCATGGCAAACCGGAAGTTGAAGCACTATTTCCAAGGTCATCCAATAACTGTGGTTAGTTCAGCACCGTTGGGGGATATAATCCAGAACAGGGAAGCTACAGACAGAGTAGCGAAGTGGGCCATTGAGCTCAGCCCACATGAGCTGAAATATGTACCACGCACCGCTATAAAGTCTCAGGCATTGGTAGATTTCATCAATGATTGGACAGAATTGCAAACTCCTAAGGAGAAGCCGGATCTTACTTACTGGACGATTCACTTTGACGGTTCAAAACAGCTGGAGGGCTCGGGGGCTGGAGTTGTCTTAACTTCCCCCAGAGGTGATAAATTTTGTTACGTCCTCCGCTTATTGTTTCCTTGTACTAATAATGCAGCAGAATATGAAGCACTACTTCATGGTTTGCGACTGGCAAAGGAGATGAACTTGAGCCGGGTTAAGTGCTTTGGCGACTCAGATCTGGTGGCACAGCAAGTTTCTGGCAAGTGGGATTCAAGGGATCCCCTCATGGCGGCTTATAGACGAGAGGTTGAAGCAGTTGCAGGATACTTCAAAGGATATCAGGTTGATCATATAGACCGGCGAAGGAACGAAGCGGCCGACGCTCTAAGCCGGCTGGGGTCTCAACGTAAACCGGTGCCACCAAACACTTTTTTGGATGAATTGCACAGTCCTTCGGTTCAGATACCGTCGGAGGAAGACATAGCTGTTCCTGCCCCAGAGGCACAGTTAGTTGCAGCGCTCCATGTTATTCCAGATTGGACGCTGCCCTATTTGGCATACCTGAGCCGAGGAGAGTTACCGGATGATGAAGAAGAAGCACGATAGATAATCCGGCATTCTAAGTCCATGACGATTGCAAATGGAGAGCTCCACCATCGCAGTACTTCTGGAGTATTTCAGCGGTGTGTATCAGCTGAGGAAGGTTGTGAGATTCTTCGCGAGATTCATGAAGGGGATTGTGGTCATCATGCCGGTTCAAAATCATTGGTGGCTAAAGCATTCCGGCATGGTTTCTATTGGTTAACTGCTCATGCAGATGCGGCAGATCTAGTCCGGAAGTGTGACGCTTGTCAGAAATTTTCAAGGCGTGCTCTGGTTCCGGCGCAGGAGCTCCGGATGATACCAATAACTTGGCCGTTTGCGACTTGGGGGCTTGATATGGTTGGACCCTTCAAGCGATCCCAAGATCAGAAAACTCATCTACTAGTAGCAGTAGACAAGTTTACAATGTGGGTTGAAGCGGAGCCTATAAGCAAGTGTGATGTGGCAACGGCGGTCAAATTCATCAAAAAAGTAATTTTCCGGTTTGGCTTTCCACACAGCATCATTACAGACAATGGCACCAATTTATCTCAGGGTGAGATGGAAGAATTCTGTCAACGAGAGCATATTCGCTTGGACGTGTCTTCTGTGGCCCACCCCCAATCCAATGGTCAGGCTGAAAGGGCAAATCAGGAGATTTTGCGAGGTATCAAACCCCGGCTTATGACACCTTTGCAGAGAACCCCAGGATGTTGGGTTGAGGAGTTGCCATCTGTTCTTTGGAGTATCAACACCACACCAAACCGGTCTACAGGTTACACACCTTTCTTCATGGTCTATGGTGCTGAAGCAGTCCTTCCGAGCGATATACGTCATGATTCACCATGGGTGACGGCTTATGTTGAATCGGCCAACGAGAGAGCAAGACAAGACAGTTTGGACCGGCTGGATGAAAAGCGTGATATAGCTGCAGCACGATCTGCGATTTATCAACAAGACTTACGCAGATATCATAGCCGCCGGATCAGAACAAGGACGTTCCAGGAGGGCGACTTGGTACTCCGGCTCATCCAAGATCAAACAGATATGCACAAACTATCCCCACCTTGGGAAGGGCCCTTTGTGGTCAGTAAGAATCTACACAACGGTTCATTTTACCTGGTGGACGTTCGAGAACACAAGGACTCACGGACGTCAGAAGAGGAGACGAAGAGGCCGTGGAACATCGCCCATTTACGGCCATACTATACTTGAGCTACGTGCTCAAATGTATCCTATGTATATATTATGAGTAATGAATAAACCGGCACCCTCGGTAAACCGGGGGCTCAGCCCTTTTTCCATATACAAATATCTTGTGAGGACAACCATACAAGTTTTTTATCAGAGATTATATTTCAATATATTGGCCGGTTTAGAAATTGATTTTTTTTGCAGAGTATACAAAGGAGCAATAAAACTTTCTAAAAGAACATGAGATGATATCCGGTTCGAAGAGAGGACGCTTCACGATTTACCCACCGGTTTAGGAGGAACCATGAAGGCCCTCTGGGAAAGATGGATAATCCACGTCCCATTGATTGGCTCAATTTTTATGTACATCGGCCCTCTGAAAAGAATGGTTCGCCCACATTCAGTGATTGGCTAGGCCCTCTGGGAAAGAATGGTTTTGCCCACGTCCCAGTGATTGGCTCAATTTTATGTACGATTCTATCGGCCCTCTGAAAAGAATGGTTCGCCCACGTTCAGTGATTGGCTAGGCCCTCTGGGAAAGAATGGTTCGCCCACGTCCCATTGATTGGCTCAGTTTTTATTTGCGGTTCTATCGGCCCTCTGAAAAGAATGGTTTTGCCCACGTTCAGTGATTGGCTAGGCCCCCTGGGAAAGATGGATAATCCACGTCCCATTGATTGGCTGAACCTTGCTTTGAGCCTGGCAGCTCTTAAAAAGCCTCGACTACATGGTCTTATTTGGAAAATTTGCATCTTTTTTGTGTTTCTGTTTTATAACCCTTTAAACCGGAGTGGAGCAGCTACAGAAGCTGACCACATATCTATAAAAGTGGAAAGTCTGGGTCATGAATACCAGCATGAGTAACCCGGTGTTCATTATAACCCGGATCATATATCAGGCAACAAGCCACAAATTTCTGAACAAAGTCTTGGAGAACAAGATGAACCGGAGTTTTTCATCAAGATGAACCAGAGTTTGCCGGGTTTCTAATTGGATCCATGAAGGTCTTCATCAAGAGACTTTAAAGTCCTACCGGATTAAGAGTATTGAGCGTATATAATCTCAGGTATAACGTTATTTCTGGTATAAGGATATACTTATTTGATGTTTTAAGAGAACCATTTAATCCGTCCAGTGGTAAACCACTAGGACATATTTTCAGTATTATTTCTGCAGGAGCAGAGGATATGCAAGATAAACAACATCAGACAACATTTCAATCGGCAAATATTTCACATAAAGAAAGACAGAATATCCGGATTAAAGCAGATCAAGTTTTAGCTATCCTATTACAAGGCATAGCAAGCCCGACGGATTGGAAATATTGTTTGGCGAAACACAGACTGCGATTACATCAATAAATTTTAAGTTATGCTCCTCCTTGTTGAGACGGCTGGCCATCACCTTGATCCGGAATATCTTCATCTTCTTGAAGCGGTTGGAAGTCCGGCACACGCCAGTCAATCTTCGTCAAAGCCCGGAAATACATCTCGTCGTTGATAAGCTCAGAAGGTTCAATATCAGGAGCAAAGGTATGAGGACGAACCGGCGGGATTAAGTTGACGGTGTCATAAACCGGCCGATCCACCCGTTCGTTTTGCAAGTCATATCCAGGATGATACCTGGATAAATCGGACTCAGCTGCAAGCTTGCTGGCGAGGGGACGCATCTCCTTTGTCAAGGCGTAAAGGTCCTTTGCAGTAAAAGTCGAGCCGTCGTCTTTTGTATCAGGAAAACCGGTTAAAGCTTCCTCCGGATCAAGATCCGGGACCCAAGCCTTAGCCCTGGTAAGGGCCAGAAGAGCACCACCTCGGGCGGCAGATTTTTTGACTTCTTCAAGACGAGCCGGCAAAACAGATAACTTGTTCAATGTGTCTTGGATCGTCGTAGGGGCCGGTTTACCGAAAGAAGTTGCACTAATGATCCTCTGAGCGCCAGAATACAGCTGCTCGACCAAGGTGTAACACGCTTTAAGCTTCTTCCGTAGGTCATCCCCAAGATGGGAGACACGGCGCCCTGCATATAGATATTATGGTTAAACCGGCACAGGCGGAAGATTACATGGGTAAAGCAGGAGTTCAGATTATACTTACCAAAGATTGCAGAGGTCATCAACTCAATCTGATGCTTTAAACCGGTTAATTCTTCTGTAACCGGATTAAGCGTCCCTTCAGCATCTTGAATCCTTTTCTCCAGATCCTTCTTTTGAACCTCAAAAGTGGTCCGCTCTTCTTCAAAGTATTTCTTCAGATCTTCAGCAGTCTTTAAACTCACCTGAAGATCTTTCTTAGCCTTTGAAGCGGCAGATTCTGTCTCAGCAAGACGGCTCCGAAGTTCATTAATTTCAGCAGCGTTCCGGTTTAACTCAGCCTGCAAGCATAGTCAAAAGACAAGAAGCAAAAATCAGACAAGTCTCAAGCACATAAACAAGTTGTATACTTGACACTTGGGGGCTAATGGCAGTTGAAGCAATAAGTAACAGCAATTCAAAGATTACAAGTCTCAAGCACACAAACAAGTTGTCTACTTGACACTTGGGGGCTAATGGATGGTTGAAGTATCATCAGAAATTTTTACAAGTATCAAATACATAAACAAGTTATCTACTTGATACTTGGGGGCTAATGTAAAGATCAATTGTTCAAACTACAAAGTTCCGGTTCACCTTCAGCACACAGCTAAACCGGAACTTGGGGGCTGTTTTGGGATAGAAGCATATCAAAAGTACAAAGTCAGAAGAAAAGGATTACCTCATATTTCTCCCTCATTAAGTTAACCAAACTTGCTTCATAGTCTCGGCTGCTGTGGAGCCGGTTTAGATACCCAGAATAAATTTCTTGGGCGCTCATATCGGCAAGATTGGATACTTCAGTACTCCATTTGCCCTTCTCTTTATATAACTTCTCCGTTTTAGCCGTATGCTTGGCTAAAACGGTGGGCTCAGCCGGAGCAACGAAGGCAGCCCCAGTCACCACAACATCTGGAGAAGCAGGTGCAATTGGGGGAGTCGCAGTACAGGCCGGATTGGGAGTTGCCGAATTAATCTGAGGAGAGTTGACCCGGGCCGGACTTGGCGGATTATGGGCATCTTCAGCAGTAGGATTTTCGGGTACGGAGAGGTGATCCGTAGGCACAGGATCTTCAAGAGGAGCTATGGGCTCGCCTTCTGGAGGAACGGTCGTTGCCGGATCATCGGCCGGATCATCTGCAGTGGTCTCAGCAGGAGGCTTGTTTGCCTTGGATTTCTTACTAGGCTTTGGCTTGCTGAAAAAGGTATGCGAAATGAGTTAATGTTATAAAGCAAAAAGGGAATCATAAACCGGAAAGGTTAAAAAGATTTACCCTGGGACAGTTTTCAATGGAGGAAGCTGTGTGGCAGTTGATTCACCGGAAGAAGAAAGCGGAGTTTCCTGATAATCAGGGTCAGACGGTTTAAGAGGTTTTCGGATAAGCCCGGCCTTGGGATGAAGGAGAGTCGGAGAAAGTATCACCTCAGCACGGCGTTTTCGAGCCGGAGTTAAAGAAATCCCGGATGATTCCACTGCCAGGCCACTATGGCGAGTGGTCCGGCGAAGAGCCTCATGTTGTTGCTTCTTCAAAATAAAATTAGGATCCAACTGAGCATAAGGGTGAGAAAATTGGTATTTCCGAACGGTCCGACGACTTTTTTGTGGAAGAGGTTCTGAATCAGAAAAAAGAATGGTTACCTCAACTTCAGCCGGATTATCACCTTCAGCCAACTCCTGTGGAAAGGTTATCATTAGATACATATATAAGTTCAAGGAAGCAAAATTCAAACCAGTTTGATTCATACCTCGGAATCCGGTTCATCATCTTCAGCGGGAGAACTGGCGTAACAACTGCTTTTCTTTTCTTATTGGCAAAGGTTTTTCGGCGTGCTTGTTTGCCGGTTTTCTCCTGAGGCTTCCTCTTCCAGAAAGGATCATCAGACTATTCAAGAGAAAGAAAATTGAAAAGACGGTTTAAAGGAACGGGTTATAAATACAGGGCAAAGTAAAACTTACCGCAGATAGCTTATTCTTCTTATAATACGGAGCTAGCCCGACTTTGCTGCAGTCTGCTATAGAGACGTTGAGCATCTTTTTAGCCGACTCAATAACCTCCGATTCAGATAATTTGTCCTTAGTAAACCGTTGAGGATCGTCCGGTTTACCGGAATATTGGCACATCAGCTGTGATCGCCGGCTCAAGGGAAGGATGCTCCAAGACAACCAGCAGCGCATAAAATCAGTTCCAGTCAAGCCATTGGCTATGAAAGCTCTTAACCGGGAGAGCTGTGATGAAAACCGGGTCCGCTCGACAGAGCTGAGCCGTTGTGGTAGGGGATGATCCTCCAGAATACGGGTTTCACGATAACCCGGCAAAGGGTTCTCCCCTTCAGGAGAAGTGTCAACGCAATAAAACCATGACTTGTTCCAATCCTTTGGATGCGTGTGTAAAGCGGTGTGAGGAAAAACAACGTCTCTCCTCTTCTGGATACTAACGCCACCGAGCTCCTGATGCGGTCCGCTGGTGAACTTTGTGCGCCGGTTCAGGTGAAAGAAGTCCCGGAACAGATCGACAGACGGTTCTTCTTGCAGATACACCTCCGAAAACACTTGGAAGTCACAGATATTTGAAACAGAGTTGGGTCCAATATCCTGAGGGTGGAGTTGGAAGGCGGCAAGAACGTCCCGGAAAAACTTTGAACCGGGAGGAGAGAAGCCTCGAGATATATGGTCAAAAAACACAATAACCTCCCCAGGCCTGGGAGTAGGGGGCATTCATTACCCGGAGCTCGCCACTTCAAAACAGACTGAGGGCCTAAGGTACCAATTTCAGAAATTCCGACCAAGTCTTCTTTCGTGATGATGGAAGGAAGCCAGTCACAGGAGACGTACTGTTTGGCCATAGCAATGGAAGGACAAGTACTGAAAAAGATAAAGTGTAAAAAACGAATTATGCGGGTACAGCAGTATAAACCGGAAACTGTCTATGAAAGTTACGCAATGGTTTGAACCGAGGACTAATGGCATGGTTAAACCGGCAATAACAGCGAGCTACGTCATTTCCGGTTCACGACAGTAAAAGAGGAACAACTAAACCGTCGCGTTCAATTTCAAAAGTTTTGCAAGAACAGGGCATAACAGTTTAAACCGGAGTATACCTGATGGATCTACAAAGGAGAAGAAACAGTTTCCTTGTAAACAGCTAAAGTGGGACAGATCTGGGCGTGCAAGGAAAAGAAAAATAAAGTGCAAGAAAATACAAGAAGAAACGCCAGGGATCTTATGCGGAGCAGATGAATCTATAGGATTAAGTATAGGTGGCGAGATCTAAAGCTAATACTGTGGAAGATCTGTTAACTGGGCCTAAAGGTCACAAATTTTCTATGAATTAAGTATCTACGAGGAACAAGACGAAGCTTTCATTGAAAACTCTAATGGCGGAAGAACCCTAGAAGGTACAGATCGATAATGAGGAAGAAAGGACATACCTGAACAATGGAGGACAACGGCGGAGTTCTCTGGTTGAAACAGGTTGATGCAGCGGCCAGGGAGGTCTTGATTCGGCGAGGTGACGGCGGCGCTCCAAGCTCGGGCGTCAATGGAGTCTTGAAGCTCGGGCGGCGAACGAAGGAAGAAGAGGCGAGAAGAAGGAAGAACGAAGGGGGACGGCGGTATTTATAAGCGAAAGGACAGATTTGAAGCGACAGGTGCGGGATTCGAGGGGGCAAAGATCGGATAAAGATCCTTTTTGACGCCTCGATTTTCGGATAACCATTAAACAAAGCTGCGGTACAGCTCACAGCGTTAAATGCGGAGATGATGTCACAGTCAGATCTAGTGAGTCTCGAAGATGACGTCAGAGCCGGTTTACAAGAGTGTGAAGACAGAAGAAAAATATACAAGACAAGGAAGACTGATATGAACGAGTTCAAATCATTCTGGGGCCTAATGTCAGGGATATGACTAGCAGGTATAAACCGGCTAGTGTAAACCGGCTTAGTTATATTATACTTGGTTGTAATATTTTAGTAAAGGCTACGGCCCATGAGATCTTAGGGCCCATGTGTAGAAGTGAGGTTTGTAAACCGCCAAGCGATGTAACTTGAGAGATAAGGAAGAGAAGACAGAGACCGAGGCGGACACAAGTATGACCCGGCCTCGGGACTCTGTAAACCGGACCAGGCGTCACCTCTATATAAAGGGACGACCCGGCGACGGTTCAGGGACAAACAACAATCAACCCGTCGAGACTACAGGCAAGCGATCCGCTCCCTGTAAACCGACGCCCAAGCAATACCAAACCAACTAGACGTAGGCTTTTACCTTCATCGAAGGGGCCGAACTAGTATAAACTCTCTGTGTCCTTTGTGTGCTATGAACCCCTTCAAGCTAACCCGTGCGATGGTTCCATCATCAAGTCCGCTAAACCGGACATCTGCCGTGCTAATTCCACGACAGAAAGGTTTTGCCATATTTGATGAGAATAAGACCCAAACAATTTATGAGAATTATTTGGGAATTTTAGGAGTGATGGAAATATAGGTTGCTTCACAACCTAGGGCAGACATGGTTATTCCTTTAATAGAAAAAGGAATATTCCCAATAAAAAGAATATTGGGATTTGGTCCAAGGTTGAAATGGAAAGGTCTAGGGAACTATTTGGGTATGGCAAGCCATTCTGGAAAGGAAAAAGAGGGCATCTTCTTCAGTTTCCAGACCACAAAGCCACAGAAAAAGAAATCTCAAGCAAAAACCTCAGAAAAACAAAAGAAAAAGAAAGGGCCAAAAATCAGGCTGTAACACAACCGTACCAACGTCCTGGCTCATCCTCAAACATTTGGAATCTAGGTTTTTAAATCCCCATAAATCCAAAACTCACTAGAAAGTCATCAAAGGTGGCATGGTGTCACGCCATGGCACATATATGTCATGGTAAAAACATTGCTAATTTGGGCCAAGCTTTAATACAAACCTCTTACAAACCGGAGCCTCTCGCAAGAACCCTCGTTGTTTCGATAGGGAAACGTGTCCCCTTGTGGGCCAAACGATAATCGCTCCCTCTTCCAACCTCTTATTTTCTTCTACACGCAACATTGAACAACGGGAGATTCGCACTGAACTTTGAAATTATTAAGGGTTCGTTTGACCTTTTTTATTCGGTAATTGAGTTTTCTAGGCATTTAATGTCCATAATTCAAATCTGAACTACAAATACATGATCCGGTGCACCAAAATGGCTAGAAAAATCGTACATGTGTCCTTGGGGTGCATGTTTAGATCCCATGGAAAAAATGGGAATGAATTCAATCGTCTCGCTGTCCTGGCTTGGCCGCAAACATTGTGAATCTTGGTTTTTAAACTCTGTAAATCCAAAACTCACCAGGAAATAATGAAACTTGGCATGGTGTCACTACATGGTACATATAATTGTCCAATTTTGGCGATGCTATATTACAAGCCTCTTACAAACCGAAGCTTCTCGCAACCCTCATGGTTCCGGTAGGGAAACATGCCCCTCTTGTGGGCAAAACGATAATCACTGCCTCTTCTCGCCTTGAACTTTGTTTTCTACAGGCAACATAGAATAACAGAAGTGTCGTGCTGAAATTTGAAACTGTTCAGGGTTCATTTGGCCATTGTATATATTAATTAAGTTTTCTTGGCATTTAATGTAGTCCATAATTCAAATTTGAACTGCAAGCACATGCTCCAGTGAGGCAAAATGGGTGGGAAATCGTACATGTGTCATTGGGTGCATGTTTAGGTCTGATTTAAAGAATGGGAATGAATTACAAACTTCTCGTCGTCCTGAAACATTGAGAATCTCGGTTTTTAAATCCCAGTAAATCAAAAACTCACCCAAAAAACATGAAACTTGGCATGGTTTCATGACACCGCACATATATGCCGTGGTAAAAAAGTTGTCCAGTTTGAGACAAGGCACACACATTAATAGCCAACAAAGTCCTTTTTGAAACAAATAGCTGACACATTAATATCGCAAAAGTTTTTATTATATGAACCGTGTCAAAATTTAACCATACTCGGTGGCGTGCTGCAGCTGTTTGATTAGACGGGACGAGTGCGAGCAGTCCGCCATGCAGGCTCGACGGGACGCGTGCATCCTGTCCACCTCGCAGGCTCGATGGGACACGTGTGAGTAGGAAGGCCGCCCATGGTCACCGGGAAACGAGCTCTTTGACCTGCATGCACCAGCCGCCGCCCACCTCGCTCACAACTTCTCCATTAATGGGTCAATGAAAGCACCTGGACGGAGGGTGTTTACTTGTGATCCCATGGCAACATTTTCTTTGTTCGTGTTTTCAACTTGTATTCCGTCCTAATTTAAATTTGCCACATAGGGTAACGGATAATACGATGAAAAATAAAATGGCAACCAATAATACGACAACAAATTTACAATGGCATAGATAATAATTGTCTTACATATTCCAGATAATTTAAAATGCCACATACGGCAAAGCTCGGAAGACACGGGGGCAAGGGAAGAAGGAAATTGCAAACAACGATCTGGGTCACTACTATCTCTACTCGTCGATGGATTGCCCAGTGACGACATCCTCCAGCTCCTTCTACAATTCCTCACGACTTTGCTTGAAAGCAGCCACAGATTCCTCCACCTCCTGCTCGCGCTCGATCCGGAGCTTCCTCAAGTCACCCATTAGTTCCTCGACGACCGCTGTCAGTGTCATCCCCGAGGCACTGCTCTGCTCATGCAGCATCTTCCAGCCAGCGGCCTCTTCCTCCTTCTCGGCGAGCGCCTTGAGGAGCTTCACATTGTCACCCATGAGTTGCTCAACGAGGCCGGTCGCCTTGTCAACCAAGGCATCGCTGATCTCGAGCAGCTTCATCAAGCCGTCGACCAGCTCCTACTTCTTAGTGAGGCCAGCGAGAATGTCATCGTCGCCGGCCAAGGACTTCGGCAATGCCAGCTCATTGCGATTGCTGACGTGGCAAGTCCGCTTGTGCGAGCCCTCGCGTGCCCGTGAGAGATCGTTCGAGGGCTCCGCGGCGCGCAGGGACATCTCTACTATGGCTGCCGCTTCGCGGTGGGACCTCTCTAGTGCTTTCGCGGCCTTGGTCTTTGCTGCCTGGTTATAGGTCCACCCGAAACTTCTCCTACCAGTCATGGCGGAATGACTAGACAGGAAAGACCAGTATTGTGGGTGATGAGGAGAGGAACTGTGAAGTAATTTTCGAGTGGGTAGTTTTTATAGCCCGGTGCTAAGTTTGAAAACATATTAGTTTGATAGGTGTGAACAGATTTGCAATTACTTATTGCGTTATAATCTGCACACATATTAGTTTGATAGGAAATGAATGTGTAACTTACTAATCATCGCACACGAGTACTCGCAGACGCATCATGTGCGATACTCCTAGCCACCGCAAGCAACTAGTTTGCATTTTCAAAGTTTTTTGTACGAACAAAATCACACACGAACTAACTATAATAACCTTCTGTGTTACAATTTTTCATCGCAAATAGTTCATCCGAGTGGACTGTTTGCTGTGTATCACACACATCTTGTTTACATGAATCGTTTGTGTTCTTTTGGCTTATCACACACATCTTGTTAAGTTGATCTGTTTCTGTTCTTTTCCCTAATCGAAAACAGTTTGTCCGAGTGAACCGTATGTCATATATCACACACACCTTGATCTGGCTGACCGTTTTTGTGGCATTCCCTAATAGCACACAGTTCATCAGAGCAAACTGTATGTCATATATCGCACACACATTGATATGGATGTCCGTTTATGTTGTTCTGACTCATCGCAAACAGTTCTTATGGATCAACTGTATGCCCCACATCGCACACGTAACTAAAATATAAACCGTGTTTGATGTCTCTGCCATCGCTAATGTTTTGCATCTTTTTTGACGGGTTTTTTACATCCCCGTTTACGATTAATGCTTCGCACACAGTTTCGTCAAAGGGTCTCTGATCATAGTGTTGCGTTAGGAGCATCCTGCAGTAGTGACCACATTACCATTGGTAACATTGTCAAGCTTGCATTTGGTGGGCATGGGAAACTTGACCGGCTTGACATCATCTAGCTTGAATCTCTTGGGCATGTCTTGGGTATACTTGGCTTGGTTGATGAATGTTCCTTCTCTCCTTTGCTTGACTTCGAACCCAAGAAAGAACTTCAACTCTCCCATCATAGACATCTCGAACTTCTCGGTCACTAGTGTGGAAAACTCATCATTGAAAGATTCGTTAGGAGAACCAAATATAATATCATCAACATATAGTTGGCATAGGAACAAATCCCCTTTAACCCTCTTTGTAAAAAGAGTGGGATCGATTTTCTCAATTTCAAACCCATGATCTTGTAACAACTCGATAAGCTGCTTGTCGGTGTCAAAACCGGCAGACCTCGGGGTAGGGGGTCCCGAGCTGTGGATCTAGGATCAATGGTAACTATGGACGACGAACATAGTGTTTACCCAGGTTCGGGCCCTCTCTAAGAGGTAAAACCCTATGTCCTGCTTGATTGTATATCATGGTTTACAGAGTAGATCTACCTCGAGATCAGTATGAGCTAACCCTAGGCTATGGGGGTGAAGATAGCTTACAATAAGGCACAAAAGAGATCTTGCGCCTTCGTGAGTTGGAGGGCACACCACGGCTCCATAGAACTCCTATCATTGTACTGCTCCACCAGTCCGGCCCGTGTACAATGGGTCGTCGCCCCGAGGACCACTTAGTCCAAGACTCACCCAGTAGCCCCCGAACTTCCCTCCAAGCTAAGACTTGTATCCGTTATCCATCTGTCCGACCAGTATTTGGTTTGTGAGGCGAGTTCCTCAGCAAGTCTCCCCTCTGTCCAATAGCAAGTAATGTCCGGAGTCTGAACATCTGCTTTTCTTAACACCGAAGGTAATAAAAATATAGCTCGAGCACCAATAGTAACTTTATCTGACAACTTTTTCTCCTCAACAAAGAGTCGCTTCCGGCCATAACGCCAAGCAGTTACTATTTCTCGAAGCGCGGCTCGAGGTTAACGCTATGATTGACACGCCCCCTCAAGGTGGAGATCGTGTCCCGCTTTTAGGGGGATATGGTTAATGATTCTGACCCCCGGTCATAACATTGTGAAGATATCGGGAAGTGGAGAGGCGAACGGCGTGAAAGAAGGGATCCCTTGCGTGCCCACAGTATATAAAGAGCGGTTGCTACAACCTGCATCCCACGCCTTCTCCTTTATTTGTAGTTCTTTAGAGCTCCAACGCCCTTTCCTCCTGCTTCCATAGCCAATCCCACGTCACCTCCTTCGACCATGGCTGGTGTCAACGGGAAGTGGGAGGCTTCCTCCATCATCAATGAGGAGATCCTGAAGCTGAAGGAGGCTGGCAAACGTCGCCCATCGAGCTCTGGAAAAGGATCAGATCATCCCCACTCCCGTGTCGGGCGATAGGGTAGTTTTTGTTCCTCATTTCCTTAGGGGGCTAGGATTTCCCCTTCACCCCTTTGTGCGGGGGCTAAAGTTCTACTATGGAATGGATTTCCACGACCTAGCCCCAAGCTCCCTCCTCCACATTTCGACCTTCATCGTTGTCTGCGAGGCGCTCCTCTGGGCCCAGCCGCACTTCGGCTTATGGCTGAAGGTGTTCAACGTGAAACCTAAGGTGGTCAGCGGCGAGCACACGGACTGCAGAGGGGCCATGGTTAGCAAGCTGACACGGGTTCAGTGGCTGGAGGGCCACTTCGTTGAAATTGTCCAGATGTGGCAGAGGGAGTGGTTCCACATCACCAAAACAAGGGAAGCCGCATGGGGAGCTACCCCCGCATTCCGGTCCGGACCCCCACCAGATTGGCCTCCTGGACCAACAGGGCTCCAGATTGGGGTCACGTCGCTGATACCAAAGCGCTGCAAAAGCACGTCGACAGGGTAATAGAGACCGGAGCGCTGCTGGTTGATGTGTTTCAGATCATGCTCCATCGCGGGCTCCTCCCTTGCCAGGAGAGGGCCAAGCCCTTGTGGGAGCATGAGCCCGAAGATCCGGCCACTATGTGGTATCTCTTCGGCATGACTCCTGACAAGATATGGGGTCAACTATTCAAGCCCAGGAGGAGTGGTCGGCCGAGGGCAAGGACATTGTTCTTGATGCCACGAATCCTCCGTTGGAGGTGAGTGGCATGTTTCTCCGAAGAGTGTCCGGATATTCACATTACGTGAGATTCGATCTAACCTTGTTGCGTGAATTCTACAGGGTTGGCTCGCCAATGCCAAGAAGATCAGCGGCCCAACACCGCTGCTAGAGGAGCCCCGATCGGGGCAGCTAGAGAAGATGCTAGTGGTGGTGCCTTACAAGGCGCCTGCCAAGAAGGGCAAGAAGCAAGAAGCCCCGAAGGCCAGGAAGGGCCTCTGCCGTAGGGTCCATTCAGGTAACCAGTCTAGAGAAGCCGCATCCTCATTCGTACAGGATGGGGCCGAGGAGGAGGGTGAAGAGCAAAGTGCCTCTTCGCACTCCAAGAAGAGGCCGACATCCGAGGACACCAAGGAGGTCCAACCTTCCCCGGCCTCAAAGAGCGTACACGGGCCTAAGCTGGTAATACCTGACAGCTCGGGTGACGAGAAGTCCGAGGCATCTGAGGAGGTCCCGAAGAAGCAATCTAGGGCCAAGCCCCCCGCCAATAGGTAAGGTGCTTACATTTTCAGTCATCATGCTTTGAGTAGTTTGTCTTCGTTGAAGGTTAACCCCTTCGAATTGTATCCCCCACTTGAGAGCCCTACCGAGAAAACTTCAGAAGGGACGTCTCCGCCCGCGTGCTGGCGGACAGTGGGTCCATGGCCCGTTCTGCGCCTCCTTTGGCCCCCGAAGATGCAGAGGAGGTGCTGTCCCGAAGAAGTCCTCCTCCTCCGAACACGGAGGGGGGTGTTGATGTCGTGATGGCTGAGGTTAACACCTTGGTCACCGAAAACCAGGAGGGAGCGTCCCTCCTGGCCGGCGAAGGGAAAGAGTCTGGGCCTTCTAGACCCCCTTCGTCGACCGTTCCCGAGCCCCTGAGGCCTTCAATGGTACGGGTTCCTCCCAATGGGGAGGGCGCCGGGGAGCCAACACCGATGGCGAAAACCTCCGCAAGGGCAACAGTTGGCTGGCCGGACATGCCGGAGGAGTTGGTGAGCAACTCCATCATTGTGGAGGGGCATCGCACCCTTATTGGTGCGGTGATACATAGTGTTCGGTCCATCCAATCCAGACTGAGCGACGCTGTCCAAGGCCTTCTAAAAGGCTTTGAGGAAGTTAAGTAATGATCTTTCCTCGTAATGCGGTTGTAGTTGTTAGTTTAAGTAGGCCGCATACATAGCAGCCTCCGAGACTCTGCTAGGAACTCGAAGAGACCTGCACAGGATCAAAATCGGTTGGTTGTCTGATAATATCGATATTTCGAATGCTGACGCAAGCATCTTCCGTGGCCGCGGCTGCTAATGCTGCGGCATTAGAGGAGATGGATCGGAAACTCAAGCTTTCCAATCAAGAGCAGGATCTTGTCAACAAGGGGCTTGACGAGGCGCAAGGTAAGCTCTGTGAAAAGACATGTACTTGCTGGATAATGATTGGTCGGACCATTTACTGATCCTTTAACTTGATGATCTTGCAGCTACTGCCGCCGAAGTCGAGGGCTTAAAGGAGGCCCTGAAGAAAGCTAAGATCGAGGCGGCTAAGAAGGGGGCAACCACAGAGAAGGCGGTATCCGAGCTTGGGCAGGCCAAGCGTGCTGTTAAGCAGCATGAATCTTGGGTAACCGAGGTCCAAGTGGAGGTCAAGGATGCCGCCGAGAAGCCCAAGGCCCTTGAGAAGGTGCTCCAGGAGGCGAGGAGTGACGCCCGAGGTGTCCGGGAGGAGCTTTGGCAGGCATCATAGATCGCCAATAGTATGAAATATTTACTACAATGTGTTTTTGGAGGCAACATGTTCGCCCAACTGACGAGGGTCTAGCGCTCCATAGGCGTCTTCGCCGAGCTCCCAAAGAATGCGGCGGCCGCAGCGAGGCACTATGCCACCCGCGAGGAGGATTCTACACAACAGCTCTTTCGGTCACAGTTTCTGGACTCCGAGCATCCTCCCCTCTTCGGCGATCAAATGAAGAAGTTGATGGAGATGCATCGGATGTCCGTGCTGGCTTTGAAAGATCTCTATGTTAGCCTGTGGCCGGTCGAGTCTATCCCGGACACCTACTTTGGACTTGTGCAGAAGCTACGGGAGGTGCTGCTCCGTATTGATGCCATGAAGCGATCTGTGTGCCTTGAGGGGGCGAGGCTTGCTTTTTCAAAGACCATGGTGCATTGGCCAAGGATTAATCCTATGGAGGTGGCCACTGGTCCTCTGCTCGAAGGAAAGGAGCTCCGCCTCCCCGAGCAGTACTTCGTGCAAGCGATGGCCGGAGCGCGGGTAATAGAGGGCCATTGTTCGAAAAATGTAATGCTTGAGTAGTTTTAGCAGATTTATTCCAAGTGGGGTTCTATGCTTTATTATGTGCCCGATGGACTTATTTGATATTCAAGTGGCTAAATTTTCACCCCTGTGTGGCCGTGTGTTTATTCTGAAAGCTACCAGTCGTCGGCTTCAGCCCCCAAGTGAATATCATGAAGGGTATTTTGTTTCCGCATTGTTACCCTTAGCCAACGTCTTGGTGCCCGAAGGCGGTAGTGCGGGAACGAAACCATGCAATCAGACTATTCGGTTTTACTCCTTTCACTTAGCCTTAGGACCCTAACGGTGGGGACTAGGGACTAGCCTCCGGTGTATTTGTGATGTACTTGGGGTCGAAGCTTTCCCTTTCCGATCAGATGGTTTGTGTTAAGACGAATCCTTCGTTTACACGGTGAAATCGCCAATGATTTTTAGAGTCACCTCGTCATCGGATCGCGGATCCGTTCGCGCTTACTATGATGGTCACTTTTTGGCTTTTTCCTCCCGAGGTACTTGACCGAGCAAACCAAAAATATAATCGCATGGGTTCTCCCTTTGCCCTCTTAGCCGAACATGCGGAACATAAGGGGCAAGCACAGGAGCCGGGCAACCCAACTATTGACCCAAGACATAGTTCGGAACGAATGCATATAGCGCAATATCCAAGACGTCGAACACCTAGCGGAAAGTGAGATCAGACTTGGAGATTTTGAGCTAATGTATAAATCAGAACTCTTGGTTAATCGTACTTTGATGCCGGGTTGTTCGAAGAGCGAGTGGGGAATCTGGCAAGGGACAGAGAGGAATTACAATATGCAGATATCCGAACACCGTAAAAGGTATTTTTATTATTTCTCATGAGCTCAGGACATCCAACCGTACACTTCGAACTGCAAAGGCGGTACTTGTAAGGAAAAAGGAAAGGAAAAAGGTTTACAAAGGGAAGGTTAACGTGGGGCCTTGATACATGACTTGAAGCCTTCACTATGCCCTGCTGCACGTTTGCGCCTTTGCTTCTGATGGGTGGGGGAAGGACCTTCGATGATACCTTTGTGGGCGAGGGCCCTGTCGATGAAGCTTTATGCTTTAAGCTATCCGAAATATGTCTTCGGGTTGTCCGAAGACGAGGTAATGCCAAAGTTTGGTTTAACCGAACCTGTGCTTTGGAATAGTGTATGACTCATGGCTTCCCATGGTACTTTGAGTGCGAAGTTGTGCTGACAAGGCAAATGGAGGGCGAAGAGTGTGGGCACGCCATGCGGCGTGTATCCCTATTTGTGGCGAACGCATGCGGGTTCCCATGACGGGGAATAGGTTCGGACCCGTTTACTATTGTCACCGGTCCTTACGGTAGTTCGGCACCCAGGTCTGTATGGGCTGGTGTAGTGTTCGGCAGCTAGGGCCGTGATACGTCTCCAACATATCTATAATTTTTTTATTGTTCCATGCTATTATATTATCTGTTTTGGGACTAACCTATTAACCTAGGGCCCAGTGCCAGTTTCTGTTTTTTTCCTTGTTTTTGAGCTTCGTAGAAAAGGAATACTAAACGGAGTCCAAACTGAATAAAACTTCACGATGATTTTTCTTGGACCCGAAGACACCCAGGGGACTTGGAGTGCAAGTCAGAAGAGCCACGAGGCGGCGGCAAGGGTGGAGGGTGCGCCTTAGGGGGGTGGACTCCCCCTACCTTGTGGGCCCCTCGGTGACCCCCTGACCTAGCTCTTCCTCCTATATATTCACATATATTCCAAAACCCTCTGAAGCATCCACGAAAACACTTTTCCTCCACCGCAGGTCTCTGACCTCGTGGGTCCCATCTGGATGTCTTTTCCGCTACTCTGGTGGAGGGGGATTCGACCATGGAGGGCTTCCACATCAAACCTATTGCCCTTCCGATGAACCGTGAGTAGTTTACCACAGACCTATGGGTTCATAGCTAGTAGCTAGATGGTTTCTTCTCTCTCTTTGATTCTCAATACCATGTTCTCCTCGATGTTCTTGGAGATCTATCCGATGTAATCATCTTTTGCGGTGTGTTTGTCGAGATCCGATGAACTGTGGATTTATGAACAACTTATCTATGAATATTATTTGAATCTTCTCTGAATTCTTATATGCATGATTTGATATCTTTGTATTTCTCTTCGAGTTATCAGTTTGGTTTGGCCAACTAGATTGGTTTTTCTTGCAATGGGAGAGGTGCTTAGCTTTGGGTTCAATCTTGCTTGATTTCACCCAGTGACAAAGTAGGGGTAGCGAGACACATATTGAATTGTTGCCATTGAGGATAAAAAGAGGGGGTTTACATCATATCAATGTTGGGGATATCGCTTATCGGGAACTTACCGGTCGACCCAAGATAAGGTGTAAATCGGCCAGTTTATCGGCATATCAGCCGATTTATCGCCATATCGGCTGATTTATCTTATCGGTCAGACACTGGTAAGCGATAAATTGGCCGATTTATCGGAATATCGGAAGATATCTTAAACAGTGCATCATATTGCTTGAGTTTATTCCTCTACATCATGCCATCTTACTTAAGGCGTTACTCCGTTCTTTATGAACTTAATTCTCTAGATGCATGCTGGATATTGGTCGATATGTGGAGTAATAGTAGTAGATGAAGGCAGGAGTCGGTCTACTTGACACGGACGTGATGTCTATATTACATAATCATTGCCTTGGATATCTTCATAACTATGCGCTTTCCTATCAATTGCTCGACAGTAATTTGTTCACCCACCGTATTTTTTGCCTTCATGAGAGAAGCCTCTAGTGAAACCTGTGGCCCCCGGGTCTATTTTCAATCATATTAGTTTCTGACCTACTATTTTGCAATCTTTTATTTTCAGATCTATAAATCAGAAAACCCAAAAATATTTTATCTTTTGTTTAGTTCTATCTATCTCTATCAGATCTCACGTTTGCAAGTGATTGTGAAGGGATTGACAACCCCTTTATCGCGTTGGGTGCAAGTGTTTGATTGTTTGTGCAGGCTCATCGATTGGGGACTTGCGCGTTTCTCCTACTAGATTGATACCTTGGTTCTTAACTGAGGGAAAAATTATCTCTACTGTGCTGCAGCACCCTTCCTCTTCAAGGGTGTCGGTGTACTAAGGTGGGGGTACCTTAGTACCCCAACTTGTGCACGGGCAGCAGCAGCTTCCCGCGGCAGGGCTTACCACGCGCTTGCCAAGGCCCGCTCTGGTCCCTATGAAGCCATTCAAGAATAAAGTATCCAAGTTAAGAGACAAGACCTCAGCAAGAAGAGCTTGCCGGGAAGGCCGCGCCAGGCTCAAGGTTACCACCCCAACACAAGACCCTGGCAAGAGGAGCTTGCCAGGAGGGCCTAGGGATAAGCATCTCAGAAGTCATATCGCGGCGCATCGTGCGCCCCGGCAGGGCCCGGGAAGCGGCAAGCTTTCGGGCCCGGCAAGATAGCGGCCCCGGCAAGGTGCTTGCCGGGGGAAGCTCATGCTGTGTGCCTGCGCTCCAGCTCATCTGGCCACGCGTCGCCCTGGGGCCCTTCCAGGAGCGCGTGGCAGGTGGCTGTGCAGCCTGAGGGACACGCTGGCGAGCCGCGGTGACGAGGCTACCGCCGTGGCGAACGGAGACGCATGGACAGACGCTTTTGGGGTCGACGGCGACGGGCATTCAATGCCCTTGTCCCCCACCGTCAAGGTTAGGTGAAGACCACTGTTCATCCACTGTTCATACACTGTTCATGCACTGTTACAACTACCACCAAATTTACATTTTTACCCTCCTCTACGTTGACACCTGTCGGTGACCCCTTTGAGCTATAAAAGGAGGCCCATGCACAACGTAGAGGGGTTTGGATCCCAGAAGCTCGCTCACTCTGTCGCTCGGTGTAGCTGGTACAGTAGATCTTCAAGCTCCCGAGCCCGAAAACTCAATACAACCCAAGCAGGAGTAGGGTAAACTGCCCGCGTGTGCCCCTCGATCTGCTCTCCGTGCTCCCTCCGCTCCCTTACCGCAACGTAGAAGGGGCTCCGGTCCCATAGGTGTTCGTGGGAGGACAGTTTCCCCCGACATCTTTGGCGCGCCAGGTGGGGGGCGTCGAGGTTGTGCGAACCTGATCCGGCGCTCACGCGGGCGCAATCTTCAGCAACTTCATCAGCTTCTTCGATTACATCAACATGCCTCTGAAGAAGAAGGCTTCGGAGGTCGGAGGCCCGTCTGCGTCAATCCCACCGCCACCAGAACCAACGGTTGGTGGAGGAGACGCCGGCGGAAGGGTGGTCGCCGGCGAGGAAACTCGCGGCGCCACCAAGTCCAAGGACAAGACGGACGACCGGGCAAACTCCAAAGCCTCGGTGTCCGTGCACGCACCACGTCCCTCTCAGGAGGTGCCAGACCAGCAGCGACGTGGTACCGGAGGTACCATACGCTTGCTAGGACGTGGACACACCGGCGGGTCACGGGACGCTCAAGGCCAACGTCCTGGCACGAGCAAGGCGCGGTCGCCGGGGCGAGAACATGCTCCTTCTAACGCGGTTAGAAGTCCGAGCGTGTCTCGCTCCTCGCACCGTTCGCCACCATTTCCCTCCTCTCCAGCGGAAGCTCTTGCTAGAGCCCAACTGCTCCTCGATTTCCCTCCAGCAGCAGACAAGGCCGAAGACTGGAGGGCGACGATCCAGAGCCTCATCGCCTTCGCCAACAATGACACGCCGCAGCAGCCGGCAACATCACGCCCGCGGCAAGTCGACCAAACGAAGGCCGATGGAGACAAGACCGCCGGGGGTGCAACTACCGTGCACTCCCCGCCGCGGAAGCAGAGATCACCACCCCGCTGGATCAACGTCGACGACGACTCCACGGCGTCGTCGGATCCGCGGGCTCGCCGCGATCAGCGCCAAGTCCTGGACGACAGGCGACAAGAGGACGCTCGAACTCGCATCGAGCGTCGAAGAGAAGCCAGAAGACAGTCAGACCAGCGCGCTGGGACTGCTGTTGACATGCACACGCCCAGTGAACCAGGCGACTTGCCGTACGCGGCAGGTTGCCCTGCGTTCACCCGAGAGCTGTGGCAAGTCCAGTGGCCCAACATGAAGAACTTCAAGCCCGACGTACCCGAGAAGTACGACGGCAAGACGCACCCCTCGGAGTTCCTCAGCATCTACACCATTGCGGTGCAGGCTGCCGGAGGACGCGACGAGAAGATCCTAGCCAACTACTTCCCGCTCATGCTTAAGCCAAACGTCAGGTCTTGGCTTATGCACTTGCCGGAAAACTCCAACTCTTCATGGGCGGATTTGTGCCATCAGTTTGTTGGCGCCTTCACGGGAGGCCACAAACCCCACGGTCAGGAGAGCGATCTCCATATCCTCGCCCAGAAGGTGGGAGAGTCCCTGCGCAAATACATCCAAAGGTTCAGCCGCGTTCAGCACAATATCCCCGATGTCCACCCTGCCGCGGTTATCAGCGCGTTCCACCAGAACGTGCGTAACCGCCGGATGAGGGAGGAGATGGCGATGACCAAGATCCGGGATGTCAGCGAGCTTTACGCTCTAGCTGATAAATGTGCGCGTGCTGAAGAAGGGAGGAGACTCCCCGGAGAGGATGCTGGCGCAGGAGGAAGCGACAGCGAGGATGCCGCCCCGGCAAGGAAGAGCCGGCGGCGGAACAAGAAAAAGAAGAACAAGGAAGTACTGGTTGTCGAGCAGTCCGACAAGGAGGCTCCCGCCAAGAAGACACAGGCTGGCGGCTTCGGCAAGGAGCCTGCCCCTGTAGCGGCAGCCGACAAGCAGGACGGCTCCGACAAGCAGTACTGCAAGATCCACCGCACCAAGGGCCATGATCTCCAGAACTGTAAGAGAGTAGAGTACCTCGTAGAGCAGCAGAAGGCTGAATACGAGCGTCGCGACAAGGAAAAGGCCCAAGGAGGCGGAGGAGAGCCCAGCAAGAAGCGGCCATTCAATGGCCGGGGAGGACGCCGCGGCAAGGCCAAGCAGCGGCAAGGTGATAGACCTCCCCGGGGCCGCGGCAAGGATGAGGACGAAGATGACGATGAGGACATGGATGAAGGAGATACCAGCGAGCAGGAGTTCCAGAAGGCCACAGAGGTCCTGTGCGTCGACGGAGGTGCCTCTTTGCACACTTCCCACCGCCAACTCAAACAGTGGGTGCGGGAAGTGAATGCAGCTGAGCCACCCGTCGAGTCGCGCAGGCTGCTGAAATGGTCCGGCACGCCCATCATCTTTGACCTTGAGGATCACCCTGACCGCACAACAGCGGTCGGGTGCTTGCCGATGTTGGTCTCACCAACTATCCGCAACCTCAAGGTCACCAAGATGTTGGTTGACGGCGGGGCCGGCCTCTACTTGATCTCCGCTGCTGTGATCAAGAAACTACAGATCCCTGACAGCGAGCTCGAGGAAACCGGGACATTCCAAGGGATCAACCCGGGAAGGAGCAAGCCGAAGGGGAAGATCACGCTGCCAGTGACCTTTGGTGGGGAGCTCAACTTCAGGACGGAGAGGATCACGTTCGATGTCGCCGATATCCCATTGCCATATAATGGGATACTTGGCCGTCCTGCCCTCACCAAGTTCATGGCAGCTTCCCACTACGCATACAACGTACTCAAGATGCCGGGGCCGATAAGCGTCATCTCTGTCCCCGGCGACAAGAAGGACACGCTTATCTGCGCCGACAAGATCTACCGGGATGCATCAGCCGCGGCAGACAGCAGCACACTTGCCGCTGAAACTCCCGGGGGGAAGACCAAGACCAAGTCCGGCAAGGGCTCTAGGGCCCACTCCGGCAAATGCACCTCTTCGGAGTGCTGCGCTGCCGTCGAGGACGCACTATCGAGCTCCACCAGCAAGTGTAAGAAAGGAATGGCGGCTCCACCGGCAACCAAGAAGGTGTCCGCCAAGGAGGACGGCACTGGTGGTACCTTCACCATCAGTGCTACACTCGACCCCAAATAGGAAAGCGCGCTCGTTGCCTTCCTGCGGGCGAATGTCGACGTGTTTGCGTGGCAACCTTCTGACATCCCCGGCGTTCCCAGGAAGGTAATTGAGCACAAGCTTGCTGTTTGTCCTCACACGCGGCCCGTCAAGCAGAAGGTCAGGAAGCAAGCTGTGGAGCGCCAAGAGTTCATTGCCGAGGAAATAAATAAGTTGGAAGCAGCAGGCCTAGTTAGAGGCGTGATCCATCCTACGTGGTTGGCCAATCCAGTTGTTGTGCGCAAGGCCAATGGGAAGTGGAGACTTTGTATAGACTTCACTGATGTGAATAAAGCATGTCCCAAGGATCCATTTCCCTTGCCGCGTATCGACCAAATTGTGGACTCCACGGCTGGATGTGAGTTGCTTTCATTCCTCGATGCATACTCAGGTTACCACCAGATTTTCATGGCCAAGGAAGATGAAGAGAAGACTGCATTCATTACTCCATGTGGCACATACTATTTCATACGCATGCCCTTTGGATTGAAGAATGCAGGCTCAACATTTGCAAGGGTGGTACACACTGCTTTTGAGCCACAGATACACAGAAATGTAGAAGCCTACATGGATGATATAGTGGTCAAGAGCAAGAATAAGGATACCCTGATTCAAGATTTGAAAGAAACCTTTGAGAATCTGCGCAAGATACAGCTCAAGTTGAACCCCGAGAAGTGCGTCTTCGGAGTTCCCTCCGGCAAGCTTCTCGGGTTCTTCGTGTCTCAGAGGGGGATTGAAGCCAATCCCGACAAGATAAAAGCCATCGAGCAAATTGAAGCCCCAAAACGCGTCAAGGACGTAAGGAGACTTGCTGGTTGTGTGGCTGCCCTCAGCAGGTTCATTTCAAAGTCTGCAGAACGCGCCCTGCCTTTCTTCAAAATCTTGAAAAAGGCAGGTCCTATGAAATGGACTCCGGAAGCGGAAGTAGCGCTGCAAGACTTGAAAGGATACCTGTCCTCCACTCCAATACTTGTCGCACCTAGACCACACGAGAAGTTGCTGCTGTACCTAGCAGCAACCAATCAAGGGGTTAGTGCTGCGTTAGTAGCGGAGAGGGAGGCAGATGAGGAACCAACACCCCCGGCAAGCGGATCCAGCGACAAGCAGGGGGCTTCCCCGACAAACTCTGGCCCCGACAAGGACAAGTCTGCGCAGGAACAAGGAGAAGTGCGAAAGAAGATGGTGCAGCGCCCGGTTTATTTTGTAAGTTCCCTCTTGCAGGGGGCTAGATCAAGATACTCTGGGGTGCAGAAGTTGCTTTTCGGCCTCCTCATGGCCTCAAGGAAGCTACACCATTACTTCCAAGCACACGAGATAACAGTGGTCACTCGCTTTCCGTTGAAGAGGATATTGCAGAATCCAGAAGCAACAGGCAGGATCGTCGAGTGGGCGCTGGAACTGTCAAGCTTTGGGCTCAAGTTTGAGAGTAATTCAACTATACAGAGCAGAGCTTTGGCAGAATTCATAGCAGAGTGGATGCCAACACCAGATGAGGAAGTTCCAGAGACAAGCATCCCCGTCCAAGAAACAAGCCAAGAGTGGATAATGTACTTTGACGGTGCTTTCTCGCTGCAAGGCGCCGGTGCTGGCGTGGTACTCATAGCGCCCACCGGAGAGCACCTCAAATACGTTGTTCAGATGCATTTTCCCAAGGAGCAAGCGACAAACAATACTGCTGAGTATGAAGGTTTGCTTGCCGGCCTCAGAATTGCGGCCGAACTTGGGATCAAGAAGCTAATTATACGGGGAGATTCACAATTAGTGGTCCGACAAGTGAACAAGAGTTACCAGAGCCCTTTGATGGAAGCTTATGTTGATGAAGTGAGAAAGCTTGAAGAACACTTTGAAGGCCTGCAAATGGAGCACGTTCCGAGGGCTCAAAATGATATCGTGGATGGCCTCTCAAAGTGTGCTGCAATGAAGTTACCTGTGGAACCAGGGACCTTCGTGCTCAAGCTGACTCAACCATCCGTTACACCGTCACTTGGGCAATGTAAGAAGAGGAAGTTGGTCTCCGGTGACTACTTGCCGGCGGATCTTCCTGAAGCCGCCGCCAAAGTCCCCAAGATCAACAACACAAATGCTGAGGAACAGTCTGCTCCTGCGGACCCAAGGGTCTGTATAGTTGAAGCAGGCGTTCCCGACAAGCCTTGCCCCCGGCAGGCTTGCCGGGGAACCCTCAGCTCCGACAGAGCCGCAAGTTCTTGCCGTAGAAGCTGAGGTTCCCGCAGCAGCACTGATGCCTTTAGTCCTTGCTGTTGAACCTCAGGCTCCAGCATGGGCACAGCAGATCGTTCGTTTTCTTCAAACTGGAGAACTTCCCGACGAGCCAGAAGAGATAGAGAAGATAACCAGACAGTCAAGTATGTACCAGTTCGTCGACAACGAACTGTACAGAAGAAGACTCAACGGTGTCAGGTTGAAGTGCATTTCCAGGGAAGATGGACAGAAGCTGTTGGCAGAGATACACGGAGGCATATGTGGCCACCACATTGGCGCAAGGGCACTTGCCGGGAAGGCGTTCCGGCAAGAGTTCTTCTGGCCAGAAGCCCTCCAAGATGCAACTGCGCAAGTAACCAAGTGTGAAGCGTGCCAGTTCCATGCCAAGCAAATACACCAGCCAGCTCAAGCTCTCCACACAATCCCTTTGTCCTGGCCCTTCTCGATCTGGGGGCTCGATATCCTCGGCCCCTTTCCCCGTGCCGTCGGGGGCTTTGAGTACTTGTACGTCGCAATGGACAAGTTCACAAAGTGGCCAGAAGTGGAATCGGTGAGGAAGGTGACAGCACAGTCAGCAATGAGGTTCTTCAGGTCAATTGTTTGCCGTTTCGGAATCCCTAACAGGATCATCACCGACAACGGCACACAGTTCACAAGTCGCACCTTCATGCAGTACGTCCAAGACCTTGGCGCTAAGGTCTGCTTTGCTTCTGTTGCTCACCCGAGGAGCAATGGTCAAGCAGAGAGGGCAAATGCTGAAGTGCTGCGCGGACTCAAGACAAGAACCTTCGACAGGCTGCACAAGTGCGGAAGAAACTAGATAGAGGAGTTGCCGGCGGCTCTTTGGTCAATCAGGACGACACCAAATCGAGCCACCGGACAGACACCCTTTGCTCTAGTCTATGGAGCAGAGGCAGTTCTCCCCACAGAACTCGTATACGGGTCTCCTCGAGTGCTCGCTTACGACGAGCTCGAGCAAGAGCAACTGCGGCAAGATGATGCATTGCTCCTTGAGGAGGAACGTCTCCAGGCTGCTGTACGAGCTGCTCGATAGCAGCAAGCTTTGCGCCGCTATCATAGCCGCAAAGTCAAGGCCAGGAGTCTCGAGGAAGGCGACCTTGTTCTTCGGCGTGTTCAGTCCGCCAAGAATTCCAACAAGTTGACGCCGAAGTGGGAAGGCCCTTATCGGGTGAGACAAGTCATAAGGCCCGGCGCTGTCCGCCTTGAGACCGAAGAAGGCTTACCGGTGAGCAACTCCTGGAACATAGAGCATCTTCGCAAGTTTCACCCATAAGGCGCGGTTGCCGTGATCCGCTCCGGCAACCACCTTTTGTACAAGTCTTGCCGCTGTTGCATGTAAACCTTTGTACAAAGCCGGGCGCAGACCCCGTGCATCAGTAAAACTTTTGTGCTTCGCACTACTTTGTCATTTTCATGCTGTTCCCTTTATTTGCATGTATCATTTGACACCTTGCGCAGCATGCATGCCCGATAAGCAATAACGAGCCGCAAGGCTCCATGCTTGTATTTCCCCCTTTTTGTCTGTCTCTCTGAAGCAGAAGAAGTGTTCCTCGCGCACAAGTTTGCCGGGGGGGGGGGGGGGGGGG
>LR738711.1:711381289-711444361 GCA_902687465.1 Secale cereale
AGAGGTGTGGACCAAGTGCTGTTCAAGAAAAGAAAAGCCTTGCCGGGGAGCAAACAACCCATAAAAGCTAAGTTACCGGAATTTGAGCAGTTCAAGTTTTTTAAAATTTTAGTTATCTTCCTTGAACAACCACACTTTGTATGGAAAACCTGTGCGCGAAGGAACCTACCCGTGGCTAGGCGCGCCCTTACTTTGTTTTGAGCACGCTCAACGGCTTAAGTGAGCTGCGACAAGTGTCGCGCCCTTACTTCGTTTTCGAGTTCGCTCAGCAAGCTAAGTGTGCTGCGACTAGCTACGACAAGGTTTCTTGCCGGCAAGGCCTTTGCCAGCAGGCCGCTAAGAGTCCAGCACTCAGCGCTCGCGGCAAGGGTCCCTTTGCCGGCGAGTTCCCTAAAAGCGGAGGGTGGAAAGCATACAAAGTGAAAAGACTGAGCAAGGGAGATAACATGGCTTCAATCATTCAAAATAAAAGTATATATTACAGAGATAACTTGCCGCTGTTCTAAACAACTACTGCCTATGACTTGATATGCAGCGGCAAAGGAAGTAGAAAGAAGGAAATCTAGTCCCTGCGGTCTTCGTCAATCCTCTGGATCTTGCCCACCTTGGCTACGATGTGGGCAACTTGTGCCTTCAGCGCCTCCTGGTCAGCTTCGGGCGGCAAGGTTCGGAGGACGTTGACGAGGTTGATGCCGGGGTTGCGGTAGACGATCTTCGACAAGACCCGCTCCATGGTGCCCATGTAGAGCCGACGCGCCTCGTCGGCCAGCTGCACGAGGATCTTCTCCCGCAGCCGCGCAAGCGCCGGCGCCACTCCCCTGAAGAACAGACTCAGTTTGGCGCTGTGGGGGAGGCTCTCGTTCGGGGAGTACACGAGGTGCTCCGCCCTTAGCGCCATCATCTCCATGTCAATGTTGGCGGCGGAGGTGACGAGTTCATCAGTCCACTGCTCCACTGCCCGGTTGAAGTTGTTCTGCGAGACGTCGGCGCTCTCCACCAAGGCCCTTTCTTTGCGGAGTTCATCCTTCAACTTGGTCTCACGATCCCGGGTGGCGTCGAGCAAGTCAGTCAGGGTGGAGACCTTCAGCTCCAAGTCAGTGATGGAGTCCCTGGCGTTGGTGAGCTCCTGGCCCTTCTCGGAGAGGCGGATTTGCAGCTCCGAGTTGGTGTGGGCGTCCTTCTCCCGCGCCACGTTGAGCGCGGTGACCCTTTCTTCACTTGCCTTCAAGAACAGCTCCATCTGCGCCACCTTGGCCTCCAGATCCTTCTTAGCAGTCTCCGCGGCAGCAGCGGCGTTTCTCGCCTCCTTCAGAGCCCCGCCGATAGCTTGCTCCCGGGCGGTGAGGTCGTCCTCGTGATTGTCGAGGTCGACCTTCCGCTGGTTGAGTTCTCCTTCCCGCCGAGACAGCTCCTCGGCGGCCAGTCGCTGCTGCTCCTCGACCTCGGCCTTCTCGAGGACGAATGCTTGCTGCGCCCCGGCAAGCTCTTCGCGCTCATTCGCCAAGTTGCGGAGGGCCGCTTGGTTGGCGGCACGGAGTTCCGCGGCGCGCTTCTCCAGGTCAGCACCAGCCTTGGCAGCCAGAGCCTCCCGAGACTCTAACTTCGCCTTCCTGGCCCGGTACAAGGCCAGGAGCCGGCGAAGGAGTCGCTCCTCTTCGGGCTCGTCGCTGCTGCCGGGCGCATCGACGACCTTCAACACCGCGGCGGCAAGGACTTCTCCGTCAAACGTCTCCCCCTCCGCGGGTGCTCTTGATGAGGACGCCCACGGGACTTGTATAAAGACCCCGTTGGCGGCCTCCAGATAGACCCCCTGCCCAGCCTCAGCGGCGGAAGGGTCGGCGGCCGGTGCAGCGTCCGACCCTCCTGCGGCCTCCGGGCCAGCATTGCGGTCGCCGGTCCCTTCCCCGGCCGCGGCGTCTGCGGTCGAGGCGGTCTCTTCAGCGGCTGGCTCGTCGGCTCCAGCCATTCCCTCGGCGGCAGTGGCGTTGCCGCCGTCGCCGTGCACCTCCTCCTCAGCGGTGGTCTCCGTCTCCATCAGCTCTGGGGCGGGAGGATCTACCAGAAGAAAAAGAAAAGAAAGAATCAAGCAAATATCCAAAAAAGATGAAACCAAGAAGAAGAAATTACAAGGTTTACCTTCGCGGATCTCTTCGACGACGGGGTCCCTCGCCGGGGAATTCTCCCTTGGCGGCGGAGTAGTAGCCCTTGCTGGCGGAGGGACGCTTGCGCCCTCCCTTGGCGGGGTGCTCACCCTTGTCGGGCTGCTCACCCTTGGCGGGGTACTCACCCTTGGCGGAGTACCCGTCCCTGGCGGAGCACTGTCCCTCGCCGGGTAGCTCATCCTCGGCGGGGAAGGTGGGGCAAGCGGCTCATCGGGGGCGACTTCCTGGTGCTCCTGCGGCTGCGGCTCCACTTCTGCACAAGACAACAAAATATCAGTAACGATAACAACCTCAAGCGCGCCCGACGAGCAGAAAATTGAACACATAGACTTACGCTGGGGGCTGCGCTGGGGGCTGCTCCGGCAAGTTTGCCGCTGGCGCATCCTCCGTCGCTGCGGCAGGCTCGTCGTCCTCGATAGTGACCACAGGGATCTTGGCCCTCTTCGCCATCCGCTGGGTCAAGGTCCTGGAAACCAAAACAAGATCAGAACCAAGCAAGAGAAATCAAGACAAAATCAATGGAAATAGAAATTGCAAGTGCTTACTCTTCCTCCTCGTCGTCGGAGCTAAGGGCGGAGAAGTCGAACTCCGCCTGGCGCGCTCCAGCGCGGGGAGCTGGAGGAGAAGGCTCCCTCGGGCGCTTGGCGGGCTCTGGGGCTGTGGGCTGTGAAGACCCAGCCCCGGTCGTCGCTGAGGACTGAGGGGCAGGAGGGGCGCCGGAGCCACTCCGAGAAGATCCCCCTCCGCTTGTCGCCCGGGCCCGGGATGCCTCCTCGACGACCTCTCTCGTCGTGGCGGCGCGAGTCGCGCGGCACTTCGGCTGCTGTCGAGGCGCCTGAGGGATCGAAGAAGGTGAGAGTGTCTAAAGGGGGGGTGATTAGACTACTCGACAAGATAAAAATTCTGTCTTTTATCAAGGACAGATTTTGACAGATTTTGCATAACACACAAGTCAAGTAGCACACTACACATGCAATTCTAGAGTATGGGCAGCGGAAAGTAAATTGCACAAGTAGTAAAGAGAAGTGGAGAAGATCAAACGCAATTTGGAGACGCAATGATTTTTCCCGTGGTTCCGATAGGTAGTGCTATCGTACATCCACGTTGATGGAGACTTCAACCCACTGAGGGTAACGGCTGCGCGAGTCCACGGAGGGCTCCACCCACGAAGGGTCCACGAAGAAGCAACCTTGTCTATTCCATCATGGCCTACGCCCACGGAGGGCTAGCCTTACTCGGGGTAGATCTTCACGAAGTAGGCGATCTCCTTGCCCTTACAAACTTCTTGGTTCAACTCCACATCTCGATGACGGAGGCTCCCAAGCGACACCTAACCAATCTAGGAGGCACCACCCTCCAAAAGGTAATAGATGTTGTAGATGATGATGAACTCCTTGCTCTTGTGCTTCAAATGATAATCTCCCCAACACTCAACTCTCCTCACTGATTTGGCTGTGGTGGAAGAAAAGATTGAGTGGAAAGCAACTTGGGAAGGTTAGAAATCAAGTTTCATATGGTGGGAGTGGAGCAACTTGATCTCAACACAAGGGTAGGTAGTTCTCTTCTCAGAAAGTGTAAGGTAGGAGTGGTAGTTCTTTCTGATGGCTCTCTCCACGAATGAAGAGGGGGTGGAGGGGTATATATAGCCTCCACACAAAATCCAACCGTTACACACATAATTGAGCAATCTCGGTGAGACCGAAGTGGACAACTCGGTAAGACCGAAAGTTCAAATAATGTGAACGTTGGGGTTTTCGGTGGGACCGAAAATACCATCTCGGTTAGTCCGATTTGAGCAAAGACAGGAACTTGCCAGTTTCGGTGGGACCGAAAATATCATCTCGGTTATTCCGATATGATGACAAACGGTTACAGAAGCTTGGCAACCCATGTTTCGGTGAGACCGAACTCAAACTCGGAATGACCGATTTTTCTAGGGTTTGGCTTATGGCTGAGGTGGTTCATCTCGGTGTGACTGAGTTTGGAAAATCGGTTGGTCCGAGATTACTTATGAGTGTGTATTGTAGTGAAAGTTGCTGATAGTTGAAGGAGATATATCACTAAGCACTTGAGCAACCAGATCATCAACACAACCTCATCCCCTTTTAATAGTATTGGCTTTTCCTATGGACTCAATGTGATCTTGGATCACTAAACCAAAAATGGAGTCTTGAGCTTTTGCCAATGCTTGCCTTAGCATTTTGAGGGGTCCACTTCTTCAGTCGTTTTGCCATACCAATGTGATTGAATTTCCTGAGACATACTTGATAAAAGCATTAGTCCAACCACAAAGTATGTTGTCATTAATTACCAAAACCACCCAGGGAGCAAATGTGCTTTCAATCTCCCCCTTTTTGGTAATTGATGGCAACACACTAAAACCACACTAAACAAGACATCAAAGCTTATTGAAAGAAAGACAGAATTATCACGAAAGCTTTGACAAGCATGTAGTACACTGGCTCCCCCTACAAGTGTGCAAGATTTTCACAAATTTTGGTTTTGGACTACCTCAAGCACACAAGAGAGATAGGCAAGATGTGCTACATGCAGCTTGGCTATATGCATCAGAGCAGATGAAAAGAAGTGAGTGATAATGCATATGTGCATGGTGATTTCTTGCAAACAAGTATTCACAAGCAAGTCACCATCATGCACATTCTGCAAGGTGCATATACTTACCTTGAGGTTCCTTGGCGTTGTACCTGAAGGGATAAACTTGGGAAAACAAGGTTAGATAACACAAGAGTATTCCTCCAACCAACTGCAAGAACATCAAGAGTACCAAGCCAGGGATGACATGTATAAGGGGTGTCTCATATTGAGCACAAGCTTGAATCAGCAAACATGTCTCCGAAACTAAAAGATTTTCAATGAATTCTGAGAGATTTTGCTTTCCATAAGATATCAATTGTGAAGATTCCTCTCCCTTTGAGTTCTCTCAGAACAAGAGGTGTGATGGAAAAAGCAAAATCAAAAGAATGATGCCAAAAGAGAATGATGTCCAATGTAAGACACGACAAAGCTTTGATGTGATTCTCTCCCCCTTAAGATAAGATTGCTCTTCTTCTCCCCCTAAGTCTTCTCTTAGGGGGAGAATCAAAGATCACATTGATACCAAAGCTCTGATACCACTTGTAGAAGGTGAGAGTGTCTTCTCCCCCTAAGTCTTCTCTTAGGGGGAGAATCAAAGATCACATTGATACCAAAGCTCTGATACCACTTGTAGAAGGTGAGAGTGTCTTCCTTTGAGGGATCGACATCAAGCTTCTACAAGCTCTGATATCACTCTGATACCAAAGCTCTGATAATATCCCTTTGAGGGATCGAAGAAGGTGAGAGTGTCTAAAGGGGGGGTGATTAGACTACTCGACAAGATAAAAATTCTGTCTTTTATCAAGGACAGATTTTGACAGATTTTGCATAACACACAAGTCAAGTAGCACACTACACATGCAATTCTAGAGTATGGGCAGCGGAAAGTAAATTGCACAAGTAGTAAAGAGAAGTGGAGAAGATCAAACGCAATTTGGAGACGCAATGATTTTTCCCGTGGTTCCGATAGGTAGTGCTATCGTACATCCACGTTGATGGAGACTTCAACCCACGGATGGTAACGGCTGCGCGAGTCCACAAAGGGCTCCACCCACGAAGGGTCCACGAAGAAGCAACCTTGTCTATTCCATCATGGCCTACGCCCACGGAGGGCTAGCCTTACTCGGGGTAGATCTTCACGAAGTAGGCGATCTCCTTGCCCTTACAAACTTCTTGGTTCAACTCCACATCTCGATGACGGAGGCTCCCAAGCGACACCTAACCAATCTAGGAGGCACCACCCTCCAAAAGGTAATAGATGTTGTAGATGATGATGAACTCCTTGCTCTTGTGCTTCAAATGATAATCTCCCCAACACTCAACTCTCCTCACTGATTTGGCTGTGGTGGAAGAAAGGATTGAGTGGAAAGCAACTTGGGAAGGTTAGAAATCAAGTTTCATATGGTGGGAGTGGAGCAACTTGATCTCAACACAAGGGTAGGTAGTTCTCTTCTCAGAAAGTGTAAGGTAGGAGTGGTAGTTCTTTCTGATGGCTCTCTCCACGAATGAAGAGGGGGTGGAGGGGTATATATAGCCTCCACACAAAATCCAACCGTTACACATATAATTGAGCAATCTCGGTGAGACCGAAGTGGACAACTCGGTCAGACCGAAAGTTCAAATAATGTGAACGTTGGGGTTTTCGGTGGGACCGAAAATACCATCTCGGTTAGTCCGATTTGAGCAAAGACAGGAACTTGCCAGTTTCGGTGGGACCGAAAATATCATCTCAGTTATTCCGATATGATGACAAACGGTTACAGAAGCTTGGCAGCCCATGTTACGGTGAGACCGAACTCAAACTCGGAATGACCGATTTTTCTAGGGTTTGGCTTATGGCTGAGGTGGTTCATCTCGGTGTGACTGAGTTTGGAAAATCGGTTGGTCCGAGATTACTTATGAGTGTGTATTGTAGTGAAAGTTGCTGATAGTTGAAGGAGATATATCACTATGCACTTGAGCAACCAGATCATCAACACAACCTCATCCCCTTTTAATAGTATTGGCTTTTCCTATGGACTCAATGTGATCTTGGATCACTAAACCAAAAATGGAGTCTTGAGCTTTTGCCAATGCTTGCCTTAGCATTTTGAGGGGTCCACTTCTTCAGTCCTTTTGCCATACCAATGTGATTGAATTTCCTGAGACATACTTGATAAAAGCATTAGTCCAACCACAAAGTATGTTGTCATTAATTACCAAAACCACCCAGGGAGCAAATGTGCTTTCAATCTCCCCCTTTTTGGTAATTGATGGCAACACACTAAAACCACACTAAACAAGACATCAAAGCTTATTGAAAGAAAGACAGAATTATCACGAAAGCTTTGACAAGCATGTAGTACCCAGGCTCCCCCTACAAGTGTGCAAGATTTTCATAAATTTTGGTTTTGGACTACCTCAAGCACACAAGAGAGATAGGCAAGATGTGCTACATGCAGCTTGGCTATATGCATCAGAGCAGATGAAAAGAAGTGAGTGATAATGCATATGTGCATGGTGATTTCTTGCAAACAAGTATTCACAAGCAAGTCACCATCATGCACATTCTGCAAGGTGCATATACTTACCTTGAGGTTCCTTGGCGTTGTACCTGAAGGGATAAACTTGGGAAAACAAGGTTAGATAACACAAGAGTATTCCTTCAACCAACTGCAAGAACATCAAGAGTACCAAGCCAGGGATGACATGTATAAGGGGTGTCTCATATTGAGCACAAGCTTGAATCAGCAAACATGTCTCCGAAACTAAAAGATTTTCAATGAATTCTGAGAGATTTCGCTTTCCATAAGATATAAATTGTGAAGATTCCTCTCCCTTTGAGTTCTCTCAGAACAAGAGGTGTGATGGAAAAAGCAAAATCAAAAGAATGATGCCAAAAGAGAATGATGTCCAATGTAAGACACGACAAAGCTTTGATGTGATTCTCTCCCCCTTAAGATAAGATTGCTCTTCTTCTCCCCCTAAGTTTTCTCTTCTCCCCCTACTCCCCCTAAGTCTTCTCCCCCTTTGACATCAAGTGCCGAAAAGGACAGCAAACTAGGAAGGTTAGGAAAGATGGAAAGAAAGAGGTGGGATCCTTAAGAATCACAACAGGGCAAATAAGAACATGCATAGAGAAACAATGAGTGGAGCTGCAGGAGGTGATATCCTGGAGGAAATAAATCAGTGACACCGAATTGAGTTAGGGTAGACCCTTTTCGGTTAGACCGAAATAAATAAATCGGTGACGCCGAGTTTAATTCCAAGGAAATACAGAAATAATTTAGCTCACTTTGCGAGGAATGTTTCAAAGGATTTGCAATGAATTTGTGAAAGATTTTCGGGGAATTGATCAGAGCCATAAGGATATTCAAAGAGACATAAGAATAGAAATAAAAAGATTCCTAGAAATATATTTTTTTTAAAGAAAAACTCAATGAGAGAACATAAGAGAAAATAGAAAGACTCCAAAAACATATGTACTTCATCTAGATAAAGGTCGGCGACAAGGTCACCTATGTTTGAGTATATTGACTTAGGAGTCAAATGAGGACATTTGATCATAGGTCATACTCATCATTTAAGCTCAAAATGGGGTTGCCATTTTTCGATTAAGCATTCGATGTGATCACATCTTATGAAGCTGCTTGTACTCATGACTTTGAGCAAAGCTCCTTAAAGATGTGAAGAACATACCTTGGGCTTGTTGTTGCTTTACTCATGTAGGTAAGCTTGATGTAGGTGCTCATTGAATGTGAAGTTGGAGCGCCATTTCTACTTGTGTAGTTCATCTTCCTACATGGGTTAGACAAGCAAGGAAATACTCAAGGATATCCAAGATGACAAGAGTGAAATACTAGATGTATAAGATGTCAAAAAGGATATGTGGAATTTTGTTCCTTGAACTCAACATCCCAAAGGGCTAGATACTTGGTTAATGACAAGATTACTCATGAATTGAGTGTGTGGTAATCTTGTGGAATGTAGATCATCCAAGTACCTGCAAGGAGTTAGATGCAATACAAGGAGGCAAATGTGTCCGAGACATATGATCACCATCATAAGAGAAATATCAAGGATTAGTCAAGAGGGCTCATGCCTTGCATGCATCAATGGAGTTATCACTCCAAGTTTGAAGCATCAATGATGTTCAACTCACTCCTTAAGCGACAAAACACCTTCTCATCAAGAGGTTTTGTAAAGATATCAGCAAGTTGTTTGTCAGTACGAACATGCTTAAGATTAATGTCACCCTTGGCAATATGATCACGAATAAAATGGTGACGAACTTCAATATGCTTTGTTCGAGAGTGTTGCACTGGATTGTGTCCAATTTTAATTGCACTCTCATTGTCACAAAGCAAGGGAACATGTCTCACATGTATCCTATAATCTTTAAGCGTTTGTGTCATCCATAGCAATTGAGCACAACATGAACCAGCAGCAATATATTCCGCTTCTGCAGTGGATAATGATACCGAATTTTGTTTCTTGGAGGACCAAGATACAAGGGATCGACCAAGGAATTGACACGTACCCGAAGTTGACTTTCTATCAACCTTGTCACCGGCATAGTCCGAGTCGGAATAGCCAACAAGGTCGAAAGAGGCCCTCTTAGGATACCAAATGCCAAAGTTTGGTGTGTGTATCAAATATCTCACTATCCTTTTAACAGCTTTAAGATGACATTCTTTAGGGGCTGCTTGATATCGCGCACACATGCATACACTCAACATTATGTCAGGACGAGAAGCACAAAGATATAGTAGAGAACCAATCATAGATCGGTAAACCCTTTGATCAACGGGTTCACCATCTTTTGTCAAGTCATTATGTCCACTAGTAGGCATGGGGGTACTCATACCTTTGCTTTCTTGCATGTTGAACTTCTTGAAGAGATCCTTGGTGTACTTTGTTTGTGAGACAAAGGTACCCTCCTTAGATTGCTTGATTTGCAACCCAAGGAAGAATTTGAGTTCACTCATCATGGACATCTCATACTTCTCCGACATGAGCTGTCCAAACTTCTTGCTAAAATGGGGGTTAGTTGAACCAAAGATAATATCATCAACATATATTTGGCACACAAATAGTTCACCATTAACCCTTTTTGTGAACAGCGTTGAGTCTATCTTTCCAATCTCAAACCCTTTTTCAAGAAGAAAGCTAGTTAAGCATTTGTACCAAGCTCTAGGAGCTTGTTTAAGACCATAAAGAGCTTTGTGCAACTTGTAAACATGATTAGGCTTTTTGGGATTCACAAATCCGGGAGGTTGTTTCACAAATACTTCCTCCTCAATTTCACCATTTAGGAAAGCTGTTTTGATATCCATTTGATAGAGAGTAATATCATGGTGATTGGCATAAGCAAGAAGAATGCGAATGGACTCAAGTCTAGCAACGGGGGCATAGGTCTCACCATAGTCCATACCTTCGACTTGTGTGTAACCTTGAGCTACGAGACGAGCCTTGTTGCGGATGACTTGTCCATCTTCATCTTGCTTGTTCCGAAACACCCATTTGGTTCCAATGATGTTTTGATCATCCTTGGGCTTCTCTACCAAAGTCCATACCTTGTTCCTCTCGAAGTTGTGTAGTTCTTCGTGCATAGCGTTCACCCAATCCGGGTCTTCAAGTGCTTCTTCTACCTTCATAGGTTCAATGCTAGAGATAAATGAGTAATGCTCACAAAAGTTAGCTAAGCGAGTTTTAGAGCGAGTAATTCTCCCGGAGTTGATGTCGTTCATCATTTGTTCCACGGGATGATTTTTCTTGACTCTTGCTCGGACTCGGGATAGCTTTTGTTGATGTTGTGGCTGAGCTTCCTCATCATCTTCATCTTCCTCTTCTTCTTCTTCATTGTTGTTGGTGTTGTCTTGAGGTGGTGGAGAAGGAGGTTGTAGTGGATCTTCTTGTTGCACTTCCTCATCTTGGTGAGTTCCACTTGTGGAGGCCTCCATGTTGCCTTGAGGTTCATCTCGCCGTGAGGTAGGTGGCTCCACATATGTAGATGAGGTACTCTCCTTCACTTCCATGGGACGGATCTTTCCAATAGATAAATCTTGGATAGCTTCCGATGGGTCCTTGTCTCCTACATCAATAGGCATTTGCTCTACTTGCGAGCCATTAGATTCATCAAACTTCACATCTACCGTCTCTTCAACCTTTCGGGTGAAATTATTGTAGACACGGTAGGTGTGGGAGTTTGATCCATAACCAAGGAGAAAGCCTTCATGAGATTTAGGAGCAAATTTAGACCGACGATGCTTATCAAGGATATAGCATTTTGAACCAAAGACACGAAAGTATCCCACTTGGGGTTTGTTACCAGTGAGGAGCTCGTATGATGTCTTGCCGAGGAGCTTATGAAGATAAAGCCTGTTGATAGCATGACAAGCTGTCTCGACCGCTTCTCCCCAAAAATGCTTCGGTGTCTTGTATTCATCAAGCATCGTTCTCGCCATCTCTATGAGCGTTCGGTTCTTCCTCTCAACAACTCCATTTTGTTGAGGAGTGTACGTAGCCGAGAACTCATGTAGAATCCCTTCCTCATCGAGAAAAGAGTCTACATTGGCGTTCTTGAACTCCGTTCCATTGTCACTCCGAACTTTCTTGATCTTCACCTCAAATTGATTTTGGGCCTTTTTGGCAAAGGTTTTGAAGATTCTCTGAACCTGCGATTTGTCATCAAGGAAACATACCCACGTAAATCTGGAATAATCATCAACTATAACTAGACCAAAGGAGTTACCACCAAGGCTTTTGTAAGCATTGGGACCGAAGAGATCCATATGAAGAAGCTCAAGCGGTCTCCTTGTGGTCATGATGTTCTTTACGGGATGACTTCCACCTACTTGTTTTCCTGCTTGACAAGCACTACAAAGTCTATCTTTGTCAAATAGAACATCTTTAACACCAAGAATATGATCACCTTTGATCAGCTTGTCTAGATTACGCATACCAACATGTCCTAGCCTTCTATGCCACAACCAACCTTTAGAGGATTTAGCAATGAAACAAGTTCTAGGTTGGGCTTTCTTAGTGAAATCAACAATATATAGATCACCTCTACGGATACCGGTAAATGCCATGTTTTGATTGTCACGACGAAAGACTTGGCAATCTACTTTGGTGAATAGCACATTGAATCCAAAGTCAGCTAATCTAGACACGGAAAGTAAATTGGTTCCAAGAGATTCTACAAGCATGACATTTTGAATAGAGTTATCATGAGATATGGCCACCTTACCAAGGCCAAGTACCTTACCCTTGGAGTTGTCTCCAAAAGTCACATACTTGCGTGGACCATCGTTCTTTGCAAGCTCTCGAAACATGTCTTTGTCTCCGGTCATGTGATCGGTGCATCCACTATCAAGAATCCACTCTTTTCCGCCGGACATGTAGTCTCTCAGATTTGCCATAAGATTGAGACTCTTCATGACCTTGTCTAGCTTGGTGTCCGAATCGGAGTAATCATCATCAAGCTCATGCTCATCATCATATTGACCCGTAGATTGTTCATCATCAACACCTAGGTCAATTTGATAAGTACTTGCATTAGTTTTGTCAATGTGACAATAATCTTCGGAATGCAATGCAAGAGCATTTCTAATTAAAACATTGATGAGAGCGGGATCACCCTTCTTTTTCATAAGATCACGAAGCTCAAAGAAGCATTTATCAAAGATGGGATCATTGGGGTGCATCTTATCAAATTCAATAGTCTTGTATAGAATTTTATCAAGACCTCTCATAGAGTAGTTCGGATAAAGTTCTTCCAAGAACTTCCACATAGCATAGGCACACTCAAAGTTTGTAACAAGCTTAAGCAAATCATCGGGTAACCCTCTAATGATAAGATTTACAGTCCTAAGGTTACGAAGCAAATCAAGCTCTTCATCCATGGTAGGGTGCAAGGGATCAAATGGAGGCACATAGGGGGTCTCAACATATTTGCACAAATTGTACATCTTAAAGATAATAAGCATTTCAGACCTCCAAGAGTTATATGACTCTCCATTAAGAATAGGCACTCTATGGCTAACACTCCCAAACGTAGACACGTCCATCTTCCTCCAATGGTGTGTAAACCAAAGCAATGGAGACCAAAGCTCTGATACCAATTGAGGGATCGAAGAAGGTGAGAGTGTCTAAAGGGGGGGGTGATTAGACTACTCGACAAGATAAAAATTCTGTCTTTTATCAAGGACAGATTTTGACAGATTTTGCATAACACACAAGTCAAGTAGCACACTACACATGCAATTCTAGAGTATGGGCAGCGGAAAGTAAATTGCACAAGTAGTAAAGAGAAGTGGAGAAGATCAAACGCAACTTGGAGACGCAATGATTTTTCCCGTGGTTCCGATAGGTAGTGCTATCGTACATCCACGTTGATGGAGACTTCAACCCACGGAGGGTAACGGCTGCGCGAGTCCACGGAGGGCTCCACCCACGAAGGGTCCACGAAGAAGCAACCTTGTCTATTCCATCATGGCCTACGCCCACGGAGGGCTAGCCTTATTCGGGGTAGATCTTCACGAAGTAGGCGATCTCCTTGGCCTTACAAACTTCTTGGTTCAACTCCACATCTCGATGACGGAGGCTCCCAAGCGACACCTAACCAATCTAGGAGGCACCACCCTCCAAAAGGTAATAGATGTTGTAGATGATGATGAACTCCTTGCTCTTGTGCTTCAAATGATAATCTCCCCAACACTCAACTCTCCTCACTGATTTGGCTGTGGTGGAAGAAAGGATTGAGTTGAAAGCAACTTGGGAAGGTTAGAAATCAAGTTTCATATGGTGGGAGTGGAGCAACTTGATCTCAACACAAGGGTAGGTAGTTCTCTTCTCAGAAAGTGTAAGGTAGGAGTGGTAGTTCTTTCTGATGGCTCTCTCCACGAATGAAGAGGGGGTGGAGGGGTATATATAGCCTCCACACAAAATCCAACCGTTACACACATAATTGAGCAATCTCGATGAGACCGAAGTGGACAACTCGGTCAGACCGAAAGTTCAAATAATGTGAACGTTGGGGTTTTCGGTGGGACCGAAAATACCATCTCGGTTAGTCCGATTTGAGCAAAGACAGGAACTTGCCAGTTTCGGTGGGACTGAAAATATCATCTCGGTTATTCCGATATGATGACAAACGGTTACAGAAGCTTGGCAGCCCATGTTTCGGTGAGACCGAAATCAAACTCGGAATGACCGATTTTTCTAGGGTTTGGCTTATGGCTGAGGTGGTTCATCTCGGTGTGACTGAGTTTGGAAAATCGGTTGGTCCGAGATTACTTATGAGTGTGTATTGTAGTGAAAGTTGCTGATAGTTGAAGGAGATATATCACTAAGCACTTGAGCAACCAGATCATCAACACAACCTCATCCCCTTTTAATAGTTTTGGCTTTTCCTATGGACTCAATGTGATCTTGGATCACTAAACCAAAAATGGAGTCTTGAGCTTTTGCCAATGCTTGCCTTAGCATTTTGAGGGGTCCACTTCTTCAGTCCTTTTGCCATACCAATTTGATTGAATTTCCTGAGACATACTTGATAAAAGCATTAGTCCAACCACAAAGTATGTTGTCATTAATTACCAAAACCACCCAGGGAGCAAATGTGCTTTCAGCGCCCGTGGCCGCACCGGCTCGGCGGCCTTGCGGAGGCGCTTCTGCCGTTGCTGCGGAGGGCTTGGCGGTGGAGGAGAGTTCTCCGAGGATGACGAGGCGTCGTCATCGAGATTCAAAGAACCACCGGAGTCTTCGTCAGAATCTCCGGACTCGGCGTCCTCCTCCTCCTCAGCGGGCCCGCTGGACTCGGTACCCTGCCCAGCAGCCTCGCTCGCCCCGGCAACCTCGCTTGCCCCGGCAAGCTTCCCGGCAGGCTCCCCGGCGAACTCCTCGGGCGCAATCTTCAGGAGCTTGAGGATTTCTGCCTCCTCAGCCTGGCTCACCGCGTCCGCCGCCTCTGCTTCATCCACAGTATATCCGAATTCGCCCGCAGCCGCAGCTGCGGCGGCCTCCTCCATCCTGGAGGCAATGTATGCTACATCCCGGTCGGTGGTGTCCCGGGTGAGGCCCTTCTTCTCCTCGGCGTTGCGGGGCTTCTCGACCAAGTTGTCGAAGAAGGCTTGCACGGTCTCCGCTGAGGGCACCAGCCAAGTGGGGACGACCCCGTGGGAGTCACACTCGGGCATCACCGCGCGTATGGCACTAAGGGCAGTGTTGTTGCATAACGGCACCACTCCCACTGACGGCTTGAACCACTCTGGATGCTTGGGGTCATGCTTAAACAGTTCCTGGAACATCCCCTTCAGCTCCAGGACGGTGAAATTGTAGTTCAATTCGGGGCGCAGCCTCATGCGGTCTGCCGCGTTGCCGAACTCCCAAGCAGGTCTCTTTCTTTCCTGCAGGGGGGCAATGCGGCGGCGGAGGAAATCAGCCCCAACTTCGCCCACAGTCAGATTGGCAGCCCAGAGACGAAGAATCCTAATGAGGGCAATCTCCAACTTGTCGTCCTCCGGGGCCAATTCGCTCCAATCCTTGCCGCGCACTATTGGAGTTTGGCGCGGCGAGGTAAACGGCTCAGGCTTCTCTTCCAGAACCCAGCACCAATCCGCCCTCCACTCCTCCCACTTGCCGCGAAGCTCCCCTTTCAAGTACGCCTCCTTCTTGTTCAACCTAAAGATCCAGGAGATGCCGCCGGAGAGTGGGGATCCTGACTCTACTCTAGGCGTGAAGAAGTGGCGGAAAAGAGCTACATTTGGGTGGACCCCTACGTAGTTTTCGCACATATGTGCGAAAACGGCCAAGGTGAGGACGACGTTGGGGGTGAAATCTAGGAGGTGGAGGCCGTAGGTGTTCATTACATCGCAGAAAAACTCCGAGAACAGAGGGCACATACCACAATGGAAGAATGCGGCAAAGTAAAAGTACCCGCCGGGGAACATGTCGATGGCGACGGCAGGGAGGACTCTGGTGCGGGGATGAGCCTTCGTATCCCTCGCCCAGAACAAGTAATACTTGTCCCGGAGCTCCCTCGCGCCGAGCCTCGGCGGGAAGACCACCCTCTTCCTCCGCATGGCTGCTAACTTCGCCGCCTGTTCGGACTTCTCCTTCTTCGCCTTGTCGCCCTTCGCTTTGTCGCTCTTCGGAGCCATGGCAGGGGCGGCAAGGAGGGAGGCTAGGAGGTCGCCGGTGCTGCGAGTGTTGGGTGCGGCGGAGGGGGTGGAGCTCAGCTCTCCGTCGACCTTTGCGGAAGCAGAGGGCGACGGGGGTTTCTGGAGATTGAAGACACAATGAAGGCAATGGAGGGAAACTGCCCCTGCTTCCTCTGCTTTTAAGGGGGGAGTGGGGGATGTTCCGCATTTCCCATTAAAGAACATGCCACGATCTCTCCCACGACGCCGCAATCGACGCGTGCCGTTAGGGAGGGATGCGGCGGATACGGAGAGGGATACGGCTCGCCGTGGGCCGCGAGTGCCCGTGCACTGTCTTGGGCCTGGCCCAACAGCGCTCGGCACCGTGTGTGGCCCAGGCCCGGGGGCTCCTGTCGGTGTACTAAGGTGGGGGTACCTTAGTACCCCAACTTGTGCACGGGCATCAGCAGCTTCCCGCGGCAGGGCTTACCACGCGCTTGCCAAGGCCCGCTCTGGTCCCTATGAAGCCATTCAAGAACAAAGTATCCAAGTTAAGAGACAAGACCCCGGCAAGAAGAGCTTGCCGGGAAGGCCGCGCCAGGCTCAAGGTTACCACCCCAACACAAGACCCTGGCAAGAGGAGCTTGCCAGGAGGGCCTAGGGATAAGCATCTCAGAAGTCATATCGCGGCGCATCGTGCGCCCCGGCAGGGCCCGGGAAGCGGCAAGCTTCCGGGCCCGGCAAGATAGCGGCCCCGGCAAGGTGCTTGCCGGGGGAAGCTCACGCTGTGTGCCTGCGCTCCAGCTCATCTGGCCACGCGTCGCCCTGGGGCCCTTCCAGGAGCGCGTGGCAGGTGGCTGTGCAGCCTGAGGGACACGCTGGCGAGCCGCGGTGACGAGGCTACCGCCGTGGCGAACGGAGACGCATGGACAGGCGCTTTTGGGGTCGACGGCGACGGGCATTCAATGCCCTTGTCCCCCACCGTCAAGGTTAGGTGAAGACCACTGTTCATCCACTGTTCATACACTGTTCATGCATTGTTACAACTACCACCAAATTTACATTTTTACCCTCCTCTACGTTGACACCTGTCGGTGACCCCTTTGAGCTATAAAAGGAGGCCCATGCACAACGTAGAGGGGGTTGGATCCCAGAAGCTCGCTCACTCTCTCGCTCGGTGTAGCTGGTACTGTAGATCTTCAAGCTCCCGAGCCCGAAAACTCAATACAACCCAAGCAGGAGTAGGGTTTTACGCGTCCGCGCGGCCCGAACCTGGGTAAACTGCCCGCGTGTGCCCCTCGATCTGCTCTCCGTGCTCCCTCCGCTCCCTTACCGCAACGTAGAAGGGGCTCCGGTCCCATAGGTGTTCGTGGGAGGACAGTTTCCCCCGACAAAGGGAAAAACCAACGCAAGCTCAAGAAGTAGCAGGAAGAATTTCTGGCACCGTTGCCGGGGAGTTCTACGTCAAGCCTACCAAGTACCCATCATAAGCTCTCATCTATTTCATTACATTATTATCCATTTGCCTCTCATTTTCATCTCCCCCACTTCTAAAACATTTTCAAAAGAACACAAAAATATTTGCCTTTTTATTCGCCCTTATGTCTTACCTGGTTTGTTTGCTCGTTTTATTGGCATAATTGTGTTTATTCAAATTCAGTAGGAAAGTGTTATAGATCCTCATCCACTTGCTAATCTTTTAAAAAGATCCAATTATGATAAACCAATTGCTAGTGAGTTGAGTGCACTAGATTATCTTTATGAGGTTTTGTTTGAAATTCGTGAAATTGAAAATTGTGATGAAGTGTTAAAAGAAATTCATAAAGTGATTCACGATAGTTCCTTAAATGAATAACATGATTGCAATGATGTTATTATAAATTCTATGAGTGACAATTGTGCTAATAATATGCAAAACCCTAAGCTTGGGATGCTTATTTTTGTATGCCTACTAGTTGCAATGATCATGATTGGGGTGATGCTTCTTACGATCCTATAAATTTATTTAAACCCCATGATGAATATGAGATTGATAATAATGTTTGCCATGATACTGAAAGTGGATTTGAAAGAATGTCAACTTTTGATCCCACTACATTGGATATTGATCAATCTTATGAATTTTTTGATTAAAGTGGGCTTGGAGAAGCAATGACTTTGTTCTGTGTTAATCCCACTATTTTGAATGAGTGTCAACTTTGCATATATATTGTTGAATTTGAATATGATCCTACATGCAATTATTATGAGAGGGGGAAATATGGTTGTAGAAATCTTCATGTTACTAAATTACCTCTCGTTATGTTGAGATCTCTATTGTTTGTTTCTTCTTCCTTGCATATGCTAGAAATTGCTTGCCTTTATAATTTGTTCGACTATAAAATGCCTATGCATAGGAAGTATGTTAGACTTAGATGTGTTTGTCTCGTGCTTTATGATGCTCTCTTTGCGCTTCAATTCTTGTCCTTCATGTGAGCATCATTGAAATCGCAATGCCCAACTAAAAGACTTTAAAGAAAAGCACTTGTTGGGAGATAACCCACTACTTTTATTTTTTGTTCTTGAATAAATCTATCATCCTGCCTCTGGCTAGATGTGTTTTCATGTTTTAGTTTAGTGTTTGTGCCAAGCAAAACCTTCGGGATGATTTGGAAGATAGCAGATTGGTTTTTGCTAGAAACCAATGTCTAGCTGGGCCTTTGAGCTTGAGGGGTAAATATTTGATGGCATGGAGGTCATATCCTCGTGCCATGTGGATGTGGAGGAGGAAATCCTCTATCCATACTGTTGGATCCGTAGTTCCATCGTACAGTTTGATGTTTACAGGCTTGAAGCCCTCTAGAAAATCGTGTTGCATCACCTCCTCCGTGAAGCACAAGGGGTGTGCGGTGCCCAGAACCCAGGCTATGTCGCGTCGAAGATCTTCAGCCATCCGAGTCCGCTGTTGCTCCCAAACTCTATCGTTGTGGTTGAGCCAGTCATTATAACCGTCCCGGTAGGCGGGTGGGTCTTTTCTTGGTCCGTAGATGGATCAGGTGTGGCCTCCCCAAGCGTCCAGGTCGTGACGGAGGTCGTATTCATAGGTTGCCTGCGTTTTATCCTTGCCGGAATGGCGAGGTGGCACGACAGGGTGTTCGGCCTCGTCAGCTTCTCTGTCCCGCCCTCCAGGGGCGGTACGGCTGTTTGGCATGGGAGTATTTTCGATGCGTTTTCTCTAAGGCCTCCTCGTCGAACTGTGGCAGTAATCTTTGCTTTGGGTAACTTTTGGTTGGCCGTTCGTGGCCGTATCCTTCTTCGACGGCTAGGACTTTAGTCCATCGGTCGTTGAGAGTTTCCTGTTTGGCCTTGGTCATGCGTTTTTGTTTCTTCAGACTACGAGCGGTGGCTAAGAGCCTTCACCTGAACCGTTCCTGATCCCGCGGGTCTTCGGGGATGATGAAATCTTCCTCCCCGAGACTGGCCTCCTCCTCCAAGGATAGGAGGTAGTTGTTGTCTTCTGCGTCCTCGAGGTCCTCTGGATTGGACGGGTCCTCCTACGCGGCGGGGTCACCCTGCTGGTGTTCGTTAGCCGTGGCTCCGGCGAGGTCGTCCGTATTATCGGCGGTGCTGCTCTCCACGGAGTCCACGTTGCTTGCGTGGCTTCGACGAGGTTTTGATCAACGGCGTTGCCTTCGATGCTTGGGTGGCTCATCGCCAAGCTTGTCTTGGTCCTGTTTGGGAGTGCCTTCGCCGTCCTTGGGGGGTGTCCACCATGTAGATATCGTATGTGGACGTGGCCGACCAGTGGCTAGTGACATGGGGGCAACATCGGTATTGGTTGTGGCCCCACTATCCTCGTCCATGTATTCGGCATTTTCTAAATTATACTCTAGCATGTCGATTAAATCTTCGACAGTGGCTGCCCAGTGGGTGGTGAGTGGGACATAAAATTCCCTGTCGAAAGCCTCGAGGGGTCGGTGATCGAAAGTAGAGGGTAAGTTTTCCTGGATAGTCAATTTCTGAATTCGGTCTAGCGCCTCGTTCAACATATCGAGGGTTACCAGACTTGAGGGCTCTAGGCTAGACTTTGTGGTGACGGAGCAGAGGTCGGTCTGTGGCCCAACTGATCCTTGATCCTGGACGGACCTATCTTTAGGATTCGGGACCAAAACCTCGAGGGGCACGAGATTGTCCCCGGACACTAAGTGTGTGCTTTTTTTTTCCCCTGCACCCTGCGTGCCAATGTATGTGGTTGGGTCGTTTCGGGCCGGGGGCATCCCAGGCCGCTATTCGCCGACTCAGGGTGCGGGATCGAGGCTAGCAGGGAGTTGTGGGGGAGGAGTCCAGCCGAGATCGAATCTTGGCCTGTGACCTCTGGCTTTGCCTCGAGGGTTGGGGATAAGTTCTCCACTGATGTGAGTTCGGTCGTTGGTGGGGTAAGATCCTCTCTCTCAGGGAGTCCTTCCTGGCTCGAAGCCGTTTGGTGGATTGGGGCTGATTCAAAGATCCGATCGGAAGCGTATGACGGAGCAGGAATAGTAGTGCCTGTGGGGGTGGCGAATCCAGCGAAAACCAAATCCCCCCGTGTGTCAAATATGTACTCTAGATTGCCGAATCGAATCCGGTGCTCGGGAGCGAAGTTGTCAACCTGGTCCAGACGACCGGTCGAGTCAGCATGCAACACGATGCTGCGAAAAGCGAAGAGTTGTCCGAGGACGAAGAGATCCATGGGACTAATGTCCTTTCCCAGGACTAAGCGAGCCATCAATCCTTCCCGTGATCCAACAGTGGAACACTCCATGAAAGCACCAATGTTGGTGTCAAAACCGGCAGACCTTGGTGTAGGGGGTCCCGAGCTGTGGATCTAGGATCGATGGTAACAAGGGACGATGAACACAATGTTTAATTAGGTTTGGGCCCTCTCGAAGAGGTATAACCCTACGTCCTTCTTTATTGTACTGATTTTATATCGTGGTTTACTGAGTAGATCTACCTCAAGATCAGTATGAGCTAACCCTAGGCTATGGGGGGGTGAAGATAGCTTACAATAAGGCATAAAAAAGATCACGTGCCTTCATGACTTGGCGGGCACACCATGACTTCATAGAACTCCTGTCATAGTACAACTCCACCAGTCTGGCCCGTGTACAATGGGCCATCGCCCCGAGGACCCCTTAGTCCATGACTCCCTCAGTGCTCATACAACACACATGGGGCTTGTTTAAGGCCATAGGGCCTTCTTGATTTTGTATACATGCTTGCAGAGCTTGGGATCCTCGGATCCCAGAGGTTGTTTGACATATACCAACTCATTCAATTGACCATTAATAAATGCACTCTTCACATCCATTTGTTGAAATTTAAGTCATGATGAGATGCATATGCAAGCAACATGCAAATAGATTCAAGAAATGCAATGGGGGCAAAGGTTTCACCGTAGTCGATACCCTCGACTTGGGAGTAGCCTTGTGCCACCAATCTTGCCTTGTTTCGAACGACCACACCATTCACATCTTGCTTGTTCTTAAAGATCCATTTGGTCCCAATGATATTGTGTTCCTCCATTGGCTTTGGCACTAATTCCCAAACTTGGTTGTGCTCAAATTATTGAGTTCATCATGCATGGCTTCAAGCCAATCCTCATCATCGACTGCCTCATGTACCTTTTGGGGTTCAAGACACGAAACAAATGTGTGATGCTCACAAAAAAATGACAATTGTCTATGAGTAGTTACCCCTTTTCTCAAGCTTCCAACATGTTCTCCATGACATGTTGTTAACACTCGAGCTTGGAAGCCACCTTGGCAGCACGACGCTCCAAAAGTTCCTCAATTGGAATTGGAGGATCATCATCTTGATCATCTTGAGCAACATCATGAGCTTGTTCTTGATCATGAGCCTGCAATTGATCTTGAACTTGCTCGGAGGCATCAACTTGATCGTGGGCATCATTAGGCACATCAATATCTTCATGAGGTTGATCTTGCCCTTGATCTTGTTCATTTGGTTGAGGGCCTTCACTTTGTTTTTCGGAAGCGTGTGGGTCTAGTGTTGGTGATGGATCCACTTGAGTAGAGCATTGTCCTTCTCCTTCGGCCACAAGGGGTTCCTCAATGGACAGTATTTGATCAATCCCCGTTCTTCTTATGGCTTGAGGAGGAATTTCATCACCTACACCACAAAGACCATTTTGCTCCACTTGGAAGCCATTATTTTCATCAAACTCCATGTTACACATCTTCTCAATGAATCCGTTGGACTTGTTGAGGACACGGTAAGCATGAGAGTTTGTAGCATAACCAACAAATATGCTTTTTTGAGCTCTAGGTTCAAATTTAGACAAACGATCACATTTCTTGAGAATAAAACACTTACACCTGAACACCCGGAAGTACTTGAGATTGGGCTTGTTACCAGTAAGTATCTCATAAGGAGTCTTGTTCAAGCCTTTGCGGAGGTAGAGCCAATTGGATGCATGACATGCGGTGTTGATGGCTTCGGCCCAAAAGTCATACAGAGATTTGAATTCTGCCAGCATGGTCCTTGCCGCGTCCATCAATGTCCAGTTCTTCCTCTCCGCTACGCCATTTTGCTGAGGGGTATATGGTGCGGCATATTGGTGCTTGATCCCCTCATCACTAAGAAACTCATCCAAGGTGTAGTTCTTGAACTCGGTGCCATTGTCACTTCTAATCATCAATATCTTTGCTTCATGTTGACGCTGGGCTTCATTAGCAAAGTTGATGACAGTTTGTTGGGTCTCACTGTTCCTCATGAAGAAGTACAAGTGTATCTTGAGTAGTCATCCACAATCACCAACCAATACTTTCTTCCCCCAAGACTATCAAAGAATGGAGGACCAAAGAGATCCATATGAAGGAGCTCCAAGGCCCTCTCTGAGTAAATGATATTCGTGGCTCGATGAGTTGTTTCATGAAGCTTTCCTTCAATACAAGCACTGTAAGCATGGTCTTTGGCAAAACTCACATTTGTTAGTCCACGAACATGGCCCCCTTTGAGGAGACTTCATACGTCTCCATCGTATCTACTTTTACAAACTCTTTTGCCCTTGTTTTGGACTCTAAATTACATGATTTGAATGGAACTAACCCGGGCTAATGCTATTTTCAGCAGAATTACCTTGGTGTTATATCTGTGCAGAAATAAAAGTTCTTGGATTGACCTGGAAATTTACGGAGATTTTTTTTTGGAAAATATGAAAAGTATTGGCGAAAGAATCAACCAGAGGGCACCCACCAGCTAACGGCAAGGGTGGGGGCGCGCCCTACCCCCTAGGCATGCCCCCTGTCTTGTGGGTCCCATGAAGCTCCACCGACCTCAACTCCAACTCCATATATTCACGTTCGGGGAGAAAAAAAATCAGAGAGAAGGATTCATCGCATTTTATGATACAGAGCCACCGCCACCTCTTGTTCTTCACCGGGAGGGAAAATCTGGAGTCCGTTCAGGGCTCCGAAGAGTGGAATCCGTCGTCGTCATCATCATCAACCTTCCTCCATCACCAATTTCATGATGCTCACCGCCCCGTGTGAGTAATTCCATCGTAGGATTGCTGGCCGGTGATGGGTTGGATGAGATTTATAATGTAATCGAGTTAGTTTTGTTATGGTTTGATCCCTAGTATCCACTATGTTCTGAGATTAATGTTGCTATGACTTTGTTATGCTTAATGCTTATCACTAGGGCCCAAGTGCCATGATCTCAGATCTAAACCTATTATGTTTTCATGAATATACATGTGTTCTTGATCCGATCTTGCAAGTTGTAGACACCTATTACAAGTTATGATCCACATACCCCAAGGTGACAATAATTGGGATTCTTTCCGGTGATTGTCGTAGTTTGAGGAGTTCATGTATTCACTAAGTTCTGATGCTTTGTTCCGGTTCTCTATTAAAAGGAGGCCTTAATATTCCTTAGTTTCCATTAGGACCCCGCTACCACGGGAGGGTAATACGAAAGATGTCATGCAAGTTCTTTTCCATAAGCACGTATGACTATATATGGAATACATGCCTACATTATATTGATGAATTGGAGCTAGTTCTGTGTCACCCTGGGTTATAACTACTACATGATGAATATCATCTGACACCTATAATTACCAATCCATTGCCTACGAGTTCGTTTCACATTGATCCTTGCTTTGTTACTTTCGTTGCTGCTGCTGTTACAATTGCTACAAAACTGCTACTGTTACTTTTTCCACCGTTACCGTTACTTCCATATTACTTTTATACTAAATACTTTGCCGTAGATATTGAGTCTTTCAGGTGTGGTTGAATTGACAACTCAACTACTAATACTCATGAATATTCTTTGGCTCCCCTTGTGTCGAATCGATAAATTTGGGTTGAATACTCTAGCCTCGAAAACTATTGCGATCCCCTATACTTGTGGGTTATCAAGACTTTACAAAGATCTCATATTGACATGGTCTAGGTGGCGATGCCAAAGCCATCCCACATCAACTTTAGCCATTAGGCAACGGTCTTAACGGGTCGCTCCGAAAAGTTCACCACATAAAGACCATTCTCGGCATGCCCAACAAAAGCTACTTTAAGAGTCTTGCTCCACAAAAGGGCCACGATATTAAGATAAAAGAATATTGCAAAGTCCACGAGTGCAAGTTGATAAAAGGAAAGCAAATTGTATGCAAGGGACTCAACAAGCATGACCTTGTCAATAGATAAATCTTGAGAGATGACCACCTTGTCAAGTCCCAATGCCTTAGGTGTTGAAGCATCATTAAATTGGACATGGGTGGGCATAGATGGAATTAGACGCACATCTACCACCAAGTCCTTGCTTCCGGTCATATGATTTGTTGATCCACTATCAAGCAACCATGGCACCCCACCGGAAGCAAACTCCTACAAGATATCAATGCTTGGTTTTAGGTACCCATTTAGTAATGGGTCCTTTGATGTTAGCAACAAGGGTCATAGGAACCCCAATAGACCATTCAATGTACTCATATGGAGAACCAACAAATTTGGCATAAACATGCCCATCACTAGCACGACATAAGACATAAGATGGGTTAAAGTCGTCGTAGTTTTTTGCAATTTAGCGTGATCAATTTTATGTGATTCCTCAAGAGCCAAACAAAGACCACACTCTTCCTTAAGAGCAATTGAAAGATCCACAATCTCATCGGCATAGTCGCGACTATACCCCTCCATCTTGGAGATATTATCCTCATGAGACTCAATGATATCATTGGCCTCACCAAGTTATTCCAAGAGAGAAACAAAGTGCTTCTTTGATTCACCCTTGAGCTTACTCAAGAATTTGGTAACACTAACACCAGCTCTTAAATCACATAAAGCAGTTTTCACATAATTCTTTTTGATGGACCAAGGTATAGTTGGTATTCCTGGGTCTCCAAGTTTTTTTAGGTACTCCATCCTTAAAGGTATAATTAGCAAGCATGGTGGAGATTTCAGCTTTCGATATTTTTCTCTTATTGGTGATGATGTCTTTCATGTACTTTGCATAAGGATGCATTTTCAAGATATCAGTTAAGCGAGTACGCAAAAAGACTAGCCTCAACATTTCAGCAAAGCGTTTAAATTCTTCATCATCTTTCTATTTAGTTGGCTGAGGTGGGAAAGGCATAGGTTTTTGAACCCACGGTTCTGTTTCTTTACCGTGTTTCCTAGCAACAAAGTCTCTGTTATCATATCTTTTATTCTTAGGTTGTGGGTTATAAAGATCAACTGGTGGTTCTATCTCAACATCATTATCTGGTTCTTTTTCATTATTTGGTTGAGTATCTTCATGAACCTCAACAGTATCTTTTTCATTTTCACTAGGTGAATGTACATTACCAGATTGAGTTTCAGCATCAGCGAAAGAAATATCATTATCATTATCATTATCAGGAGGTTTTTCTACTTCAGGTTCACTAGTAGCATGCAAAGTCCTATCATTTTTCTTTTTCTTTTTCTTTTTCTTTTTAGAAGTACTAGGTGCAGTGGTGTTGTTTCTTTGTGAATATTGTTCAATTCTTTTTGGGTGTCCCTCAGGATAAAGTGGTCCTTGAGTCATTTTTCCTCCTCTAGTGGCAACTCTAACAACAAAGTCATGTATGTTGCTATTCATTTCATCAAGCAATTCTCGTTGTGATGTAGCAACTTATTCTAACTGAGTTTGTACCAAAGAAGCATGCTTACCCACACCTCTGACATCATTTGAGATTATAAATAACAAGTCACTCAAGCGAGAAATCATATCAGAATAGTTTTTCAGTTGTTTCATAACATTTGCATTGAAGTGATCTTGTTTCCTAATGTAATTTTCAAACTCATAAAGGCATTAAATAGGGTGCATATTGTGAGGATTGTCATTATCATTGAATTTCATTAGAGAGTTTACTTCTACCACCTTAGGTAGTGATGGTGCATTAAGGCCATATATTTCTTCCATAGGAGGCAAATTTTTAACATCCTCAGCTTTAATACATTTTTCCTTCATGGATTTCTTTGGCTCTTGCATATCTTCAAGACTGAGATATAATATACCCCTCTTCTTCGGAGTGGGCTTAGGCGGTGGTTCAGGAAAATCATCATATTTTTTCAATATGTTATTCAATAATTCTTCAGCTTGTCCAATAGTTCGTTCCCTGAAAACACAACCAGCACAACTATCTAGGAAGTCCCTAGAAGCATCGATTAGTCCACTATAGAAGATATAAAGTATTACATTTTTCTTAAGATGATGATCTAGCAAAACATTAAGGAACTGGCAAAGCCTACCCCAAGCTTGTGGGAGACTCCCTTCTTTAGTTTTCACACATTTAAATATTTCCTGTAAGGCAGCTTGTTTCTTATGAGAAGGAAAATATTTTTCAAAGAAGTAATAAATCATATCCTGGGGACTACGCACACAACCGGGAGCAAGAGTATTGTAGCAAGAGTTTGCAACATCCTTTAATGAGAATAGAAATAATTTGAGAATATAGTAGTAACGAGTTTTCTCATCATGAGTAAAAAAGGGTGGCTATGTCATTAAACTTAGTGAGATGTGCCACAATAGTTTCAGTTTCATAACCATGGAAAGGATCAGATTCAACCAAAGTGATTAACTCTGGGTCAATAGAGAATTCATAATCCTTATCATCAATAAAGATAGGTGAGGTAGCAAACTTAGGACCACATTTCATTCTAGCATTCAGAGACTTTTCTTTATACTTGCATAGTAATTTCTCTAGATCATCTCTATCCTTACAAGCAAGAATATCTCTAGTTGTTTCCTCATTCATAACATAACCTTCAGGTACCTTAGGCAATTCATATCTATGAAGGCTAGTTCTAGCAGGTGTTTCAAAATTTTCAGTTTCAAGCTCATCATCAGATTCAACAACATCATGTTGTCTTACTCTAGTAATTTGTTCATCAAGAAATTCACCAAGTGGCACATCATCATCATGCAAGGTACCAGCATCATCATAAGTATCATTCATAGCAGAAGTAGCATCATTAATAACTTGCAACACATCATGATTAATAGCATGTGGTGGTCTTACAAGTTTACTTATAACAGAAGGTGAATCTAAAGCATAGCTGGATGGCAGTTCCTTACCTCCCCTCGTATTAGAGGGAAAAATCTTAGTCTTAGCATCCTTCAGATTCTTCATAATGATAAATTGATAATAATCCCAAGTGACGCAACAAATATAGCCATGCTCCCTGGCAACAGCGCCAAAAAAGGTCTTGATAAACCACAAGTATAGGGGATCGCAACCGTTTTCGAGGGTAGAGTATTCAACCCAAATTTATAGATTCGACACAAGGGGGGGCCAAAGAATATTTGTAAGTATTAGCAGCTGAGTTGTCAATTCAACCACACCTAGAGATTAATTATCTACAGCAAAGTGATCAGTAGCACAGTAATATGATATATTTGATAGTAGTGGTAGCAGCAATAGTAACGGTAGCAGTGATAGCAACAGTTTTGTAGCAAGTGCAGCAGTAACGATAGCAGTAGTAATTTAGCAAGATCAATATAGGATAAATTTGTAGGCATTGGATCGGTAATTTGTTGGATGATATTCATCATGTGACAGTCATAACCTAGGGCGATACGGCACTAGCTCCAGTTCACAAATATAATGTAGGCATGTATTTCGTAAATGGTCATACGTGCTTATGGAAAGAACTTGCATGACATCTTTTGCCCTACCCTCTCGTGGCAGCGGGGTCCATACTGGAAACTAAGGGATATTAAGGCCTCCTTATAATAGAGAATTAGAACAAAGCATTAACACACGATGAATACATGAACTCCTCAAACTACGGTCATCACTGGGAGTGGTCCCGACTATTGTCACTCCGGGGTTGCCAGATCATAAGACGTAGTAGGTGACTATAACTTGAAAAATCGGATCTAAAACATGAATATAATGGTGATGACATAAATGGTTCAGATCTGAAATCATGGCACCCGAGCCCAAAGTGACAAGCATTAAGCATGGCAAAGTCATAGCAACATCAATCTCAGAACACTGTGGATACTAGGGATCGACCCTAACAAAACTAACTAGATTACATGATGAATCTCATCCAACTCCTCACCGACCAGCGAGCCTACAAAGGAATTACTCACTCCCTGTGGGGAGCATCATGGAATTGGCAATGGAGAAGGGTTGGTGATGACAAAGAACGAAGATCCCCATCTCCGGAGCCCCAAACGGACTCCAGATCTGGCCTCCCGATGAAGAACATGAGGTGGCGGCGGCTCCGTCTCGTGGATCACGATAATTCTTTCTCCTTTATTTTTTTTCTCCGCAAATGTGAATATATAGTACTAGGGTTGACGTCTGCGGGGCCACCAGGTGGGTACAACCCACCTGGGCGTGCTAGGAGGGGGGCGCGTCCTGGTGGGTTGTGCCCACCCAGGTGCCCCCTCCAGTGGTTCTTGGATCCAATATTTTTCTTTTATTGTATATTATGTAACATCCCAAATTTTCAATTTGGAATGTTATACATAGATCATACTGCATTGCATGCTCTTTGCATTTTTTTGTTGTTGTGGCGTTCCTCGAAATTCTAAGCAACTCAAGGACCTACGGAGAGAGTTGGGAATTCTACCGTTTTGTATTTGAGTTCGCTCGAATACCGGTACGAGGACAGTGTTGGTTTTAATTATTTTTCTCTCCTAAAAATATTTCTAAGTACAACATATGAGCGGAGATAATATGACTTCTCCAAAATAACAGAAATATTGGAGGAAAAAATGTTAAAATCACTTTTGGTATTTTTTTCTGGATTTATTTGCGATTTTATTTGCATAGGAAAAATGTGCGTTTTTCAAAATTGCATTTAGGTCCGGGAAAAATGTTCACTTTGTCCTAAATATTATTAGAGGACGGTGAAAATTTATTTTGGGATTTTTGGAGTCCGTTTAGTATTTCTTTCGTTAGTTTTTCTGCGTCAGGACTCTTTTAAAAAAAAAGGCAAACCGACTTAGGGCTGTATTAGCCCAAGACTCTAGGCTTTATATAGCGCCTCCGCCGGCCCGCTAGCCCCAGCCGCAAGCCTCGCCTAACCCTAGCCGCCGCGCCGCGCCGCCGCTCCGCCGCCGCCGCGTCGCCGCCACCTCGCCGCCCAGCGCGCCGCCGCCGCCACTCCGCCCGCCGCCCACCGTCGCTCCGCCCGCCGCCCACCGCCCGACGGACCGCCGCCCGCCGAACCCGCCGGAACTTCGCCGGAGTACGCCGATTCGAGGTAGCCATCGGTTTTTTTAAACCGATCGGTTCTTTTCGTAAACCGTAGATTCGTTTTTTAGGTTTAGATCGGTTCGGTTTAGCTATTTAGCGGACGTTCGTCCGTACGTTCGTTTTAATGAACGCTTTTCGTCCATTAGCCGCAGACAACGAACGTTCGTTCATTAGCCTGTTCGTCAGTTTTCTTTTTCGGGGTATTTATCCGCGATTATTTCGATCGCGATTTCTGCCCTGATCTTGTTTTTCGTTTTTCTTTTCCCTCGAGAGTCGGAATCAGGTGATTCAAAATCCCAGATCTTCGTCTCGATGCCCTCTTTCCGTTTAACCAACTTGAACAAAGTTTTGGCTAATGTAAAACTTGACTTTAGACGAATTAGTAACCGGAGCTCGTTTCTTTCGCAGTTTGAGTTTCGTTGCTTCTTTCGATTTGATTCTTTTTGCAAACCGAAGTTCTTAAGTTGAACTTTCTAGTTAGATCTTATCTTTTGGAGTTTGGTTTGTGCATCATTGCTTGTTTGCTTATGTATGCCATTGTTTGCTTGCGATAGAATACCCGGACTATGAAGCGTGCTACTACGAGTCTCTAGGTTTTGCGAATCGTCAACAAGGCAAGTAACACTTTGATCATACCCTTTTATTACCCAGTTTTATGCATTAGATCAAACCCTCACACATTGCATGAGTAGGATCTCTTAACTTGTGGGACTAGGAAGTAGATTGTGGTAGAACCTATTACCTACATTATTTTCAAACCCTTGGGAGTTACTTCTACGTTTGCTTAGGTTGCTATGCTATGCTCGTAGACGTGGTTTGGGTTTGAGTGAAATCAATGACAGATGTGAGTTGTTAACTAAGGATTCAACTTAAGGTGGCTACTTGAATACACATCTGGGTGGATTTGTTGCAGGGCTCCTGGAGAATCCAGTGTTGTCCTAGGAAATCCCGGGGTTCCGTGTGATTTTTCCTATGGAATGCCACCCAGGCTCAAAGGAATCATAAAACTATTCATGCTAGAAACTTCCGTGTGCAGCCACATGCCAATATGGGCTCTGGCATAGTTGAGTAAGTTGTGGGAAACCTTTCCGTGATGGTCTAGCAGATGTAGATGGATTGTAGGTGTACCGGCCTATCTATCCGGTTAAGGGGACCTCTTTGGAAAGACTGTGTCTTGGTCGTCCATTTCTCAAACACCATGCAGTGCGCGAAATCAAACGGAGGCGATCTAGTCTTGTGGGAAAAGTGCACAAACCTTTGCAGAGTGTACAAACTGATCATGATTAGCCGTGTCCCCGGTTATGGACATCTTGAGTATCTGGTACTTGAATTATTGGTTGATCTCATCACTCTATAATTTAATTTGTTGGGTTAATGATTACTTTAATTGGGATTGAGTTGGAGGTACCTTCTAAATGATTGTCAACCTACATGATAGTTGAATAAAATGCATTCCTTTGTTGTAGGGAAAAATTGGCTTTACGCAAAAACTTTAACCTTAGAGCCTCCACCAGCCAAATATGCATATAGTGTTAGCCTTTATTCTGTTACTTGCATTCTCTGTGTTATCTTGCCAGCATATTCCATGTGCTGACCTTTTCTCGGGCTACAACATATTACGTTGCAGACTTTTCAGACAAGGAATAAGACGTTCTAGGTCGTTTGTCATGCACTCAGTTATGCCGTTGGAGTTGATGGACTCAATTATCTTCCAAATTCCGCTGTTATTTTGTTAGATGGCCTTAAGGCATGGATTTTGTAATAAGTTCTCATTGGAGACATTCGATGTAATAAGTGTGTGATTGCCACTCTGTTATAAATCCTTCAAGTACTGTGTGTGTCAGCATTACCGATCCAGGGATGACACAGAACACAGAGACTTCGGTCCATTCGGATCGTGGTCGCTACAAATATGGTATCAGAGCACACACTGAATGTAGGACACGACCACTAAGATAGACCCTAGATCACTCTTCTCTACTTATTTTGACTTCTCTCCATTTTCTACTTCTTTAGGATGGTGGACCCAAGGAACAAGTTCACTCAACCGAATGAAGACTCGCCATTTGGACGACACTTGAAGGAAGTTACTAGGTACCTGAACATAGGAATACCAAGCTTTACTGGGTCCTACACCGCCACTTTACCAGAAGAGGAGCGATGGAGTATTCAAGTTCAAATTCCCGGAAGAACCTTCGCCCCATCCACTGAGCCAATAGAGTTTTCTTTTGATGCGCCAACCTGGAGTCTAGGCAAGAGCATGGCCGCCCACATCACGATGGGAAGGATCAGAGAAGTCTACAAGCAGGAACTAAAGGACACCATCTACCAGATTTGTGGACGCCGAGGTGAGAGTTGGGATATGATCAGCACCAGGAAGGATAGGTCCATTGCAGCGTTCATCCAGGAGTTAAACCAGCACATTCCACGACAGGAGTACCAGATGTGCGCTGGGATGATAGAATTAAAGAAGGCACTAAACATGAATTTGGAGCTAGAAGAAGAACTTAAGTCTACTCGTGACGGATACGAGGAGGAGATGTTAATACTAGTGGAGAAGAATGATAATTTGACAAGAAAGCTAGGAGTATTCATGGGAGATCTAGCCCCAGGAGGTGAAGAAGAGGAAGAAGAACCCAAGGAGATTCCTCCTGAAGATTACATTATCATCGACGACACGGATTCAGAACCTGATGATAGTAAAGACGAAGACTATGTAGATGAAGCTGGAGCAGATATCATGGAATCTTCCGCCGATCAATATTTTTAGAATGACCACCCTGTGACTAGTAGTTTACCCCCACATATTAGTATTTAGAGCACTCTTTGTAACGGTAGTTAGATTTGTAAGATCTTGCTTGAAATTGATTGATGGGATATGAATGTGTTTGTCTCATGTGCATATGGGTAGTGATTTTCCCTTAGACCTCAATTCTGTTCTAATCTCTTCCCTCTACACCCATCAGATGCCGCCAAGACGTGAGCCCGGATTTGAGTTTCCCCCTGAGCTCACCCAGTTGATCCAGCAGCAGAACACCCTGATGCAACTTCTTGTCCAGAACACTCAGAACAACCAAAACAACAACAACAACCCTCCACCACCACCACCCGTGGACAACCTGACACGTTTCTTAAGGTTGCAACCACCCGTGTTTGCTAGCAGCATCGAACCAATAGTGGCTAATGACTGGCTACGCAAGATTGGTAGGGATTTGACCACCGCCAATTGCTCTGACGCTGAGAAGGTGCGATTTGCCGCACACCAGTTGTCTGGACCAGCCGCAGCATGGTGGGAGAACTACACAGCCACTTTCCCTATAGCCAATGTCACTTGGGAGCAGTTCCAGCAAGCTTTCCGTAATGCCCATGTCTCAACTGGAGCTATGAGCATGAAGAAGCGAGAGTTTCGCAACTTGCGCCAAGGAAACCGTACTGTAGCTTAGTACATGGATGAGTTTAGTTCCCTATCTCGTTATGCCCCAGATGATGTGGCCACAGATGCCGCTAAGAGGAGAGATTTATGGAAGGGCTGAATGATGAGATGAGCGTACAGTTGGTGGTGGCAACTTTCAACAACTACCAGGAGTTGGTAGATAAAGCTCTTATGATTGAAGGGAAGCACCAGCAGATTGAAAGCCGCAAGAGGAAGTGTGGACAAGGAAGGATTAATTCTGGAGCCCAGCAGAAGCCCCGATTCACTCCGAATTTGGGAGGATATACCCATAACCATGGAATTTCCCACAACCACAATGGCCCTAAGAATGGAAATGGGAATGGAGCAAGTAGTAACCAGAGCCGCCCTACACCGTCCACACCCGCTAAGAAGGATTTCAGCCACGTCACTTGTTTCAAGTGCGGGAAGAATGGACATTATGCCATGGACTGCCCTGAAGCTAAGAATGGGAACGGCAATGGAAGCGCCGGGAAGAAGCCCAACCCATTCAACAAAGGACAAGTGAACCACGTGACCATGGAGGAGGTAGAAGAGCAACCAGATGCTGTTGTCGGTAAGTTTTTCGTTAAGACATTTACCGCAATAGTTCTTTTCGATACTGGTGCATCGCATTCATACATTTCAAGGGGATTCATAAATAGACATAGGATGTCCACCCGAGTTCTTAAGACCCCCATGTTAGTAAGTTCACCAGGAGCAGAGTATAGGGCACACCAAGGATGTTTTCAGACGCCATTGACCATCGGACGCCATACTTTCCCCTCTAACCTAATAGTCCTGGAGTCACAAGGATTGGATGTGATATTAGGTATGGATTGGCTATCGAAGTATGGAGGTAACATCGATTGTGCCAGTAAGTCTATTTTGCTTACCACGCCGGAGGGAAAAAGGATTAAGTATGTATCTAGGCATTCGCCTATAAGGACTCAAGTACATTCTCTCACGGGAGTTGTTCAGGAGGAAGTGCCAGTAGTAAAGGAGTATCCGGATGTGTTTCCAGAGGAGTTACCTAGCATGCCACCAGATAGAGATATTGAGTTTTTGATTGAGTTGTTGCCTGGCACCGGACCAATATCTAAGAGACCGTATCGGATGCCAGCAAATGATCTGGAGGAGATCAAGAAGCAGATTAAGGAGTTATTGGAGAAAGGTTTTATTCGCCGAAGTTCATCACCTTGGGGAGCCCCAGTGCTTTTAGTCGAGGAGAAGGATGAATCTTTAAGAATGGTCGTTGATTATCGTGCGCTGAATGAAGTGACTATTAAGAATAAGTACCCGCTGCCGATGATCAATGATTTGTTTGACCAACTCCAGGGAGCGAAAGTATTCTCCAAGATAGATCTACGATCTGGATACCACCAATTGAAGATCCGAGAGAAGGATATACCTAAGAGTAAGACAGCCTTCACCACACGGCACGGGCTATATGAGTATACGGTTATGTCATTTGGATTGACTAACGCGCCTGCCTATTTCATGAGTATGATGAACAAAGTGTTCATGGAGTTCTTGGATAAGTTCGTCGTGGTATTCATAGATGATATTCTGGTATACTCAAAGGATGAGGAAGAACATGCAGAGCATTTGCGTTTGGTATTGGAGAAGCTCAGAGAACATCAGTTGTATGCCAAGTTTAGCAAATGCGAGTTTTGGTTGAAGGAAGTCGGATTCCTAGGGCATGTTATATCGGGAGAAGGTATAACAGTGGACCCCGTCAAAGTGCAGGCAGTCACTGAGTGGTTGGCACCCACTTCAGTTGGAGAGATCCGCAGTTTTCTTGGACTCGCGGGATACTACCGGAGGTTCATAGAAAATTTCTCCAAGATTGCAAAGCCAATGACGACATTGTTGAAGAAGGAGACAAAGTTCGATTGGACTGAGGAGTGTCAAGAGAGTTTCCAGGAGTTGAAGAAATGGTTGACGACAGCCCCAGTGCTGATATTGCCAGATATACGCAAGGATTTCCAAGTGTACTGTGACGCTTCACGCTTAGGACTTGGAGGAGTACTTATGCAGGATGGAAGAGTTGTTTCCTATGCATCCCATCAACTGCGACCGCACGAGTTGAATTACGCGACGCACGATCTGGAGTTAGCAGCTGTAGTGCATGCACTGAAAACCTGGACATATTACCTTATTGGAAATCGTTGTGATGTGTACACGGATCACAAGAGCTTGAAGTACATTTTCACACAGAAGGAGCTGGACCTCAGACAAAGGGGATGGTTGGAGCTTATAAAGGATTATGATATGAAGCTGCACTATCATCCAGGAAAGGCCAACGTCGTAGCAGACACTTTGAGCCGAAAGAGTTATGCAAATACCCTAGTAAAAGGGGGATTGCCATAGGAGTTAGCAGAACATCTCAGGGAGCTTCGTTTGGAGATAGTTCCTAGAGGTTTCGTTGCAACATTGGAGGTTCAGTCGACATTACTGGGAAAGATACTTGAAGCCCATAAGGATGATAAGGAGATTGCCGAGATAAGAAAAAGGATGAGTGAAGGAAAATCCAAGGGATTTCGTGAGGACGAACACGACACCTTGTGGTTTGAGGATCGAATCTATGTGCCCAACAACACGGAGATCAGGAAGTTGATACTGCAGGAAGCACATGATTCGCCATACTCGATACACCCCGGAAACACCAAGATGTATTTGGATTTATAGGAACGTTTCTGGTGGACTGGATTGAAGAAGGATATCGCCGAGTATGTAGCCGTATGCGATGTATGCCAAAGAGTAAAGGCAGAACATGAGAAGCCAGCTGAATTGTTCCAGCCTATGCCGATACCCAAATGGAAGTGGGAGAAGCTTGGCATAGATTTTATCACCGGATTGCCCAGGACCAAATCAGGATATGCCTCAATCTGGGTAGTAGTGGATCGATTGACAAAAGTAGCCCACTTTATCCCTGTGAAAACCAAATACACCAGTGTGAAGTTGGCCAAGATATACATGACCAGGATCGTATGTCTGCACGGAGTTCCGAGGTCCATTGTATCAGATAGAGGAACACAGTTCACCTCAAAGTTTTGGCACCAGCTACACCAAAATTTGGGAACGAGGCTGGAATTCAGCACCGCTTTTCATCCGCAGACCGATGGACAGACCGAGAGAGTCAACCAGATCCTGGAGGACATGTTGAGAGCCTGTGCATTAGATTATGGATCTAGTTGGGATGATAATTTGTCCTACGCAGAGTTCTCGTACAACAATAGTTACCAGGCCAGTTTGAAGATGGCACCGTTCGAGGCATTGTATGGAAGGAGATGCCGAACACCGTTAATGTGGGATGAAGTTGGAGACCGACAGTTGTTTGGACCAGACTTGATCAAAGAGTCTGAGGAGAAGGTGAAGTTGATTCGAGATAGATTGAAGATAGCTCAGTCCAGGCAAAAGAGTTATGCAGACTCGAAGCGCAAGGAGATAGCCTACTAAATCGAAGACAGAGCGTACTTGAGAGTATCGCCTCTGCGAGGAGTTAAACGTTTTGGAGTTAAAGGAAAGCTAGGCCCGAGATTTGTGGGACCCTACCGTGTTTTGGAACGCATCGGAGAGGTTGCCTATAAGTAGGAATTGCCTGAAGGACTGTCAGGAGTGCACGACGTGTTTCACGTTTCGCAGCTTAAGAAGTGCCATGCGGAGATGGCCGACATACCGCTTAGAGACACAGTACCCGTGGAAGCAATTCAGTTAGACAGTGATCTAACCTACGAGGAGAAGCCTGTTAAGATCCTGGAATTTTCGAGCAGAGTTACCCGCAGTAAGGTTATCAAGTTTTTCAAAGTTCAGTGGAGTCACCACACCGAGGAAGAAGCCACCTGGGAACAAGAAGATGATCTACGCAAGGACCACCCACACCTGTTCTCTAGCCAAGTCGAATCTCGAGGGCGAGATTCATTCTAAGGGGGGTAGGTTCGTAACATCCCAAATTTTCAATTTGGAATGTTATACATAGATCATACTTCATTGCATGCTCTTTGCATTTTTTTGTTGTTGTGGCGTTCCTCGAAATTCTAAGCAACTCAAGGACCTACGGAGAGAGTTGGGAATTCTACCGTTTTGTATTTGAGTTTGCTCGAATACCGGTATGAGGACAGTGTTGGTTTTAATTATTTTTCTCTCCTAAAAATATTTCTAAGTACAATATATGAGCGGAGATAATATGACTTCTCCAAAATAACAGAAATATTGGAGGAAAAAATGTTAAAATCACTTTTGGTATTTTTTTCTGGATTTATTTGCATAGGAAAAATGCGTGTTTTTCAAAATTGCATTTAGGTCCGGGAAAAATGTTCACTTCGTCCTAAATATTATTAGAGGACGGTGAAAATTTATTTCGGGATTTTTGGAGTCCGTTTAGTATTCCTTTCGTTAGTTTTTCTGCGTTAGGACTCTTTTAGAGAAAAAAAGCAAACCGACTTAGGGCCGTATTCGCCCAGGACTCTGGGCTTTATATAGCGCCTCCGCCGGCCCGCTAGCCCCAGCCACCAGCCCCGCCTAACCCTAGCCGCCCTGCCTAACCCTAGCCGCTGCCGCCGCGCCACCGTTCCGCCGCCGCGTCGCCGCCTCGCCGCGCCGCCGCCGTGCCGCGCCGCCGCTGCTTCGTCGCCGCTCCGCCCGCCGCCCGCCGGACCCGCCGGAGTACGCTGATTCGAGGTAGCCATTGGTATTTTTAAACTGATCGGTTCTTTTCGTAAACCGTAGATTCGTTTTTTCAGGTTTAGATCGGTTCGGTTTTCTTCGGTTTAGCTATTTAGCGGACGTTTGTCCGTACGTTCGTTTTAACGAACGCTTTTCGTCCATTAGCCGCAGACAATGAACGTTCGTTCGTTAGTCTGTTCGACAGTTTTCTTTTTCAGGTTATTTATCCGCGATTATTTCGATCGTGATTTCTGTGCTGATCTTGTTTTTTATTTTTCTTTTCGCTCGAGAGTCGGAATCAGGTGATTCAAAATCCCAGATCTTCGTCTCGATGCCCTCTTTCCGTTTAACCAACTTGAACAAAGTTTTGGCTACTGTAAAACTTGACTTTAGACCAATTAGTAACCAGAGATCGTTTCTTTCGCAGTTTGAGTTCCGTTGCTTCTTTCGATTTGATTCTTTTTGCAAACCGGAGTTCTTAAGTTGAACTTTCTGGTTAGATCTTATCTTTTGGAGTTTTGTTTGTGCATCATTGCTTATTTGCTTATGTATGCCATTGTTTGCTTGCGATAGAATACCCGGACTGTGAAGCGTGCTACTACGAGTCTCTAGGTTTTGCGAATCATCAGCAAGGCAAGTAACACTTTGATCATACCCTTTTATTACCCAGTTTTATGCATTAGATCAAACCCTCACACATTGCATGAGTAGGATCTCTTAACTTGTGGGACTGGGAAGTAGATTGTGGTAGAACCTATTACCTGCATTATTTTCAAACCCTTGGGAGTTACTTCTACGTTTGCTTAGGTTGCTATGCTATGCTCGTAGACGTGGTTTGGGTTTGAGCGAAATCCATGACAGATGTAAGTTGTTAACTAAGGATTCAACTTAAGGTGGCTACTTAAACCACATCTGGGTGGATTGGTTGCAGGGCACCTGGAGAATTCAGTGTTGTCCTAGGAAATCCCGGGGTTCCGTGTGATTTTTCCTATGGAATGCCACCCAAGCTCAAAGGGATCATAAAACTATTCATGCTAGAAACTTCCATGTGCAGCCACATGCCAATATGGGCTCTGGCATAGTTGAGTAAGTTGTGGGAAACCTTTCCGTGATGGGCTAGCAGATGTAGAGGGATTGTAGGTGTACCGGCCTATCTATCCGGTTAAGGGGACCTCTTCGGAAAGACTGTGTCTCGGTCATCCGTTTCTCAAACACCATGCAGTGCGAGAAACCAAACGGAGGCGATCGAGTCTTGTGGGAAAAGTGCACAAACCTCTGCAGAGTGTACAAACTGATCATGATTAGCCGTGTCCCCGGTTATGGACATCTTGAGTATCTGGTACTTGAATTATTGGTTGATCTCATCACTCTATAATTTAATTTGTTGGGTTAATGATTACTTTAATTGGGATTGAGTTGGAGGTACCTTCTCAATGATTTTCAACCTGCATGATAGTTGAATAAAATGCATTCCTTTGTTGTAGGAAAAAATTGGCTTTACGCAAAAACTTTAACCTTAGAGCCTCCACCAGCCAAATATGCATATAGTGTTAGCCTTTATTCTGTTACTTGCATTCTCTTTGTTATCTTGCCAACATATTCCATGTGCTGACCCGTTCTCGGGCTGCAACATATTACGTTGCAGACTTTTCAGACGAGGAATAAGACGTTCTAGGTCGTTTTTCATGCACTCAGCTATGCCGTTGGAGTTGATGGACTCACTTATCTTCCAAGCTTTCCGCTGTTATTTTGTTTGATGGCCTTAAGCCATGGATTTTGTAATAAGTTCTCATTGGAGACATTCGATGTAATAAGTGTGTGATTGCCACTCTGTTATAAATCATTCAAGTGTTGTGTGTGTCAGCATTACCAATCCAGGGATGACACAGAACACAGAGACTTCGGTCCATTCGGATCGTGGTCGCTACATATTAATTCCTCGCAAAGTTTCGTTCCATTCCGAGAACTTTTATTTCTGCACAAAAAAACACCATGGTAGTTCTGCTGAAAACAACGTCAGTCCGGGGTTAGTTTCATTCAAATCATGCAAACTAGAGTCCAAAACAAGAGGAAAAGCGTTAGGAAAAGTAGATACGTTGGAGACATATCAAGGAGTAGTAGTGATGGTGGTTTTGATGTTGGAGGTTACCTTGTTGACACCTGTGGACATGAGGCACTTGGCGATGATGTTCTTGTCGGGGCACCGAAGAGATACAACTTAGTTGGATAGGAGGTCGCAATAGCCATGGTGGCCATAGCCATTCCCTCACCACTTATGTCATCATCATCATCATCGGGGAGATGCTCTTCTTGTGCCGACAACCCATTTTACGGTATCTTCTTGGTGAAGTTGTTCTTGTTTGGGACGGACTTGGCTTTGTCTTTGCGAATGAGGTTGCCACTGTTGTCTTCCCTCTTATCATAAGGACAATCCACCACAAAATGACTCACGCTGACACAATTGTAGCAAGTCCTCACTCGTTGCTTGTTCTTAGAACCACTTGAGTTGTTCTTGGTGAAGTTGGGCCTTGAGTTCCTCATGCCCCAAAATTGCCTCAATGCAAGGGCCATGTGCTCAAGGTAATCATATTTGGTGTCTTCGGGGAAACTCTCCTCTTCTTCCACCTCAACTTCTTCTGGAATGGCCTTGGCCTTTAAGGCAAGAGTGGGTGAGCATTTCTTGGATCGTACACGAGCTAGAGCATTGTTGGCGGTCTTGTTCATGATGTTCTTGGCAATAAACTCATCCATCACTTCACTTGAGGTTAGGGTGTGGAAATCCGACCTTTAATGGATCAGGGAGGACATTGCCTTATTGAATGGCATGATGGCCTTGAGAAACTTGCGCTTGATCCAATTGTCATCCGTATCCTTGCTCCCATGGTCTTGAAGAGCCACTGCAAGAATTGTCACCCTCCGGTAGAGATCACGAGGGTCCTCATCTTCTAGCATCACAAACTCATCGGCCTCATCAAGGACCACTTCAAAGTTGGACCGTTGTATGCTTGAGATGCCCTTGTACAAGGACATGATGTGCTCCCAAAAATCCATTGCACGATAGAAGGGACGCAAGTGTGATAGATCTTCGGACGACATCGTGGCTTGGAGGATGAACAATGCAGAGTGGTTGTATTGATTATCCGCTTCTTCTCTAGCTTGGAGTGAAATAGTCTCGATCATGCGGGTAGAAGCCTTGATCAATGATTCTCCAAAGGTTCGTTGAGCTGTGATTCAACTTAGACTTGATATGATAAACCCAATTAGCAAAATCACTCTTTACAAGCTTAGGAGGAGGAATAATGTGGTTAATATGCTAAAATTGATGAAACTGATGAAATTGATATGATAAACCCAATTGGCAAAATCACTCTGAAACTGAAAATTATGATACTCCTTTTAGATCTAGCTCACCTAGATATGAATTGCCTGATACACCTGAAGGTTATGTTATGGAGGGAGATGTAGCTAGAGAATTTCTGGCTTGTAAGGATAGAGATGATCATAAGAAATTATTATGCAACTGGAAATAAAAATCTCTCAATGCTAGAATGCCATATGATCCTGAGTGTGCTACTTCACCTATCTGTGTTACTGATAGGGATTATGAGTTCTGTGTTGATCCTGAGTTAATTACTTTGGTTGAATTTGATCCTTTCCATGGTTATGAAGCTGAAACTGTTGTGGCACATCTTACTAAATTGAATGAAATAGCCACCCTATTTTCTCATGAGGAAAAAATTTGCTATTACTATATTCTTAAGTTGTTTCCTTTCTCATTAAAGGGTGATGCTAAGATATGGTTTAATTCTCTTGCTCCTGGTTGTGTGCGTAGTCCCCAGGATATGATATATTACTTCCCTGAAAAACATTTTCCTTCTCATAAGAAACAAGCTGCCTTATAGAAAATATTTAGCTTTGTGCAAACTGAAGAAGAGAGTCTCCCACAAGCTTGGGGGAGGCTTCTCCAATTACTTAATGTTTTGCCTGATCATCCTCTCAAGAAAAATGAAATACTTGATATCTTTTATAATGGACTACTGATGCTTGAAGGGATCACCTGAATAGTCGTGTTGGTTGTGTTTTTAGGGAACGAACTATTGAGCAAGCTTGGGGTTTAGCAACAAATAGGTTGTCTAGAAATGCAAGTAGGTGAACAACCTATATGATGCTGCTACTTCTTGAGCTTGCGTTGATTTTTCCCTTGAAGAGGAAGTAATGTTGCAGCAAAGTAGAGATAAGTATTTTCCTCAGTTGAGAACCAAGATACCAATCCAGTAGGAGGCACAAGCAAGTCTCCAATCTATGCACCTGCACAAACTAACAAACACTTGCACACAACGCGGAAAAGGGGTTGTCAATCCCTTCACTGTCATGAACCAGAGTGATATCTGGTAGAGATAGATTTAAAACAAAGGTAAAAAAAGCAAAATAAAGTAAACACAAAATAATTGAAGCAAGATATTTTTTGGGTTTTTGGTTTTATAGATCTGAAAATATATGATGGAAAATAGACCCGGGGGCCATAGGTTTCCCTAGAGGCTTCCCTATCAAAGAAAGCATATGGTGGGTAAACAAATTACTGTCAAGCAATTGATAGAAAAGCGCAAAGTTATGATGATATCTAAGGTAATGATCATGAATATAGGTATCATGTCTGTGACAAGTAGACCGACTCCTGCGTGCATCTACTACTATTACTCCACTCATCGACCACTATCCAACATGCATCTAGAGTATTACGTTAAAAATAGAGTCACGCCTTAAGCAAGATGACATAATGTAGAGGGATAAACTCATGCAATATGATATAAGCCCCATCCTTTTATCCTTAATGGCAACAACACAATACGTGCCTCGCCACCCCTACTATGTCACTGAGTGAGGACACCGCAAGATTGAACCCATCAAAAAACACCTCTCCCATTGCAAGAAAAACCAATCTAGTTGGCCAAAACAAATCCATAGTTCGAAGAGAAATATAAAGCTATCTCAATCATGCATAATAGAGTTCAAAGAAGACTCAAATAATATTCATAGATAATCTGATCATAAATCCACAATTCATCGGATCTCGACAAACACACCGCAAAAGAAGATTACATCGAATAGATCTCCAAGAACATTACGGAGAACATTGTATTGAAGATTAAAGAGAGAAGAAGCCATCTAGCTAATAGCTATGGACCCATAGGTCTATGGTAAACTACTCACACATTATCGGAGGGGCAGCAATGTTGATGTAGATGCCCTCCATGATCGATTCCCCTCGGGCGGGGTACCGAAAAAGGCCCCAATATGGGATCTCATGGGAACAGAGACCTGCAGAGGTGGAAAAGTATTTTCGTGGATGCCTCTAGGGTTTTTAGAATATTTCTGAATTTATAGGCCAAGGAGTAGGGTCAGGGGACTCTCGAGGGGGCCACAAGCCCAGTGGCGCGCCCTTGTGGTTTGTCGCCTCCTCAGGGATCTTCTGACTTGAACTCCAAGTCTTCTGGATGTCCTCTGGTCCAAGAAAAATCATTGCGAAAGTTTTATTCCGTTTGGACTCCGTTTGATATTCCTTTTCTGAAAAATCAAAAACAAGGAAAAAAACAGAAATTGGCACTAGGCCGTAGGTTAATAAGTTAGTCCCAAAAATAATATAGAATAGCATATTAATGTATATAAAACATCCAATGTTTATAATATAATAGCATGGAACAATTAAAAATTATAGATACGTTGGAGACGTATCAAGCATCCCCAAGCTTAATTCCTGCTTGTCCTCGAGTAGGTAAATGATGACAACAGAATATTTGACGTGGAATACTACCTAACATAATTATCAATGCAATCTTCGTTATTGTGGCATGAATATTCAGATCCATAAGATTCAAAACAAAAGTTTAATATTGACATAAAAACAATAATACTTCAAGCATACTAATGAAGCAATCATGTCTTCTTAAAATAACATGGCAAAAGAAAGTTATCCCTACAAAATCATATAGTCTGTCTATGCTTCATCTTCATCACACAAAGTATTTCATCATGCACAACCCCGATATTAGTCAAGCAATTGTTTCAAACTTTAGTGTTCTCAAACTTTTTCAACTTTCATGCAATACATGAGCGTGAGCCAGGGATATAACATTATAGGTGGAATAGAAGGTGGTAGTAGACAAAAGAAGGGAGAAAGTCTCACATCAAATAGGAACATTAATGGACTATGGTGATTTCCATCAATCATATCAATGCAAGCGAGTAGGGATTGCCATGTAACAGATGCACTAGAACTAAGTGGGTGTGCATCCAACTTGCTTGCTCGTGAAGACCTAGGGCAATTTCAGGAAGCCCATCATTGGAATATAAAAGCCAAGTTCTATAATGAAAAATTCCCACTAGTATATGAAAGTGACAAAATAGGAGACTCTCTATTATGAAGAACATTGTTCTCTTTCAAAGCACAAGTGTGGAAAAAGGATAGTAACATTGTTCCTTCTCTCTTTTCTGTCATTTTTTCTTTTTTTATTGGGCTTCTTTGGCCTCTTTTATTTGGGCTTCATTGGCTTTTTTTATAAAGTTTGGAGAGTCATCCCAACTTGTGAGGGAATCATAGCTTCCATCATCCTTTCCTCACATGGGACAACTCTCTAATGATGATCATTACACTTTTATTTACTTACAACTCAAAAATTACAAATCAAGGAAAAGACTCATAATGACAAAACAGTGGAAGTTGCATGGAAATATATCTTGGAATGGATATGGAAATGCCATAATAGGTAGGTATGGTGGTTGTTTTGAGGAAGGGTAAATGGTGGGTTTAATGCACCAGCGAAAGTTGCATGGTACTAGAGAGGCTAGCAATGGTGGAAGGGTGAGAGTGCGTATAATCCATGGACTCAACATTAGTCATAAAGAACACACATACTTATTGCAAAAATTCATTAGTCATTGAAACAAATACTACACGCATGCTCCTAGGGGAGAGTTTGGTAGGAGCTAACCATCGCGCGCTCCCGACCTCCACACAAAGGATGACAATCAAATAATAAATCATGCTCTGACTTCATCACATAGTGGTTCACCATACGTGCATGCTACGTGAATCACAAACTTTAACGCAAGTATTTCTACCAATCCACATTTTCTTACAAGCATGCCTCAAATATCACCATCTTAATATCTCAAAACAATTGTAAAGAATCAAACTTCTCATATATTCAATGCTCTGTATGAAAGTTTTTATTATATCCCCTTTGGATGCCTATCATATTAGGACTAAATTCACAACCCAAGCAAATTACCATGATGTTTAGAGACTCTCAAAATAATATAAGTGAAGCATGAGAGTTCATTAATTTTTTCAAAATAACATCACCGCCATGCTCAAAAAGATATAAGTGAAGCACTAGAGCAACTACCCTAGCTCGAAAGATATAAGTGAAGAACAAAGAGTATTCTAATAAATTCATGATTAATGTGTTTCCCTCTGAAAGGTGTACAGCGAGGATGACTGTGTCAAACTAAAACGCAAAGACTCAAATCATACAAGACGCTCCAAGCAAAACACATACCATGTGGTGAATAAAAATATAGCCTCAAGTAAATTTTCCGATGGATTGAAGACAAAAGAGGGGATGCCATCCGAGGCATCCCCAATCTTAGATGCTTGGTTGTCCTTTAATATTACCTTATGGTGCGTTGGGCATCCCCAAGCTTAGGATCTTGCCACTCCTTATTCCGTGACCCATCAAATCTTTACCCAAAACTTGAAAACTTCACAACACAAAACTCAACAGAAAACTTGTGAGATCCGTTAGCGTAATAAATCAAATAATCACTTTAGGTATTGTTTTGAACTCATTCTAATTTTATATTGGTGTTATATCTACTGTATTATATTTCTCCATGGTCCATACCCCTCGATACTACACATATATTCATCAAAATAAGCGAACAACGCGATGAAAACAGAATCTGTCAAAAACAGAACAGTCTGTAGCAATCTGAAAACTTAGCATACTTATCCAACTCTAAAACTTCTATAAAATTAGGAAAAAGTGGGAAATTTGTATATCAATCTTGTGTAATTTTTTTATAAAATTATCACGCTCCAGTGAATTATAAGATTTTCTGCACTGGATGCAAAAGTTTCTGTTTTTCAGCAAAATCAAATCAACAATCTTCCAAACCATCCCAAAGGTCTTACTTGGCACAAACACTAAATTAAAACATGAAAACACATCTAAACAGAGGCTAGATGATATATTTATTCAAAAATAGAAAGAGAAAATTAAAACAAAAATAAAATTGGGTTGCCTCCCAACAAGCGCTATTGTTTAACGCCCCAAGCAAGGCAAAAAGCAACGATCTAGGTATTGTCATCTTTGGTATTCATCCCGTAGCCCTCATAATAGATTCATATGGTAACTTAATTTTGTTTTTGGAAAGTGTTTTATGCCCTTCCTTAATGGAAATTGAAATCTAATGTTTACTTCTTTCATATCAACAATTGCACCAATCATTCTAAGGAAAGGTCTATGAAGAATAATAGGGCATGTTGGATTACAATCTATATCAAGAACAATAAAAATCTACGGGCACATAATTCCTAATTGGAACAATAAGACCATCATTAATCCTTCCCATAGGTGTTTTAATAGTGGAATCCGCTAGATGCAAATTTAAAGAACAATCATCAAGTTTATGGAAACCTAGCACATCACATAAAGTTTTTGGAATTGTTGAAACGCTAGCACCCATATCACACAAAGCATTGCACTCATAATCTTTAGTCTTGATTTTAATAGTAGGTTCCCAATCATCATAATGCTTTCTAGGGATTGAAACTTCCAACTTAAGTTTTTCTTCAAAAGATTTCATCATAGCATCAACAAATATTTCGTAAAAGCCTTATTTTGATTATAAGCATGAGGAGAATTTAACATGGATTGCAACAAGGAAATACAATTTATCAAAGAACAACTATCATAATTAAACTCATTGAAATCCAAAATAGAGGGTTCATTGCTAGCTAAAGTTTTGACCTCTCCAATCCCACTTTTATCACTTTTCCCATTAACATCTTTATTCTCCAAATTATCATGATGCCTTTTATAAAGTTGACTCATCTCCAGTCCCTTCCTTTTCAAGATCTATATTAGCAAACAAAGATTCAACAGGGGTCAAACCAAGCATCTTAAGATCTTCATCATTGTTACAAGTTTCGGGTTTAGCAGCCATGTTGTTTACTAAGGTAGTTTGATTGTCAGAAATTTATCCTAATAGAATTTCAACATTAGCGAGTTGAGATTTAAGACCGGATATTTCCTTAGTAACATCATCAAGATCCTTATTGATATATTCCAATGTTGGGGATATCGCTTATCGGGAACTTATCGGTCGACCCATGATAAGGGGTAAATCGTCCAGTGTATCGGCATATCGAACGATTTATCGCCATATAGGTTGATTTATCGGCCAATTTATCTTATCAGTCAGACAGCAGTAAGCGATAAATCGGCCGATTTATCGGCATATCGGAAGATATCTTGAACAGTGATATATTCTGTCAAGGCTTTTTGTTCCTTAAGCTTTTTCTGGAAGAAACTATTATGCTCAAATTGCAAAGACATTAAACTTCTCATATTATTTTTGATTTCTCCCAACTTCATAAGGTAAGGATCAAGATTTCCACGTTCATACATGATAGCGAAGCAATCTATCACACAAGCAAACAAAAATACGAACGGAAAAAGGGCGAATAAAAAGGCAAATATTTTTGTGTTTTTCTGAAAATATTTTAGAAGTGGAGGAGATGAAAACAAGAGGCAAATGACAAATAATGTAAGTGCAAGCGATGAGAGTTTACGACAAGTACTTGTTAAGCTTGATGTAGAAATTCCCTGGCAACGGCGCCATAAATTCTTCCCGCTACTTCTTAAGCTTGCGTTGATTTTTCCCTTGAAGAGGAAAGGATGATGCAGCAAAGTAGAGATAAGTATTTCCCTCAGTTGAGAACTAAGGGATCAATCCAGTAGGAGGCACAAGAAAGTCTCCAATCTATGCACCTGCACAAACTAACAAACACTTGCACACAATGCGGAAAAAGGGTTGTCAATCCCTTCGCGGTCACGAACACGAGTGAGATCTGATAGAGATAGATTTAAAACAAAAGTAAAAAAGCAAAATGAAGTAAACACAAAATAATTTTAGCAAGATATTCTTGGATTTTTGGTTTTATAGATCTGAAAATATATGATGGAAAATACACCCGCGTGCCATAGGTTTCACTAGAGGTTTCTCTCTAGAAGAAAGCATACGGTGGGTAAACAAATTACTGTCGAGTAATTGATAGAAAAGTGCAAAGTTATGACGATATCTAAGGTAATGATCATGAATATATGTATCACGTCTGTGACAAGTAGACCGACTCCTGCCTGCATCTACTACTATTACTCGACTCATTGACCACTATCTAGCATGCATCTAGAGTATTAAGTTAAAAACAGAGTAACGCCTTAAGCAAGATGACATGATGTAGAGAGATAAACTCATGCAATATGATATAAACCCCATATTTTTATCATTAATGGCAACAACACAAAACATGCCTCGCTGCCCCTACTATGTCACTGGGTGAGGACACGCAAGATTGAACCCATCACAAAGCACCTCTCCCAATGCAAAAAAATCCAAACTAGTTGGCCAAACCAGATCGATAGATCGAAGAGAAATACAAAGCTATCTCAATCATGCATAAAAGAGTTTAGAGAAGACTCAAATAATATTCATAGATAATTTGATCATAAATCCACAATTCATCGGATCTCGACAAACACACCGCTAAATATGATTACATCGAATATATCTCCAAGAACATGTAGCGACCATGATCCCAATGAATCGAAGTCTCTTTGCTTAAGTGTCATCCCTGGATCGGTATGCTGACACACACATGACTTGAGGATTTATAACAGAGTTTCAAACACACACTTAGTACATCGAGATCCTCATAAAGAGTATTATTATAAATATATGGCTGAAGGCCAACTAAATAATTAAACTATGGAAGCATCGAAGATAAGTTGAGTCCATCCAACTCCACGGCAACCACTGAGTGCATGACAACGACCTATCGCACCTTAATCTTCGTCGGATAACTCTACAAGATGAGACGTTGCAGCCGTGTAGGTCAGCACATTGAATATGCTGGCAAAGTCACACTATAGCAATAAGGATGAACAAATATCTACCACTACATGCATATTTCGCTGGTGGAGGCTGTAAGGTTTATTTTTGCATAAAGCTAGTTTTTCCCTACAACAAATGAATAAGTTTATTTACTACTAAGTTGAATTAATCAATATTGAGGAGGTTGCACCATCTCAATCCTAAAATCACCACTGTCATTACTAACCCAACAATTTAGTAAATAGAGTGTTGGGATCAATCAATAATTCAAATACCAGGATACTCAAGATGTCCATAACCGGGGACATGTGAAAGGATCGATATGGTTGACTAGAGGGGGGTGAATAGGCAACTAACACTTTTTAGCATTTCTTAACCAATTTAAATTAAGCAACAAAGTAAGTTGTCTGGATATGCTACTATAGTGACAACTTATAGGAAGCAAAGATAACAACCTCACAAGCAAGCTATATAAGATAAACAAGGAAAGCTTGCACAAGTAAAGGAAAGAAATAACGACAAGTGGAGCTGGTGAAGACGAGGATGTGTTACCGAAGTTCCTTCCCTTTGAGGGGAAGTACGTCTCCGTTGGAGCGGTGTGGAGGCACAATGCTCCCCAAGAAGCCACTAGGGCCACCGTATTCTCCTCACGCCCTCACACAATGCAAGGTGCCATGATTCCACTAGTGGTGCCCTTGAAGGCGGTAACCGAACCTTTACAAACAAGGTTGGGGCTATCTCCACAACCGAATTGGAGGCTCCCAACGACACCACGAAGCTTCACCACAATGGAATATGGCTTCGAGGTGACCTCAACCGTCTAGGGTGCTCAAACAGCCAAGAGTAACAAGATCTGCAAGGGATTAGTGGGGGGAATCGAATATCTCTTGGTGGAAGTGTAGATCGATGCCTTCTCAAGCAATCCCGAGGAAATCAACAAGTTTGATTGGCTAGGGAGAGAGATCCGGCGGAAATGGAGCTTTGAGCAACAATGGAGCTTTGGGGAGGAAGAGGGGAGTCTTCTTGGAGAAGAAGACTCCCTATATATAGTGGGTGAACAAATCCAACCGTTATCCCACATTTTTGCCCGCAGAGCGCGGTACTACCGCACGTAAGTTGCGGTACTACCGCTCGGCCCAGCGGTACTACCGCTCTGGATGCGGTACTACCGCTGGTGCAGTACTTACCAGGACTAGCCCTGTTGCGGTGAAGCAACGGGCGGTAGTACTGCCTGAGCGATACTACCGTACGTCCCTACGGTACTACCGCAAGGCAGGACTAGACAGGCCGAGGAGAAGTGCGGACTAAATAAAATACATCCGTAACTACATCCGCAGAAATACGGTAGTAGCAAAAACACGACACGGTACTACCGCTTGACCCAAGCGGTACTACCGCGTAGGATGCGGAAGTAAAAAATTATTTTTGCACCTACTACCATACTAGTTACGACGCTGGGCCAGCCACACGGTACTACTGTGCTCATGATATGGTACTACCGCTCTGTGCGGTACTACCACGGTCCTGAGGCAGTACTACTGTGTGGCTGTGCGGTACTACCGCTCACTCTGAGCGGTACTACCGCATGCCAGGCAGTTGTAGTAGTAGGAAGCCATGGTTTTGTACTGACGAGGAAAACCGCCGGAGCTCCAGAGAAGCAAAGGAAAGGTGGTGCGAATGAGTAGACGTGTACGTGTTGATTCCACACAAACCTTTCCGAAGCGGACCCCCTCTTAATAGTACAACTTTCCTATTACTCAAATCCACCGAAAAAGAAGCAAAAGGAAACACCGTCTTCCATAGGTTCCGAGGGGCACATAATCGTCTTGTGTCTAGGTGAGATATATCGGAAAGAGCTTAGAGCACACATTAGTCCGCAAATGCATTGTCATCAATCACCAAAACTACTTAGGGAGAAATATGCCCTTACAATCTCCCCCTTTTTGGTGGATTGATGACAATATGGGATTTGCACAAGGATATATAAGAAAGTAGGCAAACCTAGTAAAGCGTTAGAATATAGGTAAGCTCCCCCTAGATGTGTGCATAAAAGGGAGAGTGCTTTGAACTGCACAACACACATACTAGGATCAATACTCCCCCTATATTCTACAAACAATATAGTCCTTGCATACAAAGAATAAGAATCTACGCACAGATGTAAGGAGGATAGGGTGAGCACATATAAAGGGTAAGTAAATCAACTGCTCACAACCTAATATAGCATAGACATAATAACGAGTTAACGAGAAGGGAGCATATGTCTCACACCATATGAAAGTCTCACGCACACGACACAAACACAAGCAAGCAAACAAAGTTCGACCAACGAAAAGCAAATAGACACGGCACAAGATGCAAATCCTAACACTCTCTCCCCCTTTGGCATCGAGACACCACAAAGGGAAAGAGGACACCTAAGATAGGTGGTAGCTCAAGCGGAAGAACTCAGTCATCATGCTATCCATCAGACTCCTGCTGCTCCTCCTCAGACTCAGACCACTTGTAGCCCTGTTGGGCAATCCACTCTGCCTCTGGAGTGATGATCTCCTCTGACCCACTAGACACATGCTCACCAAAGATCCTCGTGATCTTCTTGTCACGCTGACGAGATTGCTTGTGAGTCACATGAGCCTTGTACTGTCCCTGTGCTTGCATACAGAATAGTGCCTTCATCTTCCTCTTTAGTTTCTTAGCCCAAGAGGGCTCAGACGAGGGAGGAGCATATCCTCCAGAACTATCCTCAGTTGGCTCCTCCTCCACAGGCTCCTCATCTGTACCCATCTGTGCTGCAGCAGCCTCTGCACGGATAGTGGTATTAGCCCAACGACTCTTGATGCGAAGTCGGATAGGCTCATGACGAATCCACTGAGGGGCCTCAAACTCCTCATCAGGGTAAAGCTTCTTGGAGATAAGCAGAAACATAAACGGACTATAGATGGGCACTTTGCGAGTGTAGATCGCAAAGCGAAGCTCACACCACACGATATGGGAGATATCAAGTGGCTGAGTCTGAGCATTGCGGGCTTCCTGACACATCAGCAGCATGCCAACGAGGTATGAATGTACCTTGTCATTGTCTCCAACTCGAGGAAACAAGGTGTTGCGGAAGATCCAATACATGATGTCCAGGAAGGGGTTCATTACCAATGTCTTCTTGCCACTAGCAAGTGTCTTCTCCACATAAAAAGGCAACATACGGTCTTTGTTGGTAGATTCTTCGTTGGCATGAGGCCGAGCTCCAAGAGGAGTGTGGAGCCCCTCGTCAGCAACCTGAAGCAGATCCATAAAGTCCTTCCAAGAAGCAGTCATCTTGTGACCATTTGTCATCCAAGTCATGGTGTGGTCTTCCTTGGTATGGAAGTGCACCGAAGCATAGAACTATGCCACGATTTCTGGGTCAAAATCCATCTGAAATGTCATGATGTGCTCAATTCCAAACTGCTCCACCAGATCCGGAGCCTTGGCAAAGTAGGCTCGGTGATCATCCCTCCGCATGTGGGCCATGTCAATCCAATGTGCATCCACATACAGGTTGTGCTTACTCTTGAGTACCTCTGTGTAGATACGAAACTGCTGCTTGGTCCAAAACAGTTCATCTCCATGGAATTGAGCCCGGGGATCTGCATAAGGGTTGATCTTCCTCCTTGCCATGAACTCATGAGCTGGCATCTCCTCCATGGTCATAGATGGTTCCTTGTTCTTGTTGGCGGCGGCCTTGAATCTGCGTTGGGGGGCATTGGAGCCCTTAGGCATATCACTTTGGGTGCGCAGACGCTTGGACCCGGTGTCACGACTGGGATTGGTGCGACGAACATTGGAACCGGAGCCACCACCTAAGACACAAACACAAGAACACGACGGAAACACAAAGAGAATCAATGCAAAAACCACAAAAAGGCATATGAAACATGTAGAAAGGATAATATGTATGCGCTACGAAGAAGATATGAACCAAGCGGTAGTACTGCTTGACGAAAGCGGATGTAAAATTTTAGTGCCGCTTAGGGAGTGGTAGTACCGCTTGGAAGAGTTGCGGTAGTACCGCGCAGAACGCGGTACTAAAAATTTACATCCGCAATCATCACGGTAGTACCGCTCCGTAGGGCGGTAGTACCGTGACGCGACAAAGTGGTAGTACCGCGGTCAGCCAGCGGTAGTACCGCTCGGGTCAGATCTGAAAAACGGATCTAGACAAGAACGCGTAGAACGACGAACGATACTACGGCTGATCATAGCAACTTAGTAGCAACATACTTACTAGCATTTCTATTGCATAACAACTCTCCTACATCCTAATCTTCCATGGATAAGAACAAGAAGAACACTAGAACAACAAGCATCTCCCCAAAACCTAAAAACAACAACCGGGCAAAATAGAAGAGGGGATTTGGGGAGAAACCTTCATCCATGGCAAGAGGTCGAGGTGGGGAACGATCCCACCGGTCATAATGCGAGGAGAGTGGCCGGGGGAGGAGATCCGGCGAGGTCCTCCGGCGGCTTTCTTGAGAGGGAGATAGAGAGACGACGTGGGGGAGATGAGATGAATGGGTATGGGGGAGTTAGAACTCCCCCTGCCTGCTTATAACCCCCAGCCGTTCGGATAAGTGCGGTAGTATCGCGGTCATCGCGGTAGTACCGCCCGGGCGCACACGGAGCGGTAGTACCGCTCGACCAGCGGCAGTAAAAAATTACTGCCGTGCTGGCTGCGGTAGTACCGTATTCGCTCTTGTGGTAGTACCATGACTACTCATGGTAGTACCGTCCCTCCAAGAAAATGCAAGTTTCAACAAGAGGCCTGAGCAAAGCAAAAGCGCACACGCAAGGCACACGGAAAGAGAGACAACGCACACCCGAAACAACACACAAGAGACTCCTCCAAGGAGGAGGTCGGTGGCCGAAGCCACCTATGTTTGAGTTATTTGGCATGGCACCACAAAGAACTATCCTTGGGCCCATGTCCAACACTCGTCTTGAAGCACTTATACCATCTAACATGGCAAATGACAAAGACTTGATCGATTTATGCATAATGGGGGGAGGAATAGTTCATTGAGAGAGCAATACTCCCCCTATGTCCATGCCTACATCTAGGCAAGATAACTATATTGAGTGGGAGGTGTGTGTGCAAGGTCTCAGGCCACATTGCTCAAATCTATGATATTTAGCTCATGCCTTAACTCGCGAAATCTTGCTTCATCCAACGGCTTTGTGAAGATATCTGGAAGGTTATCATGAGTGTTGACATAGTGAAGCTCGATTTCTCCTTGCCGAATATGATCCCGGATGAAGTGATACCGAATCTCAATATGCTTCGTCTTGAAATGTTGCACCGGGTTGAGAGAAATCTTGATGGCACTTTCATTGTCACACCAAATAGGCACTTTGTCACAAGTGACACCGTAATCCTTTAAAGTTTGCCTCATCCATAGAAGTTGAGCACAACAATTGCCAGCTGCCACATACTCTGCTTCGGTGGACGAGAGAGACACACAACTTTGCTTTTTGGAAGACCAACTTACCAGAGAGCAACCAAGAAATTGGCACCCTCCGGAAGTGGACTTCCTATCCACTTTATCTCCTGCCCAGTCCGAGTCAGAGAAACCTACAAGGTTGAAGTTTTCTCCTCTTGGGTACCATAAGCCAAAGTTTGGGGTATGAGCCAAATATCGAAAGATTCGCTTGACTGCCACAAAGTGGCTTTCCTTTGGTGAGGCTTGAAACCGTGCACACATTCCCACACTCAACATAATATCTGGTCTAGATGCACAAAGGTAAAGCAAGGAACCAATCATAGAGCGATATACCTTTTGATCCACCGCTTTACCATTGGGATCAATGTCAAGTTGGCACTTGGTTGGCATTGGGGTAGTAGCCGGCTTGACATCACTTAGATTAAACCTCTTGAGCATGTCTTGAGTATACTTGGATTGTTTGATGAAGATTCCTTCTCTTCTTTGCTTGATCTCAAACCCAAGGAAGTACTTCAACTCTCCCATCATGCACATCTCAAAATGTGTGGTCATGAGTGCGGCGAACTCATCATTGAAAGCTTTGTTAGGTGAACCAAAGATAATATCATCAACATATAGTTGGCAGACAAACAACTCCCCTTTGACCTTCTTAGTAAAAAGAGTGGGGCCGATTTTCCCAATTTCAAACCCACGATCTTGTAATAACTCGGTAAGATGCTCATACCACACACGTGGGGCTTGTTTAAGGCCATAGAGTGCCTTATCGAGTTGATACACGTGATTGGGGAACTTAGGATCCTCAAACCCCGGGGGTTGTTTGACATAAACCAACTCATTAATAGGACCATTAAGAAAAGCACTTTTCACATCCATTTGTTGCAACTTAAAATTATGATGAGAAGCATAAGCAAGCAACAAACGGATAGATTCAAGGCGAGCAACAGGGGCAAAGGTTTCACCGTAGTCGATACCCTCGACTTGGGAGTAGCCTTGAGCCACCAAACGCGCCTTGTTGCGAATGACAATGCCATGAGCATCCTGCTTGTTCTTAAAGATCCACTTGGTTCTAATGAAATTATGGTTCTCCTTTGGCCTCGGCACCAGACGCCACACTTTGTTGCGCTCAAAGTTGTGGAGTTCTTCATGCATGGCATTAAGCCAATCAGGGTCTTCGAGCGCCTCATAGACCTTTTGAGGTTCAACACAAGAGACAAAAGCTTGATGAGCACAATAGTTTGCTAATTGTCTACGAGTGGTTACCCCCTTTGTGATGCTTCCAAGAATATTTTCCATTTGATGTTCTCTAGAAGCAAGCCTGGAGGCAATTTTTGCAGCACGACGCTCCAATTGCTCTTCAAGTGTTAACTGAGGAGCACTGAGTTGATCATCTTGAGCGACGTCAAGAGCTTGATCTTGATCTTGACCTTCCTCTTGATCTTGATCTTGATCTTACTCAGAGGAGAGAACTTGGCCTTGTGCATCATTTGGTGGCTCCCCACCATCTTGTGATTGATCTTGCACATGGCCTTGTTCGTCCGGATGAGGGCCTTCACTTTGTTCTTTGGAAGCGTGTGGGTCTTGGGTTGATGATGGTTGCACTTGTGTGGAACATTGTCCTTCTCTTTCAGCCACAAGGGGTTCCTCAATAGGTAGGATATATCCAACACCCATTCTTTTTATGGCTTGAGGAGGAATTTCATCACCTACATCACAAGTACCACTTTGCTCCACTTGGGAGCCGTTATTCTCATCAAACTCTATGTTACACGTCTCCTCAATGAGTCCATTGGACTTGTTGAGGACACGATAAGCATGAGAGTTTGTAGCATAACCAACAAATATGCCATCATGAGCTCTAGACTCAAATTTAGACAAACGAGCACCTTTCTTGAGGATGAAACACTTACACCTGAACACCCGGAAGTACTTGAGATTGGCCTTTTACCGGTAAGAATCTCATATGGAGTCTTGTTCAAACCTTTGCGGAGATAGAGCTGATTGGATGCATGACACGCGGTGTTGATGGCTTCGGCCCAAAAGTTGTATGGAGATTTGAATTCCGCCATCATGGTCCTTGCCGCGTCCATCAATGTCCGGTTCTTTCTCTCTGCTACACCATTTTGTTGAGGGGTATAAGGTGCGGCATATTGATGTTTGATCCCTTCATCACTAAGAAAATCATCCAAGGTGCAGTTCTTGAACTCGGTGCCGTTGTCACTTCGGATCATCAAAATCTATGCTTCATGTTGTCGTTGAGTTTCATTTGCAAAGTTGATGACGGTTTGTTGGGTCTCACTCTTCTTCTTGAAGAAGTATACCCAGGTGTATCTTGAATAATTATCCACAATCACCAAGCAATACTTTCTACCTCCAAGACTATCAAAGGATGGAGGCCCAAAGAGATCCATGTGAAGAAGCTCTAATGGTCTTTTTGAGTAGATGATAGTCGTTGGAGGGTGAGCTGTCTCATGTAGCTTTCCTTCAATACAAGCACTGCAAGCACGATCGTTGGCAAAGCTAACATTTGTTAGTCCACAGACATGGTCCCCCTTGAGAAGACTTTGCAAAGATCTCATATTGACATGGGCTAACCGGCGATGCCAAAGCCATCCCACATCAACTTTAGCCATTAGGCATATCGCGGTCTTAGTGGGTTGCTCCGAGAAGTTAACCACATAGAGACCGTTCTCGACATGTCCAACATAGGCTACTTTAAGAGTCTTGCTCCACAAGAGGGCCACGGTATTAATATCAAATAATGTAGCAAAGCCCATGAGTGCAAGTTGGCGAACAGAAAGTAAGTTATATGCAAGGGACTCAACAAGCATGACTTTCTCGATCGTGAGATCATGAGAGACAACAACCTTGCCAAGCCCCAATACCTTAGAAGATGAAGCATCACCCCATTTGACGTTGGTGGCCATGGATGAACCTAGATGCACGTCCACCACCAAGTCTTTGCTTCCGGTCATATGATTTGTGGCTCCACTATCGAGCAACCATGATCCCCCACCGGAAGCAAAATCCTACAAGAGATCAATGCTTGGATTTAGGTACCCATTTGGTAATGCGTCATTTGAGGTTAGTAACAAGGGTCTTAGGAACCCAAATAGACCATTCAATGTACTCATAAGAAGAACCAACAAATTTAGCAAAGACATGACCATCACTAGCACGACATAAAACATAAGAAGGATTAAAGTCTCCGGCCATGTTTGATGGTATGGTGGGGTTTTTCTTGACTCCACCACCCTTCACATTGTTCTTCTTCTTAGACGCACCATCTCCCTCTTTCACAAAGGTTTGTTGGAGAGGGGGAGGTAGCTTGGTCATGTCATTCTTCTTCTTCTTGGGCTTGGGAGCAAACCCAATTCCTTCCTTTGCCACAGCCTCCTTTTGATTACTCAAAAGATCATTGAGGTTCTTCTCACCTTGTATACATGTCACAAGGCCTTTCTCAAGTTCCTTCTTCAACTTGGCATTTTCTTCAACAAGATGCACATGCTCGCAACATGGGTTAGTAGCATTTGCATTATCAATCAACACCATGCGAGGAAAGATAGCCTTTTCCTTGGTTAGCGAAACTTGGAGTTGATCATGAGACTCCTTGATAGAAGCATGCATACCTTTCAAGGCCTTGTGAGCCTTGTCAAGAGTAACAAACTCCTCCTTGAGTCTAGCATGGTCAACCCCAAGTTTTGCCTTCTCGAAATTAAGCATACAAGAGACAACTAAAGCATGATCGAGATCTTTCTTTAATTTAGCATGATCATCGTTGTGTGACTCCTCAAGAGCCAAATGAAGACCACACTCTTCCTCTAGAGCATTAGAGAGATCCGATATCTCATCGGTATAGTCTCGGCTATGTCCTTCCATTTTAGCAATGGTATCCTCGTGAGCCTCGATCATGTAATTGGCGTCACCAAGTTGTTCCAAGAGAGCAACAAAATGATTCTTGGGTTTTCCCTTGAGTTTGCTCATAAAAAACTCAAACTCATTCTCTTCCTCCTTTGCTCCCTCACTCTCATCAATACAATCCATCAATGAAGGATTAGAGATGATGGTAGTGTTGATGTTTGGGGTTACCTTGTTGGTGGCCTTGGCCATGAGACACTTGGCGGTGATGTTCTCATTTGGTGAGTCGAAGAGAGATGAGCGTGGAGTAGTAGCAATAGCAATTGTGGCCATGGTGACCATCTCATCATCTTCATCATTATCATCATCCTCAACACATTCTTCTTGGGCCACCAACCCTTTAGGAGGAGTCTTATTGTTGAAGTTGTTCTTGTTGGAATAAGACTTGGCCTTGTCCTTTCGGATAAGCTTGCCTCCAAAGTCTTCTCTTTTCTCATATGGGCAATCTACAACAAAGTGGCTTACATTTCCACAGTTGAAGCATGTCATCACTCGTTTCTTGCCCTTGTTGCCACTTGAGTTGTTCTTGTTGAAGTTGGGCCTTGAGTTCTTTTTGTTGCCCCAAAATTGCCGCGAAGCAAGAGCCATGTGCTCATGATAGGCATATTTGGTGTCCTTGGGGCAACACTCATCGTCATCCTCCTCATCCTCTTCTTCCACACAAGCCTTGGCCTTCAAGGCAAGGTTAGGCTTCTTTAACCGTTGAGCTCTTAAAACCGCATTGCCGGCGGTCTTGTCCAAGATCCTCATGGCAACGAACTCATCCAACCTTCATTTGATGACAAAGTGTGGAAGTCCGGTCTTTGGCGAATGACGGAGGACATGGCCTTGGGGTAAGGCATCATGGCCTTATGAAACTTGCGCTTGATCCAATTGTCATCCATGTCCTTACTCCTATGATCTCGAAGAGAAACCGCAAGAGTGGTTAGTCTCTGATAAAGTTCACGAGGATCTTCATCTTCGATTATAGCAAACTCATCGGCTTCATCTTGCACAACTTCATAGTTAGAGCGTTGAATGCTTGCGCTCTCCTTGTACATGGAGCCAACATGCTCCCAAGCTTCCTTGGCCATGGTGAAGGGTCGAAAATGTGCAATGTCTTCGGGGGGGAATAGCATCTTGAAGTATGCAAAGAATGGACTCGTTGAATTGATGATCCGCAGCTTCTCTCGGAGTTAAGTTGTCGGGATCACGTGGGTAAAAACCTTGCTCAATGATTCTCCAAAGATTAGTAGAACAATGATTTAAATGACGTCTAAAGCGGAACATCCAAGTAGAAAAATCAGAGTTTTTCACAAACATAGGAGGAGGACCAACGGAATTTAAATGCGGAGTAGGAACGGGTCCTCCATAGTGGATAGGAGGAGCGGAGTGGGCAAAAATCCCACTCCCATTCTTAGTAACCAGGACTTGCTCACTACTAGCTTCTCCCTTGTCGGGAATAGCCTCCGACACGTTGGTAGCAGGACGAACCACTTCCAATGGTGTGGTGGATAATTTGAGTCCCTCTAGTAATTCTTTAAACATGCCTTTGACCTCGGTCGTTAGTGATTCTTTCAATGTGTCCATAGCCACATTGAACTCCTCACGAGAGACAGAGGCTCCCCCATCGGACATAGGCAAGGATGGAGTTCCACCGGAATGTTCCTCTGTCTTGACTACATTGTCAACCATACTCTTTGGACGGTAAAGTCCTTAAAAAGAGACGAAGCTCTGATACCGATTGAAAGGATCGATATGGTTGACTAGAAAGGGGGGGTGAATAGGCAGCTAACACTTTTTAGCGTTTCTTAACCAATTTAAATTAAGCAACAAAGTAAGTTCTCTAGATATGCTACTATAGTGACAACTTATAGGAAGCAAAGATAACAACCTCACAAGCAAGCTATATAAGATAAACAAGGAAAGCTTGCACAAGTAAAGGAAAGAAATAACCACAAGTGGAGCCGGTGAAGACGAGGATGTCTTACCGAAGTTCCTTCCCTTTAAGGGGAAGTACGTCTCCGTTGGAGCAGTGTGGAGGCACAATGCTCCCCAAGAAGCCACTAGGGCCACCGTATTCTCCTCACGCCCTGACACAATGCAAGGTGCCGTGATTCCACTAGTGGTGCCCTTGAAGGCGGCAACCGAACCTTTACAAACAAGGTTGGGGCTATCTCCACAACCGAATTGGAGGCTCCCAACAACACCACGAAGCTTCACCACAATGGAATATGGCTCCGAGGTGACCTCAACCGTCTAGGGTGCTCAAAAACCCAAGAGTAACAAGATCCTCAAGGGATTAGTGGGGGGAATCGAATATCTCTTGGTGGAAGTATAGATCGATGCCTTCTCAAGCAATCCCGAGGAAATCAACAAGTTTGATTGGCTAGGGAGAGAGATCGGGCGGAAATGGAGCTTTGAGCAACAATGGAGCTTTGGGGAGGAAGAGGTGAGTCTTCTTGGAGAAGAAGACTCCCTATATATAGTGGGAGAACAAATCCAACCGTTATCCCACATTTCTACCCGCAGAGCGTGGTACTACCGCACGTAAGTTGCGGTACTACCGCTCGGCCCAGCGGTACTACCGCTCTGGATGCGGTACTACCGCTGGTGTAGTACTTGCCAGGACTAGCCCTGTTGCGTTGAAGCAACGGGTGGTAGTACTGCCTAAGCGGTACTACCGTACGTCCCTGCGGTACTACCGCAAGGCAGGGCTAGACAGGCCGAGGAGAAGTGCGGACTAAATAAAATACATCCGCAATTACATCCGCAGAAATACGGTAGTAGAAAAAACACGACACGGTACTACCGCTTGACCCAAGCGGTACTACCGCGTAGGATGTGGAAGTAAAAAATTACTTCCGCACCTACTACCGTACTAGTTACGACGCTGGGCCAACCACACGGTACTACCATGTTCATGATACGGTACTACCGCTCTGTGCGGTACTACCGCGGTGCTGAGGCGGTACTACCGTGTGGCTGTGTGGTACTACCGCTCACTCTGAGCGGTACTACCGCATGCCAGGCAGTTGTAGTAGTAGGAAGCCATGGTTTTGTACTGACGAGGAAAACCGCCGGAGCTCCAGAGAAGCAAAGTAAAGGTGGTGTGAATGAGTAGACGTGTACGTGTTGATTCCACCCAAACCTTTCCGAAGTGGAGCCCCTCTTAATAGTACGGCTTTCCTATTACTCAAATCCACCGAAAAAGAAGCAAAAGGAAACACCGTCTTCCATAGGTTCCGAGGGGCACATAATCGCCTTGTGCCTAGGTGAGATATATCTGAAAGAGCTTAGAGCACATGATTAGTCCGCAAATGCATTGTCATCAATCACCAAAATTACTTAGGGAGAAATATGCCCTTACAACACGGCTATTCATGAATAGTTTGTACACTCTGCAGAGGTTTGCGCACATTTCCCCACAAGATTCGACTGCATCCATGATCGGAAGATCGAGACATAGCCTTTCAGAAGCATTAACTCCTTACTCTGGGTAGACCGGTACACCTACTTTCCCCTACATCTGCTAGTCCACCACTGAAAGAGCTCACACAACATACTCAACTATGCTAGAGCCCATAATGGCTTGTGGCTGCACATGGAAGTTTCTAGGCATGAATGATATATGATCCCTTTGAGCCTGGGTGGCATTCCATAGGATGATCACACGGTTCCTCCGGGATATCCTAGGACAACACTGGATTCTCCAGGTGCCCTGCAACCAATCCACCCAGATGTGTATTAAAGTTGCCACCTTAAACTTTCCCTTAGTTTTTATTTCACTCACAACTTTTGTGAAGCTCACATATCAATCCACGTCTACGAGTATGGCTATGCAATAAGTAACAAATCGTATATTCCCGGGGTCGATCTCAAGTCATAGGTTCCTACCTCATGAACTACTTAGCATAACCACATGTAACCAAGTCCTACTCATGCAAATCTTTGAGGGTGTAACTAATGCAAGTAAAACCTGGGTATTGGAAAGTATGATCAAAGTGTAACTTGCCTTGTTGATGATCGTTGAAACCTAGAGACTCGTAGTAGCAAGCTTTGCACTCCGAAAATTCTAGCGCAATCAAACAATAGCTTACATAAGCAATCATGCAACAGAATCGAAGAACAGATCTAGAAAAACTCTGAAAACAAACGAATAACTCTTGCAACGGAAAACAATTTCTAACAATACTAAAATTAAGTGGATTTGGTCTTATCATAAAGTTTAGATAAAGAGCTTCGATTTGCAAAAAGAATCAACTCAAACGGAGTTACGAAACCCAAGTTACAATCCAAAGAAGTTCTAATTACAATATGTTTGAAATTCAAATTTTAAAACTTTCAAAAATAATTTCAACTTGGATTACTGGATAGATGAGATCAAAACGAAGATTTTGGCATTGGTTTCATCTAATTCCGACAAACGAGTAAAAAGTAGTGATCGTTTTAAGATTAGGTACTAATTTGTAAAAACTTTATTCATGGATAGGTCCCTAATATAAATAACAGAAAAAATAAAAAAAATCTATCTAATGAATGTTCGTCAAATAGATCTATACGGTGAACATTCGCTAAATAACTGAAAATAATAAAAAACAAAACTGGGTTTATAAAAAACGATCTATGGTTTCTAAAAAAAGAAAAAAGAAAAACCCAAAAAAAACTGTGGTGTTTTTTTACCGGTTCGGGGAGGATCGAATCGGATTGAACGGGTCGGGGCTCCGACGGTGGCGGCTGGCGGTTAGGCGGTGGTGGCTGCGGGCTCCGGCGGGCTACGGCGCGGCTTGAGGTGGTGGCGGTTGCTGAGGTGAAAAGGGGGGGG
>LR738711.1:711444415-711479905 GCA_902687465.1 Secale cereale
TCCGGCGGTTATTTAAAGGGGGTCCGGGCGGCTCCTTTCTTGGCCGAGGGGGCGACGACTGCGTGGAGGGATCGGAGTCCGGCGGGTGTCCGGCCGGCGCACGGGGGGAAGGCGGCGCGAGGTTAGGCCGGCTGGGCTTCGGCCCAGTTGGTGCGGAACTTAAAAAAATCCGAAAATATAGAAAAATGCAATAAATATATTTTAAAAAATCACAGAAAAATTCACACGTACTTAGGGCCTTATTTATGACCTGGTGAACATTTTTCTGGGCCTAAATGCCTAAAATAAAAAATAAACTTTTTAGTGCCAATAAAATGACAAAAATAAATACTTTTGCAAATAAAAATCCAATAAATATATTTATCTCAAAATTCAAATTCCAACACTTTTATTCTGTTTTGAAGAAGTCATATTATCTTCTCTCATTATTTGTAAAATATTGAAAATGAAAATTGCTAAAATAATATTTGATCCAACCCCACTTAGAATAATAAAATTATGGGTCCTCCTTGGAAAACTTCCAACTCTCTCTCTCTCTTGGGTCCTTCAGTTGCTTAAAGTCCCTTGGATCAATTCCCAAATAAAATCAAATTTGAAATGCTCAAATGATGAATGCGTGTGAATGATCTATGTGTTAACATCCAAATTGAAAATTGGGATGTTACAAACCTACCCCCCCTTAAGATGAATCTCGCTCTCGAGATTCGGGTTGGCTAGCAAAAAGTTGTGGGTGGTCTTGTCGAAGGTCTTCCTCTCGTTCCCAGGTGGCTTCGTCCTTTGTATGATGACTCCACTGAACTTTGTAGAACTTGATGACTTTGCTGCGGGTAACTCTGTCAGCAAACTCGAGAATCTTAATAGGCTTCTCCTCATAAGTCAGATCACTCTCTAACTGAATTGCTTCCACAGGCACTGTATCTCGTAGCAGAATTTCGACCATCTCTGCATGGCACTTCTTCAACTGGGAAACATGAAACACATCATGAACTCCAGACAAAGTTTCGGGTAACTCTAGCTGATAAGCTACTTCTCCTCGGTGTTCCAAAACTATGTACGATCCCACAAATCGGGGTGCCAATTTGCCCTTAACTCCAAAACGCTTAACTCCTCGAAGTGGGGACACACGAAGATATGCTCTATCTCCAACTTCGTAGGTTACCTCTTTGCGTTTAGCATCGGCACAAGTCTTCTATCTGGACTGGGCTACCTTTAGTCTGTCACAGGTCAACTTGACCTTCTCCTCTGAATCTCTGATTAAATTGGGTCCATATAATTTGCGGTCTCTGACTTCATCCCACATCAATGGTGTCCTGCACCTCCTTCCATACAAAGCCTCGAAAGGGGTCATTTGCAGACTGGTCTGATAACTGTTGTTGTAAGAGAACTCTGCATAAGGCAAATGATCATCCCAACCAGATCCATAATCTAGCGCACAAGCTCTCAACATGTCCTCCAAAATCTGATTGACTCTCTCGATCTATCCATCTGTTCGTGGATGAAAGGCTGTACTGAACTCAAGCCTAGTACCCAAAAGTCTCATGCAACTGCTTCCAAAACTTTGAGGTAAACCGTGTTCCTCTATCTGATACGATGGTCCTCCGAACTCCATGCAGACATACGATCCTGGTCATGTATATCTTGGCCAACTTAGCACTCGTGTAAGTAGTCTTCACCGGGACGAAATGAGCTACCTTAGTCAAGCGATCAACTATAACCCAGATAGAATCATACCCTGAACGTGTCCTGGGTAGTATTGTGATAAAATCCATTCCGAGCTTATCCCACTTCCAATCTGGTATTGGTAACGGCTGTAGCAACCCTGCTGGTTTCTGATGTTCTGCCTTAATTCTCTGACAGATGTCACATACCGCTATATATTCGGCAATATCCTTCTTCATTCCGGTTCACCAGAAATTCTGCTTCAAACCCAAATACATCTTAGTGTTGCCTGGGTGTATTAAGTACGGCGAATCATGAGCCTCCTGAAGAATCAACTTCCTGATCTCCGGGTCATTGGGCACGTATATACGTTCTTCGAACCGCAATGTTTCGTATTCATCCTCACGGAATCCTTCTGCCTTTCCTTGGCTCATTCTGCCCTTTATTTCTTCAATACCGTCGTCCGCCTTCTGGGCTGCTTGAATCTTTCCCAACAAAGTGGACTGAATCTCCAATGTGGCAACATAGCCTCTAGGGACTATCTCCAACTGTAAATCTCTGAGATCATCTGCTAACTCCTGGGGTAGACCTCCGGTTATGATAGTGTTAACATAACTCTTGCGACTTAAAGCATCTGCCATGACATTAGCTTTCCCTGGGTGATAATGCAATCTCATGTCATAATCCTTTATGAGCTCCATCCATCTCCTTTGCCTGTGATTTAACTCCTTCTGCGTGAAGATGTACTCCAGACTCTTATGGTCCATGTAAACATCACAACGGTTTCCAATAAGAAAGTGCCTCCAGGTCTTGAGTGGATGCACTACTGCTGCTAACTCCAAATCATGCGTGGTATAATTCAACTCATGTGGTTGAAGTTGACGTGAGGCGTATGAAACAAATCTTCCTTCTTGCATGAGAACGCCTCCAAGTCCTTGACGTGAAGCGTCGCAATACACTTGAAAATCCTTGCGTATATTCGGGAGAATCAGCACTGGGGCTGTAACCAAAGGTTTCTTCAACTCCTGAAAACTGGCCTCACATTCTTCGGTCCATTTATACTTACTTTCCTTCTTTGACAACTCTATCATGGGCTTTGCAATCTTGGAGAAATTCTCAATGAACCTCCGATAATAACCCGCGAGTCCAAGAAAACTGCGAATCTCACCAACTGAGGTGGGTGCTTACCACTCCGTGACGACCTCTACTTTGGAGGGGTCTACTGCTATACCATCCCTTGATACAACATGTCTGAGGAATCTGACTTCCTTCAACCAAAACTCACATTTGCTGAACTTGGCATATAACTGATGTTCCCTGAGCTTCTCGAGAACCAAACGCAAATTTTCCTTGTGCTCCTCTTCATTCTTGGAGTAAACCAATATGTCGTCAATGAATACCACCTCAAACTTATCCAAGAACTCCATGAACACCTTGTTCATCATACTCATAAAGTAGGCAGGGGCATTAGTCAAACAAAATGACATAACCGTATATTCATAAAGCCCATACCTCATGGTAAAAGCTGTCTTGGGTATGTCCTGTTCTCGGATCTTCAACTGATGATATCCAGATCGTAAATCGGTCTTAGAGAAGACTTTGGCTCCTTGCAACTGGTCAAACAAATCATTGATCATCGGCAGAGGGTATTTGTTCTTGACCGTCACCTCATTCAGTGCACGACAATCCACAACCATTCTTAGTGAACCATCCTTCTTCTCAACTAAGATCAATAGGGCTCCCCAAGGTGAAGAACTTGGTCGAATATAACCTTTCTCCATTAACTCCTTGATTTGCTTCTTGATCTCTTCCAAATCATTGGCGGGCATCCGGTATGGTCTCTTGGATATTGGCCCGGTGCCTGGTAACAATTCAATCAAGAACTCTATGTATTTTTGATCCGGTGGCATGCCTGGTAACTCCTCTGGGAAGACATCAGGGTAATCCTTCACAACAGGTACTTCCTCCCGAACAACTCCCAAAAGCGCATTCACTTGCGTCCTCCGGGGTGTGTGCCTTGACACATACTTGATCGTCTTTCCTTCTGGGGTGGTGAGGAGAATAGATTCACTGGTGCAATCAATGTTTCCCTCAAACTTGGATAGCCAATCCATACCTATGATTACATCCAAACCCTGGGATTCCAAAACGACGAGGTCGGTGGGAAAAACGGGTCTCCCAATAGTCAATGGCAATTGGTAACATCCTCGACTAGCCATGTACTCTGCTCCAGGGGAACTCACTAACATAGGTGACTTAAGGGCTATGGTTGGACATTTATACTTTTCCACAAAACCCCTTGATATGTATGAATGAGATGCACCAGTGTCAAAAAGTACAAGGGCGGTAAATGCATTAACCAAAAACTTACCAACCACTATGTCGGGCTGCTCGTCAATCTCCTCCACATTGACGTGATTCACCTGTCCTCTTGTGAATGGTTTGGGCTTCTTTCCTGAGCTTCCATTTCCATTTCCATTCTTGGCTTCAGGACACTCGGTGGCATAGTGTCCGGTCTTCTCGCACTTGAAACAAGTAATGTGACTCGGATCCTTCTTGGCGGGTGTTGATGGGGTGGAACGGTTCTGACTATTGTTTCCTCCATTCCCATTGCCATTCCTGGGGCTAGCATGGTTGTGTGAATTTCCACCATTGTGGGAATGACCTCCATGGTTATGTATGATACGTCTCCAACGTATCTATAATTTTTTATTGTTCCATGCTATTATATATTCTGTTTTGGATGTTTAATGGGTTTTATTATACACTTCTATATTATTTTTGGGACTAACCTACTAACCCAAGGCCGAGTGCAAATTGCTGTTTTTTTTCCTATTTCAGTGTTTCGCAGAAAAGGAATATCAAATGGAGTCCAAACGGAATGAAACCTTCAGGAAAGTCATTTTTGGAACGATATCAACACAGAAGACTTGGAGTACACACCAGGAAGCGAGAGAGGCGGCCATGAGGGCAGGGGCGCGCCCAGGGGGGTAGGCACGCCCCCCACCCTCGTGGTCCCCCTCTGGCTCCCCTGACGCGCCTCTTCAGCCTATATATACTCTCATACCCTGAAAACATCGGGGAGACGAAAGAAACCCTAATTCCACCGCCGCAACCTTCTTTACCCATGATATCTCATCTTGGGGCTTGTTTTGGAGCTCCACCGGAGGGGGATCGATCACGAAGGGCTTCTACATCAACACCATAGCATCTCCAATGAGTTGTGAGTAGTTTACCACAGACCTTCAGGTCCATAGTTATTAGCTAGATGGTTTCTTCTCTCTCTTTGGATCTCAATACAAAGTTCTCCTCGATCTTCGAGGAGATCTATTCGATGTAATATTTTTGTGTGTTTGTCGAGATCCGATGAATCGTGTGTTTATGATCAAGATTATCTATGAACAATATTGGATTCTTTTCTGAAATCTTTTATGCATGATTTTAATATCCTTGCAAGTCTCTTCGAATTATTGGTTTGGTTTGGCCTACTAGATCTATAGTTCTTGCAATGGGAGAAGTGCTTGGCTTTGGGTTCAATCTTGCAGTGTCCTTTCCCGATGATAGCAGGGGCATCAATACACGTATTGTATTGTTGCCATCGAGGATAAAAAGCTAGGGTTTATATCATATTCCATGAGTTTATCCCTCTAGATCATGTCATCTTGCTTAAGGCGTTACTCTCTTCTTATGAACTTAATACTCTAGATGCATGCTGGATAGCGGTTGATGTGTGGAGTAATAGTAGTAGATGCAGAATCATTTCGGTCTACTTTTCATGGACGTGATGCCTATATACAATGATCATGCCTAGATATTCTTATAACTATGCGCTTTTCTATCAATTGCTCGACGGTAATTTGTTCACCCATCGTAGAATTCTGCTATCATGAGAGAAGCCACTAGTGAAACCTATGGCCCTCGAGTCTATCTTCATCATATTAATCTTCCACCTACTATTTACTTTACCTTGTTTTGCAATCTTTATTTTCAATCTATACCAAAAATACCAAAAATATTATCTTATCATATCTATCAGATCTCACTCTCGTAAGTGACCGAGAAGGGATTGACAACCCCTTTTATCGCGTTGGCTGCGAGGTTCTTATTTATTTTTGCAGGTGCGAGGGACTCGCGCATGGTCTCCTACTGGATTGATACCTTGGTTCTCAAAAACTAAGGGAAATACTTACGCTACTGTGCTGCATCACCATATCCTCTTCGAGGGAATACAACACAAGCTCGAGAAGTAGCAAGAAGAATTGCTAGCACCGTTGCCGGGGAGATCTACGCAAAAGTCATATACCAAGCACCTATCACAAACCCTTATCCCTCGCATTACATTATTTGCCTCTTGTTTTCCTCTCCCCCACTTCACCTTTACCGTTTTATTTGTCCTCTTTTTTCCGTTCGCCTCTTTTTCGATTGTCTCTTGTTTGGTTGTGTGTTGGATAGCTTGTTCGTCACTATGGCTCAAGACAATACCAAATTGTGTGAATTTTCCGATACCAACAATAATGATTTTATTAGCACTCCGATTGCTCCTATTACTGATGCTGAATCTTGTGAAATCAATGCTGCTTTGTTGAATCTTGTCATGAAAGATCAATTTTCTGGCCTTCCTAGTGAAGATGCGGCTACCCATCTAAACAACTTTGTTGATTTGTGTGATATGCAAAAGAAGAGGGATACGGATAATGATATTGTTAAATTAAAGATATTCCCGTTTTCGCTTCAAGATATTCTTCTTTGCATAGAAATAGTATTGATTCATGGAATAAGTGCAAAAATGCCTTTATCTCGAAGTATTTTCCTCCCGCTAAGATTATCTCTCTTAGAAACGATATCATGAATTTTAGGCAACTAGATCATGAGCATGTTGCACAAGCTTGGGAGAGAATGAAATTAATGATACGTAATTGCTCTACACATGGTTTGAATTTATGGATGATTATACAAAACTTTTATGCTGGCTTGAATTTTGCTTCTAGAAATCTTTTAGATTCGGCCGCGGGGAGCACTTTCATGGAAATCATCCTAGGAGAAGCTACCAAACTCCTAGATAATATTATGGTTAACTACTCTCAGTGGCACACCGAAAGATCTACTAGTAAAAAATTACATGCTATTGAAAAGATTAGTGTTTTGAGTGGAAAGATGGATGAACTTATGAAATTATTTTCTACTAAGAGTGTTTCTTCTAATCCTAATGATATGCCCTTGTCCACGTTGATTGGGAATAATAATGAATCTTTGGATGTGAATTTTGTTGGTAGGAATAATTTTGGTAACAATGCTTATAGAGGAAACTTTAATTCTAGGCCTTTTCCTAGTAATTCCTCTAACAATTATAGCAATTCCTACAATAATTCTTATGGAAATTTTAATAATATTCCTCCTGATTTTGAAACTAGTGTTAAAGAATTTATGAATTCGCAAAAGAATTTCAATGCTTTGCTTGAAGAAAAATTGCTTAAGATTGATGAATTGGCTAGGAATGCGGATAAAATTTCTCTTGATGTTGATTCTTTGGAACGTAGATATATTCCACCTAAGCATCATATCAATGCATCTCTCAAATCCATGAGAATTTCCATTGATGAATGCAAAGAAAGAATCGCTAGGATGCGTGCTAAGAGATTGCTTTATGAAAGCGTGTTCTTCTAGTTTGCATGATAATAAAGATGAAGATCTAAAAGTGATTGATGTATCTCCTATTAAATCCTTGTTTTCTAGTATGAATCTTGATAAATATGGGACTGGAGATGAGTCTACTTTAGTTAAAAGGCGTCCCAATGATTCGGTGTTTTAAGATCTTGATGCTAAAACTGTTAAAAGTGGGATTGAAGATGTCAAAACTTTACATAGCAATGAAACCACTATCTTGGATTTCAAGGGATTTAATTATGATAATTGCTCTTTAATAGATTGTATTTCCTTGATGCAATCCATGCTAGATTCTCCTCATGCTTATAGTCAAAATAAAGCTTTTACCAAACACATAGTTGATGCTTTAATGCAATCTCATGAAGCTAAACTTGATGAGTGGGAACCTACTATTAAAATGAAGATTAAAGAGCATGAATGCTTTGCTTTGTGTGATCTGGGTGCAAGTGTTGTAATGCCCAGGATGGGACTATACCTCCTACGTGTCGAGGCACGACTTAAAGGTATAAGCCCATCCTAGAATGATCTCAAGTTTGGTATCTTTGCACAACTCATGTAAAAGAGGGATTAAAATGCAAAAGGAGATAGTTGGCTTACACTCGCCACTTCACACAATACATTACATAAGCAATCATCATACAGAACATCACAACCCGACTACGGGTGAAGAACCAAAAGAAAGATACCAAAACAACATAAAGCCACAGGTCAGGATCGAATCCTAGTAGAAACCACTACTGAACATCGAAACGTCACAAGCAAACGGCCACACTCTTCAACGAGCTCCTGGTGAAGCACTGAACCAGCTCCTGCATCTACTCGGCTGGACCTGCAACTGGTGTGGTGGAGTAACTGTGAGCCACAGAGGACTCAGCAATCCCGTTCCCGGGTAACAAGACTATTTAAGCCTTGGGTGAGGACAAGGCTGAAGAAAGATTAAGAGGTGAAGGAACAAACAAGAGTCTGCAGCAGCAACTAGCACTAACTTACGTAATAGAGAGCGAGAAGAGAAGTGCATCGGTTGAAAGATGATCACGAAGTGATCCTAACTAAAGCCGGTCAAACATAACCCCACCGTGTTCAACTCCCGAATCCCTATTCGGAAATTGACAGTCACGGTACACACGCTGGTAGTGTATTGAAACATTGTGTCAAGTTATCTACAACCGGAATTAACAAGCTCCCATCTGCCACATAACCGCGGGCACGGCTTTCGAAAGTTCAAACCCTGCAGGGGTGTTCCAACTTGGCCCATCACAAGCCCACGATCCGCGGAGTCGCAACTCCATAGGTGGGAAGACCCGAGTATTCTCGGAATCCCGTGCTCAAGTTAAACCGAACTAAGGTAAGGCTAATCCAGCAAATCCTCCCGGCGTGTCGACACCCTGATAGTAGCCGCGCGTATCTAGGTCTCAGGACACGACCGGATGAGTCATCCTACAGGTTTTTACCAAACCTCAAGTTTCCTTGAGGTGGCCCCGCAGTCTGCTCGTTTCGGACCAACACTCATGTGGAGCACTGGCCCGGGGGTTTGAATTAAGAATAAAAGGGATAGCTAGTCCACATGCAAGTTTTATTAGTTATTAGGCAAATAGTACCAAAGGTTGGGACTTGCTGGAAAAGACTTAGCACTTAGCGGTTTATCAAGGGGGTCCCATACACCCCAACCGTGTTAGGAACGCATAATCAAGGAACATAACACCGGCTTATACGGATCCTAACGGCATGAGTGGAACAAAACACCAAGCAAAAGGCTTAGCCTTCCACCCTTGCCAATATATAGATGATTTCATTTTTAAGCATTTATATAGTGTGATATAACCCAACCAAACTTCAACATGAAGCAAACATCTTCAATCTTCACCTGCAACTAGCAATGCTATAAGAGGGGCTGAGCGAAGCGTACTTAGCCAAGCAACGGTTTGCGTAGGTAGGATGGTTAAACATGGCAATTGGTTACAAGTAGGAGGCTGACAAGAAGACATGGGCATCGAGGCAAAACTATAGATCGAGACTTCTAGCAAGAGGCAAAAATAGTAATGGTATCCGGGTTCGGTCATCTTGCCTGGGATTCCACAAAGGAGAAGAACGGATCCAAGAAGAAGACGGAGCAACAGTCGAGCGGATCCTCACAACTCCGGAACGAAACCGAAGCTATCAAGAGAAGCAAACCGGAAAGAAACAAACAACACGGTAAACACACAAGCAAAACATGGCATACGATGCACAAACAAGAATGATGCATGTCCGGTTTAAATATGCGAGGCATGGCAAAGTGCACAAACAAATACTACAAGTTAAGTGGAAATCAATATGCAACGAGTTGCATATTGACGAAACACCACATTAATTATTTAATTGACTCTCGTTATTTACAAGACAAGATTAAATGTTTTTTTTTAACATGGCAAGAGGTGAAACATAAAGAAACTACACTAATAAAGCAATTTAAATGAGGCCGGAGAATAACAACAACATATCCGGAAAATCCCCATGAGCATGTTTAATAATTATAAGCAAACAACAATTTAACATATAGTGTTGTTAACATGATGCGGATGACATGAACAAGTTTTATGCAATTATTAATTAAAGGTTGACTTAAGAGGAAGACATGAAGTGTTTGTCACCGTGGTGGAATGAAAAGAGTGCCACGGCAACGATTCCGAAAATGATGCCACGGCAACATATCGGTGCCGGTAACTCGTTGAGAGTCCGGTGCAAAACAAAAAGGTGGAGTGAACGAGTTGAACAAGATGATGGGGTGTTCCCGTTGCCGGGTTCCCACGAGTCGGTGACGAGGCAACCGAGGAACATGACAAAAGGTGGAACGGGCACGAAGCACACACGAGAGACATTTCATACACACAAGCAAGCATCACACGGGTCACGTCTCGGGGTTATACCTTTGAAGCGTGCGTTTCGGGGCGGTTCGAGACGTAGAGGAAGAAGTCGTTCACGTTTCCGAAGAGGAAGAAGTCGTTCCGTAGAGGGAAGTAGTCGTTCTCGCAAATCGTAGAGGAAGTAGTTGTTCACATCCCGTAGAGGTACACGGGGCGACGGTAGTGGTACTCGGCGACGTCGGGGTACACGTGTAGTGGAAGTAGTTGTACACGGGTCTTCGGCGACGGTAGTGGAACACGTTGGCGTTCGTCGTGAAGGTGTACTCGGTCGTAGATGTACTTGCCGGTCTCGGTCCCGGTCGTAGTTGTACTCGGTCGTCGTGGTTCACGTTTGTAGCGGTTCGGGTCGTCGTGGTACTTGTACATGTAGTGGTACTTGTCGTTTTCCGGGCGTCGGTAGACGAACTCGGGCGTTTTGTAGATGTTCACGGATCCTCGGACTTGCGGCTGCGGTCTTCACATCAAAAGAACAAAACAAACAGCAACACAAAAGGAAAACCACAACTACAGCACAGTCACGGTAAGGAGGCAGGACTTGAGGGGGCTCTGGACGGGACGCCGGCGCGAAGAAGATGCGGCACCAGCCCCGTCCATGGCGGCTGGAGGAAGGGGCGGACTGGCTGCACACTGGAGAGGAGGACCCGAGGCTGGAGGGGCGGCTCCAGCCGCGGCTGCTGTGCTGGCCGGCGGGCAGAAGGCGCCGGGGCCACGGGCTGAGTAGAGGGGCGCCGGCCGCGCGCTTGCTGGAGGAGAAGGCGCCGATCTGGGGGCGCGGGATCCTAGCCTGACGGAGGGAGCAGCTCCTGCCGCGAGGGAGGGAAGGGCGCCGGCCTGGGGCCCCTGGAGGCGACGGGGAGGAGGGAGCCGCGGGCTCGGCGAGGCGGGACGAGGAGGGTTCGCGGCGAGGCCCTGGCGACGGAGGACAGAAGGGGCGGGGCGAGTGAGGGAAGGAGAGGGAGTCGGGCAAGGGCAAGAAGGAAGACGGGAGAGGGAGATCGAGCTCGATGGGTTCGGGCGATGGGGAGAGAAACGGGGAGTGCGGGGCTCGGTCGAGGGGAAAGAGAAACGGGAGAGAGAGAAGGTCGGGGCGACTCGGTCGCTACGGGGTGGCGGCGCACAGGGGGAGCGAGGGGAGAGCGAAGCAGCTAGGGTTCGGGGGGGTAAGCGGGCTGGAGAGACTTGGGCCTAGGAGGAGGAGAGTTGGGCCGCTGGGGGGGAAAGGAGGAGGCCCAGAGGCTGGCTGCTCTCTGTTTTTAACTCTTAGGCAGAAAAAAAAACAAAAAGGAGAGAGCCAAAAAATAAAAGAAAAGAGTCAACGAACAGAATAAAATGATGGACATTTTTATAAGGCTTTACGGAATAATTCCAACCTTACAAAAATAGTTCCAACAGAAAGGGAAGGTTTAGATTTTGGAGGAGCCTCGAAACAACGGAAAGAAATTTGGCAAGGTTTTTGAAGGTGAAACTTGAAGTGAAAAGTCCTGGGGAAATTATGCAAGTGTGTTACGGTGATCCCAAACAATTGGAATATTTTTAATATAGCTCCCTAAAATAATGAGAGACTTTTATATGTTATAAAGAGAATACATCTTCCCTCGATTTAAATGGACCGAAGGTCCACACAATTTATTTAGGTTGAGATGCAAAAAATTAAAATGACATGATGACATGATGCAATGCAACAATAAAAACACAAGCACAAAGAACACACGGGCAACCCGGAACATCTGGAATCTTCGGGCATCTTCTGGAATCTTCTGGGACGTCAGTCTCGGGCGTCACAACTCTCCCACACTAACAGAGGATCTCGACCCGAGATCCTAGAGATATCACCGGGTAAAAACAGAAGAGGAAGAGGTAAAACAAAGTTGCTTCTTTGACAGACGAGTGAAACCAAAGAACCTTGAGAGGTTGAACAAGTTGAAAGAAAGAAAGCAAAGGAGATGAACGAAGATGAAACACTCCGTTAGAGAGGAGGAAGAAGGAACATAACAAGAACCTTGTAGTTTGAAAGACATGAAGCAAGAGCTCACGGACGGAAAGAATATGAAACTGCAATGGTATGGCCAAGGAATAAGAATGACAAAATTCGGACAGCACTCCGTCTGAAAATGGAAGGAATTAACAAGAAATTGAGGAGATGGAATGATACTTGATGGGATCAACAACACATAGCTTCTGAAACAATTGAAAGAATGGCACAAGGGGTAAGAAAGATTCAGACAGCACTCCGGTTAAAAGACAAGCAAGGAAGAATATGATCTTGAAAAGAAAACAAGATGATGGTCAAAGAGAGCAATAAAAGAATGCCTCCTGAATGAAAAAAATAGCATAGGTCGTTGGAAAGAAAAGAACGGAGAAGAAAATGACAACTTCTCCCACGAATGAATAAGAATAACATCCTTACGGAGAAGGGTTGAACAACGTTGTTGGAAAATTAACAACGAAAAGGAATAAGCTTCATGTGGGCTTATGGAAAACATCTCAAAATTATGAGGTGACAACCAGCCACTAATGGAAAACAAAATGATTGGATTGAGATCAACAAGGAGACGATAAACTTATTTCACCGGAATGATAAAAGAAGAACTTGGGTCATTTATGAGCACCATAATTGCAACAATCCTTAGGGAAAGCTTTTAGGTGAAATACAACCCAAGATAACTCCAATGAATAAATTGAAGGGTTGAAAAGATCTCCTGAACAAAGAAAATGTTGGTTTTAAATATCTCAATCTTGACAACTCATGAATCATGAAACATGAAGGAATTGTCAAGAATGACACAACACCATCTGAAAGATAAGGTAGAAAGGATTGCAATTGGAAAGCATGATGAAGAATGCTTGATGTCCGACAAGAATCTTGATGAAGACTTCGAGGATGAATTAAAACATGATGAACCACCATGAAGAACTCCGGTAATGAAAGCATGAGAAGTGAAAGATGAAAAGAATAAGATTCAAGGCCTGCGATGAATTAGATGGAGGTTTGAAATGATATAATTGAAATAACTTGAAGCTCCGGAAAACAAGATGAACAACTTAGAAGCGAGAATATGATATGATGAACAAGCTCCAGACAAAAGAATTAAATCACCTTGAAGGAATAAGAATAAGAATTATGTCATGCATCTCCTTCACCAATTTAAATTGATGACAACCAAAGGATTTGGCATACTACTTATTCTCGTTGGAAAGAATTAAAGAGGGATCTAGCACAAGCTTGGGTAAATCTTCAACGAACCACCGGTAGGATTATGAAAAGAACGAGTGAATTAAAACGATAACAACGGAAGAGTAAACTTGAATGAACCACCGTAAGAATATGGAGACGAACGAAGAGACATCAATGAAGAATATTTGGAGGACGAAATTGAAAACTGAGAATGAAGAAATCTTCTGAAATGATGGCCTTCGGAGGATCACAAAGAAAAGAATTCATGAAATGCTCCGGGTGGTTTAAAAAAAAAAAAATTCCTCACAATCGGAACAATAATGAGGATGGCATGAAGCTAGAACCACGAATCTTCAAGAAGACGGGCCAAGATAAAGAGAAACTCTTCTCCGGTCTTCAAATGTTGAGAATGAAGACGAGAAATGCCATAAGAATTGTTGAGCACTCCGGAATGAAGAATTAAAAGGTTGAACCAATGATGAAAAGAATTTGAAAGCGATCTTGGAGAAGGCATGTGACTGATGGAATTCATTCTTACGTCACACTTTGAAAAGAATTTGAGTATAACTCCAGAAGAATAGAAGAGTCAGGTAAGATCCTGGGAAAGACCTGTGGGTTAGGGCCCACTCAAAGAAATCACCGTTGGAAAAAGATTGCTTAAGAGATATAGCACCGGTTGAATTAAAAAGGCTTGAGTAAGATAACAATCCTCAAAAATAATTTGAACGGATTAAGAATGGAATTATGAATCTTCTGAGATATCTTGAGCTCTCCGGATAAGAATAACAAGAGGAAAATGATTAATTGATGCACCGGAATAAGAAAGCATTGTGAAAAGAGGAAAAAGGATAAGATCAACACCGAAATCTTGAATTACATCCACCGGCAGAATTAACAAGAATGGAGAATGATAAACTTGGAGTTCTTGAGCCTCTTCCTGAGAATCACCGTATAAGAACATAGAAGGAAAAGAATGAAGAAAATATCACATGAATAAAATGGATACTTCATTTTAGAATTTCTGCTCTGAGAAGAAGAAGGGAGGGAGGGTGGGAAAAACAAAGACAACTTGGGATGAATGAAACAGACAAATCGTCAGATTTCTCAACGACGTCTGTATGGAATAACTTGAAGAGAAGGCACACCGGTTGGAAAAGAATTTAACATGACCATCTTGATGATCAAGAAGGACCATCACTCCCATAGAAGTATGAGAACACCGATTAGGAAAGGTATGGAATCCACATTTATCATCGAAGCAACTCGAATACCAGAATCAAAACGAAACAAAGGGTAGATGTGCAACAGCCTAATCTTCACAACATCATTCGAACAGAGGATTGAACGAATGAATTCTGCAGGTACATCAACTGACGAGAAGCCACTTGGAGAACAAAAGAAAATAAAAAGGAACAAGGATCAGATAGAACAAATACAAGATAGAAGTTTCGTTCCGCATCTTCGTGCTGAAAGCTCATGGAACGTGTTACAAAAGGGTTTTGCAATCCCCGGATCAGCATAGCCAAGGATCCTTTAAGATGCAACTCCCGATCAGAACAAGTCCATAAAACCACTTCACTCAATGTAGAACCCCAAACTTCATATCGAGCACTCGTTGGAAGAATGCCTAGAACTACTAGATGAAACCCACCTATAGTTTTCCGAAAGATTCCAGTTATGCAATCAGGTGTTGGGGATACACGGGAAGCACCGCGCAATCAACTCTAAACCTACATCCAGGTGTATCCATCCTTCAACACATAACCAGTCTTTCTCGGAAACTGTTTACCTCGGACCTTCGAAAACGCATCCACTATAACAAGCTATGGCAATACTCTCGAACTACCTCCCCAGTACTGGGTGATGTCGGGGTTATCTTGCCACTGGCCGTATAGGAGAGATTTTCGATGTCGGCCGTCTTAAGTATTTAGTACTGCCGCGATATGCTTGTGTCAATGATACCCCGAAGCTCAACTCCTCGGTAACAGGAGGCATCGAGAACAATATCCTTGTCACAAGAACATCGAAACAATCCCAGAATACTCGCGAGATCCTAAAAAAAATTTGGTGCAATTTTTGAAAATAGAAGAGAAAAGAGTAATCGTCAGGAGTCCTCACCAGAGAGAAAGGGGATGAGAAGCAAAGAAATCCTACTCTCCGATATAATATAGGACTCAAAAAATTTTCAGTGTGTGCCTAGACTCAACCGTCAACGATTCGATCAATCAGTGGGGCTTCTAGGTCGGAGAAGGCTCTGAATACCAACTTGTAATGCCCAGGATGGGACTATACCTCCTACGTGTCGAGGCACGACTTAAAGGTATAAGCCCATCCTAGAATGATCTCAAGTTTGGTATCTTTGCACAACTCATGTAAAAGAGGGATTAAAATGCAAAAGGAGATAGTTGGCTTACACTCGCCACTTCACACAATACATTACATAAGCAATCATCATACAGAACATCACAACCCGACTACGGGTGAAGAACCAAAAGAAAGATACCAAAACAACATAAAGCCACAGGTCAGGATCGAATCCTAGTAGAAACCACTACTGAACATCGAAACGTCACAAGCAAACGGCCACACTCTTCAACGAACTCCTGGTGAAGCACTGAACCAGCTCCTGCATCTACTCGGCTGGACCTGCAACTGGTGTGGTGGAGTAACTGTGAGCCACAGAGGACTCAGCAATCCCGTTCCCGGGTAACAAGACTATTTAAGCCTTGGGTGAGGACAAGGCTGAAGAAAGAATAAGAGGTGAAGGAACAAACAAGAGTCTGCAGCAGCAACTAGCACTAACTTACGTAATAGAGAGCGAGAAGAGAAGTGCATCGGTTGAAAGATGATCACGAAGTGATCCTAACTAAAGCCGGTCAAACATAACCCCACCGTGTTCAACTCCCGAATCCCTATTCGGAAATTGACAGTCACGGTACACACGCTGGTAGTGTATTGAAACATTGTGTCAAGTTATCTACAACCGGAATTAACAAGCTCCCATCTGCCACATAACCGCGGGCACGGCTTTCGAAAGTTCAAACCCTGCAGGGGTGTTCCAACTTGGCCCATCACAAGCCCACGATCCGCGGAGTCGCAACTCCATAGGTGGGAAGACCCGAGTATTCTCGGAATCCCGTGCTCAAGTTAAACCGAACTAAGGTAAGGCTAATCCAGCAAATCCTCCCGGCGTGCCGACACCCTGATAGTAGCCGCGCGTATCTCGTCTCAGGCCACGACCGGATGAGCACAACGTACAGTGGCCGAAATACCCAAGTTGCCAAGGGGGGCCCCGCACACGACTCTAGTTTGGACCAACACTCAAATCGAGCACTGGCCCAGGGGGGTGGAATTAAGATGAAAGGGGTAGCTAGTCCCATTCAAGTTTTATTAGTTTGTTATTAAGCAAATAGTACCAATGTTGGGACTTGCTGGAAAAGACTTAGCACTTAGCGGTTTATCAAGGGGGTCCCATACACCCCAACCGTGTTAGGAACGCATAATCAAGGAACATAACACCGGCTTATACGGATCCTAACGGCATGAGTGGAACAAAACACCAAGCAAAAGGCTTAGCCTTCCACCCTGCCAGTATATAGATGATTTCATTTTTAAGCATTTATATAGTGTGATATAACCCAACCAAACTTCAACATGAAGCAAGCATCTTCAATCTTCACCTGCAACTAACAATGCTATAAGAGGGGCTGAGCGAAGCGTACTTAGCCAAGCAACGGTTTGCGTAGGTAGGGTGGTTAAACATGGCAATTGGTTACAAGTAGGAGGCTGACAAGAAGAACATGGGCATCGAGGCAAAACTATAGAGCGATACTCTAGCAAGAGGCAAAAATAGTAATGGTATCCGGGTTCGGTCATCTTGCCTGGGATTCCACAAGGGAGAAGAACGGGTCCAAGAAGAAGACGGAGCAACAGTCGAGCGGATCCTCACAACTCCGGAACGAAACCGAAGCTAACAAGAGAAGCAACCGGAAAGAAGCAAACAACACGGTAAACACCCAAGCATAAGCATGTCATGATGCACAAACAAATATGATGCATGTCCGGTTTAAATATGCATGGCAAAGTGCACAAACAAAACTACAAGTTAAGTGGAGATCAATATGCAACGAGTTGCATATTGACGAAACACCACATTTAATTATTTAGTTGACTCACATTATTAACAAGACAAGATTAAATGTTTTAACATGGCAAGAGGTGAAGCATAAAAAAACTATACTAACTAGGCAATTTAAATGAGGCCGGAAATAACAACAACATATCCGGAAAATCCTCATGAGCATGTTTAATAATTATAAGCAAACAACAATTCAACATATCAATGTTGTTAACATGATGCGGATGCCATGATCAAGTTTATGCAAGTTTTTATAAGAAGGTTGACATTAACATGAAGCAGATAAGAAACATTTGTCACCGTGGTGGAAGGAAAGGGTGCCACGGCAACGATTCCGAAAATGATGCCACGGCAACATATCGGTTCCGGTAACTCGTTGAGAGACCGGTGCAAAAGGTAGATGGCGTGAGCGGGTCAAACGAGATGGAAGTGGGGCGATCCCGTTACCGGGTTCCCACGAGTCGGTGACGAGGCAACCGAGGAACAACAAAAGATCGGAACGGGCACGAAGCACACACGAGAGACATTTCATACAACCACAACAAGCATGCATCTCACGGGGACGTCTCGGGTTATACCTTCGAAACACTCGTTTCGGGACGGTTCGAGAGCGTCGAGGAAGTAGCCGTTCACGCGATTCGTAGAGGAAGTAGACGTTCCGTAGAGGGAAGTAGTCGTTCTCGCAACTCGTAGAGGAAGTAGTTGTTCACATCCCGTAGAGGTACACGGGGCGACGGTAGTGGTACTCGGCGACGTCGGGGTACACGTGTAGTGGAAGTAGTTGTACACGGGTCTTCGGCGACGGTAGTGGAACACGTTGGCGTTCGTCGTGAAGGTGTACTCGGTCGTAGATGTACTTGCCGGTCTCGGTCCCGGTCGTAGTTGTACTCGGTCGTCGTGGTTCACGTTTGTAGCGGTTCGGGTCGTCGTGGTACTTGTACATGTAGTGGTACTTGTCGTTTTCCGGGCGTCGGTAGACGAACTCGGGCGTTTTGTAGATGTTCACGGATCCTCGGACTTGCGGCTGCGGTCTTCACATCAAAAGAACAAAACAAACAGCAACACAAAAGGAAAACCACAACTACAGCACGGTCACGGTAAGGAGGCAGGACTTGAGGGGGCTCTGGACGGGACGCCGGCGCGAAGAAGATGCGGCACCAGCCCCGTCCATGGCGGCTGGAGGAAGGGGCGGACTGGCTGCACACTGGAGAGGAGGACCCGAGGCTGGAGGGGCGGCTCCAGCCGCGGCTGCTGTGCTGGCCGGCGGGCAGAAGGCGCCGGGGCCACGGGCTGAGTAGAGGGGCGCCGGCCGCGCGCTTGCTGGAGGAGAAGGCGCCGATCTGGGGGCGCGGGATCCTGGCCTGACGGAGGGAGCAGCTCCTGCCGCGAGGGAGGGAAGGGCGCCGGCCTGGGGCCCCTGGAGGCGACGGGGAGGAGGGAGCCGCGGGCTCGGCGAGGCGGGACGAGGAGGGTTCGCGGCGAGGCCCTGGCGACGGAGGACAGAAGGGGCGGGGCGAGTGAGGGAAGGAGAGGGAGTCGGGCAAGGGCAAGAAGGAAGACGGGAGAGGGAGATCGAGCTCGATGGGTTCGGGCGATGGGGAGAGAAACGGGGAGTGCGGGGCTCGGTCGAGGGGAAAGAGAAACGGGAGAGAGAGAAGGTCGGGGCGACTCGGTCGCTACGGGGTGGCGGCGCACAGGGGGAGCGAGGGGAGAGCGAAGCAGCTAGGGTTCGGGGGGGTAAGCGGGCTGGAGAGACTTGGGCCTAGGAGGAGGAGAGTTGGGCCGCTGGGGGGGAAAGGAGGAGGCCCAGAGGCTGGCTGCTCTCTGTTTTTAACTCTTAGGCAGAAAAAAAAACAAAAAGTAGAGAGCCAAAAAATAAAAGAAAAGAGTCAACGAACAGAATAAAATGATGGACATTTTTATAAGGCTTTACGGAATAATTCCAACCTTACAAAAATAGTTCCAACAGAAAGGGAAGGTTTAGATTTTGGAGGAGCCTCGAAACAACGGAAAGAAATTTGGCAAGGTTTTTGAAGGTGAAACTTGAAGTGAAAAGTCCTGGGGAAATTATGCAAGTGTGTTACGGTGATCCCAAACAATTGGAATATTTTTAATATAGCTCCCTAAAATAATGAGAGACTTTTATATGTTATAAAGAGAATACATCTTCCCTCGATTTAAATGGACCGAAGGTCCACACAATTTATTTAGGTTGAGATGCAAAAAATTAAAATGACATGATGACATGATGCAATGCAACAATAAAAACACAAGCACAAAGAACACACGGGCAACCCGGAACATCTGGAATCTTCGGGCATCTTCTGGAATCTTCTGGGACGTCAGTCTCGGGCGTCACATTCCACAATTCCAAAAACTTTGTGTGATATGTTAGGTTTCCATGAACTTGATGATTGTTCTTTAAATTTGCATCTTGCGGATTCTACCATTAAGAAACCTATGGGAAGGATTAATGATGTTCTTATTGTTGCAAATAGGAATTATGTGCTCGTAGATTTCATCGTTCTTGATATAGATTGCAATCCTACATGTCTAATAATTCTTGGTAGACCTTTCCTTAGAACGATTGGTGCAATTATTGATATGAAGGAAGGAAATATTAGATTCCAATTTCCCTTAAGGAAAGGCATGGAACACTTTCCTAGAAAGAAAACCAAATTACCTTATGAAGCTATTATGAGAGCCACTTATGGATTGCCTACCAAAGATGGCAATACCTAGATCTATTCTTGTATCATGCCTAGCTAGGGGCGTTAAATGATAGCGCTTGTTGGGAGGCAACCAATTTTATTTTCTTTGTTTTTACTTCTGTTTAGGAATAAATATTGCATCTAGCTTCTGTTTAGATGTGGTTTTGTGTTTTAATTAGTGTTTGTGCCAAGTAGAACCTTTGGGAAGACTTGGGTGAAGTTTATGCGATCATGCTGTAGAAAACAGAAACTTTAGCGCTCACGAGATTAGCTATCATCTTTTACTGGAGAGTGCTTTTTCGTTGATTCTTTTTTAAGATCATTAATAGACAAATTTCGCACGTCCACCAATTTTTTGTTTGAGTTACAGAAGTATTCAAAAGTTACAGATTGCTACAGACTATTCTGTTTTTGAAAGATTCTGTTTTTCATGTGTTGTTTGCTTATTTTGATGAATCTATGAGTAGTATGGGGGGGTATGAATCATAGAGAAATTGGAATACAATAGCTTTAACACCAATATAAACAAAGAATGAGTTAATTATAGTACCTTTGAGTGGTGGTTTGTTTTCTTATACTAACTATTGGGGATATACCCCGCGGTATAAACCGCTGGATGTATGACCCGGCTGGAGTTTGGCGATTCACAGGCGACCCGCTTTGACCTAGCGGTTTACAATTCATTGGTAATCCGGAAGGCGGGTCAGAGGAGCGACAAGACCCGGTGGCCCAACGGGCGGTTCATGAAAGGCCGGATCATGTTATGGTGGGCCGGTTTATGAAGAAAGCACAAGGAATATTCTCCTACAAAGGAAGCAAGACTAGGACTTCTTGTAATAGAGTAATCCTACTCCTACTAGGACTAGTCATGTAACCTGCCCCTTCAACATATATAAGAAGGGGCAGGGCTCCCCAAAGAGGGACAAGCAAGAAGAAACAATTTCTAGGACTAGACACCAAGAGTCGGTTTACCGGCGACCCCATGAGGGTCATAATGAGATCTAGCCTCAAACAACCTGTAGGGCTATTACCGGATGATGTTTCCCGGGGCCCGAAGCTATCTAAATCATTGTCTTGCGTTGCGTCTCTCGATTCCGCTCAACCCCTCTCAAGCTACCACATAGATGCGTTGGCCTCGCGACTAAGTCCTCATACTAAGGACATCTGCCGTGACAAAACCACGACAGTTGGCGCCCACCGTGGGGCCCGCGCACCATGGTGTTGAGTTCTTGAAGGGATCTCATCTAGGGATTGAGAAGCCCGTGATTGACCGGATGAAGAAAAGCAAGGGAACAATCACGCAGGATGATCCGGCATGGGACAACCTTGCGACGGTTTTCTTGTTTGAGATCAGAAGCGTGATTAATTCTGGAGATGGTATATTCAAATTTTGAGACGAGAATTAGGAAAGCATGTCGTTCTCCACTGCAAAGCCGCCGTGATGGATTTGATGATTTCGTCATCCGAATACAAGTTTCCGAGAAAGATTGTCAAAGCCAAGTCGAAGATGAATCCACTGAAGGATCATAACCGAAGGCTTTTCAATGGCAAGTATCCAACCAGCCATCAATTAGGCATACTGTCGATCATCCGAGGACCAAGCAATCACACGAGGCACGACACCGAGATTTGTTAACGAGGTTCACCATCATGGCTACATCCCCGGGACATGACTACGGGCGCTCCTCCCCATGACACCGCTACAATACCGCACCCCGGCCGCCCGGGCGTCGGCACACGCCGCCGGCTCCCCCGCGTGACTGTGCTATTATGTTGGCATAGGTTACATCGTGTGTCTACCCCTGCTATATATGAGAGGTCTAGGATACAAGTGTCCTAATAGGACACAACTCCTACCTTGCCTACACACAGTCCAAAACCAAGTCCAACTGTAACCTACCTTGTACAATAATATTCGACACAACTCTAACAAACTCCACCTTGGCAAATATTCTCCACCATCTTGGATTCATCCGTGCGTCGAACCTCCATGTACATTGGACTTGAGATACATCATGAGCACCGCTGCTACTCCCAGACTCCATGTGACTCCACCTGCAACTGTAGTCCCTTCTCGTTTTCTTAATAGTCAACACTCGAGCAAAATTAAGTTCCAAGTTACTCTACCTTGTGCTCCCAACTTCCGGAGTATCCCTCCACCGCCATCACACACCGATCACTGCCTGCGTGAAAGTGAAAAACTCGCATATTGGATGCCACATGTAAGAGTTACCTGAACTCAACGTCGCCGCTTTTTCTTGACTGCTTGTCTAAAACTTGAAGGAATTTCACCAGCGCCCTGTGTCGCCCTTTGTCAAATTCACAGTTGTCTCATCCTTTTCCCGGATAGTCTCTGGCATGTCCCATAGCTATAGTACTCCGCCTCCTTCTGTACTTGTCATCCGCACTTTGCATGTGCACTGAACACCACAGAATATACAACCATGTACGCTCGCCGCTTTCGACAATCTCAGACTTTCCGCCACTTTCTCAGATTCTCCACGGTCAACTCCTGTCCATCAACTAGCACCAATAGACCCAGTCACCAACTTAAATCTGGTACTCGTCAACACTTCTTCAGCACCCCTGCACACTTTGTCTGACCAGATGTCTGACCATCAATGCCCTGGTCTGTCGCTGTGTCCCTTGCTTACCGCATGCCTCGCCGCTATCACCGCGTCGAGCCTCTGCTGTCTTGGTCGAGTCTCCCAGGCCGCGAACCCACACCACTCAACCCCCACTGCAGAGAACCACCGATCATCACCGATCGATGCCGAGTATCACGCCTCCATCAGACCACTGGTACCCAGTCCGATCCACGTGTCTCTCGCTTTTCCCGCTGAAATAGGCTTCGACTCTCCATGCATTTACGGCGTAGCCCCTCCATCAGCTCAAAGTGAAGTCGTCCACCAGACTCCAGCTCCACCTTCAACAGGACTCCATGTAGCTGGCCGTGCTACCCTGCGCCCCGTCGACTTCAAGCATTCATGTGTACACTGCCTTGAGTCAACCTTGCGCCACAGTCTTGTCGAAGCCGCACAAGCCCTCTGGCCTGCACCACGTGTTTCCACGCCCCAGAAGTCGGGCACCATCAGCATCACGCTCCTATGTCGTCGTCGCTGAAATCACCACCGTCTTCTGCTTTGACCAACATCCCAGTCGATCCATCAGACTGTCCAGTCCGACCCAGCCAAACTTGTTCGACTGCAACCATGCTCCACCCTGCATCGTGTCCGCCTCGCACGTCTCCGTGCATTGCTTGACGCCCTGTGTTTGCATAATCCTGCCACGACATACTCCAGGATCCTCCAAACCTTATGCGCGTGCTGTTGTCCTTAACATACACGCAACAAGCACTCTTAGCAAACAGGATGTACAAGAGAAATTTTCATGCAAACCTGACCAAGTGATCCCTCCGCATAATTCCCTTCTCCTGTCTGGGTCCAATAATAGCTCCTCCATGCACGCACAAAAACTGCACCTTTTTTTCCACAAATCTCCAATATGCCGCTCCATGCTCACCACGCACAGCCATAACACATCAAGGCACATCACCGCCTGGGCAGATCCCTCGCACGACGCACGCACACACGCGACACGCCTCCAACTGCGCAGCGCCTGGGCCTGGCCTGCCAGCCCTGGCTGGAAACCGCCCCGTGGCCGCCACGACTATTCACAACCCACCACCAGCATCTAGAGCACTGCTTGGGCTGCCTGGCTCTATCGCCTGCCCTGCTACCGCTATCGATTCCGAACAATGATCCTGAGCGCCGCCGCCGCTGGAGCGGCCGCCTGTACACGATCTGATTGATCTCGTCGAGACGGTACGCTGCACGAACTTGATGCCTATCACTTTCAGGAACGCGAATAGAACCACGCCGCACCATTGACCTTCCGCACCCGCCGATTCAACCGACCGGCTTCTGCATGATCAATTTGACGAATCTTTTTCCTACTCCTTAAGATCAACAATCCACAACCTCTGAACAACCTAGCTCATGATACCACTTGTTAGAATAAATCCGAGGCATACCGTCGATCATCCGAGGACCAAGCAATCACACGAGGCACGACACCGAGATTTGTTAACGAGGTTCACCATCATGGCTACATCCGCGGGACATGACTACGGGCGCTCCGCCCCATGACACCTCTACAATACCGCACCCGAGCCGCCCGGGCGTCGGCACACGCCGCCGGCTCCCCCGCGTGCATGTGCTATTATGTTGGCATAGGTTACATCGTGTGTCTACCCCCGCTATATATGAGAGGTCTAGGATACAAGTGTCCTAATAGGACACAACTCCTACCTTGTCTACACACAGTCCAAAACCAAGTCCAACTGTAACCTACCTTGTACAATAATATTCGACACAACTCTAATAGTCCAGCGTGGAGACCAAGGACCCAATCCATTGAGCACCTAAGTAATATCCACGTAAAGGCTCAATTTTTGATTCAGAAGTGGATTTGAGCCATAGGTTATATTTGGATTCGAGCCGAAGTTTGGGAAGCAACCCATGATTCGGTAGTGGATTCCGCCATCGAGCCGCTGCTGCTCTGCCGGTCGTCCATCTCCGCGACTGGCTTCAACCGCCGCTACTGAGTTACCGCTGGTGGCAGCACCTGCATCCATCTGTTGCCTTTGTATGCTTTGAGCCTATTTTTTACAAAACCTGCCTCAAGCCGGGGCCCTCACTCCAGACACCGGTCGACTCTCGCGCGCTCGTCATCTCCGGAGCGCCGGTCGACTCGCTCATCTTCTATCGCGGCGCCTGGGGCCGTTGCCGCCACCTGGCCCCCGCCATCCTGAGCCGCCTATGCCGGCCTCCGCTGCTCCGATGACCCATCTCGCCAGTTCCGTCCATCACCTTGCCGCTGGCTCCGCCTCCGCCTTCGAGTCGCTTCCACGACATGTGCGGCCCCGGCCCATCCGTCCGCCTCCCGGCCGTTTCCACTGCCTCTGCAAGTCACAGTCGCCGGCTCTGTCAGTCGCCTCGAGCCGCTGAACGTTGACCCGCTGGAGCGTCCTCACCTCGCCAGACACGTTTTTTCATGGAGTTGTAGAATGAGCGGCTATGGAGTATGGAAAAATAGCAGTTCGATGGATTAAGAATAAAACAAAAGTTGGGAGTACTTCAACTGGACACAGGCGGCCAGCCTAATAAATTGACAATCCAAACACAAAGACCACAGCCTGGGGGCGTCACGACTCACATTTCAAAACTCCACATCATCACGCAAAGGAAAATACTACACTATACTACTTTGGTGGTTGAGCCAGCCACAAGAATCAGAAGCAAAAGCAACTAGTATTAAAATACTAGTAGAGCACATGATCACATGGTCAAGGAATAGTACTGGCAGTACTCCAGGAAGACTAAAATACTGGCACATCTACACTGATATTCGGCCTGATTAAACTCTAGCCTGCGCACGAATCATCTGTCATCCGGATAAATCAGACAAAGTCTACTACAAAAGTGACATCGTAAATATGAGGCTCGCACTGGCTTAAATATCGTGGCCAACTCTCGTGCCTGCGCCGGCTACCACTGCTGTGGCTGACTCGTCAGTCCGCGCCCACGTGCACTGGTCTCCAACACCGCGGCCGACTCCCTCGCCAATGGACGTGCGCACGCCACCGCTTCCGTGGTCCGATCTACATTAACACGCCGGTGCCGCACCCATTCTGATAAACCGCCCGACGGACACGCGTGCAAGTTGCTGCCCCCGTTGCTGCGTTCACATCAATACGTGGCTGACTCGGCTGTCCGCGCCTGCGATTAATTCGCCCGCACGTGCCGGCTTACAACACTGCGACCGACTCATCTGTTGTCCGGACGAATCAGGTGATATCTATCCTATTTCTTTTTAATACATATTAATTCATCCGAGCAAAAAATACCTCGCATCGGTTTATACCGCGGAGATGGAGGCACGCCAACATCATTTGGCGCAAGTGGTCGTTGTTATTTCAATGGACTCCGATCCGGCTTACGACGTGGTGGCCGTATCTCGTGACCGCATCGGTTTATTACACCGTAGCCGTCTCTCGCGACCGCGCTGGCTTACAACAAGGAGGACGACTCACCCGTCCACACCGGCCTGTAATATTGCAGCCGACTCATCTGTCTGCTCCTACGGCCGACTCGGCCGTGATTGATGTCAGTTTCACCGTGGTGATAATCAACTCCGCGGTGGATAATTTTTGGCCTAAAGATGTCAGGTGAAATCCATCCAGTATATTTTTATATTATATATCACTTTCTTTAAAAGAGCAATTACTCCGGCTTGCAAAGTTATCTAATGCAAGGCCCTAAACCATCACGGTGCCGTTTTAAACCGCCGGTCCATCGTCTTCCTTGCGGGTGTTGCATCCAAACCGCCGCTGCGAGCTGCGTGTGGTCCTGCTCCTGCCACGCTCATCTTGCGGGATTTAACCCACCGGGTTATCTTTGAGGTCTCCTCGAGAAAATGATTAAAGTGCCATTGAAATCGCTCCGGATTATTCATGGACGATATATGATATATATAAGAATCATCTATCATCCAGACAAAGTTAGGTGATGTCTATCTAAGTCTATTTTACTGGCAAATATTATCTTTGTCAAAGAACAATTACTTTGGTCTATATATTTTGATGGGCAGGACAAATTGTCTGCTACAGAAGTGGCCATCATATCACCAAGTTTATTGAATGAGTCATATTGGGATATACAATAAGTATTGCGAAGGCCATCAACTTGCCACCTTTGCCGAGAAATTTCACCATATTACAGCGTTCCGCTGTTCAATTATAGGCCAGTTGATGTTACGGTCAATTATGGAAAATTTCTTGCCGCCTGGTCTACATCAACATACCGGGCCGCACCTATCTGCATGAGCTATTTATTGAATATGAGCAAGTCACAGCTTGGGTAGCCCGGTTTTCTTTCAAAAAAATGGAGACAAATTATCATATACTATCAACCGCCGTCTGCATTGGGTGGCTCAAGGGACAGGCACACAAGTCGCCGCCACTACAGTTTGGTTAAACTTAAAATCGCCAGTTGGAAGGAACCATTGGCGGAGTTGCTGACATAGCTCATACGAGATCAATGATAACCCGCCGCAGTCATCTCAATTTTCTATGGATTCATATTGCACTGTTAACAACAATGATGGACACCTTATGCTATGGTTAAATATGGAGAGTCTCAAGACAACTCCTCGAGTTGTCTTAAGACTCGGGGGCTACGATGACAAGACTCAAAAGAAGTGTTCGGGTCATCAGAAGGGAATCCGGTTTAAAATCCGGTTCAATGGACATCCGTCTTACTGAAGCTCTCAAATCCGGTTTAAGAATCTCCTGGTTCAAAAAGAATCAATCTCTTGCAAGTTCGAGTTTAAAGGCCGTTAGAAAAATTCCGGCTGAAGATTCCGGTTTAAGACCCGGTTCAAGGGAAAGATGTCTCCCACAAAGCTTTGAAGCTCTCAATATCCGGTTTAAAGCATTTCCGGTTCAAGAAGAATAATCTCTCGCAAGTTCGAGTTCTCAGGAAGAATTAAGGGGACCAAAGAGAGTTTGTTGCACAGCACAACTCAAACATAGGCACCTGGCGAGCACAGCTCAGAAATATCTCACATGGGGGCTCCTGTGTGCAAAGGAGTTCCTATGGCCTCTTAAACCGGCGGTTACACCAAGACCATCATAAGAGCATAGCACTGGTTGCTTCGGTAATCCGGCTATTAAAGCCCACATGATGATGAGGGGCAAAAGAGAGTTTGATGCATAGCACAACTCAAACATAGGCCCCGACGAGCATAGCTCAAATGCTACCTAGGGGCTCCAGATGCATAGCATCAACAAGTTGACAACCCTTGTAGTAGGCTGTCAAGCCATGGCTTGGAAGCCTAGTGTATACACCTAAAACCCCGGATTAGCCTACCTGCATTAAGTAAGTCACTCCGCCCAGGTAAACCTGGTACGACCCGTCGAACGTATACACAAGTCAATCTTTACAGACCCTGAACTTGGTAACGTTAAATTGACGATCATCGAACGTATACACAAGTCAATCTTTACAGACCCTGAACTTGGTAACGTTAAATTGATGATTTGGTTAAGGATTGAGGACCATCTTAACAGGCTTTGTGAAATGGTTAATGTCAGTAGTCTGGCAGCTCATAAAAAGCCTCGAATTTGGAGCCTGTCAGCTCGTTAAAAACCTCGACTACACGGTCTTATTTGAAAAACATCTCTTTTTGATTTTTGCTAAGTTTTTATCTTCAAGGTCATTGGTGTTTATCCAAGTCCATTGATTCAGGAAGTGGATGACTATAAGTTGCCACTACAATACACCAACGTTTATAGAAGCTGGTCTGGTTTGATTATAAATCGCCAGTACTATCTACAGATAATGACCGGTGATTGTTAACCCGGCCTGGCTTTTGACTATAAGTCGCCAGTATGAGATAAGATAATGACCAGTGTTTATTAACCCGGCCTGGCTTTTGACTATAAGTCCCCACTATGAGATAAGATAATGACCGGTGTTTATTAACCCGGCCTGGCTTTCAATTATAAATTGCCAGTATCATATAAGGGTAATCCGGTGTTTATCACAATCCGGTACAGTTTTATTATAAACCGGCAAAATATTACAGGAGTTATCAATACCCAAGATTGGGGTTATCACCCTTACTACACTGGCTTGGTAAAACCAACAGTGTGATCAAATATCACTGAAACCGATTTTCAAACCGGGTTATATTATTCAAATCTTCAAATAGCCAACATGGCTGGATTTTTATTATGGTTATCAATAACCAGTATTATGATTAAGGTTTTCAAAGTAGCTTTAGCGCAATGGCTATCATATTATCAATGGAAATGATTTATTCTACAATTGAAGGAATAGTCCCAGGTCGCTGTAGGCTTACGACCCGGCACTTGGGGGCTACATTATTCAAGTTGAGATTACATCAATATGCAAGTCTCATGTCGCTGCAAGCATGCACCATGACACTTGGGGGCTAATGCAAAGTCATCTTTACTGGCCTTATTGAAGACCCAACTCATCACATCATAATGAGCCGGCCCTTGGGGGCTACCAATTGCTCCTGTCAACAATTCAAGGTACACAAGTCTTAATCCATTATATTGAAGGGTCCACTGCTTAGTTGGTAAAGCACAAAGCTCTTAACCTTGTGGACGTGGATTCAAGCCCCATGATGGGAGTTACATTATATAATGCTATTTTCAATAAAGTATATACAAATTCTCTGCTCATTATTACATAATGACCCAGCCCTTGGGGGCTACACGTTGATATTCAAGTCTACACGTTGCTATTCAAGTCTACATGATCATATCTACAAAGTCCCTGCTCATTATTACATAATGACCCGGCCCTTGGGGCTACACTGGTTGAAGTTTTCGAGCATCAGGCAATTGCAAGTCCCAGGTTGCTGCAACCGGGGCTACATAATATGGAGTATTCAGTTTTTACTGGTGACTGGGATGAACAATCTAGATTTCTTCAAGGTTGCAACATTTATATTGAAACAAGTCTTAAGCTATCACCATGTTCTCCTCTTCAGACTTGGGGGCTACAGGTAATATGCATATAAAGGAGGAACATCTTCAAAATTCTCAGTTTTGGGCAAATCAGGAAGATTAATTGTGTGACCCGGTGTTGGCAACAATCATAACTCGGCGTTTGTAAACAGTCATAACTTGGAATCATCAGTTTTTATAACCAGGGAAGGGTGGCAATCATAAACCGACATTTTCAAGCCGGCTGGATATCAGTTGAATATTTCAAAGACCAATATTTTTGCCAAGATAGAGCATTGAAAGCCGAGTCAAATGGATTCTTTATTTACAATATTTTTTCGACAAGCAAATTGATTATGAAGCTGGTCTACTAACCCGGATTTTCAGAAGGAAGAAATGACAAGGACTTAAGGATGATCAAGTACCAGTTTATAAGAATATTTAACCCGGAGCGCAACCTATCGAATTCATTCTTGTGCTAATGTTGCAGGATCAGTTTAACATGGATAAATCCAAATTAAACTGGGGGCTAATGTCGGGGATATACCCCGCGGTACAAACCGCCAGATGTATGACCCGACTGGAGTTTGGCGATTCACAGGCGACCCGCTTTGACCCAAACTGGGGGCATGCGGGTCAGAGGAGCGACAAGACCCGGTGGCCCAACGGGCGGTTCATGGATGGCCGGCTCATGTTATGGTGGGCCGGTTTATGAAGAAAGCACAAGGAATATTCTCCTACAAAGGAAGTAAGACTAGGACTCCTTGTAATAGAGTAATCCTAGTCCTACTAGGACTAGTCATGTAACCCTCCCCTTCAACATATATAAGGAGGGGCATGGCTCCCCAAAAAGGGACAAGCAAGAAGAAACAATTTCTAGGGCTAGACACCAAGAGCCGGTTTACCGGCGACCCCATGAGGATCATAATGAGATCTAGCCTCAAACAAAATGTAGGGCTATTACCGGATGATGTTTCCTGGGGCCCGAAGCTGTCTAAATCCTTGTCTTGCGTTGCGTCTCTCGATTCTGCTCAACCCCTCTCAAGCTACCACATAGATGCGTTGGCCTCGCGACTAAGTCCTCATACTAAGGACATCTGTCGTGACAAAACCACGACACTAACGGAGCTCATGAGAGTTTTGGCAAAGTTTTTGTCTTTTGAAGTTTTCAAGTTTTGAGTATGGATTTGATGGACTATGGAACAAAGAGTGGCAAGAGCCTAAGCTTGGGGATGCCCAAGGCACCCAAGCTAAAATTCAAGGACAACCAAAAGCCTAAGCTTGGGGATACCCCGGGAAGGCATCCCTCTTTCGTCTTCGTCTATCGGTAACTTTACTTGAGACTATATTTTTATTCACTACATGATATGTGTTTTGCTTGGAGCGTCATGTATGATTTGAGTCTTTGCTTTTTAGTTTACCACAAGCATCCTTGCTGGACACACCTTTTGAGAGAGATACACATGATTCGGAATTTATTAGAATACTCTATGTGCTTCACTTATATCTTTAGAGCTAGATAGTTTTGCTCTAGTGCTTCACTTATATCTTTTAGAGCACGGTGGTGGTTTTATTTTGTAGAGATTACGGATCTCTCATGCTTCACTTATATCTTTTTGAGATTCTATTAGAACAGCATGGTAATGTGCTTTGGTTATAAAATTAGTCCTAATATGATGGGCATCCAAGATGGGTATAGTAAAAATTTCATATAAAGTGCATTGAATACTATGAGAAGTTTGATACTTGATGATTGCTTTGAGATATGAGGATGGTGATATTAGAGCCATGCTAGTAGAGTAATTATGAATTTTATAAACAATTATGTTAAAGTTCGTGATTCCCGTAGCATGCACGTATGGTGAACCGTTATGTGATGACGTTGGAGCATGCTTTATTTATTGAGTGTCATCCTTTGTGTGGAGGTCCGGATCGCGCGATGGTTAACTCCTACCAACCCTTCCCCTAGGAGCATGCATTGAATACTTTGTTTTGATGACTTGTAGATTTTTGCAATAAGTATGTGAGCTCTTTATGAATAATGTTGAGTCCATGGATTATACACACTCTCACCCTTCCACCACTGCTAACCTCTCTTGTACCGCACAACTTTCGCCGGTACCATACACCCACCATATACCTTCCTCAAAACAGCCACCATACCTACCTATCATGGAATTTCCATAGCCATTCCGAGATATATTGCGATGCAACTTTCCACCGTTTCGTTCATATGACATGCTTCATCATTGTCATTCACATAGAGTCATATTTTTTTCTAGCTTCGAGTTGTAAGTAAATAAAAGTGTGATGATCTTCATTACTAGAGCATTGTCCCAGTGAGGAGAAGATGATGGAGACTATGATTCCCCCACAATTGGGATGAGACTCTGGACGTAAGAAAAAAAAGGGAGAAAAAAAAGGGGAGGCCATAAAAAAATAAAATAAGAAGAAGAAAGGCCCAAATAAAAAAAAGAGAAAAAATATATATGAGAGAAAAAGAGAGAAGCGACAATGCTACTATCCTTTTTCCACACTTGTGCTTCAAAATAGCACCAAGATCTTCATGATAGAGAGTCTCTTGTTTTGTCACTTTCATATACTAGTGGGAATTTTCATTATAAAACTTGGCTTGTATATTCCAATGATGGGCTTACTCAAATGCCCTAGGTCTTCGTGAGTAAGCAAGTTGGATGCGCGCCCACTTAGTTTCTTTTGTTGAGTTCATACACTTATAGCTCTAGTGCATCCGTTACATGGCAATCCCTACTCACTCGCATTGATATCTATTGATGGGCATCTCCATAGCCCATTGATACACCTCTTTGATGTGAGACTATGTTCCTCTCTTGTCTTCTCCACAACCACCACTCTATTCCACCTATAGTGTTATATCTATGGCTCACGCTCATGTATTGCGTAAAAGTTGAAAAGTTTGAAAAAATTGAAGTGTGAAACAATTGCTTGGCTGAAACCGGGGTTGTGCATGATTTAAATATTTTGTGTGATGAAGATAGAGCATAGCCAGACTATATGACTTTGTAGGGATAACTTACTTTGGCCATGTTATTTCGAGAAGACATGATTGCTTTGTTAGTATGCTTGAAGTATTATTATTCTTATGTCAATATTAAACTTTTGTCTTGAATCTTCCGGATCTGAACATTCATGCCACAATAAAGAAAATTACATTGAGAATTATGTTGGTTAGCATTCCACATCAAAAATTCTGTTTTTATCATTTACCTACTCGAGGACGAGCAGGAATTAAGATTGGGGATGCTTGATACGTCTCCAACATATCTATAATTTTTTATTGTTCCATGCTATTATATATTCTGTTTTGGATGTTTAATGGGCTTTATTATACACTTTTATATTATTTTTGGGACTAACCAACTAACCCAAGGCTCACTGTGAATTGCTGTTTTTTCCTATTTCAGTGTTTCGCAGAAAAGGAATATCAAACGGAGTCCAAACTGAATGAAACCTTCTGGAGTGTTATTTTTGGAATGATATCACAACACAGAAGACTTGGAGTACATGCTAGGAAGCGAGAGAGGCGGCCACGAGGGCCGGGGCGCGCCCAGGGGGGTAGGCGCGCCCCCACCCTCGTGGGCCCCCTGTGGCTCCCCTGACGTGCCTCTTCAGCCTATATATACTCGCATACCCTGAAAACATCGGGGATACGGAAGAAACCCTAATTCCACCCCGCAACAGTCTGTACCCGTGAGATCCCATCTTGGGGCCTGTTCCGGAGCTCCACCGGAGGGGGATCGATCACACAGGGCTTCTACATCAACACCATAGCATCTCCGATGAGTTGTGAGTAGTTTACCATAGACCTTCGGGTTCATAGTTATTAGCTAGATGGCTTCTTCTCTCTCTTCGGATCTCAATACAAAGTTCTCCTCGCTCTTTGAGGAGATCTATTCGATGTAATCTTTTTGTGTGTTTGTCGAGATCCAATGAATCGTGGGTTCATGATCAAGATTATCTATGAACAATATTGGATTCTTTTCTGAAATCTTTTATGCATGATTTTAATATCCTTGCAAGTCTCTTCGAATTATTGGTTTGGTTTGGTCTACTAGATCTATAGTTCTTGCAATGGGAGAAGTGCTTGGCTTTGGGTTCAATCTTGCGGTGTCCTTTCCCAGTGACAGCAGGGGCAGCAAGGCACGTATTGAATTGTTGCCATCGAGTGAAAAGATGGGGTTTATATCATATTGCATGACTTTATCCCTCTACATCATGTCATCTTGCTTAAGGCGTTACTCTATTCTTATGAACTTAATACTCTAGATGCATGCTGGATAGCGGTTGATGTGTGGAGTAATAGTAGTAGACGCAGAATCGTTTCAGTCTACTTGTCACAGACGTGGTGCCTATATACAATGATCATGCCTAGATATTCTCATAATTATGCGCTTTTCTATCAATTGCTCGACAGTAATTTGTTCACCCACCGTAGAATTCTGCTATCATGAGAGAAGCCACTAGTGAAACCTAAGGCCCCCAGGTCTATCTTCATCATATTAATCTTCCGCCTACTATTTACTTTACCTTGTTTTGCAATCTTTACTTTCAATCTATACCAAAAATACAAAAAATATTATCTTATCATATCTATTAGATCTCACTCTCGTAAGTGACCGAGAAGGGATTGACAACCCCTTTTATCGCGTTGGCTGCGAGGTTCTTATTTGTTTGTGCAGGTGCGAGGGACTCACGCGTGGTCTTCTACTGTATTGATACCTTGGTTCTAAAAAACTGAGGGAAATACTTACGCTACTGTGCTGCATCACCCTTTCCTCTTCGAGGGAATACAACGCAAGCTCGAGAAGTAGCAATGTCCTCCATGGGTGGGATGGTTATGTCCTCCTTAGTATGGGGAATAGCGGGGCTTCTACTGAGCTCCAGAGTTATACTACCTATGTCCATACTTCCTCTTGCGGCTGTCAATCTGTTACTGCTTTCCTTTAATCACGATGGATATGTCTACCAGCTCCTGGTAGTTGTTGAAAGTTTCTACCATCAGCTGCACACTCAACTCATCATTGAGTCCCTCAAGAAAGTTTTATTGCTTTACAGGATCAGTGGCCACATCATCTGGCACATAGCAAGCTAACTGCCTGAAATCATCCACGTATTGCCCCACAGTACGGTTCCCTTGGCCAAGTTGCGAAACTCACACTTCTTCAGGCTCATGGCTCCAACTGAAACATGTGTAGTGCGGAAAGCTTGCTAAAACTGATCCCAAGTAACTATAGCAAGGGGATAAGTGGTGGTGTAGTTCTCCCACCAAGCGGCTGCTGGTCCCTCAAGCTCATGTGCGGCAAAGCACTCTCTCTCTGCATCTGTGCATCCTGGACTTGCTAGCTCTCTTCGCATCTTACGGAGCCAGTCATCTACAACAATCGGCTCGATGCTACTAGAGAACACTAGCGGATTCAACCTTAGGAAACGGGTCAGGTTGTCAACTGGAGGAGGGTTGTTGTTGTTGTCGTTGTTGTTGTTGTTGTTGTTGTTGTTGTTGTTGTTGTTGTTGTTGTTGTTGTTGTTGTTGTTGTTGTTGTTGTTGTTGTTGTTGTTGTTGTTGTTGTTGTTGTTGTTGTTGGTGTTGTTGTTGTTGTTGTTGTTGTTGTTGTTGTTGTTGTTGTTGTTGTTGTTGTTGTTGTTGTTGTTGTTGTTGTTGT
>LR738711.1:711480483-711518115 GCA_902687465.1 Secale cereale
TGTTGTTGTGCTGTTGTTGTTGCTGGTGCTGTTGTTGTTGTTGCTGATGCTGCTGTTGCTGCTGCTGCTGTTGCTGCTGCTGCTGTTGTTGTTGCTGCTGTTGTTGGTGCTGCTGTTGTTGTTGTTGTCGTTGTTGTTTCTGGATCAACTGAGTGAGTTCAGGTGGGAATTGGAATCTGGGCTCACATCTCGAAGGAATCTGAAGGGTTAGAGGGATGAGAAATAGAATAGAATGAGGTCTAGAGAGATTCCACTACCCATATGCACATGAGACAAACATATTCATATCATATCACTAAATTTCAAACAAGGTCACACAAAAGATCCTAAGCTACTAATACAAAGCTCGCGAACGATCCTAAGCTACATGAGACAAACATATTCATATCATATCATATCATGAATGCTGCAATGGACTAATCATTCCAGGTGTGAATTATCTTCCATTGCTCATCTCGGCATCCACAAATCTGGTAGATGATGTCTTCAAGATCCTTGTTGTAGACTTCACAAATGCGTCCAAAGGTGATGTGTGATGCCATACTCTTTCCCAAGCTCCAAGTTGGTGCATCAAAGGAAAGCTCGAGAGGTTCCGTGACTGGTGCAATAGTCCTCCCAGGAACACTAACTTTGATCCTCCAGCACTCCTCTTCCGGTAATGTTGCAGTGAAGGTTCCAGTGAAACTTGGTATTCTGATGTGCAGGTACCTCGTGACTTCCTTCAAGTGTCTTCCGAAAGGGGTGTCGTCGTCAGGTTGAGTAAACTTGTTCCCGGGGTCTGACATCTATAGAGTAGAAATGGAGAAGGATTAGAAATGAGTAGAGAAGAGCATCCTATGGCTTATCCTAGTGGTCGCGTCCTACAGTCAGCGTGTGCTCTGATATCATCTTGTAGCGACCACGATGCGATTGAACTTAAGTCTCCATGCTTAAGTGTCATCCCTGGATCGGTATGCTAACACACACAGTACTTGAGGATTTATAACAGAGTTTCAATCACACACTTATTACATCAAGATCCTCATAAAGAGTATTATTACAAAGATACGGTTGAAGGCCAGCTAAATAGTTAAACTGCAGAAGCATCGAAGATAAGTTGAGTCCATCCAACTCCACGGCAAACACTGAGTGCATGACAACGACCTATCGCACCTTAATCTTTGTCGGATAACTCTGCAACATGAGATGTTGCAGCCATTTAGGTCAGCACATTGAATATGCTAGCAAAGTCACACTATAGCAATAATGATGAACAAATATCTACCACTACATGCATATTTGGCAGGTGGAGGTTGTAATGTTTATTTTTGCATAAAGCTAGTTTTTCCCTACAACAAAGGAATAAATTTATTTACTACTAAGTTGAATTAATCAATATTCGAAAGGTTCCTCCATCTCAATTCCAAAATCACCAATGTCATTAGTAACCCAACAATTTATTTAATAGAGTGTTGAGATCAATCAATAATTCAAATACCAGGATACTCAAGATGTCCATAATCGGGGACACTGCTATTCATGAAATAGTGTGGACACTCTACAGAGGTTTGCGCCCTTTTCCCCACAAGACTCGACTGCATCCATGATCAGAAGATCAAGCATAGCCTTTCAGAAGCATTAACTCTTTACTCTGGGTAGACCGGTACACCTTATTTCCCCTACATCTGCTAGTCCACTACTGAAAGAGCTCACGCAACATACTCAACTATGCCAGAGCCCATAATGGCTTGTGACTGCACACGGAAGTTTCTAGGCATGAATGATATATAATCCCTTTGAGCCTGGGTGGCATTCCATAGGATGATCACACGGTTTCTCCGGGATATCCTAGGACAACACTAGATTCTCCAGGTGCCCTGCAACCAATCCACCCAGATGTGTATTAAAGTTGTCACCTTAAACTTTCTTTTAGTTGTTATTTCACTCACAACTTTTGTGAATCTCACATACCAATCCACGTCTACGAGCATGGCTAAGCAATAAGTAACAAAGCATATATTCCCGGGGTTGATCTCAAGTCATAGGTTCCTACCTCATGAACTACTTAGCATAACCACATGTAACCAAGTCCTACTCATGCAAATCTTTGAGGGTGTAAGTAATGCAAATAAAAACTAGGTATTGGAAAGTATCATCAAAGTGTAACTTGCCTTGCTGATGATCATTGAAACCTAGAGACTCGTAGTAGCAAGCTTCACACTCCAGAAATTCTATCGCAATCAAACAATAGCATACATAAGCAATCATGGAACAAAATCGAAGAACAGATCTCGAAAAACTCTGGAAACAAACGAATAACTCTTGCAACAGAAAACAATTTCTAACAATACCAAAATTAAGTGTAATTGGTCTTATCAGAAAGTTTAGGTCAAGAGCTTCGATTTGCAAAAAGAATCAACTCAAACGGAGTTACGAAACCCAAGTTACAATCAAAAGAAGTTCAAATTCAAATTTTAAAACTTTGAAAAATAAATTTGAGGTGGATTACTGGATAGATGAGATCAGAACGAAGAGTTTGGCGTTGGTTTCATCTAATTCCGACAAGCGAGTAAAAAATAGTGATTGTTTTAAGATTAGGGACTATTCTATAAAAACTTTATTCACAGATAGGTCCCTGATGCAAATAACAGAAAAAAGAAAAATCTATCTAATGAATGTTCGTTAAATAGATCTATACGGTGAAAAAACGATCTAGGGTTTCTAAAAAACCGAAAAGAAAAACAAAACCGGATTTATAAAAAATGATCTAGCATTTCTAAAAAACCGAAAAGAAAAACAAACAAAAAACCATGGCGGTTTTTTACCAATTCGGGGCGAACTGGATTGGATCGGATCGGACGAGCCGGGGCTCCGCCGGCGGTGGCGTCCGACAGTTAGGCGGTGGCAGCGGCGGGCTCTGGCGGCGTGGGTGCGAGGTGCGGGTGCGGGCGGCGGTCGCGCTGGTGACGGGGTGGTGCGGAGGTGGCTGCAGCGACAGCGGCGGCGCGGCTTGAGGCGGCAGCGGTGGCTGAGGTAAGAAGGGGGGTCCGACGACTATTTAAAGGGGGCCGGGGTGGCTCCTTTCTTGGCCGAGGGGCGACGGTGGCGTGGTGGGATCGGACTCCGGCGGGAGTTCAATCGTTGCACGGGAGGAAGGCGGCGCGGGGTTGGGCCGGCTCGGGAGGCTAGGCTTCGACCCAGTCGGTTCAGAACTTTTTTTTAAATATTTTTCTGAAAATACAAAAATAGAAAAATGCAATAATTTTTTTTAGAAGCGCAGAAAAAGTCACACATACTTAGGGCCTTATTTATGACCCGGTGAACATTTTTCTGGGCCTAAATGCTTAAAATAAAAAATAAACTTTTTAGTGCCAATAAAATGACAAAAATAAATATTTTTGCAAATAAAAATCCAATATTTATATTTTTACTCAAAATTTAACTTCCAAATTTTTTATTCTATTTTGAAGAAGTCATATTATCTGCTCTCATTATTTTTAAAATATTTAAAATCAAAATTGGTAAAATAATATTCGATCCAACCCCACTTAGAATAATAAAATTGTCGGTGCTCTTTGGAAAACTTCCAACTCTCTCTCTCTCTCTCTCTCTTGGGTCCTTGAGTTGCTTAAAATCCCTTGGATCAATTTCCAAATAAAATCAGATTCGAAATGCTTAAATGATGAATGCATATGAATGATCTATGTGTTAACATCCAAATTGAAAATTAGGATGTTATAGAACATCAAGGAGAACATTGTATTTAAGATGAAAGATAGAGAAGAAGCATTTAGCTACTAGCTATGGACCCGTAGGTCTGTGGTAAACTACTCACACATCATCGGAGGGGCAACAAGGTTGATGTAGATGCCTGATACGTCTCCAACGTATCTATAATTTTTTATTGTTCCATGCTATTATTTATGAAGTCTTGGATGTTTAATGGGCTTTATCATTCACTTTTATATCATTTTTGGGACTAACCTACTAACCCAAGGGCATAGTCCAGATTGCTGTTTTTTGCCTATTTCAGGGTTTCGCAGAAAAATAATATCAAATGGAGTCCAAATGGAATGAAACCTTCGCGAGAGATATTTTTGGAGAAAATCACGCCAGCGGAACTTGAGAACCACGTCAGGGGAGCGTCGAGGCAGCCACAAGGGTGGGGGGCGCGCCCCCTACCTTGTGGGCCCCTCGAGCGTCCCCCGGCGCCCTCCTTCTTCCTATATAAGTCTACGTACCCCAGAAACTCCGTGGACAGAGAGAAAACCCTAATTCCACTGCCGTACCTTATGTTCCCGTGGAGATCCCATCTTGGAGCCTGTTCCGGAGCCCCATCGGAGGGGGATCCATCACGGAGGCCTTCATCATCATCATCATCGCCCTCACCATGAGTTGTGAGTAGTTTACCACAGACCTTCGGGTCCATAGCTAGTATCTGGATGGCTTCTTCTCTCTCTCTCTGTATCTCAATACAAAGTTCTCCTCGGTCTTCGAGGAGATCTATTCGATGTAATCTCTTTTTGCGGTGTGTTTGTCGAGATCCGATGAATTGTGAGTTTATGATCAAGGTTATCTATGAAAGATATTTGGTTCTTCTCTGAACTTTTTATGTGTGCTCATAATATCCTTGCAGGTCTCTTCGAATTATTGGTTTGGTTTGGCCTATTAGATCTATAGTTCTTGCAATGGGAGAAGTGCTTGGCTTTGGGTTCAATCTTGCGGTGTTCTTTCCCAGTGACGGTAGGGGCAACAAGCCACGTATTGTATTGTTGCCACCGAGGATAAAAATATGGGGTTTATATCATATTGTTGAGTTTATCCCTCTACATCATGTCATCTTGCTTAAGGTGTTACTCTGTTCTTATGAACTCAATACACTAGATGCATGCTGGATAGCGGTCGATGTGTGGAGTAATAGTAGTAGATGCAGAATCGTTTCGGTCTACTTGTCTCGGACGTGATGCCTATATACAATGATCATGCCTAGATAGACTCATAATTATTCTCTTTTCTATCAATTGCTCGATAGTAATTTATTTACCCGCCGTAGAATACCGCTATCATGAGACAAGCCACTAGAGAAAACTTTGGCCCCCGAGTCTATTCTCAACATATCAATCTTCATCTACTTTACTTTTACCGCTTTTATTTGCTATTTTATTAAACCAAAAATACCAAAAATATAAACTATCATCTCTATCAGATCTCACTTTCGTAAGTGACCGTAAAGGGATTGACAACCCCTTATCGCACTGGCCGTGAAGTTCTTATTTGTGTGTGCAGGTGCGAGGGACTCGCGCGTGGTCTCCTACTGGATTGATACATTGGTTCTCAAAGACTGAGGGAAATACTTACGCTACTGTGCTGCATCTCCCTTTCCTCTTCGAGGGAATACAACGCAAGCTCAAGAGGTAGCAAGAAGAATTTCTGGTGTCGTTGCCGGGCAGGCTTACGCAAAAGTCATATACCAAGTACCTATCACAAACCCTTATCCTTCGCATTACATTTATTTGCCTCTCGTTTTCCTCTCCCCCACTTCACCCTTGCCATTTTATTTTCCATTCTTCCGCCGTGTGTTTACCGTTCGCTTGATTCTTGTTTGCTTGTGTGCTGCTTGCTTGCTTGTCATCATGTCTAGCACACCTATCATTATCACCACTCCCGAGAGTGAAGTCCTCAACTTTAAGCAAAGAGAGGAAGAAAACTTAAAAGATGCTTGGTAAGAATTTGCAATGCTTCTTCGCAATTTTTATGTTTTTTCTTTCATGCTTCTTCGCAATTCTTATGTTGGCATAACTCCGTGGAATAGATCTATCTTAGATACCATTACCGGAGGGAATTTCTTGGGTAGCCACACCGTTGATTCTTATAAATCTATGACCGAATTATTTGGCTCACCACCTCTTATGGTCAATGGGACCATTTTAACTTTGGGGCATGTTATGCAAAGGTTAGAGATTATTGAAAACAAAGTTTCTACGGGAGAATTGGTAGAAAACTTGGATAGAAAAATTCATAATGAAATCACCCAATATGGATCCAAGGTAGGAGTTGCTCTGAAAAATCTTAAGGAAAAGGAGCCCAAGTAAAAGAAAAGCTAGATCAGGATTCTACTAGAATCAATAAACTTGAGGATGTTATCACTAATGTGGGTTCTGCCCTTTCCACTATAAAAACTAATCCAAATACCTCCACTAAATTATCTAAATTCATGTATGTCCCTAAAGACAAGGGTGAAACATCTAGACTTGCGGATCTCAAATCCATAAGTGTTCACACTAATTTTCTTACTTTTGCAAGAGACCCTTTTGGCACTTTATAATTTCTTGATTTCTTGCCCAAGAGTTTGATTATTCATAGGGACAAAGAAGTGCCCAAGAACCATAAGTTCTTAATCAAAGAATTTCCTTCCGAAGATGGCAATACCTAGATCTATCTTGTATCGTGCCTAGCTAGGGGCGTGAAACGATAGCGCTTGTTGGGAGGCAACCCAATTTTATGTTTTTGTTTTTCTTGCTGTTAGGTAATAATTTTTGCATCTAGCCTCTGATTAGATGTGGTTTCATGTTTTGTTTAGTGTTTGTGCCAAGTAGAACCTTTGGGAAGACTTGTGTGAAGTTTATGTGATCTTGCTGTGAAAAACAGAATCGTTAGCGCTCGCTAAAGTAGTCGTGGGATTTTACTGGAGCGTGATTTTTAGTTGAATCTTTTTGCAGATGATTGGTAGAGAAATTCTCCTAATTTACCAATTTAGTTTGAATTTTTTGGACTTCCATAAGTAGGCGAAACCTGCAGATTACTACAGACTGTTCTGTCTTTGACAGATTCTGTTTTCCGTATGTTGTTTGCTTATTCCGATGCATCTATGAGTAGTATTCAAGGATATGAACCATAGAGAAGTTGGAGTGAAGTAGGTTTAACACCAATATAAACAAGGAATGAATTCATTACTGTACCTTTGAGTAGTGGTTTGCTTTCTTATACTAACGGAGCTCACGAGAATTTCTGTCTAAGTTTTGTGTTGTGAAGTTTTCAAGTTTTGAGTATTGCTTTGATGGACTATGGAACAAGGAGTAGCAAAGGCCTAAGCTTGGGGATTCCCATGGCACCCAAGTAAATTCAAGATAATCAAAAGCCTAAGCTTGGGGATGCCCCGGAAGGCATCCCGTCTTTCGTCTTCATCCATCGGTAACTATACTTGGAGCTATATTTTTATTCGCAACATGTTATGTGTTTTGCTTGGAGCGTCTTGTATAATTTGAGTCTTTGCTTGTTAGTTTGACACAGTCATCCTTGCTGGACACACCTATTTGATAGAGTTAAATATGGCCTAGAAATTATTAGAACACTCTATGTGCTTCACTTATATCTTTTGAGTTGAATAGTTTTTGCTCTAGTGCTTCACTTATACCTTTTAGAGCACGGTGGCGATAATATTTTGTAGAAATTGTTGAACTCTCATGCTTCACTTATATATATTTAAGAGTCTATTGAAACAGCATGGCAATGTGTTTAGGCTAAATAAACTAGTCTTCACATGATAGATATCCAATGTCAATGTAGTAAAAAAAATTCACACTAAGTGCATTGAATAGAATGAGATGTTGGATGCTTGATAATTGTTTTGAGATATGAGGTTAGTGATATTAGAGTCATGCTACTGGATTTATTATGAAATTGAGAAATACTTGTGTTAAGGTTAGTGATTCCCGTAGCATGCACGTATGGTGAACCGTTGTGTGACTAAGTTAGAGCATGAGGTATTTGTAGAGTGCCAACCTTTGTGTGGAGGTCGGGGGCGCGCGATGGTTAACTCCTACCAACCTCCCCCCTAGGAGCATGTGTTGATTTCTTTGTTTTGATGACTCGTAGATTTTTGCAATAAGTATATGAGTTCTTATAACTAATGTTGAGTCCATGGATTACACGCACTCTCACCCTTCCACCATTGCTAGCCTCTCTTGTACCACACAATTTTTGCCGGTACCATAAACCCACTATATATCCTTCGTCAAAACAGCCACCATATTGTTCCTCAAAACAGCCACCATACCTACCTATCGTGGCATTTCCATAGCCATTCCGATATATATTGCCATGCAACTTTCCACCATTCCGTTCATATGACACGCATCATATTGTCATATTTCCATTGCATGATCATGTAGTTGACATCGTATATGTGGCAAGGCCACCATGCATAATTTTTATAGATGTCACTCTTGTTTCATTGCACATACCGGTACACCGCCGGAGGCATTCATATAGAGTCATACTTTGTTGTTGTAGTATCGAGTTGTAATATCGAGTTGTAATGAAAGTGTGATGATCATCATTATTAGAGCATTGTCCCAAGGGAGGAAAGGCTAAATCTATAAAGCCCCTCCGCAAAAAAAAAGAAAAAAAAAGAGAAAAGAAAAAAAGAAAGGCCAAAGAAAGAAAAGGCCCAAAAAAGAAAAAAAAGAAAAATAAAATAAAAAGGGACAATTGCTACTATATTTTTCCACACTTGTGCTTCAAATTAGCACGATGTTCTTCATTGTAGAGAGTCTCATGTTTAGCCACTTTTATATACTAGTGGGAATTTTCATTCTAGAACTTGGCTTGTATATTCCAACGATGGGCCTACTCAAATGCCCTAGGTCTTCGTGAGCAAGCAAGTTGGATGCACACCCACTAGTGCATCCGTTGCATGGCAATCCCTACTCACTCACATTGATATCTATTGATGGGCATCTCCATAGCCCGTTGATACGCCTAGTCGATGTGAGACTATCTCCCTCCTTTTTGTCTTCTCCACAACCACCTTTATTCCACCCATAGTGCTATGTCCATGGCTCACGCTCATGTATTGCGTGAAAGTTGAAAGGTTTGAAAAGATAGAGTATGAAAACAAATGCCTGGCTGAAATCAAGGTTGTGCATGATATGAATATTTTTGTGTGATAACGAGGGAGCATAGCCAACACTATATGATTTTGTAGGGATAACTTTCTTTAGCCATAGTATTTTGAGAAGGCATGATTGCTTTGTTAGTATGCTTGAAGTATTATTGTTTCTTATGTCAATATAGACTTTTATCTTGAATCTTTCAGATCTGAACATTCATGCCACAATTAAGAGAATTACATTAAAAAACTATATTGGTTAGCATTCCACATCAAAAATTCTTTCTTTATCATTTACCTACTCGAGGACTAGCAGGAATTAAGCTTGTGGATGCTTGATACGTCTCCAATGTATCTATAATTTTTTATTGTTCCATGCTTTTATTTATGAAGTCTTGGATGTTTAATGGACTTTATCATTCACTTTTATATCATTTTTGGGACTAACCTACTAACCCAAGGGCCTAGTCCAGATTGCTATTTTTTTCCTATTTCAGGGTTTCACAGAAAGAGAATATCAAACGGAGTCCAAACGGAATGAAACCTTCGCGAGAGATATTTTTGGAGAAAATCACGCTAGAGGAACTTGAGAAACACGTGAGGGGAGCGTCGAGGCGGCCACGAGGGTGGGGGCGCGCCCCCTTACCAGGGCGCGCCCCCTACCTCGTGGGCCCCTCGAGTGTCCCCCGGTGCCCTCCTTCTTCCTATATAAGTCTACATACCCCAGAAACTCCATGGACACAGAGAAAACCCTAATTCCACCGCCGTACCTTCTGTTCCCATGGAGATCCCATCTTGGAGCCTGTTCCGGAGCTCCACCAGAGGGGGATCCATCACGGAGGCCTTCATCATCATCATCATCATCGCCCTCACCATGAGTTGTGAGTAGTTTACCACAGACCTTAGGGTCCATAGCTAGTATCTATATGGCTTCTGCGGTCTTCGAGGAGATCTATTCGATGTAATCTCTTTTTGCGGTGTGTTTGTCGAGATCTGATGAATTGTGAGTTTATGATCAAGGTTATATATGAAAGATATTTGGTTCTTCTCTGAACTTTTTATGTTTGCTCATAATATTCTTGCAAGTCTCTTCGAATTATTGGTTTGGTTTGGCCTACTAGATCTATAGTTCTTGCAATGGGAGAAGTGCTTGGCTTTGGGTTCAATCATGCGGTGCCCTTTCCGAGTGACAGTAGGGGCAGCAAGGCATGTATTGTACTGTTGCCATCGAGGATAAAAAGATGGGGTTTATATCATATTGCTTGAGTTTATCCCTCTACATCATGTCATCTTGCTTAAGGCGTTACTCTGTTCTTATGAACTCAATACACTAGATGCATGCTGGATAACGGTCGATGTGTGGAGTAATAGTAGTAGATGCAGAATCGTTTCGGTCTAATTGTCTCGGACGTGATGCCTATATACAATGATCATGCCTAGATAGTCTCATAATTATTCGCTTTTCTATCAATTGCTCGACAGTAATTTGTTTACCCGCCGTAGAATACCGCTATCATGAGAGAAGCCACTAGAGAAAACTATGGCCCCCGGGTCTATTCTCAACATATTGATCTTCATCTACTTTACTTTTACCGCTTTTATTTGCTGTTTTATTAAACCAAAAATACCAAAAATATAAACTATCATCTCTATCAGATCTCACTTTCGTAAGTGACCATAAAGGGATTGACAACCCCTTATTGCGTTGGCTGCGAAGTTCTTATTTGTTTGTGCAGGTGCGAGGGACTCGCGCGTGGTCTCCTACTGGATTGATACCTTGGTTATCAAAAACTGAGGGAAATGCTTACACTACTGTGGTGCATCTCCCTTTCCTCTTCGAGGGAATACAACGCAAGCTCAAGAGGTAGCAATGCCATCCATGATTGAATCCCGCTCTGGTGGAGTACCGGAAAAGGCCCCAAGATGGGATCTCATGGGAACGGAGATCAGCGGTGGTGGGAAAGTTTTTTCGTGGATGCCTCTAGGGTTTCTGGAATATTTATGAATTTATAGGCCAAGGAGTAGGGTCGGGGGACTCTCGATGGGGCCACATGTTGGAGAACGGTGCATGGGAAACAAAAAAATTCCTACAAACACCCAAGATCCAATCTTGGAAATGACCATCTACGAGAGGAGAGATTGGATCTACATACCCTTGTAGATTGCTAAGCGGAACTGTTAAAGAACGCGGTTGATGTAGTGGTACGTCTTCACGATCCAATCACGAACCGTCCTGCGAACTCCGATCTAGTGTCGAATGGATGGCACCTCCGCGTTCAACACACGTACGGCCTTATGATGCCTTCACCTCCTCAATCCAGCAAGCAATGGTGAGGTTGTAGCTTGAGTCCTCCAGCAGCACGACGGCGTGGTGGCGGTGGTGGTGGTGGAATCTTAGTAGAGCTTCGGTAAGCACTACGGAGAGGAAGATGGCTACAAGGGAGAGGAAGGGCAGCGCCGTAGCGTGGAGATGTGCTCCAAGGTCAAGTTGCCCTCTCTCTACCTCTCTATATATAGAGAATTCCTTATTTAACACTGGCTTAATTATTTTTGCCCTATTTAACACCAGAAAACTTTTTCTTCCTTATCTAACAACAATGCTAAAATTTGTTCCCTTTGTGACACTTCCGTCTATTTTGAGTACTAACGGTGTTAAATGGCTCATGAAAAGACGATCTTAACCCTAATGCAACTTGTGACCAAAATCATTCACATGGGGAGCACTAATTTTTTCATGCTGTTAATTGCAAAACTGGGCAAAACTTTCCTTGTAAACATGCAATTCTGGACAGTTTTTTATTTCAAAATTTAAATCAAAGTTGGGCAGAACCTCTGACACAATTCACATATAAATTGTTCAACTCACACCTTTCAAATTTTCCAATGGCACGAGGCATATACATCCAGACTCACATCCAATTACACACATATGACTCACATACATCATACGCATACATCATATTAGCAACCCAAAAGTGGCTCACATCATACCCAGGTTCACATACATGAGTCCAAGTCCACACATACATCATATTAGCAACCCAAAAGTGGCTCACATCATACCCAGGTTCACATACATTACTCCAGGTCCACACACACATCATATTAGCAACCCAAAAGTGTCTCACATCATACCCAGTTCACATACATTTCTCCAAGTCCACACAACATGACATGAGCAGCAACAAAAGTGACTTTAAGTGAAAGAAATTAGATGGAGTTCACAAGCTGAGACGTCTTTTGCTTCTTGTGCCCATTGCTAGGCTATTTGGGTAAGCTTTTTTCTATTAGTGCCCATTGCAGGGCCGTCAAAAGGCACCATCGGATTGTTTTGATCCTTTTTAACAAACTCATCTTCCATGTGGCCCTTAAAATAACAACATGGCTGTCAAATTATTGTAGTGCATGTATGACAACAATACATATGGATATATTTGATACATGCATGGCAGCAAACAACAATATGAACTATGCATAATATGTGATATTAAAATCTAGAAACATAAAAGGTCACATTTTCCCCCTTTTGTATTTTTCTTGTTTATAGTCTCCAATGTTTGGTTATGCTTTCCCTTGTTCTTGGTTATACTTTCCAAGTTTTGGCTATGGATTAAATGAATACATACAAATCTAACTCAATTCTTGTTTGGCACAAATAAAAACTCAGTTATCATTTGGAACGAGCATTGCTGTAGAATCAGTAACCTTGGTGGAAAATACATAGCAGCTGCCGGTGCGTCATCGCCTCTTGGCACAATGGATGACTCGGATGTTTTAGTAGGCTTCCTCCTCTTCTTTGGCGGTTCTCTACATGAGCAATACGAAAGTAGTGAACATTCATAGGTTATTACAAAACAATAATGAAAGAAAGTAGTTAACATGCACTAGGAGAGTAGAATGGATAGTTGATTACCTCACAGCCATGAAAGTAGCAATGTCATCTTTGTTACCCTTCTTGGACTTATGCCAATGGTGCCCGTATTCCTTGCAAATAGGTCACAAGTGCTCTGCCTCATGCAACTCCTCATCCCCCTCTACTTCATCATCCTCTACTTCAAACTCCCCTACTTCATTGTCCTCTACTTCATACTCCTCTACTTTGGACTCCTCTACTTCATCATCCTTTTCTTTATTAGGATTAGGACAAAGAACCACATCTAAGGGCATTGGTTCATCCACTTCATACATATTATCCTCATCAACACCAACATGCTCATTCTCAGGTCTTGGGTTGTGAAGGTAAGTATCATCCTCATGTTCTATATTGTTGTTAGGTTCATCCCACTCGGTGATAGCCTCATATGGTTCAGAGGGATCACAATATGAAATTATCATATGCATCTCTTTTGTCTCCGAGTGTTTTTCAAACATAATCATCAAATCTTGGTCAAATTTTACTTCTGGATAGTTTTTAAGAGCATCGTCATAATATTGCACATGTGCAACTTCCAAATAACACGGCGGGTACTGCTCTACAATTGATTCAACCAAATCCTTATAATTTGTCAAGTCACAATCGATGACCTTCACAAAACAAAAAACATCTTATGTCCTTTCGAGCTTTCTATGGATTGCCAAACAATTTAATTTTGAGCAAATAACTCGAATTTGTATCCGTCCTGTGAATTAAAAAGACAACTTTAAACTTAGCTTTAAACCTATGCATGAATATTGCTAGACAATCTGATCATTAACCAGAATTAAGTTAAAAGATCTCTTCCTCACATACACATCTACAGAAACTGGCACAATCTATGCATGATAATTGCTATAAGATGGACTGGCCCTTACCCACCTCGACACGCCCATGTTGCTGGTAGCAACTGAGTACCACCCTGGCCTGAAGTTGCTGCCAAGAATGACCCAGCCATGCCCTCACCGGAGCCCCCAACCACTTCCGTGCCCTGGCCCGAGCCAGTTGCAGCCGAGCCATCGGCCAGGCCCGATCCAGCTGCAGTCGAGTCTCCGGCTTGGACCAATGCTGGCTCGACCCCACCGCAACCCGAGGCTAGCCCGACGCCCTTGCTTGACTAGTCCTCAGCCCCGTCGGTGCCATCGACAAGCTATGGCCCATCCACAGCCACACCATGGTCATCGTACGCAGCCGCGCAATGGCCTTCGTCTCCGGCACCATCTCCATCCGCAGAACTGCCTCCAACCATAGCCCTTTGCCACCGCCACTAAGCCTGGGAGGTTCACCGCCGTCGCCGCCTCTAGGGTTGGGAAGAAAGGGGATGGGAAGAGGTCGAGTCGGGAGAGAATGGAGAGACCGGTTTGGTCTTGCTTTTCTTTTTCCTCAAAGGTGTAATTTCGTCCAATAAGAAAATACTGACATCAGTCAATCCAGATCTTAACGACATTGCTAACGGAATTGACGGAAGTGTTAGAAAGGGAAAACAATTTACACTTGGTGTTATTTAGGGAAGATTTTTTTTGGAGTGTTAAATTGGGATAAACATTTAAAATAGTGTTATATAAGAAATTGTCTCCTCTATATATATGGGAAGGGGGGAGGGGGTGGCGCCCCTAGGGGGGCAGCCAGGGCAGATGGGATCTCCCCTAGGGTAACTTGCCCCCCTAGCCGAGAGGCGGGAAGCCCTAGGGGGCGCCCAAACCCTCCTGGTTATGTGAGATGGGGCGATCAGCCCCTTACTGGGCTGATTTCCTCTTCCCATTGGCCCATGGGCCCCCCAACACTTGCCCCCCCCCCCCAAACCCCTTCGGTGATGCTGGTCATCACCCAGTACCCCCGGAACAATTCCGGACTCCAATACCCTTCATCCAATATATCAATCTTCACCTCCAGACCATTCCAGAGTTCCTCATCATGTCCAGGATCTCATCCGGGACTCCGAACAACCTTCGGTGACCACCATAATGACTCAACTATACTTATATCGTCACCAAATGTTATGTGTGTAGACCCTACGGGTTCGAGAACTATGCACACACGTGCGAGACACCTGTACGGTCAATAACCAATAGCGGGACCTGGATGCCCATATTGGTTCCCACATATTCTACGAAGATCTTATCGGTCGAACGTCGATGTCAAGGATTCAGTTAATCCCATATGTAGTTCCCTTTGTCTATCAGTATTTTACTTGGCCGAGATTCGATCGTCCGTATCTCCATACCTAGTTCAATTTTGTTACCGACAAGTCTATTTACTCATTCCATAATACAAGATCCCTTGGCTAACTCATTAGCCACGTTGCTTGAAAGCTTCTTGTGATGTTGTATTACCGAGTGGGCCTTGAGATACCTCTCTGTCACACGGAGTGACAAATCCCAGTCTTGATCCATGCCAACTCAACAGACACCCTCGGAGATACCTATAGAGCACCTTTATAGTCACCCAATTACGTTGCGATGTTTGGTACACACAAGGTATTCCTCCGGTGTGAGTGAGTTGCATGGTCTCATAGTCATAGGAACATATATACTTGACATGCATAAAACCATAACAATAAACTTGATACGATTATATGCTATGTTTATAGTTTGGGTCTCGTCCATTACATCATTCTCCTAATGATGTGACCTAATTATCAAATGACAACTCATGTCAATGGCTAGGAAACCATAGCCATCTTTGATCAACGAGTTAGTCCTATAGAGGCTGACTAGGGACATCTTGTTGTCTATGTATCCACACATGTATTTGAGTTTTTGATCAATACAATTCTAGCACGGATAATAAACGATTATCATGAGCAAGGAAATATGATAATAACCAATTTATTATTGCCTCTAGGGCATATTTCCAATAGTCTCCCACTTGCACTAGAGTCAATAATCTAGTTCACATCGCCATGTGATTAACACTCATAGTTCACATGGCTATGTGACTAACACCCAAAGAATTTACTAGAGTCAATAATCTAGTTCGCATCACCATGTGATTAACACTCAATGAGTTCTGGGGTTTGATCATGTTATGCTTGTGAGAGAGGTTTTAGTCAACGGGTCTGCAATATTCAGATCCGTATGTACTTCGCAAATCTCTATGTCATATTATAGATGCTGCTACCATGCTCCACTTGGAGCTATTCCAAATGGTTGCTCCACTATACGTATCTGGTTTGCTACTCAGAGTCATCAGGATAGATGTTAAAGATTTCATCTACGTAACCCTTTACGCCGAACTCTTTATCACCTCCATAACCAAGAAACATTTCCTTATTCCTCAAAGGACAATTTTGACCGCTGTCCAGTGATCCACTCCTGGGTCGCTTTTGTACCCCCTTGCCAGACACTTGGCAAGGCACGCCATAGGTGCGGTACACAACATGGCATACCGTATAGAGCCTATGGCTAAGGCATAGGGGACGACTGATACGTCTCCAACATATCTATACTTTTTGATTGTTCCATGCTATTATGTTATCTGTTTTGGATGTTCAACGGGCTTTAGTATGCACTTTTATATTATTTTTTGGACTAACCTATTAACCAAAGGCCTAGTGCAAATTGCTGTTTTTTTTTGCCTATTTTAGTGTTTCGCAGAAAAAGAATATCAAACAGAGTCCAAACGGAATGAAACCCTCGCGAGGATCGTTTTTGGAACAAACGCAATCCAAGAGACTTGGAGTACAAGTCTAGAATTCCAGGAGGCGGCCACGAGGCAGGAGGGCGTGCCTAGGGGGTAGGCGCACCCCTACCCTCGTGGGCCCCTCGTAGCTCCACCGACGTACTTCTTCAGCCTATATATACTCATATACCCTAAACACATCCAGGAGCACCGCAAAACCCTATTTCCACCGCTGCAACCTTCCGTACCCGTGAGATCCTATCTTGGGCCTTTTCCGGCACTCCGCCGGAGGGGGAATCGATCACGGAGGGCTTCTACATAACACCATAGCCTCTCCGATGATGTGTGAGTAGTTTACCACAGACCTTCGGGTCCATAGTTATTAGCTAGATGGCTTCTTCTCTCTCTTTCGATCTCAATACAAATTTCTCCTCGATCTTCTTGGAGATCTATTCGATGTAATACTTTTTGCGGTGTGTTTGTCGAGATCCGATGAATTGTGGGTTTATGATCAAGATAATCTATGAACAATATTTGATTCTTCTCTGAAATCTTATATGCATGATTTAATATCTTTGCAAGTCTCTTCGAATTATCAGTTTGGTTTGGCCTATTAGATGGATCTTTCTTGCAATGGGAGAAGTGCTTAGCTTTGGGTTCAATCTTGCAGTGTCCTTTCCTAGTGACAGTAGGGCAGCAAGGCACGTATTGTATTGTTGCCATCGAGGATAAAAAGATGGGGTTTATATCATATTGTTTGAGTTTATCCCTCTACATCATGTCATCTTGCTTAAGGCGTTACTCTGTTCTTATGAACTTAATACTCTAGATGCATGCTGGATAGCGGTCGATGTGTGGAGTAATAGTAGTAGATGCAGAATCATTTCGGTCTACTTGTCATGGACGTGATGCCTATATACATTATTATGCCTAGATATCCTCATAGCTATGTGCTTTCTATCAATTGCTCGGCAGTAATTTGTTCACCCACCGTAAAATATGCTATCTTGAGAGAAGCCACTAGTGAAACCTATGGCCCTCGGGTCTATTTTCCATCATATTAATCTCCCGTCAACTGGCTATTTTATCGTAGTTTATTTTGCAATATTTACTTTACAATCTATACAACAAAAATACCAGAAATATTTATCTTATTACCTCTATCAGATCTCACTTTTGCAAGTGGTCGTGAAGGGATTGACAACCCCTTTATCGCGTTGGTTGCAAGGTTCTTAATTGTTTGTGTAGGTACTAGGGATTTGCGTGTAGTCTCCTACTGGATTGATACATTGGTTCTCAAAAACTAAGGGAAATACTTACGCTACTTTGCTACATCACCCTTTCCCCTTCAAGGGAAAACCAACGCATGCTCAAGAGGTAGCAATGACCTTCGTCCTTTCTCTTCTTCTGAAGTGGTCGAGCTTTGAGTCTCACTCAACTTCACACCTTACCACTTAGGCAAGAACACCTTCTTTGACTGATCCATTTTGAACTCCTTCAAAATCATGTCAAGGTATGTGCTCTATGAAAGTCTTATCAGGCATCTTGATCTATTTCTATAGATTTTGATGCCCAATATATAAGCAGTTTTACCCAGGTCTTCCTTTGAAAAACTCCTTTCAAACAACCCTTTATGCTCTCAAGAAATTCTACATCATTTCCGATCAACAATATGTCATCCACATATACTTATCATAAATGTTGTAGTGCTCCCACTCACTTTCTTGTAAATACAAGTTTTTTGCAAACTTTGTACAAACCCAAAATCTTTGATCAACTCATCAAAGCGTATATTCCAACTCCAAGATGCTTGCTCCAGTCCATAGTAGGATCACTGGAGCTTGCATACCTTTGAGCATCCTTAGGATCGACAAAACCGTCCGGTTGTATTACATACAACCTTTCCTCACGGAAACTGTTAAGGAAACTCTGTTTTGACATCGATATGGCAGATTTCGTAACCGAAAAATGCAGCAACTGCTAACATAATTTTGACGGACTGAAGCATTGCTACAGGTGAGAAAGTCTCATCATAGTCAATTCCTTGAACTTGTGAAAACCCCTTTCACACAAGTGAAGCTTTATAGACGGTGACATTACCGTCTGCGTCCGTCTTCTTCTTGAAGATCCATTTATTCTCAATGGCTCGCCGATCATCAGGCATGTCCACCAAAGTCCATACTTTGTTCACATACATGGATCCTATCTCGGATTTCATGGCTGCTAGCCATTTGTTGGAATCCAGGCCCACCATCCCTTCTCCATAGCTCGTAGGTTCACAATTGTACAACAACATGACCTCCAAGACAGGGTTGTCGTACCACTCAGGAGTAGTTCGTATCCTTGTTGACCTACGAGGTTGGGTAGTAACTTGATCCGAAACTTCATGATCACTATCATCATCTTCCTCTTCAACTATCTTAGGTGCCACAAAAACATCTTTCTGTGATGTGCTACTCTCTGGTTGAAGTAAAGGTTCAACAACATCATCAAGTTCTATTTTCCTCCCACTCAATTCAGTCAAGATAAACTCTTTCTCGAGAAAGGACCCATTCTTAGAGACAAACACTTTACCCTTAGATCTGAAACAGAAGGTATACCCAACCGTCTCCTTTGGGTATCCTATGAATATGCATTTGTCCGATTTGGGTTCGAGCTTTTCCGGCTGAAGCCATAAGAATCGCAGCCCCAAACCTTAAGAAACGACAGCTTAGGTTTCTTGCCAAACCACAGTTCATACGGTGTCGTCCCCACGGACTTAGATTGTGCCCTATTTAAATTGAATGCAGATGTCTCTAACACATAACCCCAAAATGATAGGGGCAGATCGGCAAGAGACATCATAGAACGCACATATCCAATAAGGTACGATTACGACGTTCGGACACACCATTATGTTGTGGGTTCTAGGTGGCGTCAACTGTGAAACAATTCCACATTTTCTTAAGTGATTTCCAAACTCATAAATCAGATACTCTCCCCCTCGATCAGGTTGTAGGAATTTGATCTTCTTGTTACGATGATTCTCAACTCCACTCTGAAATTGCTTGAACTTTTCAAACATTTCAGACTTATGCTTCATTTAATAAATGTACCCATATCTACTCATATCATCGGTGAAGGTGAGGAAATAACGATATCCACTGCGCGCATCAATACTCATCGGACCACACACATCAGTATGTATGATTTCCAACAAGTCACTTTCCCGTTCCATTGTTTAGGAAAACGGGGTTTTAGTCATCTTGCCCATGAGGCATGGTTCGCATGTGTCAATTGATCCAAATGAAGTGACTCCAAAAGTCCATCAACATGGAGTTTCTTCATGTGCTTTACACCAATATGACCTAAGCGGCAGTGCCACAAGAAAGCAGTACTATCATTATCAACTCTACAACTTGTGGCATCAATATTACGAACATGTGTATCACTACGATCGAGATTCAATAAACCATTCACATTGGGTGCATGACCATAGAAGGTATTGTTCATGTAAACATAATAACCATTATTCTCTCACTTCAATGAATAACCGGATTGCAATAAACACAATCTAATCATGTTCATGCCTCGACGCAGACAACAGATAACATTTATCTAGGTTCAACACTAATCTCTAAGGTAGAGGGAGCGTGCGATGGTGATCACATCAACATTGGAAACACTTCCAACACACATCGTCACCTCGCCCTTAGCTAGTCCTCCATTTATTCCGTAGCTTTTGTTTTGAGTTACTAATATTAGCAACTGAACCGGTATCTCATACCCAGGTGCTACTCGGAGTACTAGTAAGGTACACATCAACAACACGTATATCAAATATACCTTTTTTAAGTCGCCAGCCTTCTTATCTAGAAAGTATTTGGGCTAGTTCCGCTACTAGTGATTGTTCCCCTTACAATAGAAGCACTAAGTCTCGGGTTTGGGTTCAACTTTGGGTTTCTTCACTGGAGCAGCAACTGGCTTGCCATTCATGAAGTTTCCCTTCTTGCCCTTGCCCTTCTTGAGACTAGTGGTCTTGTTAACCATCAACCCTTGATGCTCCTTCTTGATTTCTACCTTCGCGGCCTACGACGAACAACTCCGGGATCGTCTCCATCCCTGTCACGTTATAGTTCATCACGAAGTTCTAGCAGCTTGGTGATAGTGAGTGGAGAACTCTATCAGTCACTATCTTATTCGGAGGATTAACTCCCATTTGATTCAAGCGATTGTAGCACCCAGACATTCTGAGCACTCGCTCACTGGCTCAGCTATTCTCCTCCATCTTGTAGGTATAGAACTTATCAGAGGTCTCATACCTCTCGATCCGGGCATTTTTCACAAAAATAAACTTCACCTCCCGGAACATCTCATATGCTCCATGACGTTCAAAATGCATTTGAAGTCCCGGTTCTAATCCATAAAGCATGGTGCGGTAAACTATCAAGTAGTCATCAGAACGTGTCTGCCATATGTTCACAACATCCACAGACGATGCTAGAGCGGTTGGTACACCAAGCGGTGCATCAAGGACATAAGCCTTCTATGCAGTAGTGAGGACAGTCCTCAGATTACGGACCTAGTCCACACAATTGCTCACAATATCTTTCAACTTAGTCTTTCTCTAGGAACATATTAAAACAGGGAGCTACAACGCGAGCTTTTGATCTACAACATAACTTGCAAAGATTGTTTAGACTATTGTTCATGACAATGAGTTCAATTAATCATATTACTTAAGAACTCCCACTCAAATCAACATCCACTAAAAAAAATACACTTCCGTGATGATATGTGTATGTCACAGTAGGTCATGTTTTCTGTCATGCATGTACATCCATGACAAATTTATGACAGAATCAAGATAGTCATACCCGTGCTGTCATAGAAGTGTTCCATGACATTACCAAAATTATCATCACGAAAGTGTCCACTTCCATGACAATAAATCGCGTGTCACAGAAGTGCTTTCGTCAAGGGTGACCGACACGTGGCATCCACCGCAACGGAACGCCGTTAAGCTATCGGGTCCGGTTTTGGATCCGATAACTCGTTAACAGCCCCGACCAATGGGGATTTTCCACGTGTAAAATCATCATTGGCTGGAGGAAACACGTGTCGGCTCACTGTTGGGACAGATGTCATCCACTCATTGGACATAAAGCGCCTATGATACATCGACACGTGGCATGGCCCAACAGAGGCCCATTCCTATGAAAAGGCCGGCCCGTTTGACTTGGTCAAAAGGTGGCTGGCCAGCCCATGGCAAGCCTATTAATGAACTATTCGCATATATCCCGTTTACAGCCCGCTAACCCAGGGCATGTTTACGGCCTATCCGAATTAGGCCTAGTAGCGTCATCTGGGCCGTCCAATATAATTTCAGCCCGTTTTTACTTCCGGCCCATGTATGGCCCATGACGTCTTTCGGCCCATATGAGGCCCTTATTACTCTCGGCCCATTAACGGCCCGTGGTAAAACTGGCCCGTAATGAACAGTGTATCACTTTATTCCCATTAACGGAACGTGGTGAAACTGGGCCGTAATGAACAGTGTATCACTTTATACCCATTAATGGCCCATTATTCTGTTGGGCCGTCTCCAGCCCATGTTATCTTTCGGCCTTCTCGAGGCCCATTTATTCTTGGTCTCATTTCCACATTCCTTTACTTACGGCCCGTTACTGTCATTTTCTGCTTGTGGGCCAAATTCAGCCCGTGGTTACAGTCGGCCCGTTTGTGGCCCGATAATACGTTGGGCCGTTTTCATGTAAAAAAACCGCTGGGCTGTTTTCATAGAGTTATCAAATACGGCCTATTAACGGCCCGTTATTGTCCACGAATAGTACGTCCCATGATTGGCGAAATGATGATACGCCCCGTAGAAGGCCTATGGATCCTACGGCCCGTAAAAGGACCATGAATCGTACGGCCCGTAGCAGACCCATGGATCCTATGGCCCGTATAGAAGGCCAATGGATCCTATAGCTCGTAGAAGGCCCATGGATCATACGGCACACGGGAGGCCCATGGTTACAACAGTCCGTGTGTTTCCATGATTATTTTGGCCTAGTTTCCAAAGATAGGTTATTGTGGCCAGTAGAAAAACACAGAAAAAGAACTGCAATGACTACAAGCAAACAACTAAACAAGACAATAAGGAAATAAATAAGCAAGCAATTAACGCTAGCCTATTACCGCTATTACACATATCCACTGGGCATCAAAGTTCGCCACCAGTGCAAATATAGGGAACAAAGCAGCATATTACATACACTGGCCGTCAAAATTGGCCACCAGTGCAAATAAACGTGGCAGCAAAACATGAGCATAACTAAAACAACTTCAGAAGAGCTCAAGAAACGTGGTATCCACCATGCTGGCAATAAGCTTAGCAAGGTTATTAGCTTTGTCCTGTTTGGCGCTATAATCCTCCAACGATTGCTGTTGCACCAAAAAGTATGCATCTGAATGCTCCAGGGACTTCCGCGGTCCTTCCGTTTCTTGTTGCAGCACAGCTGATCGATGTCTTTCAGCTTGTAGTTGAGACTCAAGAAACCGAACTGATTCAGACAGTGAGTTTGAATAGCTTGTGCAAGCAGTAGTGGCTAGTAACTCCAACACTAAACCAAGACATGACTTTGGGGTTGTCTCATTATCTTTGAGATAGTCTTCCTTAGCTATTTTATCAGCTTTGTTGGAGACCAACAAGGATGTGTCACTATCCTGAACCTTATCTGCATTACTTCCTTTACCATTGCATAATAAGGCACTCTTCCCCAATATTGTGTCAGCATTCTAAAAGAAGAAACAAGAAAACACATAACAGTTTAGCATGTACTAGTATATGGAACTCATTTCGGTGAACCAGTTCATCAGTAAGGTGGACATGATTAAACTACCAAGTCTTCTATTGCCAAGTACTAGTACATAATAAAAGCATCAAACAAACATATATCTATGTCCTATGGTCACTGCATTGTCTTGCCAAATCAAAATAGAGACACGGTTCAAATCATATTAGTTCAAGACAAAGCAGCAGTGAAAGAATACAAAGCGTGGGAAACTACACGGCACAACAAGATTTCAGATGGGTAACGGGTCTACATGTACAACAACACTATTTGCTTTGTTGTGATGCTAGTAATGTGCATGATATGAGAAGTCAACTGTATACACAATTGAAATTGAAATCGACAGAGCTATTGATAAGAGCAAGCCTGTCAAAGAAACATGCGTGAACATACCTTCTGTGCCATTGGAGTTTCGATTGGATCCTTCAATTTAAAAATAAGTTTGTATGAGTAAATACAATGATACAAGAGCAAAGCAGTATGCACGATAGCAATCATAGTTAAAAAAGGCGCGTCTAAGCGAGCGCTTAAGCGCGCCTAGGCTCTAGGCGTTGGCGAAATGTATTGCGCATAACTATGCTTAATCTATGCATAACTGCGCATAAGCATGCGCTTTGGTCAGTAAAGTGCAAGGCCGTGGCAAAACGAACAATTAACGCCTAGCGCTTTTTGGAACTATGATAGCAATGGAATCTTAAATTAGAACAGTTGTTCTTCAGGTTTAGGCACTTGTTCTACATGAACAGAGTACAATAAGACGCCAGAATATAGTACTTAAAAATAGAAAATGAGCTCATAGACCTTACCACATTCTTGGTTCGGGACCTGTACAAAACAAGGCGTTCCCAGTCATCGTCTAGTAAATGTGTCTTAGGAGAACGTAAGGGAATTTGATGAGTTTCTTTGCCGGTGAAGTATGTTTTCTTCAGGTAACTCCGATACTGCCACCAAGCATTCTTGAAGATAGCAGAGGTATTAGCACAGGTTACCTCATCCCGAGTTTCCAAATTGGTCCTTCTCTATAGAGAAAAATGGGAAAATTTGCTGTATTATAACCATCATGGAGGTAGGATGTATGGGACAAAGCAAAGTAATTGCCATGAATAACATTACTTACACATAACTCCTAAACAAACACCTGCAACTGGCATTTTCCTTCATCTTCTGTATAATATTTCCAAGATGGGAAGATACGCACATACGATTTAACAATATCAAATGCGATAGATGCTAAAGTACGACTAGCTGGTTGTGCTTCCTCCACAGGAATAGGCGTACTAACTGGTGGAGTTGGGGTTTGTCGTGGTAGTACTGGCCCTTTGGGCACTGGAGCTGCCTTACTAACTACTCTTGTTTGGGAGCTCTGTGGTGGAGATGGTGCTGTGTCAATAGGAACTGGGTCACTATCTGCTGGTTGGGGTTAGATTGGGTGAAGGTGGTTCTCTGTCCATCACAGTAGGGGTACAATCTTTGAGAGTTTGGGTTATGTGTGGTAGGGCTGATTCTCGTGCATGTACAACCGGGGTGCTATCTCCACCATGAGGTAGCACCGTTTTATTTGAAGACTGTGTTTTTAGTTCGCTAGATGCTGGCATCACCCGCTCCAATTCAAATGGCTGATAAATAGGAAACATAGTTGAATGTACAGACATTGTATAAGAGACAGATGCAATAGATAGTGTGGGAAAAAGAGGACATGAAATAGTTGACATGTATATTGTTTAACTAAAACGGATAGCATGACATAATTTCACATATATGATGTCTATCTAAACTAGATATCATAGCATAACATAATTCAAAGATGTGATGAATAACTAAAACGTCGTGCCAAGTTAGAGCATACACCTCGGTGGGGGAATAGGACTGGTCATCTGTCTCTGAATCCATCTCTGAGGAGCTACCGGGACCCAACAAGAGAACTGCTTCGACAGGTAGCACTGTCTGCTCTGAAGGCCTTGTTTTCACTCCAGATTTTTTAATCTCCCACCCAAATGGTTGATTCACAGGAAGAGTAGTTTAATGTAGAAACATTGTCGACAAATGGAAATGTAATGAAGAAAAGGATGGGCAAGATATCATTCAAATATATGATGCCTAGTTAAATTGGATGGCATTGCACATTTCACATATATTATGGCTGGCTAAAAGACATGAGACTGCATAATTCCCATATATGATATAGAAACTAAACAAGTGGCGACAGAACATGCCTAAACTAAGCATATGCCATATATGATGTCAAAAGTAGGCACTGCAAGGAAACATATGCATGATATGACTAACATCATCATGCCAAGGTAGAGAAAACACCTTGGGGGGTAAATAGGAGTGGTTAGCGGTGTCTGAATCCGCCTCAGAACAGATATCTTCCTCTGGATTACAATCTGGAGTGGGGTGGGGAGGGTTTGCCATTGAACCCACCATGGGGCGATGTCTGCGTGACATTGTATTGCCGCGCAAAACTCTTCTCTTTTTCTCTACATGTCCAACATGACTCTGGACAATATCCGACATGCATACGAAAAAAATATGGTGAGATTATGTAAGGAGAGCATGCAGAAATTTAGAGTGATGGTAACAACCAGTGGATGGATCCAAAAATAATGATAGCAGGCTGATGATTGCTTTAATTTAATAAAAGGACAAATGATGATTGCTTTACTATATGCTTCCCACCCAAGATGAACAACATAGGCATACCCTAGGTGAACCAGATATTAGACAGAGATACTATTCATTGCTTCCTCTATATGTGCCCCACAACTAATTTACAACTCAAGTTTGAACATTAATTTGGACCTGACTTGGAGTCTAAGAGGTGAACATGACGATAAAGTAGCAGGTAATTTTAAGCAATGCATAACATAAGCAGAATCAGAAGAGTGCGACCATGATGGTGATGCCGTTGCGGTGGGTGCCGGTGGCAGGGAAGGATATCTGAGGCGGTGAAAGATGGACATGAGTCGTGATGTCTGGTTTGGTGGATGTTTCTGTCGATGGAGCACCTCAGGTGAGGTGGACGACGTCGCGGTAGGAGCAGGACGAACCACACAAAGTTCCCTTCGACACCTACCTATAACTGAAGTAATTTTGTAACGGCTCATTTGGCTTGCATGATTCTAAAAACGCAGGGATAGGAAAAACACCGGAATAGGATAGGAAAATGCACATGGTAAACAAAGCATTTGTAAACATAGGATTTCTGTCAACTTCGGTGTTTGGTTTACAGGAATTGGAAGAGCAGAGGAATGCAAAGAAACATGGCCAAAATAAAGTGAAACCATATGAAAGCGTGTACAGTTAGAATGTTATTCAGCCACCAATGCACTTGGTCTTGTTTTCATGCATAGGATTTTGAAAAGTAGGTCTAGGTGGATGTTTTGCTTCATTCCTTTCAACAAAATGCATGAATAATTGAATAGTAGAGTGCCATTGGAAAATTCCCTCTTGCTATGTTTTTCCATCGAACCAAAATAGCCCTAATGGATCGACAGGAATGTATAGTAATAAGTGATGCAACAAGTGTACAACCTCTTTGCCGTAGCCGTGTCGACCTCAGCATCATTGGGTTGGTCGCCGAAGCAGTTGAGGCAGAGGTGTCTGTCGGAGGTGTGGAGGAAGATCTGAGGAATCTATAGACGGCGTCCAGGGCACTGCTCTGTTGTGATGGATCGTTCTGTCGTTGGAACAGCCCCGGTGAGCCGTAAGACGTCAAGGCTGAAGCAGCATAAGAGAGACATCGTCAATCTCAAGTGGGATTCCAATAGCATCTCCAATAGATGATGTAAAATATATGTAAAATTTACATCACCACAAACCACCTGACTACAACACATGAGGTAAAAACTGTTGACTCTGAACTTAACTGTCAAAACTGAAATTTACTGTGGAATCTGAATGTTACTGTCGAAATTGAACGCAATGGTAGCAGAGAGGCACTTGACATGTAGTTTAGGGAGGGCCTGCAGTTCATCTTCAACCTACACCCCCCTGAGCCGCCAGCCACCACCGGCTAAACCGACGGCCCCAGCGCCGCCTCGCCGCCCCGAAACAACTCCCCACCGCCGGTCCGCCGCCGCCCCGGCCAGCCCTATAGGCCCCACGCCCCACCCTGAACCCTAAGATAGATAGTGGGGTACCTCTCCGGCGAGCCCCCGTCCCCACTGCGGGTGGTTCTTTCTTAACTCCGGCGAGCCCCCCACCCCCTGAAAATCGACTGACCCAAAAGTCGATTCAGTCGACTGAAGTGTAGCTAAATCAGAGCAGAGCAGTAGCACGAGCGAGGGGGAGAGCAGCAGCAGCAGCGCAAGCGAGCGAGCGAGAGGCGGAGCAGCAGCAGCTGGGCGAGCGAGCGATCGAGCGAGAGACGGAGCAGCAGCAGCAGCGCGAGTGATACGTCCAAAACGTATCTATAATTTCTGCTTGCTCCATGCCTCTTTTGGGTGATATTGCTATGATATTTATACACTTCCATACACTTTTGATCATATTTGGACTAACCTATTAACTCAGTGCACCCCAGTGCCAGTTTCTGTTTTTGGCTGTTTTTGTATTTCAGGTTTTCACATTACGAGAACTGCCAGGAAAAATCCAGAAAAAATATATAAAAAATCAGCAATCCAGAAACTACCGTGCGCCCGAAGGACAGCCGGGGGGCCACCAGGGCTCCAGGCGCCCTGGCGGCGCGCCCCCCCTGGGCCGCACCGGGGGGGGGGGCGCCTGGGCCCCCCGAGGCTCCTCCGATGCCCCCCTTTGGCATATATTTAAAGCGTCTCGAGAAACCCTCGAAACAGGAACTCTTTTTCGCGATCTCATCTCTGTTCCGCCGCCGCCGCCGCTTCCAAGATCGGGAGCACCAGGAGTACTCTTCCCGGCGCCCTGTCGGAGGGGAGGATCACCACCGGGAGCCTCTCCACCACCATGGACGCCTCCCGGATGAGTTGTGAGTAGTCTCCCTTGGACCATGAGTCCATGACCAGTAGCTATGTGATGTTCTCCTCCCGTTCTTGTGCTTCACTAATTAGTCCTCGTGAGCTGCCCTACATGATCGAGGCACATATATAATCCTTATGCTGTTGCTATGATGAGTTTGCTGGGATCCGATGGATTATGAGATTATGTTCAGATTGTGCTTGAGTAATATATTTGATCTACCTCTTTTATATTTATGTTCATAAGTAATTCTTGCATGTTCTCCGTTGTTATTTATTGCTTTGGCCAAGTAATAGGTAGTGACTTCAAGAGGGAACGTTATGCTCGATTGTGGGTTCATGCCCCTCGATGACTAGTTTGAGTGACAGAAACATGAGTCTAGGGGATGTGTTGTTGCCACAAGGGGGAAAACAACGGTGCTTGTGCCCGCGGGTGCAAGGATTGTTTACTTTACGCAAAGTTCTTTTAATGCAGTTGTCTGTTGCATTGAGTTTACACTATGGGTGGGACTCGCAACTTAATACCAGCGAGATGTTCTGGATATATATCTCAAGGTGGATGATTAGTAGTAGATATTGATGGATTTCGGTCTACTTACGTTGGCGTACCGCCCATGCTTTGAACCTCAACCTTTCTTGCAATGTAGTCAGCATTGGTTTGCGTTCGTGGTCCTGTCAATTGCCCGGCTATAATTCGTTTACCTCACATAGCCGTTTTATCGTCTTTTGAGAGAGAGACATCACTAGTGAACATCATGAGACTCCGGTACATATTACCATCATTGATCACATCCGCTATTTACTTTTCGCTTTATTTACTATTGCAATTATATCTATCACTACTATCACTCGCTTTTAATCCTTTGTGAACTACAAGGCCGGAGGGATTGACAACCTCTTTGTACTCGTTGGGAGCAAAGTTATTTGTATCTGTGTGCAGGTCCACGTTGATTGCTAATATCTGGCGCCGTTAGCAGTTGACACCTTCTTGTTGAACCTAGGAGTCTCTGGGGATTCGATCCTTGGTATCTTTGCCAAGGGAAAAACTTCCGCAACACTACATCTCACACCTTCCACTTGGGGTAACCAACGAGGGGCGAGAAGCCTAGCAAGAGTTTTTCTGGCGCCGTTGCCGGGGACTCCACTCTTCAGGATAGGGGAGTTGCACGCTATCTTTTATCTTTGCTTTTTAGTCTTGTTAGTTTAACCTTGCAGTTTTCTTTATGTCTTTTCACTAGTTTTTCTTAATGGAAAACGACAAAAATATGAGAGAGCTTTATAAGCTCTACCTTGCTTTGGGACATGATGTGTTTGAAGAGAAAATTAAAAAACCTATGGAACTTTATTATTTGCATAACAATCATGATGGTGGTGATGTTATTAGTATGCTTTCTTTGAATATCAATATTGCTAATGACATGGAAAGCTCTAAGCTTGGGGATGACACGTTTGATGAACATGATATTTTTAGTCCCCCAACTTTTGAAGAGAAAATTTACTTTGATGATACTTTGCTTCCTATATATGATTACAATGATGAATATGATGTTTTAAGTCCACCTACTATTGAGGATAAAATTTATAATGATTAAAAGCGAGTGATGGTTATGATTGCTTTACTCTCATTATTCCTAATAAGAAAGATTTTGCTTATATGAAGAGTAATGATACCTTTTTGCATGTGGATCATGGTAACAATGCTTAATGTGATGCTTATATTGTTGAGTTTATTCGTGATCCCACTGAAAATTATTATGAGAAGGGAACATATGCTTATAGATATTTCAATAATATCAAGTTCCCTCTCTTTATGTTGAAGGTTTTGAAGCTGCACTTGTTTTGTCTTCCTATGCTTATTGCTTTGTTCTTCAATGAATTATTTTATTGCAATATTCCTATGCATAGGAAGCATGTTAGGCTTAAATGTGTTTGGTATTTGCTTCTTGATGCTCTCTTTTGTTCTTCAACTCTTATTCCTACGAAAGCATCATTAAAGTCTTAAGCCTATCTTTATGGCTATAAAGAAAGAGCTCTAGGGAGACAACCCTTGTTATCTTTGCTTTCAGTTTGTTCTTTCAGTTTTAGTGGTCTTGATGTTTGTTACTACTGTAGCATCATTATTGTATCTTTGCTTTTCAACTTTGTGCCAAGTATAGCCTCTGATTGCAAGAAAGTTCAAAAGTTGTGACGTGCTGTCCAGGAAACAGATTTTGTCCTTGGATAGAAAAATTCGTATTAAATCACCAGATCCTCTTTTTGGTCTGAATTTTTTCAACAGCGTGATCTATATAATTGTCTTTCGTGCGTCTGTTCTGAGTTTTTTGATTAGAGTTGCAGAAGTGCCCCGAACAAATCATTTACTACCTGCTGTTCTGTTTTTCACAGATTCTGTCCTGTTTTGCCTTTCCTTCATTTTGCAAACCTAGAGCTTGCTTTTTCTTTGCAAAAACCTTTTGGCAATCTTGAGAAACAGTAGAACTTCAAGAATATCTTTATTTCCAGCAAGGAACAATTATTTTATTATGGGTACTAACCTCGCTAATCAGAATATGATGAGTTATGTATGAAGGGAGTTTTCAAGTGTGCGAGGGAAGATGATAAAAAGATTCAGGAGTGTCAAACGCTCAAGCTTGGGAATGCCCCGTGCACCCCCAAGAATTATTCAAGGAGACTCAAGCGTCTAAGCTTGGGGATGCCCCCGTGCATCCCCTTCTCCATCAACATTATCAGTTCGTCTTTCATTCCACTATATTTTAATCACTTCATGTGTTATGTGCTATGCTTGGAGCGTCTTGCCTTTAGTTTCCTATTTAGTTTTCCATAACGAGTCAGAACTCAGCTTTCTTTATGTGGGAGAGAAACACGCTCCACTTCTACCTAGAACATAACATAGAATTTTCATGACTATCTTTGCTGTGTGTGTTGTTTGTCTTTTAATAGCTACTATCATGCTCTGCTCTTAGTATTCATGCTTATCTTTTTAAAGAGCTTGTGTTTAGTTGGTTTCTTGAACTATCTTTAATTATCATGCTTATCTTATTAAGAGAGTTTGCTTCCGTTGCATTGGTTGATATGTCTATGATAAAGATGCTACGTGCATAATGGCGCTTAGTAGTTCAGGTTTTCTTATGGTTAGTCTCAAATAGCTGGGGGATTCCCAATGTGTTATTGGAGTACCAACATGATTTGTTTGCCAATGATGTGGTATGGTTTAGTAATATCTTCCCTCAAGAATTTATTTTGATTGACTTGGCATATGCTCACGCATATTTAAGACTGTAAAGAAAGTCTGTCAAGACTTGATGATCTTTTATTTCTGAGTAGCGATATAACTTCCATGCCTGATTCAATGTTGCTTTGTCGCTCTGCATGATTATGACCGTCATTGCTCTCTTAGTTGGTCGCTCCCAGTCTTTTGCTAACCTCCACCAGTACTAAGCGGACTGACTGCTTGTGCATCCACATCCTTTTAAACCAGTTATGCCATATGAGTCCACCATACCTACCTATATGTGGTATTTCACCGCCACTCCAAGTAAATTTACATGTGCTACCTTTAAAACCTTCAGTTTTTGCAATACATAGCTCATGGGAAAGTAGCTTAAAAACTATTGTGGTAAAGAATATGTCGCTTATGTATCTTATTTCTTATAAGTTGCTTGCTGAGCGGTATCCATGTTTCTGGGGACGCCATCAACTGTTACACTTTTGTTGAATATCATGTGAGTTGGTATGCATGTTCGTCTTGTCTGAAGTAAGGGTGATTTGCCATGAGTTGAATGGTTTGAGTATGCATATTGTTAGAGAAGAACATTGGGCCGCCAACCAAAGCCATGTATCATGGTGGAAGTTTTAGCTTGAACATTAATCCTCAATCTCTTATGAGAATATGCTTAAGCATTAAAGAGGAGTCCATTATCTATTTTCTATGTTATCCCGGTATGGATGTCCTCAAGTTGAGATCTATCAAAAACGAGAAATCAAATGCGATCTATCTCCTTGGACCTTTGTACAGGTGACATAGAGGTACCCCTTTGTGACACTTGGTTGAAACATATGTAATGCAATGACAATCCATGAAAATCCGAGCTAATTAGGACAAGGTGCGAGCACTATTGGTATTCGATGCATGAGGCTTGCAACTTATAGGATGTCTTATGCATAACACATATGAAGTACTAGTACCGTTGACAAAATAGTTTCTATGTTTTCAAAATAAAAAGCTCTAGCACATGAGTAATCCCTGCTTCCCTCTGCGAAGGGCCATTCTTTTACTTTTATGTTGAGTCTCCACCTTCTTTCTTCAAAGCACCAACTACTGAGAGCATGATTGTCATTCTGAGTGTAATGTGCATTGTCCCAAAGTAGCATTGTCTTTTGCATGATTGTGATATCGCTTATTTTGAAATCATTGTATCTAGTCATCACTTAAACCTTGGAGGTGCCCCTGCATTTATGTTTTGCTTCACTAAAGTGGGCAAGCTAGATATCACTTTATCATATTTGCACATCATGTTCACAAATCTATTTGATGTTTCAATATCATATTGTAAAACTTTTAGTTCTTTGTGATTTTCTCATGAGGCAACTTAATTACTACAGATTCATTGTCTCAGTAAGCTTTTGTCATATGACTATGAAAAAGTCCTATATGGTTAATAGCATGTCACCACAGAAATTATTCTTGTTATCATTCACCTACTCGAGGACGAGCAGGAATTAAGCTTGGGGATGTTGATACGTCCAAAACGTATCTATAATTTCTGCTTGCTCCATGCCTCTTTTGGGTGATATTGCTATGATATTTATACACTTCCATACACTTTTTATCATATTTGGACTAACCTATTAACTCAGTGCACCCCAGTGCCAGTTTCTGTTTTCGGCTGTTTTTGTATTTCAGGTTTTCACATTACGAGAACTGCCAGGAAAAATCCAGAAAAATTATATAAAAAATCAGCATTCCAGAAACTACCGTGCGCCCGAAGGACAGCCGGGGGGGCACCAGGGCTCCAGGCGCCCTGGCGGCGCGCCCCCCTGGGCCGCACCGGGGGGAGCCTGGGCCCCCCGAGGCTCCTCCGATGCCCCCTTTGGCATATATTTAAAGCGTCTCGAGAAACCCTCGAAACAGGAACTCTTTTTCGCGATCTCATCTCTGTTCCACCGCCGCCGCCGCTTCCAAGATGGGAGCACCAGGAGAACTCTTCCCGGCACCCTGCCGGAGGGAGGATCACCACCGGGAGCCTCTCCACCACCATGGACGCCTCCCGGATGAGTTGTGAGTAGTCTCCCTTGGACCATGAGTCCATGACCAGTAGCTATGTGATGTTCTCCTCCCGTTCTTGTGCTTCACTAATTAGTCCTCGTGAGCTGCCCTACATGATCGAGGCACATATGTAATCCTTATGCTATTGCTATGATGAGTTTGCTGGGATCCGATGGATTATGAGATTATGTTCAGATTGTGCTTGAGTAATATATTTGATCTACCTATTTTATATTTATGTTCATAAGTAATTCTTGCATGTTCTCCATTGTTATTTATTGCTTTGGCCAAGTAATAGGTAGTGACTTCAAGAGGGAACGTTATGCTCGATTGTGGGTTCATGCCCCTCGATGACTAGTTTGAGTGACAGAAACATGAGTCTAGGGGATGTGCTGTTGCCACAAGGGGGAAAACAACGGTGCTTGTGCCCGCAGGTGCAAGGATTGTTTACTTTACGCAAAGTTCTTTTAATGCAGTTGTCTGTTGCATTGAGTTTACACTATGGGTGGGACTCGCAACTTAATACCAGCGAGATGTTCTGGATAGATATCTCAAGGTGGATGATTAGTAGTAGATATTGATGGATTTCGGTCTACTTACTTTGGCGTACCGCCCATGCTTTGAACCTCAACCTTTCTTGCAATGTAGTCAGCATTGGTTTGCGTTCGTGGTCCTGTCAATTGCCCAGCTGTAATTCGTTTACCTCACATAGTTGTTTTATCGTCTTTTGGGAGAGAGACATCACTGGTGAACATCATGAGACTCCGGTCCATATTACCATCATTGATCACATCCGCTATTTACTTTTCGCTATTATTTACTATTGCAATTATATCTATCACTACTATCACTTGCTTTTAATCCTTTGTGAACTACAAGGCCGGAGGGATTGACAACCTCTCTGTACTCGTTGGGAGCAAAGTTATTTGTATCTGTGTGCAGGTCCACGTTGATTGCTAATATCTGGCGCCGTTAGCAGTTGACACCTTCTTGTTGAACCTAGGAGTCTCTGGGGATTCGATCCTTGGTATCTTTGCCAAGGGAAAAACTTCCGCAACACTACATCTCACACCTTCCACTTGGGGTAACCAACGAGGGGCGAGAAGCCTAGCAGCGAGCAAGCGAGCGAGAGCCGGAGCAGCAGCAGCAGATCCGGCTGGTATGGCCGCCGCCACCGAAGGGGCCTCGCACTGGGGGAGAGCCACCATGGAGATGTCGCCCGCGGCACCGACTTCAAGGTAGCCGCTCCATGGGGGTGCGGGATGGAGCACCGTTGGCGCTAGGAGGTCGAGCTATGGAGAAAGTGTGATGCGATGAGTGTACGACCTCTTTGGTGGCACCGAGTAGGCCTCGCCTTCGTCCGAGGAGTCGGTGAGGATGCTGGGCTTCCGGTGGAGCAGGTTAAGGCGGCGCTGTGGGGATGGAGCAGCCGCGATAGACGAGGCGATCGTCGCAGCAGCTCCTTGGAGGTGGAGGACGGGGCGGCTGAACCGGCGGGACGACGAGATGGACGACGGATCCTCATCCGGGGAGGTGGACGAGGGACGTCGAGCTGTTGCGGTGCACAACGTCGTCGGGGAAGAGGCTCCGGCCGGGCAGCGGAGAGGTGGCAGACGGAGGAGGGTGGGGTTTCGCGGCTAGAGCGGAGAGGTTATAGCGGCTTGGGATTTCGAATGGCAAAAAGGACGCGATGGAGACGCGTTTGTCCAAAATGTAGGGTGTGTTACAAAAGTACCCCCCACCGATTTGAACTAGCGGCCCTTTCGGCTCAGGGTTAGAAGGGGGATTTCGTGTGTCAGGATTTGGCAGCTGGAGGGAGTTTTCACGCGCGTTGTAATTTTGGGATAGCAAGGCACGGGTTGTGAAGGCGCCAGTTTTCGGAGCACGATATCTGAATTTTCGGAATATAATAAGGCGCGGGCGAATTTTAGGGACAAGCCTAACTTGTAATATTGTACTTGTACGTACCATATCAATTCCCACTTCCCTCAACAAAAAATAAAACGAAAAAAATAAAACTATTCACACCACACAAAGAAAGAGTCTTGCCTCGTTTTACTATAGAAATGCTATTTAAAGATACTCATACCAACAATTTAGTGCAATTAAATGTTATTCGGTAGTATGAATCCATGTTATGTCCAATTAAAATTTTTCGCTTGCTGTATAATGCATGTAACCTACTCATACCATCATTTTAGTGCATTCCAAATGTCTATACTACCGCTGCGATTCGAACTGAATTTGAATTCGTTTCTCTATTTCAATAACAATCTACAATCATGATTGTTGCCAACTTCAACCATCATTCGCGTATTACCTTAATAATACACCACATGATTACTATAGAGATAGATATGAACTATGTGTACTACATGAACTCGAATTCTATTTTTTGAATACACTTGATGTTGATTCCAAATAATAGTACATTTGATGTACTAACTATATATTCATAATCTAAACCATGTTCCATACGTGTACACCATGTTTATCACACATAGTATAGTGCCCCGCCCCCTACATTATGACAAGTATTTAGACCTGAGCTGCAAAAGCCACACATTAGCCCAAATTATGATCGATGTTCTATATATTATACGTAGTACTAGCAAGATGCCCATGCGTTCCACAGAACATCAACATGATCAAGGGGAGGCCTAATTTGCTAATATGGAGAGGGGTGTGGGTATCTTTTTTCAAAATTGCCATAGTATCCTTCCTATCCGTCAGATATAAATCGGACGGCCTATATTGCAGGATGGCAGGCACAACATCATCAACAACTCCGTTTTTTATAAGAGTAGAGATAAAATATATTATGTGTAGTATAACATGTTCATAACCACACCATGTGTATCATCGTTATATATATTGACACATGCGTCGGTTTAAAACACTATGATAAATTCTTCAAATATCCGAATTCGCTTTTTATAGTGAAGTATGATCTCTGTTCTTCTTTTACACCCACACAATCCTCTTATCTTTGTAGCTAGCTAGCACTAACTTTCTCTCGTGCATGCACACACCCGCATCCCTCTCACCATCCCTCGGCATTCTCTAGCTCCATCGTGCAAATTCGTCTTTTCACTTTAGGTCGTTCACCCACGGTGTGTGTAAGCCCCCCAGCTCCTTCTTTACGGCACACATCGATCGATATGCCTCTCTAGCCAGGTGTGCCTAGCACAAACACAAGCTTCCCCTCTTCTCTTATCACCGTCCATGCCTCACTCCCGCCACTCTTTTCATCGATCTCATACTCGCACACTCCTCCCCCCTCGATATAGTATGACTCTCGCACCACCTCCTAGATGCATCCCTCTCTCTCTCTATCCTTCTCCCTGTGCCTCATTTACTACTAACACACACATGCATGTATACCGATCGATCTCCCAACATATACCTAGGTCGACTTTAACTATCCTCCCCCCATCGATCGACGTACCTCACAAGTTTTGTCTCTCCTTTCTCTGACAAAGGACGATTGATCTTCCTATGTAGTTATGTCTGCTTACCACAGCCATATCGTCCCCCCTCATCATTCGTGCATGCCTCCTGACACGTCTCTCACACGCACGTGCACAGATAGGTAGCCATCCCCTCTCTTGTTGATATTGCAGGCGTGTCCTCCGGTTGTCTGGCAAGCCTAGCCCACCATTTGTTAGAAGCAACTCCACTACCACCCCCTCCAACACTCTAGCTCTGTCTCTCTCCCAACCTTATTCCTCTCCTACACATATGCATGGATGCCGATCAATCTCTCTTAATACATGAGGTAGATCGATCTCCCTTAATACACAAGGTAGGCCTCTCTCCTCGTCCACGCATATACCAGCCATTGTACCTCTATAGTTAATTAGGCCTCCCTCCCCCCACTGCACACCGATAGTCGAGAGTTGTATGTAGGTATCCATGCCACAGAGACAAATTGCACCTATCCCCTCTCTTGTTCTAGTAGGCCAGCCACTCTATATCTTTGACGTGGGCACACACAAATTCGATGGCACTCTCTATCGACCGCGCGCGCACGCGCACACACACACACACACACATCATCCCTCTCTTCGATTCTATGGACACCTCAAGACGATGATACCTCCACTCTCTTCTCGTGGATCGCCCCCTCTATATATATATGATATATCCAGGACTCTATTTCACACACATTGCATATGTTACATTTTTTGATT
>LR738711.1:711518233-711592515 GCA_902687465.1 Secale cereale
CCCAAAAAAAACTCTCACGAACCCACACAGTATATCTCTCTACGTTTGTATCTCTCTCACACAACCCCACATAGGTGGTGTACATATACAAGAAGAGAATAGGTGCACCGTGCACGTACTCACTCTTCGCGCCCAGCCACACCCGCGCGGGTATAGGTTGGAGCTCATTTCTGTACAAAATGGCAGCCCACATGCTAATTTGAACGCGTGTAGCGGTTGTTTACCTACGGAGGTCGTGTACCACGCGTGCACGAAACAAAGTTCGACTTGATGCGTTGGCGCATTATTTTTAAATAAAGTTATATCGCTCAATGGCACGTACACGGAATATAAAACATTTTTTATGGAGAAAAAGGTAGTCCGCTCCACTATGTACAATGGAACCTCCCTGCCTGGTTTGTCTCTCTTCAGAGTATCTCACACAAGGCTGCGGTGGCCTCTCTCTCTCTCTCACCGTTGGTCACTGATCCGGCCACATCCCATCCGCCGGCGGAAAGGAACGACGTGCGTCGTTTCTCCGTTCGACGGTGCCGAGGCAGCACGTCCCGATCTGCGGTACACACCGTTCTCTCTGACCAAGCTCCGACGCGGTAGGGCCTACGCCACCTTCTCGCTGCCACAGTATGGGCAGATTCCGCCCGCCGCCGCTCACCTAGTTACATCCCAATGACCTCCAGGTATCCCCTCCGGCCTTGCTCCACTGCCCGTCTTCCCACGTCGCTGCATGTGGATCCTCCATAGTTCTTTGCACAAAACGTAGCTCGTCCGATGTACTTTCCATATTGCAATCTCGTCTTCACACCGTTTTAGACAAACACGACCGTGTTCTTATCTTTCCTTAGGACAAGGAATATGCTTCTTTTTTGTCGTCGCAACTGTCATCAACAATATTTGTCTTTTTACAAATTTCAAATGGGCATATTTTAGAGTGTAGATTCACTCATTTTGCGTCGTATGTGTACTCCCTCGGTTCCTAAATATTTGTCTTTCTAGAGATTTCAACAAGTGACTACATACGGAGCAAAATGAGTGAATCTACACTCTAGAATATGTCTATATACATCCGTATGTAGTAGTCCATTTGAATCTCTAAAAAGACAAATATTTGAGTAGTCACTCGTTGAAATCTCTAGAAAGACAAATACTCCGAAGCATATTTAAGAACCAAGGGGGTAGTGCACAGCCGCATGGAAGACTCAGACCGGTCGTCGCGCCGCATTAATAGTGAGTAATTAGCAGTCAAATCATAAGCCCCACCTTTCCCACTATAAGTTGCTCGGAAGAAGCAACCATCAATACGCTCTTCTTTGAATCATCTCATACTACTCCATCCTTCACTGTTTATAGAGCGCGCTTCAGAAAAAGAGAAAATCTCCGGGACCAAGGCGACTAGCGATTGGCCTGAAAAATAGCATTGGTACTTATAGCACGGCGTCTATTACTAGAGGAAATAATGCATACACACATGCATGAGTGCTTCCACCCCGGGTACACACATGCATGTTGTGCTTCCACCCCGGGTACACACATGCATGCACTTACTCCACTCCGTAGTACTACATTGAGAGAAAATTGCGGTTACCACGCCCTAATTCATTGAGCATTAAACCAAACGCGTCTAAAGTCTCTCAGGTGGTGGAAATGCATTGAGAGAAATGCATCATAAAGAAGGAAGGTGCAAAACCAAGTATGCGTACGGCCAGTCGGCCAACGCACCGCCTCTTGGCATATCACTGACATCTGGGACCGGAGTGTGAGCAAACCGATCTCAATTGACGGCCAAATGGCCAACCCGCCGTTCCTTGAGAGTGACGAGGAGCGAGAACACATAGACAGGCTCGCACTGAGGCCAAGATATATGCGAGCATGGTTGATTGATACCATCATTACATGTTGGGCTGCCGTTTTCCATCCTTCTCCAGAATAAATGTGTACTTTATCAGAGATTAAGAAAAATAAGAGTACGGAGGCTCCACCATGCGGTTCTAGTAGTAGTACTACTCGTACTACTAAACCGTGTGCTTGGCTCTTCGCCTCTTCGTGAAGTCGAATAATGATGGTACTCCGCATGTTCGGTACTACAGTGTATGCCTGTGGCAATCTGACATCGAATGAACTGATGCATGTCCACCGCATGGGCGAGGGTACGTTGCATTAGTCAAAAGGCGTAAGCGAGCTTCACCTTGTCCTGCAAGCTTCTCCTCGTTCCGTGAGTTGACGGGACACACCAACAAGTAGTGCTAGTCCATACTCCCTCCTTTCCGGTTAATATGGCTTAATCTTTTTTGCGAGTAAATGAGAGAGCTTTATTCATATATAAGCATTCTTAGGACGATCAGCCAAGACACTGGTCACTAGGAAGCGAGGTACCCCGCAAAAAAAGAAGTAGGAAGCGAGGTGTTTCATCAAGCCAGATCTCGGCCACATTGAAAGTGCAGCAAGCACGGTTAGCACAAAGATGCGCCGCAAGGTTTGCTGACCTGTTTACATGCTGAATAACAAAAAAAGAGGAAATATTACCGAGCGCTCCTATTTGTAACAGGATATGAGCCAGAATTAAGCGAGAATTGTGGCGAGTGTTCCATGCAATCAACTTCCATTATCACATGCGAGAACCCTCGAAGAGAACCAATTGTGTTGAAGATTGCTTTATCACATTTTAAAAATAGAATAAGAGTGCACACGTTCCTCCATCCGGTTCCTAGTACTAGTATAGTACCTCTATAGACTATAGTAGTAGTACTACTACTAGTAAACTTTGCACTTGGTTGTTCGCCTCTTCGGGAAGTGCAACAATAATAGTACTAGCATAGTGTATGCTTTTGGCAATCTGACACCGAATTAACTGTTGCACGTCCACCGCCTGAGCGAAGGACAACTTGCATTAGTAAAAAAAATTCTCCTTGTCCTGCGAGCCACCGCGCGCAAGCTTCTCTCGTCCTGCAAGCTTCTCCTCGTTCGGCAAGTTGACGGGACACAACAAAGTAATGCTAGTCCATACTGCCTCCTCTCTAGTTAATATGGCTTAATTTCAAACGAGATAAATACACTGTCTGTCATTGTATATTTGTAAAAATACGGTTAGTGGACTTCATAATACGTTCATTGCGCTCAATATATACACTTTCCGTTGTTTATACGGTCACTAGCTCACCCTGGCTGAGTATGTGTGTGCATGCATGTGTAGGTTGAGCACTTGAGTGTGACCGTGTGTGTTCCGTCGTGTGCTCGGACATGTATGCATTAGAGCGTCGCACGCGTTTTTGCGTCCATGTGTACGTGTGACTGTTGCATACACGTAGGGGGAGTACGTGTAGGGGCCACTAAAGGAGCAGTCGAATCACACATTAAGTTAGTCGGAAGAAGCAACCATCATTTCACTCTTCAATGACACGTACGCAATATAAAATGGTTGATATGGAGAGAAAAAGAAAACCACTATATACACTAGCTGGAGCCTAAGCTACAAGCCTGCTTGCTTGGGTTTCTCTCTTCACAAGCATAGAACGACGGTGGCCACACCGTTGGTCACATATTCGGCCTGAACCCGCAGCTGGGGGAAGGGAACAATGTTCTGCATAGACGCGGTCGACATCGGCGAGGGGGAAAATCCACAGTCGATGCGTCCCAATCGAGGGTCACTGCGGTATGGGCCGATGTCGCATCCCAACCGCCCTTCTAGCTACAGCCCGATGTCCGTTTAGAAAATATTAGTGCATGTCAACAAAAATTATACTAGTATCGCTGTTCCATTTCGAAAAAGACATATAAGCTCTTACTCCCTCCGTTCCAAAATAGATGACCCAACTTTGTACTAATTTTAGTACAAAGTTGGGTCATCTATTTTGGAGCAGAGGGAGTACTTCTTACCCAAAGGATCTTTATATCCAACAGACACAAAATATCCATTCGACTGTTCGAAATTACTTTCACTGCTGATTTGATGTCGAGGTAATTGCTGCATCACCACCAAAACCCACCATCTCTTAAGCTAAAGTAGACTAAGCTAACCCTATATTAGCATATTACTAAGATAAACAGAAGGCACTATAGAATCATTTAGGACGTGAGCTTGTCAATCTGAATGTGGAGGGACACCAGCTTAGCCCCGGCCAGCAGCTTGGGAGGAACTGTGAAGAAGGTCAGCTCCTGCACGGCGACGTCACCGGGATCCTTGCTGCTTGTCACCTCCATTTCCACCTTGACGGCGTCGGTCGTGCCTTTGGGCTCCCCCAGTGGGCCGTTCGCCCACAGCTTGGCCACGTAGTGCGGCAGTGGGGACGCCCCTGCTCTGATGCAGAGGACCGACACGATGATAGGCGCACCGATATCGAGCATGCCGCCCACCAAGAAAAACGCGCAGCCATCCTCCTCTGCGAACAGCAAGAGCCGTGGCTCCAACAGTGGCACTTGCAGCTGGAGCGCCTTGCCGTACTGGATCCTGTGCACGGGCATGGGATGCACGGTGGTGATGTGGTGGGAGAGCACTGGCGGCGGGCCTTTGTAGCCGCAGACATGCATTGGGCATTTGCAGGGCGCGAGCAGACACACGCTCTGGTGATCGGCAAGCTTGTGGTAAGTGACGTAGAGCCCACAACCTTCGTGCGGGCACTCCACCCTCACCGAGGAGAGGACAACATCCACCGCTGTGTTCCACACGTTGAAGCCACCGCCGCGCTCGCACTTCTGGCACTGCCGCTGGTTCCCGGGGCGCTCAACGCGACAGTCTGTGCAAGCCAAGTGCCCTCCCTTGCACTGCACAAATCAATTGAACAACACATCAATCAAGAAACATGCACCTTGATCGATCAGCCGAACGAACGAGGTGTATTCAAACCTCATACACTGGAGGCTTCAAGGGACGGAGGCACAAGGGGCAGTGGAGCAAGGTGAGGTCCATCAAGACAATAGAGAGCTCCATCGTCGGGTCCTGTTCCGTGTGCATGATCTCGCCCTCCTCGTGCACAACCATTTCTCGCTTTATTAGGGCCGGGGCATTACAAAGCTTTCCCGTCACATATTCATACTACTTCAAGGTGCATTAAATCAACACATGCAAGTATCAAAAGGAGAGTCAAGGCATGCATGCATGCGTTGTAATTAATGCATCGGTAAACGCAAATTATCGAAATAAACCAAGTGCAGTGCTTTGATGTGCCGTGTCAACTCGTACAAGACCGAGAAGGTTGATTACTATAATGCCCTCTCGCCTTAACTGCACCTGCCTTTGGCTGCATGACAGGTAAGCCACCGACTTGTTGAGCCCACCTGTCATGGACGCAAAGGCAGGAGCAGTAAGTCAATGAAGTTGCGCTCCTCCCTCGCCCATGAGCGTGGTGGCTGGCAGGACTAGGAGAATCTTTCGTTCGCTATACGCTCTCCCTCCCGTACGCGATGGACATGCAGCAGTTCAATCGGTGTCAGATGGCCAGAAGCATACTGTAGTACTCCTGTACTGAAGTAGTACTCCCAAAGATGCGAAGAGCCAAGCACAGCCCAGATGCTCGTGTGGCAGTTTCATGTGTAGAGTAGTCTAGGATAGCGTGTACCATCCCTGTAAGCTTAAAATCGTTGGGTTCAGCTCCATGCTATATTGTTTTGATTAAAATAATCTTCTGGTCCTACCTGTCATCCTGGTGATTCTAGTTTGCACGCTCATCTAGTCAAGACAGGAATATATATTTTAATTTGTGGTGGGGTAAATGTTAGAGGTTGCAGCAAATGGAGTATTGTACACTGCGGGTCTTTCAGCCAAGTTTAGAGGCAACCATGTGGGGCCAGTGCTATGTTGTGTCGCGTCAATTCGTACAATTAGGAGAAGCTAGATTTTACTACTACACGCCTTCTCCCTCGCCGATGCGCGCGGTGGCTCGCAGACGAGGACAGGCTTTTGCTTATAGTACTACAACAAGCTATCCCTCCCGCTCGCGGTGGATGGACATGCAGAAGTGGATTCGATATTGTAGAAGCAGTAGTAGTAACATCATTGTTCGTCTTCTCGAAGAGGCGAAGAGCCAAGTGTAACCCGAACGTGGCAGTTGCGAACCTTGGAACACGCATATAGCTAGGCTCTTGCATGAGACAAAATTGCTATGTGCGCCCACGATTGTAGTACTCCCTTCGTCCGGAAATACTTGTCATCAAAATGATTAAAAGGGGATGTATATAGATACATCTTTTTTATCCATTTTGATGACAAGTATTTTCGGACGGAGGGAGTACTTGCTAGTATAGCCCTGTAAACTAGAAAGGAGTATTTGCCTTTCCAGAGATTTCAACAAGTGACTAGACTACACCGAGACGGAGTACATATGGAGAAAAATGAGTGAATCTACACCGTAAATAAATACGTAGTTCTCTCGTTTTCCTCTCGGCCTTGGTCGCGGTGCACAATATTGAGTATACTAGTATCATCTTGAAATTTACGAAGTCACCATAGGCACCTCGTCGTCGACGGGAACGTCTCCTGACACGCGATAGACGCGAGCGACAGTCGCCTCCATAGGTGCTTGAATGCCAAGGAGGGAGAGGGTAGCGGTTCCCAAGATGTTGAACGGTCAATGATGCATCCTCAAATTACTCTACATGCAGAGGGAATTAATTGGAGAAGTAGAATAGAGCCAGCACGATGTGAATGCAAGATAGTTTGGATTCTCATATAAAGGCGCCCCACCACTCCAATCCATCTACTCCTTAGTCTCTGCACAACACTGCTCACTCCAATCCAAGACCAAGTGACCAGAAGCCAGAAGCACCTATGGAGGCGATGGACGCGAGCGGCAGTCGGCTGTGCCAAATCATCCAAGGCGCCAGCCTGCGGCCCCGCACCGTGCAACATTAACAAACGGTGCTGGCGACCGCCGGCGTCGTAGCCCTCGCCGATGCCGGCTTCGCCTCTCGCATGGACGACATGATGGTCAACTCCATCTGCAAGTTCGCCGCCGTCAAGAAGCGCATGGACGAGCTTGCCATACTGCTCCAGCCCGCGCGCCCAGTCTCCTCATTGCCTGCCACACTCATCGGCCTTCATGGTGACAAACTCTTTCAAGCCCTGGTGGCCCTGCAGTTGCCGGAGGTCGCGATGAAGAATGTGCACCTCGAGGCCGCGCTTGTCGCGCAACGCCTCGCCATGCAAGAAACCGTCGACCTGCACATCCACGTCTACGAGGAAATCGTCTACATAGGCCACTAAAAGGCCAGCGAGGACAGAAAGAGGTTGGCCTTCTTACAGCGGCTGGAATCTTTGGACGCCATTGTTCAGAAGCACGTTGACCTGGCCACGAAAGACGTGCTACTTAGCCGCCGTTCGGTGGGCCGGCGCCCTGAGTCGAGGAGGTGGACGTCGTCAATGGATGCATCTCTTCTTCTTGCCTCCTGTAACCAGCACCGCATCGCCTCGTGGCCTTAATGTTTTATTATTATAGGAGTATATGGCATTTTTAATCCAGTAGTAACCTTTTCACTGTGAGGTGGGGCCGCAGTTGAGCAAACCGACCATCGGCAAATCCCCACGCTGCCCACCGGGCGTCGACTGAGTTTGAATTAGAAGAGAGAAACGAGGGAGAGGAGCTGGCTGTAGCACAGACGCTGTTGTCAGATGGGACTCGCGTTGATAGAATAGGAGTACTGAGCACTCGTACCTATTTTTTTAGGGAAAATGCAGTCGTATGTCTAGTACTACCACTAGTTGGGTGCGTGCGACCTATACCTGTCATCACTTTAGGTCTCCTTTTCGAGCCGCAGCTACGCTTCACCGTACATATTTTTTCATGCATTTATCCTCCTATATGTACTCCTAGGCAATTTCCACGTGCTCCCTTTCGCCGACATGTGGGACATAGAGCATCTGGGTCGTAGTGCATGCACGACTCGGAGCATATGCGGGGGTACTTTACATTTCAGACCTCACGAATTACATGCAAACCCCGCGCAGAAGAATAAATTAATAAATGAATTACTACATGAAACCGGATTGTTTTCATAGAAACCGGAGCACGTTCATTAAATTTTGGACATAACACGTTTATAAAAAACTACCGGACCTAAACCAGTCTAAGGGCCTCTTTGATTCGTCAAATACTGAAAAAACGGAAATGGGGAAAGTATGATGGCGATGAACTGAGACGAGGAGAACTCTACTAACTCAGTTAGAGGTTAGAGTTAGATTCTAACCCTGAACTAACTCTAAACCAAAGAGGTGTATGGATGGCAGGGTTAGATTGACAATAAATGTTCTTTCTCAATCACTGCGCAACACTGCTCACTCCAATCCAAGACCAAGTGACCAGAAGCGAGAAGCACCTATGGAGGCAATTGCCGCGAGCGGCAATCGGCTGTGCCAAATCATCCAAGGCACCGGCTTGCGGCCCCGCACCGTGCAGTGTTTCCAGACGGTGCTGGCGACCGCCAGTGTTGTAGCCCTCGCCGACGCCAGCTTCGCCTCTCGCATGGACGACATGATGGTCAACTCCATCCGCAAGTTCGCCGCCCTCAAGAAGCGTGTAGCGAAAGCTCCTACTAGTCCTGCCAGCCACCACGCTCATGTGCGAGGGAGGGATGCAGCTTCATTGACTTACTGCTCCTGCCTTTGCGTCTATGACAGGTGGGCCCAAAAGGTGGTTGGCCCACCTGTCATGCAGCCAATGGTAGGTGTAGTTAAGGCACCAGAGCTCAATCCGCGAGGGAGAGGGCGTTGTAGTAATCAAACTTCTCGGTCTTGTACGAGTTGACGCGACACATCAAAGCACTGCACTCGATATAAGTCTTATTACACATTTCAAATGGACTACTACATACGGATGTATGTAGACATATTTTGCTTCGTATATAGTCACTTATTGCAATCTCTAAAGAGACTTATATTTGGAAACGGAGGGAGTACAACGCATGCATGCATGCCGTGACTTCCCTTTTGATACTTGCATGTGTTGATTTGATGCACCTTGCCAAATTTTGACTATAAATTTAACGAACCAAATTTTCATGCATGTCACAAAAAATTACGGAGCTGTTTGGATTGTGACTATGTTTGTCTTATGTTGCCACATTATTTTTCCCACACTTGCCACACTTGCCTAACTTGAGTTGCTCAAATTGTTAGACACACTTTGGCTTGCCTAAGGGAATCTTGCCACACTTTTTGTGTCTATGACATGTGGGGTTCACTGCTAATAAAAAAATTCTTGTCTTAGGTGTGGCTAATAAAAAAGACTTAAATTTAGGAACGAAGGGAGTAGAAAATATAAATAATAATGCATGTTGGGGCAACCCACGTTTCTGATAATTTTAGCCGTGGGTTTGTTCGCAATTTTTACGAGGGGGTGGTTGTTCATTTAATGGAGGGACTTGTACCAAACTTGAACGATACAAAGTGCGACCTAGCACACCATAACACCACTTGGAACAAGCAGGTAGCTATCTCAAAAAACAATCAACAACTAAAAAAATGGCGACCTGGCATGTAGTACACAATTTTAAACGATTGTTTTGATGGAGTGAAAAAGGAAAAGTACCCCACTACGTATATATAGGCTGGAGCCTCCGTGCTTGCTTGCTAGGGTTGCTCTATTCACACACTCTCATCCTCTCTAGATCTAAACCAGATAGGGGTGGTAACGCTGTCTTTCTCCCTTCAAAATACATTGTCTTTCTATCCTCACCGCTGGTTACAGATCTGGACGTATCCCACTCCGCCGGTGAAGGGGAGGAGGGGCAGCGTTTAGGCCATCGTCGACAGCGATGGAGGAGAGACCCACTGTCGGCCGCACCGTTATCTCTAGCCGAGCGCCGGTGCGGGAGGTCCTCGGATCCCTTCGTCGTTGCCCTAGTGTGGGCGGATCCGGCCTCCCGCCGCCCACCTATCCACATCCCGACGGCCTTCAGGTATATCTTCCTTCGAAACCGCCTTAGCTCTACTTCCCCATCTCACTACGTCCCTACATGTGCATCATTTTCTACCTCTCAGCCCCTCTCGATCGGATGGCCCAACGTCACCTATTTTTTCTTCTATTGTTAGAGGTAAAGCTACTTCATGGAGTCGAATCTTGTACTTGGTTCAAACAAGAAATAAAGTAGGTGTGTAGTACATCGGACTTGGTACAAACATGAAGGAAAGGGGGTGAAAGTAGTACACACTGGTCATCCAACCGGTCTCTTGGTCGAAAAGGGAAATATAGGGGTAACGCTGAACACAGTGGTATGACCAGGACTAGATTTGCTATCCACACATAGGAGTAGGTGGATAGAGTGAACAAAAATGGGACCAACCCAGATATGTTTCTTGGATGTTTGTTTCTCAGGGCAACAAACTATGAATTTACATGGTGCAGGACTGCTGGTGCACCCACTGTCCCATGCCCTTATACCAAATATTTAGTTGTTCTTAATCTAATGCCCCTAGTAAAAATGAAGCCATGCCACTGTTATAAGCCATGAAAAATTTGGCCAAATGTTTTTGCCTGTAATTGTTTGAGACTCTGACTGTTTCCTCTGTAGCTTTTTGTGTAAACAGGGATATCCATTTCACTTGGTTGCTGTTTTGACCTTTTGGTGTACTGCACAAAACTCTTCTTAAAAGAAGTGACTTTTGTGCTGTTTAACTGGAATGTCAGAATGGACCAGTTGGTTCATTTTGGTGGAACTGCATAAAGGGAGATCTGTGTGTCAATCCTCATCATCCATATTGGCACCATAACCATCCTTTAGGTAAGAATGATAGTTAATGCATGTGTTCATCTCTATTTTGCGACTACCATGAGAAAATAATGTTATTTTTTACTAGTACACTTGTACTCCCTCACTGACAAAACCAATTTTGAAATAGAAGGCCAATCATGTACTTTGTTTCACCAACTGGTGAGGAGAATGAGAAACGGAGCATGAAGAGAAAGAAGAAGAAGAATAAACAGTGCCAAGGCGATCTTGCTAAAGCCAGAGGCCTTAGTCGAGTCCATTCAAGGGCTCCGGCAACGACTACCTTACATGTGAGATGATCCTCCAGGGAGCCCTTCCACTTTTGTTGTCTCACTTAATTAATTAGGAGTACTTAAGTACAACTAATTTATTGCTGCCTAATTTTCCTGTCGGAGTTAAACAAATCTTTAGTAGCACCCTATGCTGAATCATGTACGTGTGTATGTTTGTCTATGGAGGTGAATAATGTGGTGGAGAAGGGAGGGAATATTATTAGTGTCATGACATAATTGCGCTATTGTTTTGCATGTCAAATTATTGCCATTGGTTCAATGAGGCAATGTTTTGCGTATTGTTCATCATGAATTTGATGCTACTGTTAGAGTAATATGCTAATGTCTTTCTATCCTTTCTCACTAAGCTAATGAAGGTTTCACCTTGTTCCTACTTGTGCAAACAGAGATCATGTTATGTCAATCATACATTTTAGTGGAACTACACAAGACAATACAATGAACTGTATCCCAGTCTGTGCTTTAATTCTGCTAGAAGTTCTTGATAATCTTTTGATATAATCTCAGCACTAGTAAACAAGAGTGATTTCAACCATACATTTGAAGTGCACAAAAATATATACTATTGAGTAATTCCAGTGAGTGCTTTATCATCTCTTATGGGACTACATGAATAAGCTTTTTTTCCTCAATTTGGTACGGGCCTAAGGCCTTCATCCATATTAGTTTGTTGTCATCTCTATTTGTATCGTGCTACTGTCATGAGAAACTCATTTATCTTTGCACGTTAAAGTTTTGCAACCTATGATACATGGCAATGCTTTGAGTGTTGAGCTAATTGGCACTGATTAAATAAACTAATACCTCTCTTTAAGTAAGACTACTATGTTGCTAACTTTACCCATTAAGATAATGAGGGTGCTTATATTTGTTAGTGTATGTTTCATCAACTAGTCCCACTATTACAGTAATCTCACTCTCTCAATATATGTGCCAACAGGGATGCTCGATTTTGGTGGAACTGCACAAAAACTTTGGGTGCTTCATTACCACGGCAGCTTCCGTCCTTTCAGGTCAGTCGCTAATCTGGGCCTGCTTTCTTCCTTTGCTGTCAGTCGCTTCGCTTATCTCGGCTTCCAGTCAAAGGACCAAGTAATTGATATGCTACCTCACACAGGTTGGTACCGCTCTTTATCCTGATTATTCTGCTTGTCATGTATTTGTAATTTGGTATTGTGATACTGTTTGCCAATTTTATAAAGGAGTAACTTGGAGCCTGAACTCGCAGGCAAATCATTGCATTGGGTGATTTCAGTAGAACTGCACAAAAATATTAGATGGACATATACTTATGCTGCTGTTACGTACTCCAAAGTTCACTCAGACAAGCATCGATGTTGACAAGAAATGCCTATATTCGTTCGAGTATCAACCGGCGTCAACCAGTTGTCAAACTCCAAGTATTAGGAGAGTGAACGCTAAAAATATTGCTTGGCGCATAGCCCAGAAAAACACAGTCCAGTCTTTGGTCCCAACTTGTGCCTTTTGGTTATCGGCAGATATGGTAGCGAACTGTATGGCATGGAGCCTAAAGATTCCAGACAAGTTGGTTGACGCGTATATTCATCTGGCACTTAATCAGCCTGCACGCCATGGATGCTCCATTTCAGTTGAACTTCACAAAAAAATTGGGTGGTTCATTTTATCAACCGCCTCCTTTCTCGTCTGCAATGTAGAATTTTGGTGAGCTACATGACCAAGATGAGCTAGTAAACTAGTTGGATGAAAGTAGTGGCCAGGTTGCTCAAACCTCCCTCGGCACGAGGCCACTATTGGAGGATAAACCTACAAGCCAAGTTCAGATTGTCTGTGCTGCCTCTTATGTACTCGAAAGGTTACTCGTGCAAGCATTAATTTTAGCAAGAAGTACCTCTGATTTAACACCATTTACCAGTCTGTACCCTACGTAATTAAAGTTCGTCCATGGATCATATTAGCTGATCTCAATCATTTGGATGCATAAACATACTGAACATGTGTATATTTGAATCTTTTTGTAAATTATCTATGAATATTGTTGTGTGATCTATCAATCATTTGGATCCATAGACATGCTGAACTTGTGTATATATGAATCTTTTAAGTTGTTGATAGTGAATGTTGGCTATGAATATGAACATATCCTGTGAACCTGAGTTTGATACGAATGTTTACCTTTTCTGTTGTGCTTGTGTGTGAACTTGTTAGTATGCCTACTATGGGGTATGTGACGTGTGGGTGTCAACGGCACACCTTCTTCCTGAGAAGAATTGCACCTACTTTGTTAGGGTAGCAATGGCGCATCAGCTCTTTTTAATCTTTTTGCTCTGTCTTGCTGATGGCTTCTTGCCCCTCGTTGGTTACCCCAAGTGGAAGGTTTGAGATGCAGTGTAGCGGTAGTTTTCCCTTGGCAAAGATACCAAGGATCGATTTCCCCTGAGACTCCCAGTTTCAACAAGAAGGTGTCAACTGCTAACGGCGCCAGATATTAACAATCAACTTGGACCTGCACACAGATACAAATAACTTTGCTCCCAACGAGTACAGAGAGGTTGTCAATCCCTCCGGCCTTGTCGTTTACAAAGGGTCAAACGCAAGAGATAATAGTGATAGGTAAAACTGTAACTAGTATGTAAAAGCAGAAAGTAAATAGCGGATGTGATCAGTGATGGTAATATGGACCGGGGTCCCATGATGTTCACTAGTGATGTCTCTTTCCCAAAAGACGATAAAACAGCTATGTGAGGTAAACGAATTACAGCTGGGCAATTGACAGAATTATGTGCGCAAACCAATGCTAACTATGTTGCAAGAAAGGTAGAGGTTCAAAGCATGGGCGGTACGCCAAGGCAAGTAGACCGAAATCCATCTGCATCTACTACTAATCATCCACCTTAGGATATCTATCCAGAACATCTCGCTGGTATTAAGTTGCGAGTCCCACCCATAGTGTAAACTAAAAGCAACAGACAACTGCATTAAAAGACCTTTGCGTAAAGTAAACAATCCTTGCACCCGCGGGCACAAGCATCGTTGTTTTCCCCCTTGTGGCAACAACACATCCCCTAGACTCATGTTTCTGTCACTCAAGCTAGTCATCGAGGGGCATGAACCCACAATCAAGCATAACGTTCCCTCTTGGAGTCACTACCTACTACTTGGCCAAAGCAATAAATAGCAACGGAGAACATGTAAGAATTACTTACGAACATAAATATAAAAGAGGTGAATCAAATATATTACTCAAACACAATCTGAACATAATCTCACAATCCATCGGATCCCAGCAAACTCATCATAGCAACAGCATAAGGATTACATATGTGCCTCGATCATGTAGGGCAGCTCACGAGGTCTAATTAGTGAAGCACAAGAAGGGGAGGAGAACATCATATAGCTACTGGTCATGGATCCATGGACCAAGGGAGACTACTCACAACTCATCCGGGAGGCGTCCATGGTGGTGGAGAGGCTCCCGGTGGTGATCCTCCCCTCCGGCAGGGTGCCGGGAAGAGTTCTCCTGGTGCTCCCGATCTTGGAAGCGCGGAGGCGGTGGAACAGAGATGAGATCGCGAAAAAGGGTTCCGTCCTCGAGGGTTTCGAGACACGTGTTAAATATATGCCAAAGGGGGGCATCAGCGGAGGCCTGGGGGGCCCAGGCGCCCCCCCGGCGCGGCCAGGAGGGGGGCCGCGCCACCAGGGCGCCTGGAGCCCTGGTGGCCCCCCTCCGGCCCTACTTCAGCCATGTGGAAGCTTCCGGAATGCTGATTTGTTATATAATTTTTCCGGGATTTTTCTGGCAGTTTACGTGATGGGAAAACCTGAAATACAAAAATAGCAGAAAACAGAAACTGGCACTGGGGTGCACTGAGTTAATAGGTTAGTCCAAATATGATCAAAATTGTATGGAAGTGTATAAATAACATAGCAATATCACACAAAAGAGGCATGGAGCAAGCAGAAATTATAGATACGTTTTGGACGTATCAACATCCCCAAGCTTAATTCCTGCTCGTCCTCGAGTAGGTAAATGATAACAAGCATAATTTCTATGGTGACATGCTATTAACCATATAAGGACTCTTTTATAGTCACATGACAAAAGCTTACTGAGACAATGAATCTGTAGTAATTAAGTTGCCTCATGAGAAAATCACAAAGAATTGAAAGTTTTACAACATGATATTGAAACATCAAATATATTTGTAATGAGCATGGTGTGCAAATATGATAAAGTGATATCTCGCTTGCCCCCTTTAGTGAAGCAAAACATAAATGCAGGGGCACCTCCAAGGTTTAAGTGATGACTAGATACAATGATTTCAGAATAAACGATATCACAATCATGCAAAAGACAATGCTACTTTGGGACAATGCACATTACACTCAGAATGACAATCATGCTCTCAGTAGTTGGTGCTTTAAAAGAAGGTGGAGACTCTCGAACCGTGGCTTTTGTTGGCAAGGTTGAAAACCCGTGGTCGGAAACAAAGACAAAGCATGTACTAGAGCTCTTGGTTTTAAAAACAGAAATAAAAATTATTTTTTAGAATATGCATGTTTCGTCAACGAATGCTAGCAGATAACTCAATTACTTCTCGAGCTGGACAAGTTTCGAGGAACGGTTCCCGAATGAGGACGATCACATCCTCTTAATCTCCTTTGTTTATCACTGCCAAAGTTTTCTGATTTCTCATGAACAAAGCGTGAAGGAGGGTTTGTTTGTTTATATTACTTTTTAATGAGCCGGGCGCACTCAATGCCAGTTCCTTCTCGTATTATGGATTTGCACATTAGACATGCAATCCCGGGGTGAAGCTTGTCCAACTTAAAAAGATCATGAATTAACTACTACTTCCTCATGAACTAAAACAGAGGCACAAAACATAAATGCTTTTTTTTTGAATAATTTCGAGATGGTACATGAAAGTCTTCGTTAGGAATGGCAGGTAAATACCATGTATAGGAAGGTATGGTGGACTCATATGGCATAACTGGTTTAAAGGATTTTGGATGCACAAGCAGTCAGTCTGCTTAGTATAGGTGGAGGTTAGCATAATACTGGGAGCGACCAACTAAGAGAGCAATGACGGTCATAATCATGCAGAGCGACAAAGCAACATTGAATCAGGCATGGAAGTTATATCGCTACTCAGAAATAAAAGATCATCAAGGCTTGATAGTCTTTCTTTACAGTCTTTAATATGCGTGAACATACGCCAAGTCAATCAAAATAAATTCTTGAAGGAAGATATTACTAAACCATACCACATCATAGGCAAACAAATCATGTTGGTACTCCAATAACACATTGGGAACCCCCCAGCTATTTGAGACTAACCATAAGAAAACATGAACTACTAAGCACCATTATGCACGTAGCATTTTTATCATAGACATATCGACCAATGCAACAGAAGCAAACTCTCTTAATAATATAAGCATGATAACTAAAGAGAGTTCAAGCGACCAACTAAACAAAAGCTCTTTAAAAAGATAAGCATGAAAACTAAGAGCTGAACATGATAGTAGCTATTGAAAGACCAAGAACATACACAGCAAAGATAAACATGAAAATTCTATGTTGTGTTCTAGGTTGAAGTGGAGCGTGTTTCTCTCCCACACAAAGAAAGCTGAGTTCCAACTCGTTATGAAAAGCTAAAGAAAACTAAAAAGGAAAACTAAAAGCAAGACGCTCCAAGCATAGCACATAACACATGAAGTGATAAAAATATAGTGGAACGAAAGACGAACTGATAATGTTGATGGAGAAGGGGATGCGCGGGGGCATCCCCAAGCTTAGATGCTTGAGTCTCCTTGAATATTTCTTGGGGGTGCATGGGGGCATCCCCAAGCTTGAGCGCTTGACACTCCTGAATCTTTTTATCATCTTCCCTCGCACACTTGAAAACTCCCTTCATACATAACTCATCATAATCTGATTAGCTCGGTTAGTACTAAAATAATGGTTCCTTGCTGGAAATAAGGATATTCTTGAAGGTCTACTGTTTCTCAAGATTGCCAAAAGGTTTTTGCAAAGAAAAAGCAAGCTCAAGGTTTGCAAAATGAAGGAAAGGCAAAACAGGACAGAATCTGTGAAAAACAGAACAACATGTAGTAAATGATTTTTTCGGGGCACTTCTGCAACTCTAATCAAAAAACTCAGAACAGACGCCCGAAAGAAAATTGTATAGAGCACGCTGTCGAAAAAATTCAGACAAAAAAGATGACCTGGTGATTTTATACGAATTTTTCTGTCCAGGACAGAATCTGTTTCCTGGGCAGCACGTCACAACTTTTGAACTTTCTTGCAATCAGAGGCTACACTTGGCACAAAGTTGAAAAGCAAAGATACAATGATGATGGTACTCTAGTAACAACATCAAGACACAACAAAAGCAAAAATAAAAATTTATTCATTGTGGGCTGCCTCCCAAAAGCGCTTTCTTTTATGCCTTTAAGCTAGGCATAATGCAAAAAGATCAAGTTTTATCAAGAGTAAAAGAATAGCTAGATCTTATAACGGACTCGAAAGGTAACTTAATCTTCTTTCTAGGGAAGTGTTCCATCCCTTTCTTGAGAGGAAATTGGAATCTTATATTCCCATCTTTCATGTCAATGATAGCACCAACGGTGCGTAGAAAAGGACGTCCCAAAATAATTGGACACGAAGGTTCACATTCAATATCCATAATAGTAAAATCAACGGGAACGTAATTGTCATTGACAACGATAAGAACATCGTCGATCCTCCCCAAAGGTTTCTATATGGAAGAATCAACGAGACGAACACCAAAAGAACAAGAATCAAAGGGTTTCAATTTAAGCATATCATATATTCTTTTGGGCATAACAGAGGTACTAGTTCCAACATCACATAAAGCATAGCAAGAGAAGTTATTCAACTTAATTTTAATCATAGGATCCCAACCATCTTCTAGCTTTCTAGGTATGGAGGCTTCTACTCTAAGTTTCTCCTCCCTAGCTTTGATGAGAGCATTAGTGATATGCTCCGTGAAGGCAAGGTTAAGCGTGCTAGTGTGGGGATCTCTAGACATCTTGTGAAGGAAATCAATAACTTCGGTAAGAGTGCAATTATCAAAATCAAGGTCACTACTATCAAGTAAAGTGGTAGTGGTGTCCTTTAGGTTCACTTGTTTGGTAATTTCTATGGTCATAGCATCACCATTAATAGGTCCAATGGGACCAGGAGTGCATTGGGTGCTAAGTGTTTGGATATCCTCAACAACTTGGATAGTAGCAACAGTGTGGTGGGTAGGAAGGTTCTTAATTCTATCTTCTTCCTCCCTTTCTCTAGCCCATCTCTCTTTAAGTTTAGCCAACATCCTAATGTTTTCATTAATTTGCACTTGAATAGCATTCATAGGAGTGACCTTCCTCTCCTCAAGAGGAGAAGTTCTAATTTTAAGCAATTCTACCTCATGGGCTAAATTGTCTACCTTCGAAGAGAGATCATCTAGTTTGTTTAGTTTTTCTTCTACACTCTTATTAAAGGCTTTTTGGGTAGTAATGAAATCTTTAAGCATAATCTCAAGTTCAGTAGTGGAGTTCTTGGTGCTAGGATAAGCATTGTTGTTCCCATAAGAATTAGAGGGGAACGGTCTAGGATTGCTACCAAAGTTACTCCTATAAGCATTGTTGTTGAAATTGTTTCTAGAGATAAAGTTCACATCTACTTGTTCTTGAGCAATCAAAGAATTTAAAGGAACATCACGAGGATCAACAGAAGATTGCTTGGAAAGTAGAGACATGATCAAGTCAACTTTTTCATTTAGGGAGGAAATCTCCTCGACAGAGTTTACCTTCCCACCTGTTGGAGCGCCTTCGGTGTGCCGTTGGGAATAGTTGGTCATCATCTCATCGAGAAGCTTTGTGGCAGCACCAAGTGTAGTTGACATAAAGGTTCCTCCTGCGGCCGAATCTAACAAGTTCCGCGAGGTAAAGTTCAAGCCTGCATAAAAAGTTTGGATAACCATCCAAGTAGTCAAACCATGAGTATGGCGGTTCTTGACAAGAGATTTCATACGTTCCCAAGCTTCGGCAACGTGTTCATTATCCAATTGTTTAAAATTCATTACATCACTTCTTAGTTGGATAATTTTAGCAGGTGGATAGTATTTTCCAATAAAAGCATCTTTGCACTTGTCCCATGAATCTATGATATTTCTAGGCAAAGATTGAAACCAAATTTTAGCTCCTCCTCTCAAGGAGAAAGGAAAAAGCTTAAGCTTAACAATATTACCATCTATTTCTTGGTACTTTTGCATATCACAGAGTTCAACAAAATTGTTTAAGTGTAAAGCAGCATCATCTCCAGCACCGGAGAATTGATCTTTCATAACTAGGTTCAGTAAAGCAGGTTTAATTTCATAAGAAGGTGCTGAAGTGGCAGGTGTAGTGATAGGTGTGCAGATAAAGTCATCGTCATTGTGACTAGTGAAGTCACACAACTTGGTGTTCTCGGTGGAACCCATAGCAGCAAGCAAGCAAGATAACTATTTTTGTGATTTTCGAAAAAAGATACTAAAGCAAAAATTGAAAGGTAAACTAACAAGACTAAGAGCAAAGGTAAAAGATAGCGTGCAACTCCCCTATCTTGAATAGTGGAGTCCTCGGCAACGGCGCCAGAAAACTTTGCTTGATGGCTTCTCGCCCCTCGTTGGTTACCCCAAGTGGAAGGTTTGAGATGCAGTGTAGCGGTAGTTTTCCCTTGGCAAAGATACCAAGGATCGATTTCCCCTGAGACTCCCAGTTTCAACAAGAAGGTGTCAACTGCTAACGGCGCCAGATATTAGCAATCAACTTGGACCTGCACACAGATACAAATAACTTTGCTCCCAACGAGTACAGAGAGGTTGTCAATCCCTCCGGCCTTGTCGTTTACAAAGGGTCAAACGCAAGAGATAATAGTGATAGGTAAAACTGTAACTAGTATGTAAAAGCAGAAAGTAAATAGTGGATGTGATCAGTGATGGTAATATGGACCGGGGTCCCGTGATATTCACTAGTGATGTCTCTCTCCCAAAAGACGATAAAACAGCTATGTGAGGTAAACGAATTACAGCTGGGCAATTGACAGAATTATGTGCGCAAACCAATGCTAACTATGTTGCAAGAAAGGTAGAGGTTCAAAGCATGGGCGGTACGCAAGGCAAGTAGACCGAAATCCATCTGCATCTACTACTAATCATCCACCTTGAGATATCTATCCAGAACATCTCGCTGGTATTAAGTTGCGAGTCCCACCCATAGTGTAAATTCAAAGCAACAGACAACTGCATTAAAAGAACTTTGCGTAAAGTAAACAATCCTTGCACCCGCGGGCACAAGCACCGTTGTTTTCCCCCTTGTGGCAACAACACATCCCCTAGACTCATGTTTCTGTCACTCAAGCTAGTCATCGAGGGGCATGAACCCACAATCAAGCATAACGTTCCCTCTTGGAGTCACTACCTACTACTTGGCCAAAGCAATAAATAGCAACGGAGAACATGCAAGAATTACTTACGAACATAAATATAAAAGAGGTGAATCAAATATATTACTCAAACACAATCTGAACATAATCTCACAATCCATCGGATCCCAGCAAACTCATCATAGCAACAGCATAAGGATTACATATGTGCCTCGATCATGTAGGGTAGCTCACGAGGTCTAATTAGTGAAGCACAAGAAGGGGAGGAGAACATCACATAGCTACTGGTCATGGACCCATGGTCCAAGGGAGACTACTCACAACTCATCCGGGAGGCGTCCATGGTGGTGGAGAGGCTCCCGGTGGTGATCCTCCCCTCCGGCAGGGTGCCGGGAAGAGTTCTCCTGGTGCTCCCGATCTTGGAAGTGCGGCGGCGGCGGAACAGAGATGAGATCGCGAAAAAGGGTTCCGTCCTCAAGGGTTTCGGGACGCGTGTTAAATATATGCCAAAGGGGGGCATCAGCGGAGGCCTGGGGGGCCCAGGCGCCCCCCCGGCGCGGCCAGGAGGGGGGCCGTGCCACCAGGGCGCCTGGAGCCCTGGTGGCCCCCCTCCGGCCCTACTTCGGCCGTGTGGAAGCTTCCGGACGCTGATTTTTTATATATATTTTCCTGGATTTTTCTGGCAGTTTACGTGATGGGAAAACCTGAAATACAAAAACAGCAGAAAACACAAACTGGCACTGGGGTGCACTGAGTTAATAGGTTAGTCCAAATATGATCAAAAGTGTATGGAAGTGTATAAATAACATAGCAATATCACACAAAAGAGGCATGGAGCAAGCAGAAATTATAGATACGCTTTGGACGTATCACTTGCCCCCTCCCCCGCTCAACCCCTGCCATAATGTTTTCAGCGTCAAAACAAACATAGTACTGCGTTGTTTTTGGGGCTTGATGAAAAATCGAGTGCTGGTTTCTGTAGGTTGGCCCGCCCAGCAAATGGGATGCTGGTCCACGACGGACTGGGAGGCTAAAAATACAAGTTGTATGGTGCAGAGGCAAGTAAAAAAACACCATCGAGAGCCATCCACTAAAGAAAAAAAATCGCTCCTGATGTGCTTCTTCAGTCGTGCCGCCAGCCCCCTCTATAATCCAGTTTGCTCGGGGATCTGGTATCATTTTTTTCCCAGAGGGCGAACAAGTATCAACTAGGCCTAGGTTTTGTATTTTAACATGCGTAGCCCACGACATACGGGGACAGTGGTTTCAACTTATTTTTTGAGGTCCATACCGGCCTATGGGCTTTTTCTTAAAGATCGGCAGCCCAATGTATTTTTATAACCACATTATATATATTTATATTATTACTATTATCGTATATTTTATAGAGACTTATATATACATTATAAAAACATCCCACGTGTCATTAACTTATAACAGTAAATGTTTAGCACAAGTTGGCAAGGAAAATCCTGGTTGTTTTTGACTCACCGGCAAGGAAAATCCAGGTGATTGCGTACAAAAGCTTGCAAAGATTTTAAGGACCAATGTAATAATAACGCACACATTTTTATTTTGAGCAATAACTCGCTAATTTGTTAATTATGTATATTAAACATGTGCCTCTCCGGTTTATTTTTGATATTAATTGCTCCTTCTAACATAACATTATATATATAACGAGCCCAGCTAATTCGTGTATTTGAAGGAAGTGCAAATGGGCTGAGATTTCTTAGATAATATAAATGGGCCGCATTGATGCGAAATTATTTGTTCACCCAGCCCAGCAAATAGACTGTACATTCTAGAAAACATGGGTTAAATATATGCCACATTTTTGCAGGCTGACATGTGGGCCAATAGGTCGAAGCCTATGTAGGGCGTTGTCATCTTGGTCGGCATGCACCTTCAATCTCTCGTCTTCTTCCTCCAGCGTAGCCGGGGCCACCTGGTCCGGCCTCCGGCGGCTAGTGGCTCTGCTTAGCACGCATCGATGCGAAGCGCTACCCCACCGCCGGCCAGGCTATCCCTCCACCCCTCCACAACTCTGGTTATTCTCCATCGACTGCAGCCCCACGCCGCACCAGAACCATTTATAACCCTTCTCCTCCACTCAATCTGCGACTCCACTGCCGCGTCTTCCCATCTCTGAGTCGTTCCCGTCCGTGGCCTCGTCGTCGTCCACCGGCTCGCTGTGCTCGGTGCGGCGTGGTTAACAAACGAGGGTCATCAGAAGAGGATTGTATGTGGAGAGCCTGACGGCTGAGACCCACGAGGTCCATGGTCGCACGCAAGGAAAGTTCCTCCTTATTAAGCTGAAAAAAATGTTTCCTCCACCTGACAGCTGGGACCCACCGGCTGTATCTTCGCACGGAAGGATGTGCCTCCTTGTTATGCGAAAAAAATATTCCTCCTGTTGACAGCTGGGACCCATCAGATTTGGTGGCTGACTTGTGGGCCTACTAAGCAGACGTGTACGCAGGGCATTGTCAACTTAATCAATAAATGATTCTAGCAACTAGACCGTTGGATGTTAATCCAACAGCCGTGCTCCTTCTTCAACCTCTGTTCTTGCTCCTTTCTCCCGTGGGCGGCACCACGGCTGTGCTGCCGCGCACCCGAACCAGTCAAGTTTCTCACTCCTCTCCATCTGCGACTCCACTGCCCCATCTTCCCCATCTCCAGGTCATTCCAGTCTAGGGCCTCGCCGTCGTCCACCAGCCTTTGGTGCGCTCGGCACGATGTGGTCAACGTGGTCAACAACCGAGAGTCATCGGAAGATGACTGTACGTGAGAGGCTGACAGTGGGGACGCACCACGCCCATGGACACATGCATGCAACGGAACGTGGTGTGGTCAACGTGGTCAAGGAATGACTTCCATCAGAAGAGTACTATACCTGGATAGGTTGACAGCTGGGTCCACGGCAGCCGCAAGGAAGTGCCTCCTTATTACGCGGAAAATAATTATTCCTCCACCTGACAGCAGGGACCCACCGGACGGGCCATCGTATTTGGCGAAAAAAACATTCCTCCACTGACTACTGGGACCCACGGGACAGGCCATTGTGTTTTGCGAAAAAAACATTCCCCCCGCTGTCAGCTCGGACCCACCAGAAGTGCCTCCTTATTATGCACAAAAAAATGAATATCCCCCCTGCTAGTTGGGATCCACCTTGGTGGTTGGCTGACTTGTGGGCCTACTAAGTTGACGGGGACGGAGTGCTTTGTCAACTTAGTCAATATGAACGATTCTAGCTCCAGTGACCGTACGATGTCCATCCAAAGGCCGTAGTGCTTCTTCAACCTCTCGTCTTCTTGCTCCAGCCGCCCAAAGCAGCGCCGATCATGTTGCATGCTCCTGCCTCCCGTGGCCGGCTGTGCTGCCGCGGAGGCCTCACCGCCCCCTACTATTCTCACCACTGTCCAGGCCCTGCGGCGACGGCAGCCTCACACCGTAGCCGAACCAGTGGACCCTCGTACTCCTCTCCGCGCGGGCTTCCTCTGTCGCATCTTCCCCGGCTCCGCGTCGTCCCCTTCCTAGGCCTCATCGTCGTCCACCGCCCTGGTGCTCTCGGCGTGGCGTGGTCAACATGGTCAAGGAATGACTTCCGTCGGAAGAGTACTGTATGTGGAGAGGCTGACAACTGGGTCCACGGCCGCGGCAAGGAAGTGCCTCCTTATTACACGCAAAATAATTATTCCTCCACCGGACAGGCCACTGTATTTCGCAAAAAAAATGTTTCCCTTGACTGCTGGGACCCACCAGCTACATCTTCGCATGCAAGGAAGTGCGTCCGGGCAAAAAAAAAAACGATTCGCCCCCCTGACTGCTGCGACCCACCAGCTACATCTTTGCACGCAAGGAAGTGCGTGACAGTCGGGATCCACCTGGTCGAAGCATACGTATCGTTGTAATTCTGGTCGCGAACATGTACGTACATACTGGTCGATGTAGAGGCGTGCACGTGTCCTAGCAGAGGCATGCACATAGCATGTACACATACGTACAACGGCCAGGGTGCAAGAAAGTAAATACGGCCACATACGTACATACAGGCCGGGTCTCGAATGCCTAGTCGCACGTACGTATGGCCAGGGCTCGTGTGCATGGCTGGGTCGGAATGGAGAAACATCATCGTCGTCGTGTTCATGGGGAGCCAATCGGCTGGGTCGGAACGGAATGCGTCGTCGTGTTCATCGGGAGGACTTGGACGAAACATCCGATGGAAACGAAGCCTGGCGTACCGCAGAACAAAGGAAACGGCCTTGTGTTCGACCGGCCACGGTCAAAACGGGATCCTATTCATCGGGAGGGGTCTGGCGTACCGCAAAACGGAGGAAACGGACCTCCTACGGTCGAAATGGGGGTCTTGTTGATCGGGAGGGGAGTGGCGTACCGCAAAACGGAGGAAACGGACTTGTGTTGGAGCGCTACGGTCAAAACGGGGGTCCTGTTCATCGGGAGGGGTGTGGCGTATCGCAAAACGGGACTCCACGGGATACTGTTCATCTCCACTGTCGACCCCCTCCAGCCTCCACGGGCTACTTTTCATCCACTGTCGACCTCCTCCTGCCTCCACCTGTGACTGTTCATCCACGGGCTCCTGTTCATCCATCCTCCACTGTGCGCTACTCCACCGGCTACTGTTCAACCAGCCCTCTCCATGGGCTCCTGTTCAACCACCCCTCCACGGGCTACTGTTCATCTAGCCCTCCACCGTCTACTGTTCATCCTGCCCTCCACGGGGTGGTCCTGTTCATCCAGCCCTCCACGGGGTCCTGTTCATCCAGCCCCAACCGGCTCGATTGATCGGGGTCCTGTTCATCCACCCCCACCGGGAACTGTTCATCCAAACCCCCCAGTAACGCTCACTATTCATCCAGAGGCAGCATCGATCAGCTTCAGTTAGCAGTAGTAGCGAAGGAATCGCTCGATCGGGTTCAGTTAACAGCCATCGATCGATCGCTCGGGTTCAGTAACGTGTAGCCTGCAGTGCAATCACTCAGATTCAGTTAGAGCCCAACACCTCGCTCGGGTTCAGTTCGAGCCCAATGCCTCGCACCCACGCAGGTGCGTGTACGAGAGAAACGCGCATCGCTCGGCCCCGACCACCCACCATAATCGGGAACACCCCAATATTTTTCTCGCCCTCTCTTCTACCACGGTTTTTTCCGTCATGGACGGCCCAAAGAATGTCATGCAGCTGCGTCTCCGACCCACCCAGGACGAAAAGCCCATTTTCTATCATGATTTTTGGTCATAGAAGTAGGACCCCACACAATTATTGTCATAGAAGTGTCATAAGTATGACAGAAAGAAATTCGTTCGGCCCAAAATGTCACGGATGTGTCTTTTCTTTGTAGTGATCCCTCCGGTCGTCCGAGTGTAACATGATCCAAATTCACCAACCCAAGTCCGGTCATCACGTGAGATGATATGGTTTCAATGGTGAACATCTCCATGTTGATCATATCTACTATATGATTCATGTTTGACCTTTTGGTCTCTTGTGTTCCGAGGCCATGTATGTACATGCTAGGCTCATCAAGTTTAACCCGAGTGTTCCGCATGTGCAAAATTGGCTTGCACCAATTGTATGTGAACATAGAGTCTATCACACCCGATCATCACGTGGTGTCTCGAAACGACGGACTTTTGCAATGGTGCACACTTGGGGAGAACACAATTTTATCTTGACTTTTTTAGTGAGGGATCACCTTATAATGCTACCGTCGTCCTAAGAAAAATAAGATGCATAAAAGTTCTAACATCACATGCAAATCATAAGTGGCATGATATGGCCATCATCTTGTGCTTTTGATCTCCATCTCCAAAGCACCGCATGATCTCCATCGACATTGGCATGACACCATGATCTCCATCATCGTGTTGCCATCGGGGTTGTCACCCCAACCATGCTTCTACAACTATTGCTATCGCTTAGCGACAAAGTAAAGCATTACATAGCGCATAATGATTGACACGCAGGTCATACAGTAAATAAAGACAACCCTATGGCTCCTGCCGGCTGTCGTATTAATTGACATGCAAGTCGTGGTAATCTATACAAACATGATCATATCATACATCAAATATATCTCATCATGTCTTTGGCCATATCATATCACATCATACCCTGCAAAAACAAGTTAGACATCCTCTAATTGTTGTTGCATGTTTTACGTGGCTACTGTGGGTATCTAGCAAGAAAGATTCTTACCTACGCAAAGCCACAACGGTGATATGCAAATTGCTATTCAACCTTCTACAAGGACCGCCTTCATCAAATCCGATTCAACTAAGGTGGGAGAGACAGACACCCGCCAGCCAACTTTATGCAACAAGTTGCATGTCTCTCGATAGAACCGGTCTCATGTACGTGGACATGTAAAGTTGGTCCGAGCCGCTTCATCCCACAATGCCGTTGAATCAAATAAGACTAGGGAAGGAAGCAATCTGAATATCAACTCCCACAAACTCCTTTGTGTTCTACTCGTGGTGTCATCTACGCATAGACCTAGCTCATGATGCCACTGTTAGGGAACGTTGCATGGGAAACAAAAAAATTCCTACGAACACCCAAGATCTAATCTAGGATATTACCATCTATGAGAGGAGAGATTGGATCTAGATACCATTGTAGATCGCTAAGCGAAAGAATTAAAGAACGTGGTTGATGTAGCGGTACGTCTTCGCGATCCAATCACGATTCGTCCCGCGAACTCCGAACTAGTGTCGAACGGACGGCACCTCCGTGTTCAACACACGTACGGCTTGATGATGCCTTCACCTCCTCGATTCAGCGAGCAATGGTGAAGTAGTAGCTCGAGTCCTCCGGCAGCACGACGGCATGGTGGCGGCGGTGGTGGTGGAATCTCAGCAGAGGTTCGCTAAGCACGACGGAGAGGAAGATGGCTATGAGGGAGAGGAAGGGCAGTGTCGTAGCGTGGAGATGTGCTCCAAGGTCGGGCTGCCCTATCTCTACCTCTCTATATATAGGGGAAGGGAGGAGGGGGTGGTGCCCCTAGGGTTTCACCTAGGGGGGCGGCGGCCAGGGCAGATGGGATCTCCCCTAGGGTAACTTGCCCCCAAGCCGGGAGGTGGGAAGCCCTAGGGGCGCCCCCAACCCTCCTGGTTACGTGAGATGGTGTGAGTGGGCCGCTCAGCCCCTTAGTGGGCTGGTTTGCCCCCTCCGCATGGCCCATGAGGCCCCCCAACACTTGTCGGGGCCCCCCGAAACCCCTTTCGGTGACGCTGGTCATCACCCAGTACCCTCGGAACAATTCCGCACACCAATACCCTTCGTCCAATATATAAATCTTCGTCTTCAGAACATTCCGGAGTTCCTTGTCATGTCAGGGATCTCATCCGGAACTCCGAACAACCTTCAGTGACCACCATAATGACTTAACTATACTTATATCGTCACCAAACGTTAAGTGTGTAGACCCTGTGGGTTCGAGAACTATACAGACATGACCGAGACACCTCTACAGTCAATAACCAATAGCGGGACCTGGATGCCCATATTGGTTTCCACATACTCTATGAAGATCTTATCGGTCGAACCTCGATGTCAAGGATTCGGTTAATCCCGTATGTAGTTCCCTTTGTCTATCTGTATGTTACTTGCCCAAGATTCGATCATCGGTATCTCCATACCTAGTTCAATCTCGTTACCGACAAGTCTCTTTACTCGTTCCAAAATACAAGATCCCGTGGGTAACTCATTAGTCACATTGCTTGCAAGCTTCTTGTGATGTTGTATTACCGAGTGGGCCCTGAGATACCTCTTTGTCACATAGAGTGACAAATCCCAGTCTTAATACATGCCAACTCAACAAACACCATCGGAGATACCTGTACAACACCTTTATAGTCACCCAGTTATGTTGCGACGTTTGGTACACACAAGGTATTCCTCCGGTGTCAGTGAGTTGCATGATCTCATGGTCATAGGAACATATAAACTTGACATGCAGAAAACGATAGCACTAAACTTGATATGATCATATGCTACGTTTATATTTTGGGTCTCGTCCATTACATCATTCTCCTAATGACGTGACCTTGTTATCAAATGACAACTCATGTCAATGGCTAGGAAACCGTAGCCATCTTTGATCAACGAATTAGTCCGATAGAGGCTGACTAGGGACATCTTGTTGTCCATGTATCCACACATGTACTTGAGTTTCCGATCAATACAATTCTAGCATGGATAATAAACGATTATCATGAACAAGGAAATACGATAATAACCAATTTATTATTGCCTCTAGGGCATATTTCCAACACCTCAAGCCCAAGGGCGCGCCCCTGTGGCTTGTCGCCTCCTTGGGGGTCTTCTGACTTAAACTCCAAGTCTTCTGGTCCAAGAAAAATCATCGCGAAAGTTTTATTCCGTTTGATATTCCTTTTCTGAAAAACTTAAAAACAAGGAAAAAAATTAGTAACTGGCACTAGGCTCTAGTTTAATTAGTCCCAAAAACAGTATAAAATAGCATATTAATGCATATAAAACATCCAAAGTTGATAATATAATAGCATGGAACAATAAAAAATTATAGATACGTTGGAGACGTATCAGATGGTAACAACACAAGCAACACAAGCAAAGGATACACCACAATAATAACTTGCATAAAGTAAAGGTAAGAAATAATCACAAGTGGAGCCGATGGAGACGAGGATGTATTGCCGAAGTTCCTTCCATTTGAGGGGAAGTATGTCTTCGTTAGAGCGGTCTGGAGGCACAATGCTCCCCAAGAAGCCACCAGGGTTACCGTATTCTCCTCACACCCTCACATAATGCAAGGTGTCGTGATTCCACTAGTGGTGTCCTTGAAGGCGGCGGCCGAACCTTTACAAACAAGGTTGAGGCAATCTCCACAACTTAATTGGAGGATCCCAACAACACCATGAAGCTTCGCCACAATGGAATGTGGCTCCGAGGTGACCTCAACCATCTAGGATGCTCAAACACCCAAGAGTAACAAGATCCGCAAGGTATTAGTGGGGGAATCAAATTTCTCTTCGTGGAAGTGTAGATCGGGGCCTGCTCAGCCAATCCCTAGAAAATCAACAAGTTTGATTGGCTAGGGAGAGAGATCGGGCAAAAATGAGATTTGAACCAACAATGGAGTTTGGGGAGGAATAGTGAAAGATCATCGATGTCGCCTAGAGGGGGTGAATAGGCACTTTAAAATAATTACGGTTTAGGCTTGAAAGAATGCGGAATTAATCTAGCGATTAATTTGTCAAGCACTAAACCTACAATAACTAGGCTCACCCATGTGCACCAACAACCTATGCTAATCAAGATAAACTACTAAGTGATAGCAAGATATATGACAAGAAACAATATGGCTATCACAAAGTAAAGTGCATAAGTAAAGGGCTCGGGTAAGAAATAACCGAGGCATGCGGACATGACGATGTATCCCGAATTTCACACCCTTGCGGATGCTAATCTCTGTTTGGAGTGGTGTGGAGGCACAATACTCCCCAAGAAGCCATTAGGGCCACCATAATCTCCTCACGACCCTGCACAATGCAAGGTGTCGTGATTCCACTAAGGGACCCTTGAGGGCGGTCACCGAACCCATACAAATGGCAACCCTTGGGGGCGGTCACTGAACTCGTACACTTTGGCAACCCTTGGGGGCAGTCCCCGAAACCCATCAAATTTCTCGGGGCGATCTCCACAACCTAATTGGAGACCCCGACGCTTGCCTGGAGCTTTACACCACAATGATTGAGCTCCGATAACAACCAACCGTCTAGGGCACCAAGGTACCCAAGAGGAACAAGCACAACGGTACCAAGAACCCCAAGAGTAATAAGCTTCTCAACTTCACTTCCATGTATCACCGTTTAGAACTCAAACTGATGCACCAAACGCATGGCAAGGGCACACAGAGTGCCCAAGTCCTTCTCTCCCAAATCCCACCAAAGTGACAAATGCTAGGGAGGAAAATGAGAGGAAGAACGAAGAAGAGAACACGAAGAACTCCAAGATCTAGATCCAAGGGGTTCCCCTCACAAAGAGGAGAAAGTGATTGGTGGAAATGTGGATCTAGATCTCCTCTCTTTTCCCCAAAAAACTAGCAAGAATCCATGGAGGAACTGAGAGAAAGCAAGCTCGAAGAAGGCCAACAATGGAGAAAGAACACGATCTTAAGAGATAAGGATCAATGGGTAAGAAGACCCCCTTTTATAGGAGAAAAAAAATCCAACTATTATCCCCATTCTCAGCCCGCAGCGAGTGGTACTACCGGTGGCCGCAGCGGTACTGCCGCTCGGCCCAGCAGTACTACCACTAGGACCTTGCACAATGCCTAAGGGAGAAGTAACAAAGAGGAGGGCCATTGACCATCACTAGTAGCGGTAGTAGGGGCGGTACTACCGCTTACAAGCGGTACTATCGCTCCTACTACCGCTACTACTACCGCTGAACCCGACATGAGATACGCAGGTCTCAACTCGAGGCGGTAATAGTGTGGAACCGGGGCCGTACTACCGCCTGTGGCCATGGGCGGTACTATCGCGGGGAAACAACGATACTACCGCTTGTGGCTTTCAGCGGTACTGCCGCTCCGGGTCTGTGGTACTACCGCCTAGACTCGAGACCTGCGTATCTCGTGTCGGGTTCAGCGGCAGTAGTATCTCGTGTCTTCGTGATGCTCCACTTGAACTTGCACACCGCAATCTTGATGTTCATCACCTCTTGATGTCATCCTCCATGGGTTGTATAATATCTTCCTATTGACGCAAGCCCATGGAAACATACCTAAACCCACATAGACCTCTCACGTAGACCATGGGTTAGTACACAAAGCATAATGGACAATGCTTACCATACCATGGGATCACTCTCTCGGTACACATTCTACGCTTTGTGTGTTGATCAACTTGAATCACTCTCTGTACTTAGTCTTGATCAACCATAAATCTTTCCAACTCTCTTCATTTGGATGATGTCTTGAAGGTAAACTTGAATGATCATACACTCTTCTTCTTCAAGACATGCTTGCAATAAGCTCAACACTCACCTGACCAATCTTTTGATAATTCCTTAATAGCACCTTGGTAAACACAAACTCTCCTTGAAACCAACAAATGGACTCCAAGAAAAGTCTATGGACAAACCCTTCAAATATAACTCAAGGCAACCATTAGTCCATAGAGATTGTGATCAATTACCAAAACCAAACATGGGGGCACTGCATGTTCTTTCAAAGAGGTAAGACTTCTTGGAGAAGAACACCCCCTTTTATACTGGGGGAAAAGAATCAACCGTTATGCCTGTGCTCAGCCCGCACCGCGCGGTACTACCGCTTGTTGCAGCGGTACTGCTGCTTACCCCAACGGTAGTACCACTGGGCCAGCACACAGCCTCTTCGAGAGCACAGGGGTGAACAGATCCATGAGCAGCAGTGTTATGAAGACATTCGACAAAAAAACGATGGCGCGAATAATTTTCTCAATCTTTCACGGTACGGTGTCACCTAAAATGACGTGGTGCTCATGATCTTCTAGATGCAATCACCAGGAAAGCAACACGCACACCTTGAAGAAGTACATGGACGATCCTCCAAGAATTAGCAGTAAATTAGAGATGGCGTCTCCAATCTCTCGCCAAAGACACAAAGCGATTCTTAAAGCTTATCAACAAGAACACATGAAATCACTCGTCACCAAGGGAAGATACTTCGTCTTATGGTTTATGTTTCAACAACCAAGAAAACAACCTCCATGTTACATGAGAAACAACATCTTTATATTATGTGCACGCAAGCACCTGATGAAGAGATAAGCCTGACTCTCTCATAAGTTTCAAACCGACTTGGACTCTAACATGCACTCACGTAACAAATACTACATTGACCAAATAATAAAAAAAGAAATGACTCTTCCTTATTTAACTAAACAAGAATTAACTAACTTAAATATCAGACAAGCTGATCACAAATGTACAAAACTAGCACTTCCCTTGTATGCTCACTAGTTTTGCCCTTGCATGCTCACGTAAATGTGTTTGCCTGCATGGCATTTTGGCTGTAGCTCGACGTCAACGCCCTCTGGTGCAATACGGTGAAAAATGACCGGTAGAAATATGTGTTGACATCTTGCCATTATGTAGAAATTTGTCTCTCAATTCAACTCCTTGATTGTTGTTACAATGCACAATAGTAGTTTCTTTCTCATTGCGTCTGGCAGGAATTACATACCTGTCAATACTCGTCTGCTTGGCCTTATTAACAATATTTTTAGTGAAGACATATGGAGTCACATCCTCCTCCTCCCTTTTGAAAAAAACCGTCCTTGGTTTCACACAATTCCTTGCAAGTTTGCTCTTGAACACTTCGACAGTACACTTTATATTCTATGCATCCTTGGAAATAATAGCATATAATTCACCCTTATGCATAAAGTGTACCTATTTGTTCGCCCATGATGAAGAGCGTTAACATCATACTGCCACGGACGCTCCAAAATAAAATTACAAACATGCAGTGGCATAACATTGCATTCCACTTTATCCACATAGCCATCAAGAGAAAAAGGAACCTTCACCCTGTAAGTTACCTTCACTTTGCCCACATCATTGATCCACTTCATAAAGTATGGTTTTGGATGGTCCCATGTTGGCAAACAAAGAGACTCCACCACATCCTTGCTAATCATGTTGCTAGCACTACCACCATCAATTATCAATTTACAAACCTCTCCCTTGATGGTACATGCAGTTTTAAAAATACTCTGTCGTTGTCCTTGTTCAACAATGGTCTTGTCATCTCGATCAACCTTATGTGCCAGCAAACTCTCCATATCAGGATCATCTTGAGGATAACATAGTATGGTATCACCATGATCTCTTTCGATTACATCCTCCAACTTAGGCATCTCATCTTCAGATTCTGAAATATATTCCGCATCAACAAGTAGAACCCTTCATTGCATGGAACAATAATGCTTCATGTGTCCACGTCCTCCACACTTGTGGCAAATAATATTACGATGATGAGATGAAGTCGCATTAGATGAAACCTGAGAAACCTCCTTTGGCGTAGCGGCCACTTTGCTCTGTTCAATGCTTCTTGACTTATGAGAAGGAGTCGGTTTAGCACTAAGCCAACCATCAATAGGAGAAGAACCACGTCGCCCACTATTGTAAGTTGGACGACTCTCTAAAGCTTACCTCTCCAATACCCAACGTTCAGCACACTCCGCTTGATGAAGCAACTCATGAATATCATTATATTGCATTAAATAAACACGATCACATATCTTTTCTTCTAATTCCTCAAAGAAACGTACCATGGTCGCCTCCGCAGACTCACGCATAGTTATATAGATCATCAAAACTTTCACCTCTTTATAGTACTCATCAACTAATTTCGTACCTTGCACTAGACGACGCAGTCTACTATAAAGCTGGCGAGTGTAGTAAGCAGGCACACAATGTTCCCTCATGATTCTCTTCATATCATCCCATGTCGCTAGTCGCTCGTGAGTACGGTTCTTATTATCCCACCATACAAGAGCATACTCTGTAAATACTATTGATGCAACAAGAACCTTCTTCTCTTCAGAGTAGTTATGACCATCAAAAATCTAATTTGCTCGCATCTCCCAGTCCAAATATTTCTCTGGGTCAGCACAACATCCTGAGAATTCAGGTATGGTTATCTTGATCCGACCCAAACCATTATCCTCGTGGGAACCATTGCCGCCATGGTCACGGCGCCGCCCAACATGGCGGTGAGCCCAAGCCTCATGACATGGTAGGTGAGGTAATCCTCCATGGGCATCGGAGTCCTTAGAAAAATCACCAGCATCGTCGTTGATGCGATCATGATGTCATCATGGTGAGCGGAACTGTCGGGGTGCCACATTTCTCAGCTGAAGGCGCTGAACTGTTGTAGTGAGCCGATTAAGACTCTCAGTCACCACCCATAGACTATCAGTGCGTTGTCGGTCGCTGGCCGTCAAATGCTCGTTCAACCTGTCCTCGACGCCTATAGTATCTGCAAACAAATCCTCAACCCTTGTCCCAAGCTTCTTGTTGGCTCCCTTGATCGACATCAGATGGATACACAAATCACCACTTATCTCCAGATCCTCCGTAAGTTCATCGCCCTCCTCGTGATCAGATATCTCATGCTGCGAGTTCACCATATTTCACACAATTGAATCAATTAGCAGGAAAAATTGTACTATGATCAACCTTGCTCTGAATACCACTTGACAAAGACCTTCGATAAAAAACAATGGCGCGAATAATTTTCCCAAGCTTTTACGGTACGGTGTCACCTAAAACGACGTGGCGCTCGCAATCTTCTAGATGCAATCACCAGGTAAACAACACGCACACCTCGAAGAAGTACGTGGACGATCCTCCAAAAATAAGTAGTAAACTAGAGATGTTGTATCCAATCTCTCGCCAAAGAGACAAAGCGATTCTTAAAGCTTCCCAACAAGAACACACAAAATCAGTCGTCCCCAAGGGAAGGTACACCGGCTTCTGGATTCTGTTTCAATAGCCAAGAAAACAACCTCCTCGTTACATGAGGAACGACCTCCTTATATTATGTGCACGTAGGCACCTGATGAAGAGATAAGCCTGACTCTCTCCTAAGTTTCAAACCGACTTGGACTCTAACAAGCACTCACGTAACAAACTAGTACGTTGACCAAATAATAAATAAAAATAAAAGACTCTTCCTTATTAAACTAAACAAGAATTAACTTAAATATCGGGCAAGCTGATCACAAACATACAAAACTAGCTCTTCCCTTGTATGCTCACTAGTTGTGCCGTTGCATGTTGACGTAAATGTGTTGGCGTGCATGGCATTTTGGCTGTAACTCGACGTCGACGCCCTCTGGTGCAACACGGTGAACAATGACCAGTAGAAATATGTGTTGACATCTTGCCATTATGTAGAAATTTGTCTCTCAATTCAACTCCTTGATTGTGGTTACGATGCACAACAGTAGTTTCTTTCTCATTGCGGCTGGCAGGAATCACATACCTGTCAATACTTGTATGCTTGGCCTTATTAACAATTTTTCTAGCGACGACATATGGAGTCACATCACAGTGGCAGCGGTAGTAGGAGCGGTACTACCGCTCCTACTACCACTGCTACTGCCACCGCTCGGTTGGGTCTAGTTGGCATCAGCGGTAGTATGCCAAAGGGGCCATCACTAACCACCGTTGAAACCGACACAGGAAAAAGAACCCCACAATGGAAGTGGTGGTACGAGCGATACTGGGAGTGGTACTACCGCCTATAGGCGGTACTACCGCTGCCAGCCATCATACTACCGCTGGCTCTACACCACCCCATTTTTGAAAAAATGGAGGACACTCCAAAGACGCGGGAAATAGTTGTGGCTGCAAAGGAGATGTGTGAAGGAAATATGCCCTAGAGGCAATAATAAAGTTATTATTTATATTTCCTTATATCATGATAAATGTCTTTTATTCATGCTAGAATTGTATTAACCGGAAACTTGATACATGTGTGGATACATAGACGAAACACGGTGTCCCTAGCAAGCCTCTACTAGACTAGCTCATTAATCAAAGATGGTTGAGTTTCCTAAACATAGACATGTGTTGTCATTTGATTAACAGGATCACATCATTAGGACAATGATGTGATGGACAAGGCCCATTCGTTAGGTTAGCATTTTGATTGTTCAGTTTTACTGATATTGCTTTCTTCATGTCAAATACACGTTCCTCTGACTATGAGATTATGCAACTCCCAGATACCGGAGGAATGCTTTGTGTGCTATCAAACGTCATAACGTAACTAGGTGATTATAAAGATGCTCTACAGGTATCTCTTATGGTGTTTGTTGGGTTGGCATAGATCAAGAATAGGATTTGTCACTCCAAGTATCGAAGTGGTATCTCTGGGCCCTCTCTGTAATGTACATCATAAGAATCCTTGCAAGAAATGTGACTAATGAGTTAGTTGTGAGATGATGCATTACGGAACGAGTAAAGAGACTTGCCGGTAACGAGATTGACCTAGGTATGAAGATACTGGCAATCGAATCTCGGGCAAGTAACATACCGATGACAAAGGGAATAACGTATGTTGACATTACGGTTTGACCGATAAAGATGTTCGTAGAATATGTGGGAACCAATATGAGCATCAAGGTTCCACTGTTGGTTATTGACCGGAGAAGTGTCTCAGTCATGTCTACATAGTTTTCGAACCCGTAGGGTACGCACGCTTAACGTTCGATGATGATTTGTATTAAGAGTTATATGTTTTTGGTGACCGAAGATTGTTCGGAGTCCCGGATGAGATCACAGACATGACGAGGAGTCTCGAAATGGTCGAGAGGTAAAAATCAATATATTGGATGATAGTATTCGGACACCGGAAGGGTTCCGAGGGGTATAGGGTACATATCGGAGTTCCGGGGGGCTACCGGAACCCCGCGGGGAAAGTTATGGGCCTTATGGGCCATAAGAGGGAGGCACACCAGCTCACGTAGGGGTGGCGCGCCCCCTACTTGGAAGGAGGCCAAATTGGAGTAGGGGAGGGGGCGCCACCCCCCTTTCCTACTTCTCCTCCACTCCTTCCTCCTTTCCCCCTCCATGAGAAGGAAAGGGGGTCGAATCCTACTAGGAATAGGATTCCTAGTAGGACTCCCTCCCCTTGGCGCGTTCTCTATGGCTGCCTCCCTCCCTCTACCTCCTTTATATACATGGGTAGGGCACCCCTAGAACATACATCAATTGTTCTTAGCCATAAGTTTGATGCTTGATCGGTTGAATCGCAAAGACGTTCCACTACATTAACCGCATTAACATAACGCTTCTGCTTTCAGTCTACGAGGGTACGTGGACACACTCTTCCCGTCTCGTTGCTAAGCATCTCCTAGTTAGATCTTGCATGAGCGTAGGAATTCTTTTGAAATTGCATGCTATATTCCCAACAGTGGCATCATGAGCCATGTCTATGCGTAGATGATATGAACGAGTAGAAGACAAAGGGGTTGTGGGCGGTGATGTTCATACTGCATACCAGCAACTTCTTATTTCTGATTCGGCGGTATTGTAAGATGAAGCGGCCTGGACTAACAATACATGATCGCGTTCATGAGATCGGTTCCACCGTTACATGCAACTTGTTTGCATAAAGGTGGCTGGCGGATGTCTGTCTCTCTTGCTTTAGTTGAATTGAATTTGACTGCGGCCAGTCCTTGTTGAAGGTTAAAACAGCAAACTTGATAAATCACCGTTGTGGTTTTTGTGCCGTAGGTAAGAACGGTTCTTGCTAGAAGCCCGTAGCAGCCACGTAAAACTTGCAATAAAAACAAGGTAGAGGACGTCTAACTTGTTTTTGCAGGGCATGTTGTGATGTGATAAGGTCAAGACGTGATGAGTTCTATGTTATTGTATGAGATGATCATGTTTTGCAAATTATCGGCAACCGGCAGGAGCCTTATGGTTGTCTCTTTATTGTATGAATTGCGAACGCCATGTAATTGCTTTACTTTATCACTATGAGTTAGCGATAGTAGTAGAAGCAATAATTGGCGAGACGACCACGACGCTACGATGAAGATCGTGGTGTCAAGCCGGTGATGAAGGAGGTCATGGCGATGCTTTGAAGATGGAGACCAAAAGCACAAGATGATGATGGCCATATCATGTCACATATTTTGATTGAATGTGATGTTTATCATTTTATGCATCTTATTTTTCTTAGAATGGCGGTAGCATTATGATATGATCCCTTTCTAAAATTTCAAGGTATAAGTGTTCTCCCTGAGTATGCACCATTGCGAAAGTTTTTCATGCTGAGACACCACGTGATGATCGGGTGTGATAGGCTCTACGTTCACATACAGCGGGTGCAAGACAGTTTTGCACACGCGGGGTACTCGGGTTAAACTTGACGAGCCTAGCATGTACAGACATGACCTCAGAACACTGGAGACCGAAAGGTCGAAAATGAATCATATAGTAGATATGATCAACATAGAGATGTTCACCATTGAAGACTACTCCATCTCACATGATGATCGAACATGGTTTAGTTGATTTGGATCATGTGACCATTTAGATGACTTGAGGGATGTCTATCTAAGTGGGAGTTCTTAAGTAATTTGATCAATTGAACTTTAATTTATCATGAACTTAGTCCTGATAGTATTTGCATATCTATGTTGTAGATCAATAGCTCGCGATATAGCTCCTATATATTTTTGATTTGTTCCTACAGAAAAATTGAAAGATGATAGTACCAATGATGTGGACTGGGTCCGTGATCTGAGGATTATCCTCATTGCTAGACAGAAGAATTATGTCCTTGATGCACCACTATGTGACAGTCCTATTGCAGGAGCAGATGCAGAGGTTATGAACGTTTGACAAGCTAGGTATGATGACTACTTGATAGTTTAGTGCGCCATGCTTTACGGCTTAGAACCAGCGTTTTGAATGCCACGGAGCATATGAGATGTTCCAAGAGTTGAAATTAGTATTTGTATTTCAGACTCATGCCCGTGTTGAGAGGTATGAGACCTCTGACAAGTACTTTGCCTACAAGATGGAGGAGAATAGCTCAACCAGTGAGCATGTGCTCAGAATGTCTGAGTACTACAGTCGCTTGAATCAAGTGGGAGTTAATCTTCCAGATAAGATAGTGATTGACAGAGTTCTCTAGTCACTATCACCAAGTTACTGGAACTTCATGATGAACTACAATACGCAAGGGATGACGGACACGATTCCCGAGCTCTTAGTGATGCTGAAATCAACGAAGGCCGAAATCAAGAAAGAGCATCGATTGTTGATGGTTAACAAAACCACTAGTTTCAAGAAAAGGGCAAAGGAAAAGAAAGGGAACTTCAAAAATAATGGCAAGCAAGTTATCACTCCCGAGAAGAAGCCCAAATCTAGAGCCAAGCCTGAAACTATGTGCTTCTACTGCAAAGGAAATGGTCACTAAAAGTGGAGCTACCCCAAATATTTGGCGGATAAGAAGGATGGCGAAGTGAACAAAGGTATATTTGATATACATGTTATTGATGTGTACCTCACTAGTGTTCATAGTAGCCCCTACGTATTTGATACATGTTCGGTTGCTAAGATTAGTAACTCGAAACAGGGGTTGCAGAATAAATGGAGACTAGTTGAGGGTGAGATGACGATGTGTATTGGAAGTAGTTCCAATATTGATATGATCATCATCGCACACTCCCTGTACTTTCAGTATTAGTGTTAAACTTATATAAATGTTATTTAGTGTTTGCATTGAGCATGAACAAGATTGGATCGTGTTTATTGCAATACGATTATTCATTGAAGTTGGAGAATAATTGTTATTCTGTTTACATGAATAAAACCTTCTATGGTCATACACCCAAGGTGAATGGTTTATTGAATCTTGATCGTAGTAATACACATATTCATAATATTGAAGCCAAAAGATGCAGAGTTGATAATGATAGTGCAACATACTTGTGGCACTGCCGTTTAGGTCATATTGGTGTAAAACACATGAAGAAACTCCATGTTGATGGACTTTTGTAATCACTTGATTATGAATAATTTGATGATTGCGAACCATGCCTCATGGGAAAGATGACTAAAACTCCGCTCTGCGGATGTCGGTGTCAAAACCGGCAGATCTCGGGTAGGGGGGGCAAGCTATGCGTTTAGAGGATCGATGGTAACAGGAGGCTAGGGACACGATGTTTACCCATGTTCTAGCCCTCTCGATCGAGGTAATACCCTACTTCCTGCTATATTAATATGGATGAATATGAATACAAGAGTTGATCTACCTCGAGATCGTCATGGCTAGACCCTAAAGTCTAGCCTATGAGGATATTGTGATGTTGATGATCCCCTCTACAGACTAAACCCCCTGCCCTATATACATGCCAGAGAGGACCTGGGGTTACAAGGGGGACTTGGGGAGGAAGTAATTGACACATCCAGACTCTACACCTGCCTTTCTACATACATAGGAGTCCTGACCGAATATGGGGGAGAGTCTTCTGCTTTTTCGTTTGTGGCCCACCAATACGGCCCAGCTTCATCGACCCGGTTGCCTGAGGACCCCTGAATACAGGACTCCCTCAGTAGCCCCCGGACTTGCCTTCAAGGACGAGATAGTGTCCGGCTTCATGTCTTCGGTCTTGCAAGGTGAGTCCTTCTGGATGACAATTCGGCTTCTTTTAATATTATACTCCATCGATTCCTCGCCGCCGTCGCCTTGGCTTCCACGTGTCCAACGAATGTGAATCGTCTAGGAAGTTTTGCTATTACCCCCTTGACCTTGTAGGGAGGGTGCCTATATAAGAGAATAGATCTCAGCTACCTCTCCATTCCATTCCACGCGGAAGAAACCCTAGTGCCTGCAAAAAATCTTCAATCATGGCCAGCGCCCCAAGCTCTTCCTCACGCCCTCATGGCCCCCTGTGCAGGAGACTGGAAACACTGCTCCGTATCCCATGCACACCTGAGGACACTTCAAGCGCAGGGATACCTCCCTCCCGAGGATCTAGTCCCCGTCTGGGCCGGACTAACTTCCATCGACAATCAAGCCCTGGCAGAGAGCTTTCCCAACCCCCCTGATGGAGAGCGGGTATGCTTTGTGCCTTTCCTTTTAAGAGGTGTAGGTTTACCCGTCCACCCCTTCCTTAGGGAACTCCTGGAGTTCTATGGTATCCAATTGCACGATCTTATGCCAGGGTCTCTCCTGCATATCGCAGGTTTTGTCGCCTTATGCGAACTATTCCTGGGCTGCGAGCCTCAATTTGAGTTGTGGCGAAAGTTCTTCTGCCTTGTCCCTTGCTCAGCAAAGGGATCCATATTTGAAGTTGGGGGCGCCAAAGTATGGTGCATAGCAGGGACAGGCTATCTGCTCGGTACTCCAAAAAAGGCATCCGAAGAGTGGCCTCCGGAGTGGTTTTATATTGAGGACATTGCCCTACTGGATCCAGTTCGGCAAGGACTCCCCAAATATTCCAGTGCTTCGCCAAAGAAGATTTTCAACTGGTGTCCCTGCAGTCCCTCAGAAGAAGAGAGAGCGGAGGTTAGCAGACTGGTTGGCAAGATCAGATTGCTCGCCAGTTCGGGGTTATCTATAGTTGAGGTGATGGCTATTTCAATAAAGTGATGCGTGCAGCCGCTCCAAGCAAGAGGATTTCCAATGTGGCATTATAAAGGCCTGAATGATGCCTCGCACTGCTTACGCCCGGGTCCAGACGACCCTGCCGCTCTAGCCGTCATCCTGGAAGGTCTTTATAAGGGAGAGAAGCAAGACTTCATCCGTTTAACGTGCCCGGAGGGTTTTTCTATGTACAATCCTCCTGACTGGGTAAGTCTCTCTCTTGACCGCTATATTTGCCCGTTTTTTCTTTGTTATGATGTATTGACCAAACTGAATTTAGTTTCTCCCAATAGGAGTGGAGGAAGGTGATCGAGGGGATTAATAGTCCCGCCCACAGCCAGAGGACCGATACCAAAATGCAGGCCCAGATATGATGAAGATCCGGACATATGCATAGAGCTAGAAGAGGGAGTCTTCTATCAAGCCTGCCGTGAGGGCACTCTGGTGGCTATTGTAGCCGATTACCCAGGCCTCATTCCTTCTACCTGCGTAAGTACCTAGGATATATCTCATCAAAGAGAAGATTCCCAGCGCGCCTTACCCACCGTATTTTCTCATACTGAACAGGGACGGCGCTCCTCACACTGGACTATGCTAAGACCGTCATCCCAGAGGGTGACGCCCGCGTCGGGTGAGGCCTCGAAGCGAAAGAGGACCACGAACAACAGCGGGCCTTCAAAGAGGTATGTTTGTTTTGACACAAGCTGGGTGGTGAAATTGGTATTACAACTTTCTGCTTTGTTTTTCCTTTTAGGAGGAATACACACCGGACTATTTCCGGAGATCATGCAGACCAAGCTCCAATCAATCCGGCATCTAGTCCATCAAGGGTTAACGCAGATTTAGTGCCAGATTGTCCTCTCTAGGAGGATTCAGACGGAATGTCAGTTACTAATTCCGAAGTGGAGGTTGCGATGGTTCACCGGCGGCGAAAAGCAGCCATGCGTGACCCAGCCTTTTCTGAGGAGGCGTTTAACGACGTCAGCTCTGTAGATGAATATATCCGGGCCGCTCAAGACGGACTCGCTGGAGCCACTCACCGGCTTTCGAAAGATATGCGAGTAAGTGTATATTTGGATGTTTCCCATGTTTGTAGCCCCCGAGACTTAAAGCAGTTGGTACAACTAATTTGAGGATCGTTGTGTTTTTGTAGGTGCTTCAAGAAAAGAATAACTCCTTATCCAAGGAGCTTGAAGAGTGCCGGAACCAGCTCACGAATGCCACCACCGAGTTGGAAAATTTGAAGATGTCCGGAAAGGATGCTGCTGGTAAGAACAATGGTGTCCGGATACTATGATATTTGTGCTGATCACTTAGTCGTTATGTTCATACTAATTGTAATACAGCAACAGGGTCGACCGACCAACTGGAGAGGGAGCTAAGGGCTGCTTTGTAATATCTGCATCAAAGTATTTAGTAGCAAAGTAGTATGGAAGTAATGGTAACGGTGGCAAAAGTAACAATAGCGGTTTTGTAGCGAGTTTAACAATGGCAGCGGAAAAGTAACTAAGCAAAGATCAATATGTGAAAATCTCGTAGGCATTGGATAAGTGATGGATAATTATGTCGGATGCGATTACTCATGTAATAGTTATATCATAGGGTGACACAGAACTAGCTCCAGTTCATCAATGTAATGTAGGCATGTATTTCGAATATAGTCATACGTGCTTTTGGAAAAGAACTTGCATGCCATCTTTTCTCCTACCCTCCCGTGGCAGCGGGGTCCTATTGGAAACTAAGGGATATTAAGGCCTCCTCTTAATAGAGTACCGGACCAAAGCATTAACACTTAGTGAATACATGAACTCCTCAAACTACAGTCATCACCGAGAGTGCTCCCGATTATTGTCACTTCGGGGTTGCCGGATCATAACACATAGTAGGTGACTATTGACTTGCAAGATAGGATCAAGAACTCACTGAGGGAGTCCTGTACTCAGGGGTCCTCAGTCATCCGGGTCATTGAAGCTAGGCCGCATTAATGGGCCACATGAAGAAGAAGCAGAAGGCCCTCCCCCGTATTCGGCCAGGACTCCTATGTACGTAGAAAGGCAGGTGTAGAGTCTGAATGTATTAATTGCTTCCTCCCCAAGTCACCTTTGTAACCCTAGGTCCCCTCAGGCGTGTATATAAGCCGAGGGGTTTAGTCTCTAGAGAGGGAGAACATTAACACAATATCCTCATAGGCTAGATTTAGGGTTTAGCCATTACGATCTTGAGGTAGATCAACTCTTGTATTCATATTCATCCATACTAATATAGCAGGAAGTAGGGTATTACCTCGATCGAGAGGGCCTGAACCTGGGTAAACATCGTGTCCCCAACCACCTGTTACCATCGATCCTCTAAGAGCATAGCTTGGGCCCCCTACCCGAGATCTGCTGGTTTTTACACCGACAATGGTGCTTTCATTGAGAGCTCCGATGTGTGCTCGCAATGAGCGATCGATGGCGCGTCTCGTCATTGATGACGGGATCACCCTCGGAAACAACTTGGCTATCGGCCAGGTCCTCCAGCTCGACGAGTTCGCTATATGCGCCCGCATGGCCTCTGGGCCGGTTGCACTCCCTGCGGTCGTCGAGCATCACCTTTATGCCGATTCCGGTTACTCCGATGATGCGGCTTTGGCAGAACTCTCGCCCATAAACGAGTTGCTGGATCGCATCGCCCTCATGGGAATTTCATCCCCAGGAGATCAGATCGGACTTAAATCCGTCCATGATGAGATTACTCATCTGGTAGCAGCAGTGGACGACGGAGCCATAGAGACTTCTCCTCTCCAGACGGAGACCGCAACAAACCGAATCTCCAAACCCATCGAGCCGAACACCTCCCCGTCAGGAGACGCAATATGTTCTTTGAGCTCTGGGACCGACGCCAGACCCGACGGGCAGTTAGACCCCATCGAACCTGGATTGTCACCTTCGGAGGTTGCTAAAACCCCGAATATCACTCTGGGTCGGGATTCGAAATTTCCAACACCCACCCACCCTGGGAAAAACTCTTCAAGTAAATCCGGAATCCCGGACATAGATGACCTCACAAACATACAACAGCAGCCCGAGGAAACAGTCAACCACTTCTGGGCTAGATTCCTACTTGTTAAAAACAAGGTCAAGGACTGCTGCAATGACAAAGCGGTCTCTCTATTTCACCGCAATTGCATGGACGAGGGAGTCTTGAAAGCCCTCAGCCGACGTCGTGTTCTGAGTTTCACAGAATTATCGCAGTTAATACGGAAGTACCGCGCAATGGAAAATACTTGGAAAGCCCAGAATACACCTATAGAACAGTCCATATCCGGACGGTACGTTACCCAATCTAAACGGACTTACCCTAGTTGGTCATTCGATAGCATTCCTATTGGCAAGAAGAAGAAGCCTCTTTTAAGGCACAGTTCCGTACTGGATGAACTACTCGATACACCTTGCCAAATACACACAACCCCGGATAATGTCCCAAACCATTGCCTTAGAGCATGCTGGGTACTCCGGCAGATAGCAAAGAGCGGTACGACAACCACCGCACCAAGGGAGAAAGACATCGATGTCTTCACTGTCTTCGAGAAGTTCTCCTCAAATAACCGTCGCAAGAGAGCAAATCGCGAACTTGCCGAAATTTACCAAACTAGCTCCGCAAGCCCATGGAGCGACACGGCAATTAGTTTTTCTGCGGAAGACGCACCTCGAGTGCGACCGATCCGAGCATCAGCATTGTACTAGACCCAATAGTAGATGGCTCCCGCCTCACTAAAGTACTTATGGATGGAGGAAGCGGACTAAACCTCATATATGAGGAAACGCTTGCAAAAATGCAAGTCGAGAAATCCCGTATTGAGCACACCAGCACAACCTTTAGAGGAATTATACCAAGCCGCGAGGCCAAGTGTCTGGGAAGCATTAAGCTCGATGTAGTGTTCGGCTCACCCGACAACTACAGATCGGAGGAACTACTCTTTCACATTGTGCCCTTTCATAGCGAATACCACGCCCTTCTAGGGCGGGTCGCTTTCTCACGCTTTCAAGCTATACCCCATTACGGATACATGAAGCTTAAAATGCCAGGGCCCAATGGGGTGATCACAATAATAAGTGATCCGGATAGAGCACATCGTGCCGAAAACAAAACAGCATCCTTAGCCATAGAGGCATTATCTGAAGCTCTTGCGGCTGAAGAACTAACCACCCTACGATCAAAGGTGGATGCCAACGATGTCATCCTCGCCAAAAGATCGAAGTCTACCTCTGTAGCGACCCAAACCGAATGGATCAAGTCTCTGTGCCTATGTGTCATCCTTGGATCGATATGCTGACACACACAGTACTCGAGGCTTTATAACAGAGGTAAATCACATGTAAAGTAACATAAATACTATTACCTCGATCAACACAGCGGAAGTAACAAGGTTGTGGAGTTCCATCAGCACCAACAGCAAAGTTGAGTGTAGACAACGCAACCCTAACGTAACACTTACTCGTCGAATAATTCCTGCAACATGAGATGTTGCAGCCATGTAGGTCAGGACATTGAATGTACTGGCAAATTCACATTGTAGAAGAAATGATGAACAAAGCCTACAACTACTTGCATATTTGGCTGGTGGAGGCTGTAAGGCTGTTTTTTGCATAAAGCTGATTTTTCCCTACCACAAAGGAATGCATTTTATTTAACCACTTTGTTAAACTTATTTCATGAACAATTGAGTATGGTTCCTCCACACCAATCCCAAACCAAAGTCATTATTATCCCAACAAATTAATTAAATAGAGTGTTGAGATCAACAAATAATCCACTTCTAGATACTCAAAGATGTCCATAACCGGGGACATGGCTACTCATGAATAGTTTGTACACTCTGCAGAGGTTTGTGCACTTTTCGCCACAAGACTCGATCATCTCTGTTTAATTTCTCGCACTGCATGGTGTTTGAGAAACGGATGACCGAGACACAGTCTTTCAAAAGCACTAACTCTTTACCCCGGGTAGACCCGTACACCTACATCAGCTACATCTGCTAGTCTACCACTGGAAGAGATCACACAACATAATCAACTATGCCAGAGCCCATAATGGCTTGTGGCTGCACATGGAAGTTTCTAGGCATGAAAATATCATATGATCTCTTTGATCCTGGGTGGCATTCCAATAGGGTGATCACACGGGTCCTCCGGGATCCCCTAGGACAACACTGGTTTGTCCAGGTGCCCGAGCAAACCACTGGGTGCTCCAGGGTGCCACAACCAATCCACCCAGATGTGTATTAAATTTCCGCCTTAAAGTTTCCCTTAAATATCACTCACATCTTTCATGAAACTCTCATACCAATCCATGTCTACAAGCATGGCTAATCAATAAGTAACAAAGCGTATACCCCCTTGGTTGATCTTGAGTCACTGGGTTCCTACCTCATGAACTACAAAGCATCATATTATGAAACTAGTCCTACTCATGCAAGTGTTTGAGGATATAACTAATGCAATGAAAACTAGGTATTTGGAAAGTATGATCAAAGTGTGAAATTGCCTTGTACCGACGATGTAGATTCTTCGCACTCAAAACTCGTGATAGATCTACTCGTTACACTACGATCAATCTATCGTAAGCAAACAATAGTAACCACACATAAGCAATCACTCAGCAGATCAGAAAGAACGAATAAAACACTTCGGAAAACTTCGAAAACAAACGAATGACTCTTGAAACAGAAAAAAATTTCTAACAGTACCAAAATTATGTGAATTTGGCCTTATCAGAAAGTTTAGGTCAAGAGCTTCGATTTGCAAAAAGAATCAACTAAATCGGAGTTACGAAACTCCAGTTACGACAAAAACAATTTTGAAAGAAAATCTAGTTGAATTCAAATTTTAAAACTTTCAAAACATGTTTAAGTTGTTTTACTGGAAAGAGGGGATCGTAACGAAGAAGTGGGCATTGGTTTCGTTGGATTTGGATCAACGAGTAAAAAGTTGTGGCCGCTTGAAGTTCAGGGGCTAAACTATAAAATAAAAATTCACGGATAGGTCCCTCACCGAAGTAAAACAGAAAAAGAAAGACTTAACGAACGAACGTTCGTTTTCTAAACCTAACTAGTGAACGTTCACTACATAGATCTAAACCTAATTTAAAAAATCGATCTAAAAAGATGAAAAAAAACCAAACTAACTTAAACCGGTCTGAACCGGGGCGGTTTTCGACGGAGGTTTTACCGTTTCGGCGGTTTTCAAAAGAACCGGCGGATCGGGTGAATTCGAACCGGGCTTCGGGTCCGGCGAAGCTCCGGCGAATCGGGTCCGGCGACGGTGGCCAACTCCGGCGCCGTCCGCCGGCGAGGCAAAGCAGAGCGTTGCGGGCGAGGCGAGAAGCGGGGCAGCAGCTGTGGCGCAGTGCGGCGGCGAGGCTGCATGGCGCGCGGGTGGAGCGAGCGAGCGGCAGCGGCCCGGCTGAGCAGCGGCCACGACAGGGCAAAGTGGCGGCGGCGGGGCGCAGAAGTGCGGCAGCGGCGGCTGCTGCGTTGGGGGGAGAGAAGGGTCGGGCGGCGCCCTTTTATAGGAGGGGAGGGGAGGTGGTGGCGTGGGCGAGGGGGCAGGAGGAGGCAGTGGCGTGGCGGACTCTGGGAGTCGTGCGGGAGACGAACTCCCGTCAGGAGGTCGGGGACGAGCCACGGCGCTGGGCTGGGCCTGACTCGGGCGCTGGGCCGGCCCAGTACGGCGGAGAAGACTTTTTTTAAACACAGTCACAAAAACAAGAATAAACCCAAATAATATATAATATACTAGGCATATTATATGTCACAATTTGCAGGAAACTAAAGCCTACAAGATGAACATTTTGCTACATTCAAATAAAATGGTCACAAATTTAGATAAATCAAACGGTGCTACTGTTGCAATAAAATCCAATAAAAATCATTTTAAATTACCAAATTTATTTCAAATTTATTTCTCTCCAATTTTCTATTGTAGGGAATCATGTTACCTATTTTCCATATTTTTTATTTCGGAGAAAAATAATTTGAATAAAACCCAATAACTCAAATTTTGAAAATGAGTTGTAGAAAATTTCAGAAAAGCTTGCAACTCATATTTCTTATAATTTGAAGAAGTCATTTTATCTTCTCTCGAGAAAATCATTGAGTTGCATAAAGTTTGTGAATTTAAAATATTTTGAGAATGAAATTCAAAATACTTTCAAAAACCCTTTTTATTTAATAAAATGGAAGAAGTCATATTATCTTCACTCCGGGGTTTTGTAATGAAAAGAATTTGAATTCATGGAGATCACAAAATGGAAAGTGAAAGTTTGAGAAAGTCATTTCATTCCCTCTCATTTAACTTTCAAAAGTTTCAAATTTCACTCAATTTCACACAGCACATTACAACAGCAATCAAATCTATCTATTTATTATAACATTCCAAATTTTAGAATTTTGGGATGTTACAACCTCCTTCAAGCCAGCTGACATAATCGTCAAATTCCAAGTGCACCCAATAGACCCTAACAAGACAGCATCCATAGGGGCACAACTGGATCCGGCGGTAGACAGCGCGTTACGCGCCTTCCTTCGGGAAAATTGGGATATATTGGCCTGGCACCCTTCAGACATGCCGGGAATCGCACGTAGGCTGGCCGAACACAGCCTCAATATTATCAAAGGGTTCAAACCAGTCAAACAGTCACTGCGATGATTTTCCGAACCCAAAAGATAAGCAATGGGAGAAGAGTTAGCCAAACTATTGGAAGCCGGATTCATCAGAGAAATTAAACATCCGGATGGGCTAGCCAACCTATTCATGGTACCGAAGAAGGATAAATCATGGCGCCTCTGTGTCGATTTCACATACCTGAATAAGTCTTGCCCAAAGGATCCCTTTCCTTTGCCCCGCATTGACCAAATTATCGATGCAGCGGACGGACATGACTCGTTGTGCTTCCTTGATGCTTATTCCGGATACCATCATATAAAGACGAAGGAATCCGATGAGGCCCCAACAACATTTATCACCCCGTACGGCCCCTTTTGTTTCAACACCGTGCCCTTCGGACACAGAAACGTTGGCGCCATGTATCACGCATGATTCAAACAAGCTTAAAAAAACAAATTCTCAAAACAGTGGAGGCATATGTTGACGACATAATCGTAAAGACCAAACACGTAGAAACCCTTGGTGGATGATCTCCGCCTTACGTTTGCCAACCTCCGAGAATATGACATCAGGCTCAATTCGGAAAAAAGTGTCTTCGACGTTCCAGACGGAAAGGTATTAGGGTTCATCGTATCCCATAGAGGAATCAGAGCTAACCCAACCAAAATCAGGGCCTTGTCAGAACTAAAAAAACCAACCGATCTCAAGCAAGTGCAAATACTAGCAGGCTGCATAGCGGCTTTAAGCCGCTTCATCTGCCGCTTCATCTCTAGGTTAGGAGAAAAAGCATTGCCACTTTACAGATTGCTACGGCGCACTGACAATTTCGAATGGACAAATGCGGCCACAGCCGGATTGGAAGAAATAAAAGCTCTACTAGCAAGCAACCCAATCCTAGCCGCCCCCGGTGTTGGCAAACCAATGCTGCTGTACATATCAGCCACTCACCAGGTGGTGAGTGCCATGCTCGTCGTCGAACGAGTCGAAGAGGGACATAAATTCCCCGTTCAAAAGCCTGTATACTATGTATCCGAGGTTCTCACACCGTGTAAGTCACGGTACCTCCACTATCAGAAAATTGCGTATGCGGTCTTCATGTCATCTCGGAAACTCCGACACTACTTTCAAGAGTGTTCGATCACAGTGGCATCCGAGGTACCACTCAACAATATCATCAACAATAAAGACGCCACGGGATGCATAGCCAAATGGGCCATTGAGCTCTTACCGTTCGAAATATCCTACAAACCGCGCCGGACTATTAAATCCCAAGTGTTGGCCGACTTTGTCACATAATGGACCAAAGCCGAACTCCCTAGAGAGTACGGCTCATACTCCCATTGGACAATGTACTTAGACGGTTCCAAAATGCTAGCCGGGATGGGGGCGGCATAATATTGACATCTCCAACGGGGGATACAGTTCGGTACGTTTTACAGATTATGTATACGGACTCGAACAATGCGGCCGAATATGAGGCCCTATTGCATGGTCTCCGACTAGCGGTATCCATGGGCATACAACGCCTCGAGGTATGCGGAGACTCAAACCTCGACATCTCCCAAATTAATGGGGATTTTGATGCGAAGGATTCAAAAATGGCAGCTTATCGCAATGCCATATTGAAAATATCGGCTCCATTTGAGGGGTTGGAATTCCATCATGTAGCCCGGGATAATAACCAGGCCGCTGACGTACTCGCTCGCATGGGAGCTAAATGCGACCCTTTCCCACCGAACACATTTGTGGAACGGTTGTGTAAGCCATCAGTAATATGGCAGGACACGAGCAGCGATACGAATTCGGATCCGAACACACCCCCAGCCGAACTCAATCATGATGTCATCGGAGATCCAAGCATGGAGATAACTCCCTCGGCTCACGAAATCATGACTGTCATAGCCCCCTGGATAGAGCCTTTCCTAGCTTACCTTAATAGGCATGAACTCCCCGATGATCAAAATGAGGCCCGCCGCATAGTCCGGCGCTCTAAAGCCTACAAAGTTCACGAAGGTGAACTATACAAGAAAAGCACAACTGGTATTCTCCAAAGGTGCATCTCCGAAGAGGAGGGAAGGCGAATTCTCACTGAAATACACGCTGGAATGGGCGGTCACCATGCCGCAGCAAGGGCGCTCGTAGGCAAAGCTTTTCGTGCTGGTTTTTACTGGCCTACTGCCCGAGCAGATGCCCAAACCTTAGTCCAACACTGTGTTGGCTGCTAGCTCTTCGCAAATCAAAGTCACATGCCTCCCACAGCATTGATAACAATCCCCATTACTTGGCCTTTTGCGGTCTGGGGGCTTGATATGGTCGGACCCCTTAAAGGGGGAAGTCATGAAAGAAAATACTTAATGGTGATGGTGGATAAGTTCACTAAGTGGATAGAAGCCAAGCCAGTAAAAACAGCTGAAGCAGGGCATGTGATATATTTTATATGCAGCATAGTACACCGTTATGGTGTCCTTCATAGTATTATCACAGATAATGGCTCCAATTTCACAGTTGACGAGGTAAAAATTGGTGCGCAAAGTTGGGTATAAAACTCAACTATGCTTCTGTATACCATCCTCGAACAAATGGTCAGGTCAAATGGGCCAATGGTGTGATAATGAGCAGCATTAAACCCTGACTAGTGCGCTCCCTACGGGAGTCTGATAAATACTGGGTCGAAGAGCTTGACTCCGTACTCTGGGGGCTGCGGACCACTCACAATCGTACGACCGGATATACACCTTTTTTTCATGGTACGAGGAGAGGGAGGCCGAGTTAGATCGGCAGGACGACCTAGATGGACTTGAAGAGGAGCGCGATACAACGCTAGCATGTTCCGCATTTTACCAACAACAGGCCAGGCGATACCAAAGCAAAGAAGTGCGGGCAAGGCGTACAACGTCGGCAAACTTGTTTTACGCCTCCCGGAGAAGAAAAAGGACAAGCTCAAACCAAAATGGGAGGGTCCCTTCATTATTGACGAAGTACTCATCGATGGAGCTTATCGCCTTCACAATGCACAAGACAACCGCCTTGAGCCGAACCCGTGGAACGCTGCCAGGCTCCGACGATTCTATGGATAGTTCGGTAGCAATTTCTTCCTCTTTATAGGTTAGGTCTTGTCTTTTACTTTTTTCTATTCTGTTTTCTCTTTACATTTTCTTCAATTGGCAAGTATTCGGCTCATGCGTACTGCCACATAACGAGTACGTCCTCGAATGTACCTACCTCAAATATACCTGGGGGCTTCTTTAACGAAGCCCATTATCAATAAAGCTTCTTGCTTAAAAATGTCGCCTGTTTTTACAGTTCATCCTTGCCATTATATGCACCGATATGACTTAAGTTCTGGCCAAGCTGGGTTGCCTGGGTCCTATACTTACCCCTACGTTTTCGATTGTTCGGCTAGGGCGTAAAGGGAGCACCTCTGCGATTGTTACAACCGGGTAATCCGGATATGTACCTCAGACTGGGTGAAGCCGAAATCTAGCGCTCTTAAGGGAATAATTGGTCGACGGACACACGATATATCGCCTTCTAAAGCGTATCTTAACTATCACAGGAGATGGCTTCCTACTATCCTTCTTATAGGATTAAAAAGCCTAGGCCCGCATCTTCATGCACGCTGACCCAGGGAAAGGAACACCTAATGGAACTATTCTCTCCAGAAGATGTTTCTTACATTAAAAAGTCATATAACATAACTCCCCGAACTCAGTTCGTCTATTCAAGCAATTATGACCCGCATCTTCATGCACGCCAACCCAGGGAAAGGAACCCCTAATGGAACTATTCTCTCTGGGAGATGTTTCTTACATTAAATAGTAATATAATATAACTCCCCGAACTCAGTTCATCTGTTCAAGCAATTATGACCGGATTGCCTGGTTTCCGAACATATCACGTGCTTTACCACAGATATAGTATTCGGAATCACTCCAGCCTTTGGGTTTATGGAGGTTGAAGCAGATGGTCGGCCATGACAAACTTTGTATAAATTTGGCTGGAGATAAGTTTGATGGTAAAGGTACATTAATACATAGAATCAAACGACTACTCATTTTCTATTCCCTCTATCAGGCTGTCTAGCTTACAGTCCTATTGGGAAAGCTTGGCAGCTATCTCTACTTGGTTATAAACCAAATGTGGCGGAACTTCCTGTCCATCGGATCCTCGAGGTCCCACACGGGCCATGTGATTTGGATCAAGACGAGTATAGTGCGTCTTCGCCATATCCCATGCTTCTCGAGCACCCATACGGCATGCTGATGCTTTCCATAGTTCGAAGCGGCGCCGAGCCCCTTCGAACAGGTCCGCCAAATCCTCCATAGTTTCTAGCCATACTCTTCATGGCCTTCTGAGCCCGTTCATGGACCCTGGAAAGCTCTTGTAGCACATCGCCCTCAAAGCCGGACATTCTGCCTTCAGGCTGACCAGTCAATAAACCTGTAGGAAAAGTTTTCATAAGAAACTTTAAAATTAAGAGACTATAAGGAGAGCTAGGTATAAGAGACATACTAAGCATGCCGCTTTTTAGCCTCCGGTTCTCTTCCAAGGCGCTTGAGAGTTGGGCCTTTACGCCCTTTAGCTCTTGTTTGAGCCTAATATTTCCATCCTGCGCTTGGTTCCTTTTCTCCATAGCTTGCGTTAGTGCACGCTCGCCAGCAGCTTTTTCCTCTTTGGCAAATTTCTTGTCCGCTAGGGAAGCTCTTAACTCCCTCTCCAGTTGGTCGGTCGATCCTGGTGCTGAATTACACATTAGTATATATATATCATAGTAATCAGCAGAACTGTTATAGTTTCCGGACACAATTATTCTTACCAACAAAATCCTTTCCGGATCTCTTCGAATTTTTCAATTCGGCGGGCTGAGTCCGGCACTCTTCAAGTTCCTTGGATAAAGAGTTATTCTTTTCTCGAATGACCTATAAAAACACAACGATCCTCAAATCAGTTGTACCAACTGCTTTAAGTCTCGGGAGCTACTGGCATGAGAATACTCAAACTAAAAACTTACTCTCATATCTTTTAACAGCTGATGAGTGGCTCCGGCGAGTCCGTCTTGAGCGGCTCAGATATAGGCATCTGTAGAATTGAGGGCATTAAACACCTCCTCGGAAAAAGCAGGGTCACGCATGGCCGCTTTCCGTCGCCGATGAATCATCGCGACCTCCACTTCTGAATTGGTAGCTGATAATTCATCTGAATCCTCCTGGAGGGGACAATCCGGCACCGAATTAGCATTCACCCTTGATGGGATCGATGCCGAATTGGCTGGAGTTCGGCATGCATCGCCTCCGGAGATAGTCCGGCTTGTATTTCTCCTAAAGAGAAGAAACAATGCGGAAGGTTATAATAACAATTTCACCACCCAGCACATGATAAAACAAACATACTTCTTTAAAGGTCCACTGGTGTTTGTGGTCCTTTTCCGCTTCAAGACCTCGCCCAACGTGGGCGCCGCCATCTGGGTTGGCGGTCTACGCGCAGTTCAGCATGAGGAGCGTCGTCCCTGTTTAAGTATGATATAATACAGTGGGTAAATGCGCACTGGGAATCTTCTCGTTGGTGAGATATGCCCTAGATGACTTACACGGGAAGAAGGAATGAGGCCTGGGTAATTGGCTACTATAGCCACCAAGGTGCCAATGCGGCAGGCCTGATAGAAGACTCCCTCTTCTAACTCTATGCCTATATCCGGATCTTCTTGATATCCGGGGCCCGTTTTTTGGAATGGGTCCTGTGGCTGCAGGGCAAGATCGTTAATCCCCTTGACTACCTTCCTCCACTCCTGTTGGGAGAAACCGAATACAGTTCAGTCAATACATCATAACGAAGAAATATTGAGCGGTCAAAGAGAGGGACTTACCCAGTCGAGAAGATTGTACATAGAAAGGCCCTCCCAGCACGATAAACGGATGAAGTCCTGCTTCTCTCCTTTATAGAGGCCTTCCAGGACAACGCCTAGAATGGCATGGTCATCTAGATCCAGGCGTAGGCGGCACGAGGCATCGTTTTGGCCATTGTAATGCCACATTGGAAGTCCTCTGGCTTGAAGCGGCTGTACACGTCGCTTCATTGAAATGGCCATCACTTCGATTATAGTTAATCCCGAACTGGCAAGCAATTTCATCTTGCTGGCCAGTCGGCTAACCTCCGCTCTCTCTTCTTCCGACGGACCGTGGGGATGCCAGTTAAAAAGCTTCTTTGGCGGAGCACTAGAATACGTGGGGACTCTTCGCCGAACTGGATCCGGCAGAGCGACATCTTCAATATAAAACCACTCTGAAGGCCACTCTTCGGATGCCTTCTTCAGAGTACCGGGTAGATAGCATGTCCCGGCTATGCACCATACTTCGGTGCTCCTGACTTCAAATATGGATCCCTCCTCTGATCGAGGGATGAGGCAGAAATACCTTCTCCACAGCTCAAACTAAGGCTCGCAGCCCAAGAACAGTTCGCATAAAGCGACAAAACCCGCAATGTCTAGGATCGACCCTGGGGTAAGATTGTGCAGTTGGAGGCCGAGAACTCCAGGAGTCCCCTAAGAAAGGGATGGACAGGGAACCCCACGCCTCTTAAAAGGTAGGGGACGAAACATACCCGCTCTCCATTTGAGGGATTGGGAAAGCTCTGTGCTAGGGCTTGATTGTCGACAGACGTTAGTCCGGCTCGGACGGGGAATAGATCCTCTGGGGGGAGATACCCCTGCGCTTGCAGTGTCCGTAGATGCGCGTGGGACACGGAGCAGCTTTTCCAATCTCCTGCACTAGGGCCATGAGGGCGTGAAGAGGAGCTCGGGGCACTGGCCATGTTTGAAGATTTTTTGCAGGCACTAGGGTTTTCTTCCGTGTGGAATGAGATGGAGAAGTAGCCGGATCTATTCTCTTATATAGGCACCTTCTCTGAATGGTCAAGGGGGTATTTGTAAAAGATGCCCAGACAGTTCACATTCATTGGACGCGTGGAAGCCAAGGCGACGACGACGGGGAATGGGCGTATTATAATATTTAAAGAAGCCTAATTATCAACCAGAAGGACTCACCTTGCAAGACCGAAGACATGAAGCCGGATAAAATCTCGTCCTTGAAGGCATGTCCGGGGGCTACTGAGGGAGTCCTGTATTCAGGGGTCCTTGGTCATCCGGGTCGTTGAAGTTAGGCCGCATTAATGGGCCGCGTGAAGAAGAAGCAGAAGGCCCTCCCCCGTATCCGGTCAGGACTCCTATGTACGTAGAAAGGCAGGTGTAGAGTCCGCATGTATTAATTTCTTCCTCCCCAAGTCACCTTTGTAACCCTAGGTCCCCTCAGGCGTGTATATAAGCTGAGGGGTTTAGTCTGTAGAGAAGGAGAACATCAACACAATATCCTCGTAGGCTAGACTTAGGGTTTAGCCATTACGATCTCGAGGTAGATCAACTCTTGTATTCATATTCATCCAAACTAATATAGCAGGAAGTAGGGTATTACCTCGATCGAGAGGGCCTGAACCTGGGTAAACATCGTGTCCCCAGCCTCCTGTTACCATCAATCCTCTAAGCGCATAGCTTGGGCCCCCCCTACCCGAGATATGCAGGTTTTGACACCGACACTCACATATATTCCTGAAAACATAATAGGTTCATATCTGAAATCATGGCACTCGGGCCCTAGTGACAAGCATTAAGCATAGCAAAGTCATATCAACATCAATGTTAGAACATAGTGGATACTAGGGATCAAACCCTAACAAAACTAACTCAATTACATGGTAAATCTCATCCAACCCATCACCGTCCAGCAAGCCTACGATGGAATTACTCACGCACGGCGGTGAGCATCATGAAATCGGTGATGGAGGAAGGTTGATGATGACGATGGCGACAGATTCCCCTCTCCGGAGCCGCAAACGGACTCCAGATCAGCCCTCTCGAGAGAGGTTAGGGCTTGGCGGCGGCTCCGTATCGTAAAATGCAATGAATCCTTCTCTATGGTTTTTTACTCCCCGAACATGAATATATGGAGTTGGAGTCCAGGTCGGTGGAGCCTCAGGGGACCCACGAGACAGGGGGTGCGCCCAGGGGGGTAGGCGCGCCCCCGCCCTCGTGGTCTACGTGTGGGCCCCTGGTCTTGATTCTTTCGTCAATACTTTTTATATATTCCAAAAATATTCTCCGTGGATTTTCAGGTCACTCCGAGAACTTTTATTTCTGCACAAAAATAACACCATGGCAATTCTGGTGAAAACAGCGCCAGTCCGGGTTAGTTCCATTCAAATCATGCAAGTTAGAGTCCAAAACAAGGGTAAAAGTGTTTGGAAAAGTAGATACGTTGGAGACGTATAACCTCCCCCAAGCTTAAACCTTTGCTTGTCCTCAAGCAATTCAGTTGACAAACTGAAAGTGAGAAAAAAAACTTTTACAAACTCTGTTTTCTCTTGTTGTTGCAAATATGTAAAGCCAGCACTCTAGTTTTGAGCAAAGATTATGAACTAACTACATTCACAATAACTTTTAGGTCTCATGTTTACTCATATAAATGGCATAATCAACTAGCGAGCAATAATAATAAATCTCAGATGGCAACACTTTCTCAAAACAATCATAATATGATATGACAAGATGGTATCTCGCTAGCCCTTTCTGAGACCGCAAGACATAAATGCAGAGCACCCCTGAAGATCAAGGACTGACTAGACATTGTAACTCATGGTAAAATTGATCAAGTCATAGTCATACTCAATGTAAATTAATAGAAATGCATGCAAATGACAGCGGTGTTCTCCAACTGGTGCTTTTTAATAAGAGGATGATGACTCAACATAAAAGTAAATAGATAGGCCCTTTGTAGAGGGGAGCAGGGATTTGCAGAGGTGCCAGAGCTCGAGTTTTGAAATAGAGATAAATAATATTTTGAGTGGTATACTTTCATTGTCAACATAACAACCAAGAGTTCTCGATATATTCCATGCTACACACATTATAGGCGGTTCCCAAACATAATGGTAAAGTTTATACTCCCCCAGCCACCAACAAGCACACTCCATGGCTGGCCCAAAACAACGGGTACCGTCCATACCAATAACAACCCTGGGGAGTTTTGTTTAATTATTTTGATTTAAGCATGGGACTGGGCATCGCGGTTACCGGCCATTTACTCGTGAAATGATGAGCGGAGTCCACTCATCATGAGAATAACCCACCTAGCATGGAAGATATAGACAACCCTAGTTGATACATGAGCTGTTCGAGCATACAAAACATAATTTCATTTGAAGGTTTAGATTTTGGCACATACAAATTTACTTGGAACGGCAGGTAAATACCGCATATAGGAAGGTATGGTGGACTCATATGGAATAACTTTGGGGTTTATGGAAGTGGATACACAAGCAGTATTCCCGCTTAGTACGAGTGAAGGCTAGAAACAGACTGGTCAAACAGATCATTGATCATTGGCAATGGGTACTTATTCTTGATTGTAACCTCGTTCAAGGCACGATAGTCAACAACCATTCTCAAGGATCCATCCTTATTCTCAACTAGGAGCACTGGGGCTCCCCACGGAGAAGAACTTGGTCATATATAACCTTTATCCATTAGTTCCTTGATTTGCTTCTTGATCTCTTCTAGATCATTAGCGGGCATCCTGTATGGTCTCTTAGATATTGGTCCGGTGCCAGGTAGTAGCTCAATTAAGAACTCTATGTCTTTATCCGGTGGCATGCCAGGGAACTCTTCCGGGAATACGTCCGGGTAATCCTTCACAACTGGCACTTCTTCCTGAACAACTCCAGTGAGTGCATTTACACGCGCTTTCCTGGGCGTGTGTTTTGACACATACTTGATTCTTTTCCCTTCCGGTGTGGTGAGAAGAATTGATCTAGTGGCGCAATCGATGTTTCCTCCAAACTTGGATAGCCAATCCATTCCTATGATCACATCCAAACCTTGGGATTCCAAAAGAATGAGATCCGTGGGAGATACATGCCTTCCAATGGTCAATGGCACTTGATAACATCCATGGGTTGCCGTATACACTGCTCCAGGGGAACTGACTAACATGGGCGTCCTAAGGGCTATAATGGGCAACTTATATTTTTCCACAAACCCCTTGATATGTATGAATGCAATGCACCAGTATGAAAAAGAATGAGGGCGGTAAATGCATTATTCAAAAACTTACCGACTACCGCGTCGGGTTGCTCGTCAATCTCCTCCACATTGACGTGGTTCACTTGTCCTCTATTGAACGGGTTAGACTTCTTTCTTGAACTTCTATTTCCATTCACATTCTTCGACTTGGGACATTCATTGGCGTAATGTCCGGTCTTCCCACACTTGAAACAAGTAACGTGGCTCAGGTCCTTCTTAGCAGGTGTTGAGGGAATGGAACAATTCTGATTGTTGCTTCCTCCATTCCTATTGCCATTCCTAGCACCACTGTGGTTGTGTGCATTCCCTCCATTGTTAGAATGGCCTCCATGGTTATGGGTGGGGTGATTGTGTCCTCCTGAGTATGGAGTGTAGCGGGGCTTCTGCTGAGTTCCAGAGTTATTCTTCCCGGCTCCATACTTCCTCTTGCGGTTCTCAATATGTTGCTGCTTTCCTTCAATCATATGGCCTTATCCACTAGATCTTGATAGTTGTTGTAGGTGGCTAGCATTAGCTACATGCTCATCTCATCATTGAGCCCTTCTAAGAACTTCTCCTGCTTTGCTACGTCAGTGGCCACATCATCTGGCGCATAGTGAGCTAGCTGCCTAAAGTCATCCACGTACTGCCCCACAGTACGGTTCCCTTGGCGTAGGTTGCGCAACTCACGCTTCTTCAGGCTCATTGCTCCAGCTGAGACATGGGCGGTGCAAAAAGCTTGCTGAAACTGATCCCAGGTAACTGTAGCAAGTGGGTAGGTGGTTGAGTAGTTATCTCACCAAGCAGCGGCTGGTCCCTCAAGTTGATGCGCGGCAAAGTGCACTTTCTCTGCATCTGTGCATCCTGCAGTTGCTAGCTCTCTTCCCATCTTGCGAAGCCAGTCATCTGCAACAATTGGCTCGGTGCTAATAGAGAACACTGGCAGTTGCAACCTTAAGAACCGAGTCAAATTGTCATGGGGAGGCGATGGTGGGTTGTTGTTGTTGTTGTGGTTGTTGTTGTTCTAATTCTGGACAAGTAGTTGCATGAAAGTGTTCTGCTGCTAGATCAACTGGGTAAGCTCAGGGGGAAACTCGAATTCTCGTCTCGGAGGCATCTGAGGGTTTTAGAGAGAAGAGAATTAGAATAGAATGGGGTCTAGGGGAAAATCACTACCCATATGCACACGAGACAAACCATTCCATATCATATCACTCAATTTCAATCAAGAGCACACAAAAAATCCTATTACAAAGCTAGCGAACGATTCTAACTACTCAATTTAATACTAATGATTACAGGGTGGTCATCTAATCACTATCATTTGAAGATTCCATGATATCTGCTCCTGCTTCGTCTTCATAGTCACTTCCATCATTATCAGTGTCGTCTATCAGCATGTAGTTCTCCATAGTAATTCCCATCTCTGGTTCTGGATTCACTGTGCCAGTTCCAGCCTTCTTCTTTAGAGCTTCATTTCGCTCCAATAGTATGGCAATTTCTTCTTCATATCTGTCACGTATTGTCTTGAGTTCTTCTTCTAGCTCCACATTTCGAGTTATCACCTTATTGGTCTTCTGCATAATTGCGCACATCTGATTCTCGTAGCGTCGAATGCGTTGGTCCATCTCTTGGATGTATGCTGCAATGGATCCATCCTTCCTGGTGCGAAGCATCTCCCATTGCTCGTCTCGACGTCCACAGATCTGGTAGATGGTGTCTTCAAGGTACTTGTTGTACATTTCACATATGCGTCCAAAGGTGATATGAGCTGCCATACCTTTTCCTAGGCTCCATGTCGGCACGTCAAAGTCTAGCTCAATTGGCTCCGTGAATGGTGCAATAGTCCTCCTAGGTACACTAAATTTGATCTTCCAGCACTCCTCTTCTGACGATGTTGCGTAGAGATCTCCAGTGATACTTGGTATTCCAATATGCAGGTATTTAGTGACTTCCTTCAAGTGATTCCCGAAAGGTGTGTCGTCGTCTGGCTGAGTGAACTTGCTCCCGGGACTTGACATCTATAGAAGAGAAAGAGAGAAGAATTAGAATGAGTAGAGAAGAATCATCATGTGGCTTATCCTAGTCGTCGCGTCATACAGTCAACGTGTGCTCTGATACCATCTTGTAGCGACCATGATCCGAATGGATCGAAGTCTCTGTGCTCAGTGTCATCCCTGAATCGGTATGCTAACACACACAGTGCTCGAGGATTTATTAGATAGGTTCAATCACACTTTATTACATCGAAGATCCTCGAAGAGGCAATATCCATTACACGATAATGGCTGAAGGCCATCTAAAACAATAAGCTGTGGAAGCTATGAAGAGTAGGTGAGTCCATCCAACTCCACGACAAACATTGAGTGCATGACAACGACCTATCGCACCTTAATCCTCGTCTGAAAACTCCGCAACATGATACGTAGCAGCCATGTAGGTCAGCACATTGAATATGCTGGCAAGAACACACTGTAAAGATAAAGAGCAAGTCCTACAACTACATGCATATTTGGCTGGTGGAGGCAATAAGGTTTATTTTTTCCTAAAGCTAATTTTTCCCTACAACAAAGGAATAAATTTATTTACTACTTTGTTAAATTTAGAGCATGTACGATTGAGAAATGGTACCCCCATCTCAATCCCAAAACCAAGTCATTATTAACCCAATAAATTAGTAAAGTGATGAGATCAGTCCATAATTCAAATACCAAGATACTCAAAGATGTCCATAACCGGGGACACGGCTACTCATGAATAGTTTGTACACTCTTTAGAGGTTTGTGCACTTTTCCCCACACGACTCGATCTCCTCCATTGGATTTCTCGCACTGCATGGTGTTTGAGAAATGGATGACCGAGACATAGTTTTTCAGATGCATTAACTCCTTACCCTGGGTAGACCGTACCACCTATATCCACTGCATCTGCTAGTCTACCACTGAAGGAGGTCACATAACATACTCCACTATGCTAGAGCCCATAATGGCATTGTGGCTGCACACGGAAGTTTCTAGGCATGAATGATATATGATCCCTTTGAGCCTGAGTGGCATTCCTTGGACAACACTAGTAAATCCCCAGGTGCCCTGACAACCACTGGTACATCCCCAGGGTGCCACAACCAATTCACCCAGATGTGTATTATATTCCACCTTAAAGAAACCCTTAGTTGTAATTACACTCACAGCTTTCATGAAATCACTCATACCAATCCACGTCTACAAGCATGGCTAAGCAATAAGTAACAAAGCGTATATTCCCTTGGTTTGATCTCAAGTCGTTGGGTTCCTACCTCATGAACAACAAAGCATCATATTAAGAAACCAGTCCTACTCATGCAAGTGTTTGACGATATAACTAATGCAATGAAAACTGGGTATTGGAAAGTATGATCAAAGTATGAACTTGCCTTGCTGATGATCGCTGAAACCTAGTGACTCGTAGTAGCAAGCTTCTCTACTCCGGGTATTCTATCGCATTCAAACAATAGCATACATAAGCAATCAAGCAACAGAATCGAAGAACGAAACTCGAAAGACTTCGAAAGCAAGCAAATAAGAAACACAACAGAAAACTATTTCTAACAGTACCAAAACTGATTGAATTTGGTCTTATCAGAAAGTTTACATCAAGAGCTTCGATTTGCAAAATGAATCGATGAAAACGAAGTTACGAAACTCAAGTTATGACCAAACGAAGCTCAAGCACAAAACTGGTTGAACACTAGTTTTAAAATTTTCAAAATCATGTTTGAGTTGATTTACTAAACAGAGGAAGTCGTAACGAAAACGTGGGCATTGCTTTCACTTAATTCCGATAAACGAGCTAAAAGTTGTGATCGAAAGAAGATCAGGGACTAAACTGCAAAATTAAAACTACGGATAGGTCCCTGGCTGAGAAAAAAACTAAAAAGAAAAAAACTAACAGACGAACGTTCACTAGTTAAGTCTAACTAACGAATCTGTTTATTAAAACCCTAAACGAACGAAAGTGTGTTAAATAACTAGGTTTTATAAAAAACAGATCTAAACACTAAAGAATGTTCGGTTTTACCTCGAAAAACCGACGGAACAAAACCGGCCGGCAAGGTCGACGGCGTCGGCGGCGGCTGCGGCGTCGGCTCCGACAGGGCTCGGGCGAGGCGAGGCAGCTCGGGGCGGCAAGGCGGACGGTGGCGCGGGCGGCGGAGCTAGGCGCGGCGACGGCGGCGCGGTACTCCGGCGGCAGCGGCGGCTGCTAGCTCGAGGCGGCGGGGTGGCGAAAACGAGGCCGGGGTGACAGCTTATATAGCCTAGGGGCGGGGCTTGGCTTGGGGAGGGGGAAAGAAAGGAGTCCGGGGCGGAGACGGCTCGCCAGCTTCGGCGTGGCGGATCGGGACTCCGATCGGAGTCAGCGGCGATGGGAGGCGGTGCGAGCGGGCCAAGTGGGCCGGGGTGGCGGCCCAGGGCGGGCGCGGGCGCAGCGCGGCTTGCTGGCTAGCACGGCGCGGCTGGCCAGTTGGGCTTCGGCCCAGCTGGTCGGGACGGCCTAAACTCCTTTTTTTTAACTCCCGAAGAGAAAATAAAACCTAATAAAATAAATAAAAATCCAAAAATGCCAAAATTAATTTTCACCTTTCTAATAAAATATTTAGAACTAAGTGAACATTTTCTTGGCCTAAAATGCAGTTTTGAAAAATGCATAATTTTTCTAATGCAAATAAAATAGCAATAAAATCCAAATAAAATAGTTTATTCAATTTTATTATTTTCCTCCAATATTTCTTTATTTTGGAGAAGTCATATTATCTCCTCTCACATCCTTTAATATTGAAATATTTTAGAGAGAAAATAAATAAAATCAAATGATCCTCTTTTCAATATTTGAGAAAATTCAAATACGAAAATGATGAGATCCCCAACTCTCTCCGAGGGTCCTTGAGTTGCTTAGGATTTTAGGATATGACCAACAATGCAGCAAAACATGATATGCATATGATGATCTAAGTAGAACATTCCAAATTGAAAATTTGGGATGTTACACAAGGCATCCTTTTAATAGAGTACCAGACCAAAGCATTAACACTTAGTGAATACATGAACTCTTCAAACTACGGTCATCACCGAGAGTGCTCCCGATTATTGTCACTTCGGGGCTGCCGGATCATATCACATAGTAGGTGACTATTGACCTGCAAGATAGGATCAAGAACTCACATATATTCATGAAAACATAATAGCTTCAGATCTGAAATCATGGCACTCGGGCCCTAGTGACAAGCATTAAGCATAGCAAAGTCATAGCAACATCAATCTCAAAACATAGTGGATACTAGGGATCAAACCCTAACAAAACTAACTCGATTACATGGTAAATCTAATCCAACCCATCACCGTCAAGCAAGCCTATGATGGAATTACTCACGCACGGCGGTGAGCATCATGAAATTGGTGATGGAGGAAGGTTGATGACGATGATGGCGACGGATTCCCCTCTCCGGAACCCCAAACGGACTCTAGATTAGCCCTCCCGGGAGATATTAGGGCTTGGCGGCGGCTCCATATCGTAAAACACAACGAATCATTCTCTTTGATTTTTTCTCCCCGAACGTGAATATATGGAGTTGGTGTCCAGATCAGTGGTGCCTCACGGGACCCACGAGACAGGGGGCGCGCCTAGGGGGGTAGACGCGCCCCCACCCTCGTGGACAGGGTGTGGGCCCCTGGTCTTGATTCTTTCGCTAGTACTTTTAATATATTCGAAAAATATTCTTCATGGATTTTCAGGTCAGTCTAAGAACTTTTATTTCTACACGAAAATAACACCATGGCAATTCTGCTGAAAACAGCGTCGGTGCGGGTTAGTTCCATTCAAGTCATGCAAGTTAGAGTACAAAACAAGGGCAAACGTGTTTGGAAAAGTAAATACGTTGGAGAATTATCACTTTGGCGGACAAAAAAATTGCCAAAGGGGAAACAGCTGCTGGCAAGCGCGTATTGACGCAGGCCATAGATAAAAGAAACCAAGCGCAGGATAAAAATATTAGGCTCGAACAGGAGCTAAAGGACGTAAGGGTCCAACTCTCAAGCCCTTGGAAGAGAACCGGAGGATAAAAGGCGGCATGTTCAGTATGTCCCTTATACCTAGCTCTCCTTATAGTCTCTTATTTTGGAAGTTTATCATAAAACCTTTCCTGCAGGTTTGTTAAAAGGGCAGTCCGAAGGGGGAGTGTCCGGTTTTGAGGGAGATGTGCTGCAAGAGCTTTCCAGGGTCCACGAGAGAGCTCGGAAGACGATGAAGAGTATGGCTAGGGCTTTATGGCCGGGCGATTCGCCTCCAGAAACTATGGAGGACATAGCGGACTTGTTCAAGGGGGCTCGACACCGCTTCAAACTGTGGAAAGCATCAGCATGTCGCATGGGTGCTCGAGAAGCCTGGCCCATGGTGAAGACGTGCTATACTCGTCTTGATCCAAATCATATGGCCCGCATGGGACCTCAAGGGTCCGATGGACAAGAGATTCCTCTGCATTTGGTATATGACCAAGTACAGACAGCTGCCAAGTTTTCCCAACAGGACTGTAGACTAGACAGTCTTATAGAGGGAATAGAGAAAGAGTAGTCGTTTGATTCTATGTATTAATGTACTTTTACCGTCAAACTTATCTCCGGCCGAATTTATAAAAAGGTTGTCATGGCCGACCATCTGCTTTAACCTCCATAAACCCAAAGGCTAGAGTGTTTCTGAATACTATATCTAGGGTAAACACGTGATATGTTCGGAAACCAGGCAATCCGGTCATAATTGCTTGAACAAACAAACTATTTTCCGGGAGTTATGTTATATTACTGTTTAACGTAAGAAACATCTTCCAGAGAGAATAGTTCCCTAAGGGGTTCCTTTCCCTAGGTCGGCGTGCATACAGATGCGGGCCTAGGCTTTTGATCCCGTGAAGACGGTTGTAGGATGCCATATCATGTGGTAGTTTAAAATACGCTTTAAAATGTGATATGTTGTGTATCCACCGACCGATCATTCCGTTAAGAGCGCTAGCTTTCGGCTTCACCTAGTCTAAGGTACATGTCCGGATTACCCGGTTGTAACAATCGCAGAGGTGCTCCCTTTACGCCCTAGCCGAACAATCGGAAACGTAGGCGTAAGCATAGGAGCCAGGCAACCTAGCTTGGCCAGAACTTAAGTCATATTGGTGCATATAATGGCAAGGAAGGACTGTAAAAAATAGACGACATTTTAAGCAATAAGCTTTACTGGTAATGGGATTCGTTAAATAAGCCCCCATGTATATTTGAGGTAGATATATTCAAAGATGTACTTATCCTATGGTAGTTCAGGCGATCTGAATACTTGCCAATGAGAGAAAATGTAAAAGAGAAAAGGAGACGAAAATAAAAGATAAAAGACAAGACCTAACTTGAAAGGAGGAAAAAATTGCTACCGAACTATCCATAAAATCGTCGGAGCCTGGCAGTGTTCCACGGGGCGAGTGTCCTGTGCATTCCGAAGGTGATAGGCTCCATCAGTGAGTACTTCGCCGATAATGAAGGAGCCCTCCCATTTTGGTTTGAGCTTGTCCTTTTTCTTCCCCGGGAGGCGTAAAACGAGTTCGCCGACGTTGTATGTCTTGGCCCGCACTTCTCTGCTCTGGTATTGTCTGGCCTGATGTTGATAAAATGCAGAACGGGCTTGCGCTGTATCGCGCTCCTCTTCTAGTCCATCTAGGTCGTCCTGCCGATCTAGCTCGGCTTCTCTCTCTTCGTACATGCGCACTCGAGGTGAGTCATGAATAATGTCACAGGGTAGAACAGCCTTATGACATACAGCATGAAAAAAGGTGTATATCCGGTCGTCCGATTAGGTGTGGTTCGCATCCCCCAAAGTACGGAGTCAAGCTCTTCGACCCAATGTTTATCAGACTCCCATAGGGAGTGTACTAGTCGGGGTTTAATACCGCTCATTATCAGACCATTGGCTCTTTGGACTTGACCGTTTGTTTGAGGATGGTATACAGAAGCGTAGTCAAGTTTAATACCTAGCTTTGCGCACCAATTTTTACCTCGTCAACTGTGAAGTTGGTACCATTATCTGTGATAATACTGTGCGGGACACCGTAACGGTGTACTATGCCGGATATAAAATCTATCACAGGCCCTGCCTCAGCTGTTTTTACTGGCTTGGCTTCTATCCATTTAGTGAATTTATCTACCATCACATGTAAGTATTTCTTTTTATGGCTTCCCCTTTAAGGAGTCCGACCATATCGAGCCCCCAGACCGCAAAAGGTCAAGTAATGGAGATTGTTCTCAGAGCGGTGGGAGGCATGTGACTTTGATTTGCAGAAAGCTCTCAGCCAACGCAGTGTTGGACTAAGGTTTGGGCATCTGCTCGGGCAGTGGGCCAGAAAAATCTAGCTCGAAAAGCTTTGCCAACGAGCGCCCGGGCTGCGGCACGGTGATGGGCCTCTAACCCCTTGTTGGTTACCCCAAGTGGAAGGTGTAAGATGCAGTAAGTAGAAGTGTTTTCCCTTAGCAAAGATGCCAAGGATCGAATCCCCATAGACTCCTAGGTTCAACAGGTAGGTGTCAACTGCTAACGGCGCAATTAGCAATCAACGTGGACCTGCACACAGATACAAATAACTTTGCTCCCAACGAGTACAGAGAGGTTGTCAAACTCTCCGGCCTTGTAGTTCACAAAGGGTTAAAAGCAATGTGATAGTAGTGATAGATAGTGTTTTGCAATAGTAAATAAATAACGGAAAGTAAATAGTGGATGTGATCAATGATGGTAATATGGACCGGAGTCTCATGATGTTCACTAGTGATGTCTCTCTCCCAAAAGACGATAAAACAGCTATGTGAGGTAAACAAATTACAGCTGGGCAATTGACAGGACCACGAACGCAAACCAATACTGATTACATTGCAAGAAAGGTTGAGGTTCAAAGCATGGGCGGTACGCCAAAGTAAGTAGACCGAAATCCATCTGCATCTACTACTAATCATCCACCTTGAGATATCTATCCAGAACATCTCGCTGGTATTAAGTTGCGAGTCCCACCCATAGTGTAAACTCAATGCAACAGACAACTGCATTAAAAGAACTTTGCGTAAAGTAAACAATCCTTGCACCCGCGGGCACAAGCACCGTTGTTTTCCCCCTTGTGGCAACAGCACATCCCCTAGACTCATGTTTCTGTCACTCAAGCTAGTCATCAAGGGGCATGAACCCACAATCGAGCATAACATTCCCTCTTGGAGTCACTACCTACTACTTGGGCAAAGCAATAAATAACAACGGAGAACATGCAAGAATTACTTATGAACTAAAATATAAAAGAGGTGAATCAAATATATTACTCAAGATCAATCTGAACATAATCTCATAATCCATCGGATCCCAGCAAACTCAACATAGCAACAGCATAAGGATTACATAGGTGCCTCGATCATGTAGGGCAGCTCACGAGGACTAATTAGTGAAGCACAAGAACGGGAGCAGAACATCACATAGCTACTGGTCATGGACTCATGGTCCAAGGGAGACTACTCACGAGTCATCCGGGAGGCGTCCATGGTGGTGGAGAAGCTCCCGGTGGTGATCCTCCCCTCCGGCAGGGTGCCGGGAAGAGTTCTCCTGGTGCTCCCGATCTTGGGAGCCGCGGCGGCGGCGGAACAGAGATGGGATCGCGAAAAGAAGTCCTGTTTCGAGGGTTTCGGAGAATCCTTTAAATATATGCCAAAGTAGGGCACCGGGGGGTCCTTGGGGGGCCGAGGCGCCCCCCCGGCGCGGCCCAGGGGGGGCGCTCCCACAGGGCGCCTGGAGCCCCTGTGCCCCCCCAGGCTGCCCTTCGGACGCAGTGTTGTTTCCGTATCGCTGATTTTTTATATAATTTTTCTGGATTTTTCTGGGCAGTTCTCGAAACGTGAAAACCTGAAATACAAAAACAGCCGAAAACAGAAACTGGCACTGGGGTGCATTGGATTAGTAAGTTAGTCCAAATATGATCAAAAGTGTATGGAAGTGTATGAATGTCATAGCAATATCACCCAAAAGTGGCATGGAGCAAGCAGAAATTATAGATACGTTTTGGACGTATCAACATCCCCAAGCTTAATTCCTGCTCGTCCTCGAGTAGGTAAATGATAACAAGAATAATTTCTGTGGTGACATGCTATTAACCATATAGGACTTTCTCATAGTCATATGACAAAAGCTTACTGAGACAATGATTCTAAAGTAATTAAGTTGCCTCAAGAGAAAATCACAAATGACTGAAAGTTTTACAACATGAAACTGAAACATCAAAAAGATTTGCAATGAACATGATGTGCAAATATGATAAAGTGATATCTAGCTTGCCCCCTTTAGTGATGCAAAACATAAGTGCAGGGGCACCTTCAAGGTTTAAGTGATGACTAGATACAATCATTTCAGAATAAACGATATCACAATCATGCAAAAGACAATGCTACTTTGGGACAATGCACATTACACTCAGAATGACAATCATGCTCTCAGTAGTTGGTGCTTGAAGTGCTAGAGCTTTTTATTTTGAAACATGGAAGCAATTGTGTCAACGGTAGTAGTACTTCATATGTGTCATGCATAAAACATCTTATAAGTTGCTAGCCTCATGCATCGAATACCAATAGTGCTCGCTCCTTGTCCTAATTAGCTCGGATCCCCATGGGTTATCATTGCATTGCATATGTTTTAACCAAGTGTCACAAAGGGGTACCACTATGCCACCTGTACAAAGGTCCAAGGAGATAGATCGCATTTGATTTCTCGTTTTTGATAAATCTCAACTTGAGGACATCCATACCGGGACAACATAGAAAATAGATGATGGACTCCTCTTTAATGCATAAGCATATTCTCATGAGAGATTGAGGATTAAGGTCCAAGCTAAAACTTCCACCATGATGCATGGCTTTGGTTGGCGGCCCAATGTTCTTCTCTAACAATATGCATATTAATTCAACCCACGGTAAATCACTCTTACTTCAGACAAGACGAACATGCATAGCAACTCACATGATATTCAACAAAAGTGTGACAGTTGATGGCGTCCCCAGAAACATGGTTACCGCTCAACAAGCAACTCATAAGAAATAAGATACATAGGCAACATATTCTTTACCACAATAGTTTTTAGGCTACTTTCCCATGAGCTATGTATTGCATGGTTAATTTGCTTAGTGCAGGTGGAGGTTAGCAAAAGACTGGGAGCGACCAACTAAGAGAGCAATGACGGTCATAATCATGCAGAGCGACAAAGCAATATTGAATCAGGCATGGTAGTTATATCGCTACTCAGAAACAAAAGATCATCAAGGCTTGACAGACTTTTTTACAGTCTTGAATATGCGTGAGCATACGCCAAGTCAATCAAAATAAATTCTCGAAGGAAGATATTACTAAACCATACCACATCATAGGCAAACAAACCAAGTTGGTACTCCAATGACACATTGGGAACCCCCCAGCTATTCGAGATTAACCAAAAGAAAACCTGAACTACTAAGCACCATCATGAAAGTAGCATCTTTATCATAGACACATTAACCCATGCAACGGAAGCAAACTCTCTTAATAAGGTGAGCATGGTAATTAAAGAGAGTTCAAGCAACCAACTAAATAAAAGCTCTTGAAAAGATAAGCATGAATATAAAGAGCAAAGCACGATAGTAGCTATTTAAAGACAAAGAACACACACAGCATAGATAGACATGAAAATTCTATGTAATGTTCTAGGTAGAGGTGGAGCGTGTTTCTCTCCCACATAATGGAATGCTGGGTTTCGACTCGTTATGAAAAACTAAAAAGAAAACTAAAAGCAAGACGCTCCAAGCATAGCACATAACACATGAAGTGATAAAAATATAGCGAAACGAAAGACGAACTGATAATGTTGATGGAGAAGGGGATGCACGGGGGCATCCCCAAGCTTAGACGCTTGAGTCTCCTTGAATATTTCTTGGGGGTGCACGGGGGCATCCCCAAGCTTGAGCGCTTGACACTCCTGAATCTTTTTATCATCTTCCCTCGCACACTTGAAAACTCCCTTCATACATAACTCATCATAGTCTGATTAGCGAGGTTAGTACCCTTAATAAAATAATTATACCTTGCTGGAAATAAGGATATTCTTGAAGTTCTACTGTTTCTCAAGATCGCCAAAAGGTTTTTGCAAAGAAAAAGCAAGTTCTCAATTTGCAAAGTGAAGGTAAGGCAAAACAGGACAGAATCTGTGAAAAACAGAACAGCAGGCAGTAATTGACCTGTTCGGGATACTTCTGCAACTCAAATCAAAAACTCAGAACAGACGCACGAAAGACAATTATATAGAGAACGCTGTCGAAACAATTCAGACCAAAAAGATGATCTGGTGATTTTATACGAATTTTTCTATCCAAGGACAGAATCTGTTTCCTGGACAACACCTCACAACTTTTGAACTTTCTAGCAATCAGAGGCTATACTTGGCACAAATATGAAAAGCAAAGATACAATGATGATGCTACAGCAGTAAACAACATCAAGACACAACAAAAGCAAAAAATTTATTCATGTGGGCTGCCTCCCAAAAGCGCTTTCTTTTATGCCTTTAAGCTAGGCATAATGCATAGATCAAGTTGTATCAATTGATTCATCATCAAGATCATCAAAAAGCTCTTCAATAATACAACTAGTCTTAAGAGGTCTCTCAAATAAAGGCCTCATAGAGATACTTCTAGGTAGAAGACCAAAAGGATAAAAGCCAAGGGAAGATTCATTTATAAATTCATCAACGATAGGTGTTTCTTCCAAAGTCTTTACAATTTCAACCCCTTTGGCAATAGGTGGATTGCTTTTAGAACGGGGAGCCTTTGGAACGTGAACGCACTTAGGCTCCCTCTTTGCCGGAGTTTCTACCTTTTCGGTTTTGATCGAGGAGAAAGTAGTTCCTAAGGTATCAAATATTTCCTCAATCTTGTCCATCCTAGAAGAGTCAGAATCATGGAATTTGACGGTCTCCAAAATTTTGAAAATTTTATGCATGGAGCTATCAAGTCTATTCAAATTCCCTTGGATCTTACGATCCAACTCATTCATCTTATTAGTGCTTGGCATCTCTAGCTCTATTTTTTCAAGTTTTTTCATAATGTGAGCTAGGGTGATGTCCTCTCGAATGCTAACAACAGGGGGACTCCCAACAAGATTTTCAATAATACTAAGAGACTCCCAAACTGGGGCCTCTAGGAAATTTCCATTGATAGCAGTATCTAGAATAAACCTATTCCAAGAAGTAATTCCAACATAAAAATTTCTAAGTAAGATAGTAGTGGGCTGCTTCTTGGTGGCTCTTTTTTTGTGAATCATTAATTCTATACCAAGCATCTTTCAAACTTTCCCCACCTCTTTGTTTAAAGGTGAGAACTTCTGCCTCGTCAAAGACAAAAGGACCCGACATAATGACAACTAAAGAACAAGATAACTATTTTTGTGATTTTCGATAAAAGGAACTAAAGCAAAAATGAAAGGTAAACTAACAAGACTAAAAAGCAAAGGTAAAAGATAGCATGCAACTCCCCTATCCTGAAGAGTGGAGTCCCCGGCAACGGTGCCAGAAAATACTCCTTGATGGGCCTCGAACCCCTCGTTGGTTACCCCAAGTGGAAGCAGTAAGATGCAGTAAGTAGAAGTGTTTTCCCTTAGCAAAGATGCCAAGGATCGAATCCCCAAAGACTCCTAGGTTCAACAGGTAGGTGTCAACTGCTAACGGCACAATTAGCAATCAACGTGGACCTGCACACAGATACAAATAACTTTGCTCCCAACGAGTACAGAGAGGTTGTCAATCTCTCCGGACTTGTAGTTCACAAAGGGTTAAAAGCAATATGATACTAGTGATAGATAGTGTTTTGCAATAGTAAATAAATAACGGAAAGTAAATAGTGGATGTGATCAATGATGGTAATGTGGACCGGAGTCTCATGATGTTCACTAGTGATGTCTCTCTCCCAAAAGACGATAAAACAGCTATGTGAGGTAAACAAATTACAGCTGGGCAATTGACAGGACCACGAACGCAAACCAATGCTGATTACATTGCAAGAAAGGTTGAGGTTCAAAGCATGGGCGGTACGCCAAAGTAAGTAGACCGAAATCCATCTGCATCTACTACTAATCATCCACCTTGAGATATCTATCCAGAACATCTCGCTGGTATTAAGTTGCGAGTCCCACCCATAGTGTAAACTCAATGCAACAGACAACTGCATTAAAAGAACTTTGCGTAAAGTAAACAATCCTTGCACCCGCGGGCACAAGCACCATTGTTTTCCCCCTTGTGGCAACAGCACATCCCCTAGACTCATGTTTCTGTCACTCAAGCTAGTCATCGAGGGGCATGAACCCACAATCGAGCATAACGTTCCCTCTTGGAGTCACTACCTACTACTTGGGCAAAGCAATAAATAACAACGGAGAACATGCAAGAATTACTTATGAACTAAAATATAAAAGAGGTGAATCAAATATATTACTCAAGATCAATCTGAACATAATCTCATAATCCATCGGATCCCAGCAAACTCAACATAGCAACAACATAAGGATTACATAGGTGCCTCGATCATGTAGGGCAGCTCACGTGGACTAATTAGTGAAGCACAAGAACGGGATGAGAACATCACATAGCTACTGGTCATGGACTCATGGTCCAAGGGAGACTACTCACGAGTCATCCGGGAGGCGTCCATGGTGGTGGAGAAGCTCCCGGTGGTGATCCTCCCCTCCGGCAGGGTGCCGGGAAGAGTTCTCCTGGTGCTCCCGATCTTGGAAGCGGCGGCGGCGGCGTAACAGAGATAGGATCGCGAAAAGAAGTCCTGTTTCGAGGGTTTCGGGGAGTCCTTTAAATAAATGCCAAAGTAGGGCACCGAGGGGTCCTCGAGGGGCCGAGGCGCCCCC
>LR738711.1:711602139-711612220 GCA_902687465.1 Secale cereale
ATGCCGCCCCTCCCCATGGCCCGTGACTGGGGTGATGGTGCCGAATGCCCCAAGCGGCCCCTGAAAGAGCCCCGGCAGGCTGGCCGCGCCTCGCCAGAGGGCCAGCGCCGCGAGGCCGACCTCCGCAGCCAGCTGGCCTCCCGCGACGCCCGCCGTTCTCCTGCTCGCGAGGCTCTCCGCTCCCCCTCCCGTGACTCCCACCGCTCCCCTCCCCACAACTCCCGACGCTCGCCACCGCGGGACTCGCGGCGCTCGCCGGCCCGCGCGGATGGCCGCCTCTCTCCAGTGCTGGCTAATGGTCGGCGCTCCCCCGCTCGGGAGAGCCGTCGCGGCCGCCCCCGCTCCCCCTCCCCCGCGCGTCGCCGCAGTCGCTCTCCGTCGCCCTCTCGGCTCCTGCCCTACGACGCCGCCACCACTCGTCGGTACCAGCCCCCCCAAAAACCAACCGAGCATGCCTCTGGGCAATGGTGGCTCCGGGGCTCGCGGGCGCCAATGCGCCAAGAAGAAGAAGAAGAGGGGTCCCGCCCGACCCCTCTCTGCCGTGGCTGAGACCCCCACGTCCTCGACCGCGCCCAACTCCGGTGCTCCCCGCGATCAGCCTCCGTGCTTCAACTGTGGACTTGCCAGCCACTACCAGGTCGAGTGCCCCAACCAGCCGATGTGCTACCTCTGCAAGGAGTCGGGCCACCCCGTGGCTCTAGGCCCGGACCGACCGGTGACGAAGGAGCTCATGATGTACGGCTACGGCATTGAGGGTCTCAGCTTTTTCCACATCGAGTTGGAGGACGTCCCCCCTCCGTCTCCGTCGCTCCCTGCGGTCGCGACCATTGCGGGGGCCGGGGTCGCTTCACCAGAGATGATCGAGGCGGAACTCAACCACCTCTGTTGTCGCGGCTGGGATTGGCAGGTGACCCTGACCTCGGACAGCTCCTTCACCGTGGTCTTCCCCGACGCCCTCAGCCTGGGCCTCTGCACCCGTAGCGACGACATCACCCTCGCCCTCAACAAGCTCGTCATCAACATATCTGAGCCCTTGATGGACCCTAAGGCAGTTGCCGTGCTGGACACTGCATGGATCCTCATAGCTGGCCTCCCCGACATCGCCTGCTCTGAGAAGGTGATCTGAAGTATGTCCAAGATCCTGGGCAAGGTGGTGGTGGTGGATCAGCTCTCCCTCCGCAAAGAGGAGGAGGTCCGTGTCAAGGTCAAGTGCCTCGACTTCCCCACTCTCCGTGCCACCGTTCGGGTTTTCTTCAACGACCAGGGATTCGACCTCAAGATCTACCCCGAGCCTCCCAACCACATCGGCTGCCCTCGACACCTCGCTGATGGCCACTTTGATGGGGGGGCGGCGTGCACAACCGCGACGACTCCCACTACCGCCGTATGTGCCCCTCCCGTCACGAGGACCCGGAGGACGATGATGAGCGCTCTGGCCGCAGCCGCTCCCCCTCGCGAGACCCATCCAACCCCCCTATGGGGCACGGGGGTGTGGGTGCGGGTCGGTCGCGTGGGTTGGCCTCCTCCGCCGAGGTCGCCCCCGCCGTGCTGCCTATCTCTAAAGGAAATGTGCCCTAGAGGCAATAATAAATTTGTTATTCGTATTTCCTTATATCATGATAAATGTCTTTTATTCATGCTAGAATTGTATTAGCCGGAAACTTAGTACATGTGTGAATACATAGACAAAACAGTATGTCCCTGGTATGCCTCTACTAGACTAGCTCATTGATCAAAGATGGTCATGTTTCCCAGCCATAGACATGAGTTGTCATTTGATCAACGAGATCACATCATTAGGAGAATGATGTGATGGACAAGACCCATCCCTTAGCTTAGCACTATGATCATTTAGTTTTACTGCTATTGCTTTCTTCATGACTTATACATGTTCCAATGACTATGAGATTATGCAACTCTCGAATACCGGAGGAACACCTTGTGTGCTATCAAACGTCACAACCTAACTCGGTGATTATAAAGATGCTCTACAGGTGTCTTCGAAGCTGTTCGTGGTGTTGGCATAGATCAAGAATAGGATTTGTCACTCCGAGTGTCGGAGAGGTATCTCTGGGCCCTCTCGGTAATACACATCATAATAAGCCTTGCAAGCAAATGACTAATGAGTTAGTCACAAGATGATGTATTACGGAATGAGTAAAGAAACTTGCGAGTAACGAGATTGAACTAGGTATTGAGATACCGATGATCGAATCTCGGGCAAGTAACATACCGATGACAAAGGGAACAATGTATGTTGTTATGCGGTTTGACCAATAAAGATCTTCGTAGAATATGTAGGAGCCAATATGAGCATCCAGGTTCCGCTATTGGTTATTTACCGGAGATGAGTCTCGGTCATGTCTACATAGTTCTCGAACCCGTAGGGTCCGCACGCTTAACGTTTGATGACGATCAGTATTATGAGTTTGTGAGTTTTGATGTACCGAAGGTAGTTCGGAGTCCCAGATGAGGATCACGGACATGACGAGGAGTCTCGGAATGTCCGAGAAATAAAGATTAATATATTGGACGACTATATTCGGACACCAGAAGTGTTCCGGGTGTTATCGGGTATAACCGAAGTGCTGGAGGGGGTTACCGGAACCCCCCGAGGGAGTATGGGCCATAATGGGCCTATGAGGGAAAGAGTGGGGCAGCCCATAGGGCTGGCCGCACCCCCCTAGGGTTCCTAGTTGGACTAGGAAAGGGGGGAAGGCACCACCTCTCCTTTCCTTCTCCTCTCCTCCCCTTCCTTTCCTTCTCCTAGTAGGAAGAGGAAAGAGGGGTTCCTATTCCTACTAGGAGTAGGAATCCTACTCCCTTGGTGCGCCCTATGGCCAGCCGCACCTTCCCCCTTGCTCCTTTATATACGGGGGCAGGGGGCACCCAAAGACACACAAGAAACATTGTTCTAGCCGTGTGCGGTGCCCCCCTCCACAGAAACACACCTCGATCATACCGTTGCAGTGCTTAGGCAAAGCCTTGCGTCGGTAGCTTCATCATCTCCGTCACCACACCGTCATGCTAACGAAACTCTCCCGTAAATCTCAACTGGATCAGGAGCTCGTAGGACGTCATCGAGCTGAAAGTGTGCTGAACGCGGAGGTGCCGTATGTTTGGTGCTTGATCGGTTGGGTCGCGAAGACGTTCGACTACATCAACTGCGTCACTAGACGCTTCCGCTTTCGGTCTATGAGGGTACGTAGACACACTCTCCCCTCTCGTTGCTATGCATCTAGTAGATAGATCTTGCGTGATCGTAGGAAATTTTTGAAATACTACGTTCTCCAACAGTGGCATCATGAGCCAGTTCTATGCGTAGATGATATGCACGAGTAGAACACGAAGACGTGTGGGCGATAATAGTCATACTGCTTACCAGCATGTCATACTTTGATTCGGCGGTATTGTTGGATGAAGTGGCCCGGACCGACATTGCGCGTACGCTTACGCGAGACTGGTTCTACCGACGTGCTTCGCACACAGGTGGCTGGCAGGTGTCAGTTTCTCCAACTTTAGTTGAATTAAGTGTTGCTACGCCTGGTCCTTGTGAAGGTTAAAACAGCACATACTTGACGAAAAATCGTTGTGGTTTTTGTATGCGTAGGTAAGAACGGTTCTTGCTAAGCCCGTAGCAGCCACGTAAAACTTGCAACAACAAAGTAGAGGACGTCTAACTTGTTTTTGCAGGGCATGTTGTGATGTGATATGGTTAAGACATGATGATTTATACGTCATTGTATTAGATGATCATGTTTTGTAAAGTTATCGGCAACTGGCAGGAGCCATATGGTTGTCACTTTACTGTATGAAATACAATCGCCATGTAATTGCTTTACTTTATCACTAAGCGGTAGCGATAGTCGTGGAAGCAATAGTTGGCGAGACGACAACGATGCCATGATGGAGATCAAGGTGTCATGCCGGTGACGATGGTGATCATGACGGTGCCTTGGAGATGGAAATCAAAAGCACAAGATGATGATGCCATATCATGTCACATATTTTGATTGCATGTGATGTTTATCTTATTATATGCTTCTTATTTTTCTTAGTACGACGGTAGCATTATAAGATGATCCCTTACAAAATTTCAAGGTACAAGTGTTATCCCTGAGCACTGTTCAAGAAATCTTCTGATTCAGTGATTTATCGTCCGATTTATCTCTACTCTTGAGGTAACCGATAAGATTATGACTTATCTTCATTATTTATCGTTTGGGCCGATTTATCGCTATGACAAGCGATTTATCGGGAAAAATCTACCAATAAATCGGGCCTATTCATAGCACTATGTTTGCAAGAATTATGTTTATTTGTGTTTTGTGGACCTTGTTACGCAATATGTAATGTTTTTCTATATTGTTTGTCATTATATCATGATTCAAAGGCTAAGATTCAAGGTAACACTTCTACCCAATATTGTTTTGGTGTTGAATATAGCATATTTTAGTGTTGAGAACCTGAGATTTGAAAAAAACTGGCCGATTAATAGTCGACCGATAAAATTGATTAATCTGCTGATTTCCGATTAATCTCTAATCCCCAGCTGACCGAGACGATAACGATAAGCGATATCCCCAACATTGTCCCTGAGTATGCACCGTTGCTAAAGTTCGTCGTGCCGAGACACCACGTGATGACCGGGTATGATAAGCTCTACGTTCACATACAACGTGTGCAAGCCAGTTTTGCACACGCAGAATACTCGGGTTAAACTTGACGAGCCTAGCATGTACAGACATGGCCTCGGAACACTGGAGACCGAAAGGTCAAGTGTGAATCATATAGTAGATATGATCAACATAAGATGTTCACCATTGAAAACTACTCCATCTCACGTGATGATCGGAGATGGTTTAGTTGATTTGGATCATGTGATCATTTAGATGACTAGAGGGATGTCTATCTAAGTGGGAGTTCTTTAGTAATATGATTAATTGAACTTTAATTTATCATGAACTTAGTCCTGATAGTTTTTGCATATCTATGTTGTTGTAGATCAATGGCCCGTGCTACCGTTCCCTTGAATTTTAATGCGTTCCTAGAGAAAGCTAAGTTGAAAGATGATGGTAGCAATTACACGGACTGGGTCCATAACTTGAGGATTATCCTCATTGCTGCACAGAAGAATTATGTCCTTGAAGCACCGCTAGGTGACAAGCCCCTTCCGCTAATGTAGACCCTTTGAACGTCTGGCAAACGCAGTCTGATGACTACACGATAGTTCAGTGTGCCATGCTTTACTGCTTAGAACCGAGACTTCAACGACGTTTTGAACGTCATGGAGCATATGAGATGTTCCAGGAGTTGGAGTAATATTTCAAGCAAATGCCCAGATTGAGAAATATGAGATTTTCAATAAGTTCTACAGCTACAAGATGGAGGAGAATAGTTCTACCAGTGAACACTTGCTCAGAATGTTTGCGTACTACAATCATATGTCCCAACTTGGATGCAAAGTTGACAAATATAGTGTTATTGATAGAGTTCTTCAATCACTGCCGCCAAGCTATAATGGCTTCGTGATGAACTATAACATGCAAGGGATGCAGAAGACAATTCCCGAGCTCTTTGCTATGCTCAAAGTTGCAGAGGTAGAAATCAAAAAGGAGCATCAAGTGTTGATGGTTAACAAGACCACTAGTTTCAAGAAAAAGGGCAAGGGAAAGAAGGGGAACTTCAAGAAGAATAGCAAGACAGTTGCTACTCCCACGAAGAAACCCAAGTCTGGAGCCAAGCCTGAAATTGAGTGCTTCTACTGCAAAGGGACTGGACACTGGAAGCGGAACTGCCCCAAGTATTTGGCGGATAAGAAGGATGGCAAGGTGAACAAAGGTATATGTGATATACATTTTATTGATGTGTACCTTACTAATGCTTGTAGTAGCACCTGGGTATTTGATACTGGTTCGGTTGCTAATATTTGTAACTCGAAACAGGGGCTACAGATTAATCGAAGAGTGGCTAAGGATGAGGTGACGATGCGCTTGGGAAATGGTTCCAAAGTCGATGTGATCGCCGTCGACACGCTACCTCTACATCTACCTTCGGGATTAGTTTTAGACCTGAATAATTGTTATTTGGTGCCAGCGTTAAGCATGAACATTATATCTGGATCTTGTTTATTGCGAGACGGTTATTCATTTAAATCTGAGAATAATGGTTGTTCCATTTATATGAGTAATATCTTTAATGGTCATGCACCCTTGAAGAGTGGTCTATTCTTGTTGGATCTTGATCGTAGTGATACACATATTCATAATATTGAAGCCAAAATATGCAAGGTTAATAATGATAGTGCAACTTATTTGTGTCACTGCCGTTTAGGTCATATTGGTGTAAAGCAGATGAAGAAACTCCACAGTGATGGACTTTTGGAATCACTTGATTATGAATCACTTGGTGCTTGCGAACCATGCCTCATGGGCAAGATGACTAAATCTCCGTTCTCTGGAACAATGGAGCGAGCAACAGATTTGTTCAAAATCATACATATTGATGTATGTGGACCAATGAGTGTTGAGGCTCGCGGCGGGTATCGTTATTTTCTGACCTTCACTGATGATTTAAGCAGATATGGGTATATCTACTTGATGAAGCACAAGTCTAAAACATTTGAAAAGTTCAAAATATTTCAGAATGAAGTAGAGAATCATCGTAACAAGAAAATAGAGTTTCTACGATCTGATCGTGGAGGTGAATATTTGAGTTACGAGTTTAGTCTTCATTTGAAACAATGTGGGATAGTTTCACAACTCATGCCACACGGAACACCACAGCGCAATGGTGTGCCCGAACGTCGTAACCGTACTTTATTAGATATGGTGTGGTCTATGATGTCTCTTACTGATTTACCACTATAGTTCTGGGGTTATGCTTTAGAGACAGCTGCATTCACGTTAAATAGGTCACCATCAAAATCCGTTGAGACGACGCCTTATGAACTGTGGTTTGGCATGAAACCAAAGTTGTCGTTTCTTAAAGTTTGGGGCTGCGATGCTTATGTGAAAAAGCTTCAACCTGATAAGCTCGAACCCAAATCGGAGAAATGTGTCTTCATAGGATACCCAAAGGAAACTGTTGGGTACACCTTCTATCACAGATCCGAAGGCAAGATATTCGTTGCTAAGAATGGATCCTTTCTAGAGAAGGAGTTTCTCTCGAAAGAAGTGAGTGGGAGGAAAATAGAACTTGATGTGGTAATTGTACCTTCTCTCGAATTGGAAAGTAGTACAACACAGAAACTAGTTCCAGTGATTCCTACACCAATTAGTGAGGAAGCTAATGATGATGATCATGAAACTTTGGATCAAGTTACTGCTGAACTTCGTAGATCAACCAGAGTACGTTCCGCGCCAAACTGGTACAGCAACCCGGTTCTGGAAGTCATGTTACTAGACCATAATGAACCTACGAACTATGAGGAAGCGATGATGAGCCCAGATTCCGCAAAATGGCTTGAGGTCATGAAATCTGAGATGGGATCCATGTATGAGAACAAAGTATGGACTTTGGTTGACTTGCCAGATGATCTACAAGCCAACGAAAATAAATGGATCTTCAAGAGGAAGACCGACGCTGATGGTAATGTTACTATTTACAAAGCTCGACTTGTTGCGAACGGTTTTCGACAAGTTCAAGGAATTGACTACGATGAGACTTTCTCACCCGTAGCGATGCTCAAGTTTGTCTGAATCATGTTAGCAATTGCCGCATTTTATGATTATGAAATCTAGCAAATGGATGTCAAAACTGCATTCCTGAATGGATATGTCAAAGAGGAGTTGTATATGATGCAACCAGAATTTTTTGTCGATCCTAAAGGTGCTAACAAAGTGTGCAAGCTCCAGCGATCCATCTATGGACTGGTGCAAGCATCTCGGAGTTGGAATATACGCTTTGATGAGGTGATCAAAGCATATGGTTTTATATAGACTTTTGGAGAAGCATGTATTTACAAGAAAGTGAGTGGGAGCTCTGTAGCATTTCTGATATTATATGTGGATGACATATTGTTGATTGGAAATGATATAGAATTTCTGGATATCATAAAAGGATACTTGAATAAGAATTTTTCAAGGAAAGACCTCGGTGAAGCTGCTTACATATTAGGCATCAAGATCTATAGATAGATCAAGACGCTTAATTGGACTTTCACAAAGCACATACCTTGATAAAGTTTTGAAGAAGTTCAAAATGAATTAGTCAAACAAAGGATTCTTGCATGTGTTACAAGGTGTGAAGTTGAGTAAGACTCAATGCCCGACCACTGCAGAAGATAGAGAGAAAATGAAAGTCATTCCCTATGCCTCAGCCATAGGATCTATCATGTATGCAATGATGTGTACCAGACCTGATGTGTGCCTTGCTATAAGTATAGCAGGGAGGTACCAAAGTAATCCAGGAGTGGATCACTCGACAGCAGTCAAGAACATCCTGAAGTACCTGAAAAGGACAAAGGGTATGTTTCTCATTTATGGAGGTGACAAAGATCTCGTCGTAAACGGTTACATCGATTCAAGCTTTGACTTTGATCCGGATGACTCTAAGTCACAAACCGGATATGTATTTTTATTGAACGGTGGAGCTGTCAGTTGGTGCAATTCCAAGCAGAGCGTCGTGGCCAGATCTACGTGTGAAGCAGAATACATAGCTGCTTCGGAAGCAGCAAATGAAGGAGTCTGGATGAAGGAGTTCATATCCGATCTAGATGCAATACCTAGTGCATCGGTCCAATGAAAATCTTTTGTGACAACACTTGAGCAATAGTCTTGGCGAAGGAATCCAGGTTTCACAAGAGAACAAAGCTATTCAAAAGACACTTCAATTCCATCTACGATCAAGTCAAGGAGGGAGACATAGAAATTTTCAAGATACATACGGATCTGAATGTCGCAGACCCGTTGACTAAGCCTCTTCCATGGGCAAAACATGATCAGCACCAAGACTCCATGGGTGTTAGAATCATTACTTTGTAATCTATATTATTGACTCTAGTTCAAGTTGGAGACTGAAGGAAATATGCCCAAGTGGCAATAATAAAGACGTTATTTGTATTTCCTTATATCATGATAAATGTCTTTTATTCATCCTAGAATTGTATTAACCGGAAACTTAGTACATGTGTGAATACATAGACAAAACAGTATATCCCTATTATGCCTCTAATATACTAGCTCATTGATCAAACATGGTTATGTTTCCTAGCCATAGACATGAGTTGTCATTTGATCAACGAGATCACATCATTAGGAGAATGATGTGATGGACAAGACCCATCCGTTAGCTTAGCACTATGATCATTTAGTTTTACTGGTATTGCTTTCTTCATGACTTATACATGTTCCTATGACTATGAGATTATGCAACTCCCGAATACCAGAGGAACACCTTGTGTGCTATCAAACATCACAATGTAACTAGGTGATTATAAATATGCTCTACAGGTGTCTCCGAAGGTGTTCGTGGTGTTGGCATAGATCAAGAATAGGATTTGTCACTCCGAGTGTCGGAGAGGTATCTCTGGGCCCTCTCGGTAATACACATCATAATAAGCCTTGCAAGCAAATGACTAATGAGTTAGTCACAAGATGATTTATTACGGAACGAGTAAAGAGACTTGCCGGTAATGAGATTGAACAAGGTATTGAGATACCAACGATTGAATCTCGGGCAAGTAACATACCGATGACAATGGGAACAACGTATGTTGTCATGCGGTTTGACCGATAAATATCTTCGCAGAATATGTAGGAGCCAATAGGAGCATCCAGGTTCCGCTATAGGTTATTGACCGGAGATGAGTCTCGGTCATGTCTACATAGTTCTCGAACCCGTAGGGTCCGCATGCTTAACGTTTGATGACAATCAATATTATGAGTTTGTGAGTTTTGATATACCAAAGGTAGTTTGGAGTCCCGGATGAGATCACGGACATGACGAGGAGTCTCGGAATGTCCGAGAAATAAAGATTAATATATTGGACGACTATATTCGGACACCGGAAGTGTTCCGGGTGTTATCGGTATATCCGGAGTGTCGGAGGGGGTTACCGGAACCCCCCCCCCCCCCCCCC
>LR738711.1:711612230-711656233 GCA_902687465.1 Secale cereale
CCGAGGGAGTATGGGACATAGTGGGCCTATGAGGGAAAGAGAGGGGCAGCCCAAAGGGCTAGCCGCACCCCCCCTAGGGCTGCTATTTGGACTAGAAAAGGGGGGAGGTGCCACCTCTCCTTTCCTTCTCCTCTCCTCCCCTTCCTTTCCTACTCCTAGTAGGAATAGGAAAGGGGGCTTCCTATTCCTACTAGGAGTAGGAATCCTACTCCCTTGGTGTGCCCTATGGCCAGCCGCACCTCCCCCCTTGCTCCTTTATATACGGGGGCAGGGGGCACCCAAGGACACACAAGAAACATTGTTCAAGCCGTGTGCGGTGCCTCCTCCACAGAAACACACCTCGGTCATACCGTTGCAGTGCTTAGGCAAAGCCCTGCGCCGGTAGCTTCATCATCTCCATCACCACGCCGTCGTGCTGACGAAGCTCTCTCGTGAGGCTCAACTAGATCAAGAGATCGTGGGACGTCATCGAGCTGAACGTGTGCTGAATGTGGAGGTGTCATACGTTCGGTGCTTGATCGGTTGGATCACGAAGACGTTCGACTACATCAACCGTGTCACTAGACGCTTCCGCTTTCGATCAATGAGGGTACGCAGACACACTCTCCCCTCTCGTTGCTATGCATCTAGTAGATAGATCTTGCGTGATCGTAGGAAATTTTGAAATACTACGTTCTCCAACAGTCTCCTCTCCCTCCTCTTCGGCCGAGCTCTGCGACATCTCCAGCGTCAGCCTCCTCGTCCTCCCGGCATCTTCGCCGCATTCGCCCTGCTCCTTCCCCACGGCCGTCCCGCCACCTCCGTCCCCGGCGGTGCCGTCACCGCTGCTGACGGCCTCGCCGATGTCGGAGCCTCCCCCCTTCGGGTCTCCCCCGGCGGACCCCCCGGGGAGGCCGCACCGTCGTCCCCCTCCTCTCCCTCGGCTCCTGCTCTCGTCTTGGAGGATGACGCGCAGGCCCCTGACCCGCCCTCTCTTGCCCAGGCGATGTCTGGTGCCTTGCTGGAGCCTCCGGTGCCTGCGTCCCCGACTCGTCTGCTCCTCGTGGCCACCGACACTGTGCTCACCCCCGTCGCGCCCCACCCGCCTCGGTCGGTGCCGTACGTCCGTCGGGCTCGGGCATCATCGACTTTGGTGACTGCCTCCCGCCGCAATGCCCGTCCCGACGCAGACCGCCTGGTCGGCTTCCCGGCGCCATCCATCTCCGAGTGGGCTAAGACCCCGGCTGCGGCCCGGAACCTCGAGAAAGGTGCGACTGACATCCCCTCCAGTTCTTCCAGCTGTTCTTTCTCTGCGCTCGAAGCAGTCCCGCTCGGCCGTCTTGCCAAGGTGGCCCTAGACTCCTCTGTAGTTTTTAGGGGGGAAGTTGGTCTCCCCTTAGAGTAGATTGCGGCTATCCAGGCCCGCGAGATCCTTGACGGGAAACTTGCCGAGACCCGGGCCCGTCTCCTTCGCTCACCGGCGCCCCAGCCGCCCACGGGGATGCCAGTCGAGGAAATCCGTGGCCGCACCCTTCTCGCACTACCGCTCTCAGAGCCCACAGCGCTTCCACCGTCCTGGGGTCAAGCAGCCACTCAATGGCGGTTTAGATGCGCGCCCTCTTCTGGAACATACGCGGCTTCGGCCATGACGGCCGTCGCCGCCAGCTAGTTGAGTACATCCGTGACTAACACATCGACATCATTACCATTCAAGAAACCATGCGCACGGAGTTCTGTCTCCTCGAAATTGACGGCCTTAGCTCCCACCTGTCTGCCTGGCATTGGCTCCCTTATAGTGGGAACAATGGCCACTCGGGTGGCATCCTGTTAGGTGTGAAGGATGCCACCTTTGAGGTGGGCAGTATGGACCGGGGCGAGTTCTTCGTTAGTATGGAGATCTTCTAGCGGGCGCTAAACTTTAAGTTGGAGGTCATCATTGTATACGGACCGGCGGACCACCGCCGCTCCCCGACATTCCTCGCTGAGATGCAAGGGAAGATCTCCACTTCCTCCCTCCAAGTGGTCGTGGGAGGGGACTTTAACCTCATCCGCTCCCCGGATGAGAAGAACAATGACCGGGTTAACCGCCCCCGGATGCAGATGTTCAATGACTGCATCGCGGAGCTTGGCCTCCGTGAGCTTGAGCGAACGGGGGCCCGGTTCACCTGGACTAACCGCCAGGCGAACCTGACGCAGTATGTTCTGGACCGCGTCCTAGTCTCTCCGGAGTGGGAACTCAGATGTCTCGTGGCCTCGCTGCAGGCTATCACTCGGATCAGTTCCAATCTTGTCCCCCTCCTCCTCTCCTCCGCAGATGAACGCCCCCCCATCCCTCCTCAGTTCTGGTTTGGGCTCTTCTGGCTCAACCAGGCCGGATTCCGTGAGGCCGTTGCGGCTAAGTGGACCACCGCGCGCGATTCTGCTCACCGCGCCATGTTCGCCGTTGACTCCTGGCAGTTCTGCGCCAAGCTTGCACGCCAATTTATGAAGGGTTGGGGCGCGAACCTCGGTCGTGATCTCCGTGACTGCAAGAAGGCCCTCCAGAGTGCCAGCCAAGTCCTGGACGCCCGCGCTTACACTTTTGGGATCTCCTCGGATGAGTGGGTGCTGAGATATGCTCTCGAGGACCACCTCTCGGTCATCTACTCAGATGAGGAGGCATACTTGCGGCTGCGCGGCACCCAACGGTGGGTGCTCCGTGGTGACGCTAACACGGCTTACTTCCAGGCGATCACCAATGGCCGGCGTCGACGGAACTCCATCCACTCCTCGTGGGACGGCGATACTCAGCTTGTTCGCCCCACGGACATCCGAGCCCACGTAGACGGCTTCTATAAAGCCCTTTTCTCCCTTACCCCTCGGGGTGGGGCTGCGCTGGGCCCCGACACCTGGTCGGGTGTCCAGCTAGTTTCCGACGAGGCCAATGCCGCCCTGGTGGCACCTTTCTCTGAGGATGAGGTCCTAGCAACGATCAAAGGAATGAACCCCTCCTCGGCTCCGGGCTCGGATGGATTGCCTATCTCGTTTATCAAAACATTCTGGCAAACCATCAAACTGAAAGTCATGGCCCTCTTCGATGAGTTCTTCTCTGGGACCATGGACCTTGGGCGCCTAAACTATGGGATCATTACCCTCATCCCCAAGGTCCTGGGGGCCTTGGACATTCGCCAATTCCGCCCGATCACGGTGATCTTCGGGATCTTGGCTAAAGGGTACGCCAATAGGGTGACCCTTCTAGCGCACTCTGTCACCCACCCCAACCAATCCGCCTTCATCCAAGGCTGGCTTATTTTGGATGGGGTGCTAGTCTTTCACGAAGTCCTCCATGAAGTTTGAGCCAAGAACCACCGCTTCCTAAAGCTCAACTTTCACAAAGCCTACGACACTGTCCATTGGCCTTTCCTTCGGGAAGTTTTGCTTCGAAAGGGCTTTGACCACCGCTGGGTGATCCGCATTATGCAACTCGTCACCTGCGGTCGGACGGCAGTCAACATCAATGGTGAGATCGGGCCTTACTTCCCAACCTTATGTGGGGTCCGCCAGGGTGACCCGTTCTCCCCGTTTCTGTTCAACATGGTTTTCGATGCCCTCACGGTCATCCTTGATAAGGCCAAAGCATGCGTCCATATCCGCGGCATAGTCCCTCACCTAGTGGGTGGGGGAGCGGTCTCCCTCCTCCAATATGCAGACGACGCCGTAGTTATGGTGGAGGGCTCCGTGTCCGACATCGCCAACCTGAAGTTCCTCCTCCTGTGTTTCCAACAGATGTTCTGGGCTCACCATCAACTTCGATAAGAGCGAAGTGATGGTCCTTGGCTATCCTCCGGAGGAGGCTTTATCCATTGCGTACTGACTGAACTGCCGCCTGGGTTCCTTCCCCATGACTTACTTGGGGATACCCATTAGTGATTCCAGGCTCACCGTTGCTGATCTCCGCCCGACGGTGACTAGGATGCAACACCGGGTTGAACCCTGGAGGGGGAGGTGGCTGTCGAAAGTAGCCAGGGTAATCCTAATCAAGTCTTCGCTTGCTAGCTTTCTCTAGTTTCTCATGAGCTTTTATGGCCTCCATGAGACCCTCCATCAGGAGGTTGCCAAATACCAGTCAAAGTTTTTTTGGGCTGGTGAGGGCGACAAGCAAAAGTATCATATGGTGGGCTGGCCCGACATTTGCAAACCCAAAGACCAGGGTGGCCTTGGGATCTTGTCATCTCGGCGCATGAACATTGCTCTCCTGACCCGTTGGCTGTGGCGTATCGCCAATGGGGAGGGAGGCCTCTGGCTTACTGTAATGCCCAGGATGGGACTATATCTCCTACGTGTCGAGGCACGACTTAGAGACATAACCCCATGCTGGAATGATCGCAAGTTTGGTATCTTTGCACAACTCATGTAAAAGATGGGGATGGAAAACATAAAATAGTTGGCTTACAATCGCCACGTCACACAAATACAATACATGTCTCAATCATCATTCAATTAAACATCACAGCCCTCTAAGGGAAAAATCCAAATCACAAGATACCAAACATAATTTAAATCCACAGGTCGGATCGAATCCTAGTAGAAGTCTCCACTACTGATCATCAGGATAACGAACATAGTATCGACTACGCTCCTCGTCATACTCCCAGTCTAGCTCGGTGCCCTCACCTGGATAGCTCACCATCGGACCTGCATCTGGTGTGGTGAAGTAACTGTGAGCCACAGAGGACTCAGCAATCCCGTTCCCGGGTAACAAGACTATATAAGCCTTGGGAGAGGATAAGGCTGAAGAAAAGAATAAGTGTCTGCAGCAGCAACTAGCACTAGCTTACGTGAAAGAGTGCGAGAAGAGAAGGCCTCGGTCGAGAGCTGATCGCGAAGTGATCCTAGCTAAAGCTCAACAAACATAACCCACCGTGTTCAACTCCCGAATCCCTATTCGGAAATTGACAGTCATGGTACACACGCTGGTAGTGTATTGGAACAATGTGTCAAGTTATCTACAACCGGATATTAACAAGCTCCCATCTGCCACATAACCGCGGGCACGGCTTTCAAAAGTTCATAACCCTGCAGGGGTGTTCCAACTTGGCCCATTACAAGCCCACGATCCGCGGAGTCGCAACTCCAAAGTGGGAAGACCCGAGTATTCTAGGAATCCCGTGCTCAAGATACTCTGAACTAAGGTAAGGCTAATCCAGCAAATCCTCTCGGCACGCCGGCACCATGATAGTAGCCGCGCGTATCTCGTCTCAGGCCACGACCGGATGGGCGATTCTATAGGTGTATGCCAGATACCTCGGGTTTCCTCAAGGCGGCCCCGCAGAACCCCCGTTTCGGACCAACACTCATGTGGAGCACTGGCCCGGGGTTGTTGATTAAGAAAGAGGGTTAATTACTCCCTATGCAAGTTATTTAGTTATTAGGCAAATAGTACCAATGTTGGGACTTGCTGGAAAAGACTTAGCACTTAGCGGTTTATCGAGGGGGTCCCATACACCCCAACCGTGTAAGGAACGCATAATCAAGGAACATAACACCGGTTTATACGGTTCCTAACGGCATGAGTGGAACAAATCACCAAGCAAAAGGCTTAGCCTTCCACCCTTGCCAATATATAGATGATTTCATTTTAAGCATTTATATAGTGTGATATAACCCAATAAACTTCAACATGAAGCAAGCATCTTCAATCTTCACCTGCAACTAGCAACGCTATAAGAGGGGCTGAGCAAAGCGTACTTAGCCAAGCAACGGTTTGCATAGGTAGGGTGGTTAAACATGGTCATGGTTACAAGTAGGAGGCTGACAGGAAAGACATTGGCATTGAGGCAAAACTATAGATCGAGACTACTAGCAATAGGCAAAGATAGTAATGTTATCGGGGTTCGGTCATCTTGCCTGAAGAATAGTCGTTCGGATCGTAAGAAGGGTCCTCGTGCTCAACCTCGTTGGTAACCTCGTGCTCGTACTCGTACTCGGTCTCAGCTTCCGGCTCTAAACAATACAATCACACAAGGAACAAATCAACAAGATGCAATGCGCACACCAAAATGATGGATGCATGATGGATGCACTAAGGAAGCACACGGAGCACGAAAAATAAGCATTCAAGCAAAAGCTTCAAAACATGATAACAATAGGATATTATGAATCTACACGGAAAATCAATCAAGTTTCATATAAGACTCGTTGAAAACGGAGCTACGGGCTAAAAGTTATGCCCGAAACAAGAAATGAGCGAAAGCTGAAAATTATAGCAACATAGCAACTTCGGAGCACTAGATAATTAAGCTACAGCACTCAAACATCATGGCAAAGAGCATGAACAGAAACTAGACATATCCTACAGCAAATAAGTCCAATGGTGCACCCCCAAAGGAGCCACGGATCAATAGCAACAAGCTTGGACATATTGAACTTGACAACAAAATTCTTACAGCAGAATTTTTTTGAAACTTTGGAGCATAAGTTAAATGTGCTACAGCCACTGAAATAAGCATGTGAGAACATGAATGGAAAGCCAACAATATATACTACAAGGAACCATCAAGAATCACTCCAAAACTATCATGGTTTGTCCTAGAACAGCAAGCAAACATGGCATCGGAACAATAACAGATTCCAGACTTAGTGAAAATCCACTAAGTGTTAAAACAGCAGTTTCATCATGGCATCTATAAGAGCAACTTTAAGTCACGTCGAAACTAAACATGGCAAGTGGTAAGCACCACATCAAGGTACACATGATGGTGATTCCGAAACATACAAGCATGCATCATGGAGATAAACACAACGATAGCAATAAGCTCAACAAGATGGCATTTCATAACAAGTTAAATAACTAAACAACCACATAGCACTTTGCAATGAGGATATTCATGGCAAGAATAAATCTATCATGCAACCTAACACAATCAACATGTAGAGCATGGCAAGACGAACACGTGGACATGTCATTTGCATCATTCAGATAAACGAGCTAAAAGTTATCACTATGCAAAGATGGCATAAAAACAACACATAGCAGCAGTTTATATCGGGATGCACTCTTGCAACAGAAAAATAAGCATCTAGATGACCACAAACATGCATGGCACAAAGGAATGAAACGTAGTGCTAGTCACCACGAACGTCTGGACATGTCATTTGCGCAAAACGGATCACCACACAAGAAGTTATCGCAAATCTAAAAAATACATCAGCACACAAAACAACCCAGGGACTTAGTGAAAAAGAGGGGGGTCAACCTCAGATCTGAGAAAACTCTGTCAACGGGCCCGGGGCGGATCCGGCCCAGCGAGGCCGCGGATCGGGTGAAGACGGCCCAACGGGGTCGGCCCGTTTGCTGGTGGAGGAACCGGATCGGGGATCGGGTCGGCCCGATCTGCTGTGGCCGGCGGCGGCTGGCGATGCGGAAAGGCGCCGCGGGCTCGGGCCCAGGAGAGACGACTGGTCGAAGGCCCAGGAGGGGAGGCCCTGCAGCGCGCACGAGGATGGGCCGCGCGGTGGAAGCCCAGGCGGCTGGCGCCTAGGGTTCCGGCGGTTGAGGCCCGGCGGGGCGCGATCCGATCGGGATCGGGGGGTTCCCCGATCGCGAGCTGGCGACGGCACGATGGCTGGCTGGGGCGCTGGATCGCGACGGGAGGAAGTGGGCCGGCTCGGGGCCCAGGAGGAGATGCGATCGATGAGGGCGAGCAGGAAGGCCCGAGCAGAATCTGGAGCGATGCGTTGACCCGGCGATCTCCAGATCGGATCGAGGGGTGGTCGCGGGCGATGTTCCCAGGCGCGACGGCGGCGGTTGTAGCTCAAAGCCGGCGGCGGGATTCGAGGAGATGGATCCAAGTGGCGTTTTGGATCTGGTGTGGCACGAAAATTGAGGGAAGGAGGGGCTAGAGGTAGGTGGAGGTGGTTTAGGCTACCAAAAATGGCATGGGGGATGTTTATATAGGGTAGGTGCTAGGGTTTGAGGGATTTGGAGGGTTTCAGAGCCCTCCGATCGCGATCCGACGGATCCGATCGCGAGGGGAGTTAGGATGGGCCAAGAGGAGGGAAGTGGGCTGTTGGAGGGGTGTCTCGGGCCACAAAGTGGAGGCACTTTGAGCCCACACGAATAACTGTTGGGGTAGCAACGAGCTCCAAATGCGACGGGATCTGACAGGCGGGTTACACATACCAAAACAACAACACACGACAAGTCTCGCGCCAAACCGGTAACGTTACACGGCCAAACACCAAAGTAGGCCTACGGGACGCCACGGACACGTGAGGGAGCTCCGGAACGCGAAACGGACAACGGGAAGGAACGCGTGGAACCGGATGCAACCGACAACACAAATGCAATGCGATGCACATGTCTACATGATATGAATGAATGCCACACGCGCACACAACAAAACGACGAATCCCCGAAAGACAAAGAATCCGAAAAGGAATAGATGAAGCCTGTTAGGGCATATTTCTCCCTAATATTTTTGGTGATTGATGACAATACTCTTGCGGACTGATCGTGTGCTGTAAGCTCATACAGGTATATCTCCCTTATGGCACAAGACGATTGCTTGCCCCTCGGATCCTATGAAGGACGGTGTTTTCTTTCTGCTCCCTGTAGGTGGCATTGAGTAATAGGAAAGCCGTACTATTAAGAGGGGGTCCGCGTCGGAAAGGTTTGGGTAGAATCAACACGTACACATCTTTCTCCCACACTTCCTTTCCTTGCTTCTCTGGAGGTCCAACCGGTTTTCTTTCGTTGAGGCAAATTTGTGGCTTCTGTACTGATCATCTGCCAAGCATGCGGTAGTACCGCTCTGCCAAGCGGTAGTACCGCACAGGTACACGGTAGTACCATTTGCCGACACGGTAGTACCGCTTCCGCGGTAGTACCGTGTATCTGGCCCAGGCGCTGAAGTCTAAGTATAAGAAGTGTATGTGGAAGTAATTTTTTACTTCCGCATACCACGCGGTAGTACCGCTTAGCTTAAGCGGTAGTACCGTGTCGCATTTTGCTACTTCCGTTTTCCCCTGCGGATGTAGCCACGGATGTAATTTATTTCATCCGTGGCTGTATCAGGTCTCGATCTTTTGCCTTGGCGGTAGTACCGCTCCCCAAGCGGTAGTACCGCTCGGCCAGCGGTAGTACCGCTCATGAGTTGCAGTACTACCGCTCTCTGCGGGCTGAAACCTCAAATAACGGTTGGATTTGTCCCCTCACTATATATAGGGGGTCTTCTTCTCCAAAAAGACTTACCTCTTCCCCCACCACTCCATTGTTGCTCCAAAAGCTCCATTTCCGCCCGATCTCTCTCCCTAGCCAATCAAACTTGTTGATTTGCTCGGGATTGCTTGAGGAGGCATCGATCTACACTTCCACCAAGAGATATTTGATTCTCCCCACTAATCCCTTGCGGATCTTGTTACTCTTGGGTGTTTGAGCACCCTAGACGGTTGAGGTCACCTCGAAGCCATATTCCATTGTGGTGAAGCTTCGTGGTTTGTTGGGAGCCTCCAAGTTGTGGAGATTGCCCCAACCTTGTTGGTAAAGGTTCGGTTGCCGCCTTCAAGGGCACCACTAGTGGAATCACGGCACCTTGCATTGTGTGAGGGCGTGAGGAGAATACGGTGGCCCTAGTGGCTTCTTGGGGAGCATTGTGCCTCCACACCGCTCCAACGGAGACGTACTTCCCCTCAAAGGGAAGGAACTTCGGAAACACATCCTTGTCTCCTTCGGTTCTACTTGTGGTTATTTCTTACCTTTACTCTTGCATGCTTTACTTGTTTAATTCCTATAGCATGCTTGTGTAGTTGTTGGGCTTATTTACATTAGTTGTCTTCATAGTAGTTTATCTAGACAACTTATTTTGTCGCCTAATTTTAATTGGTTAAGAAAAGCTAAAAATTGTTGGTTGCCTATTCACCCCCCCTCTAGTCAACCATATCGATCCTTTCAATTGGTATCAGAGCCTCGTCTCTTTTTTAAGGACTTTACCGTCCAAAGAGTATGGTTGACAACGTAGTCGAGACGGAGGACCATTCCGATGGAAATCCGTCCTTGCCTACGGTAGATGGGGGAGCCTCCGTCACTCGTGAGGAGTTCAATGTGGCTTTGACCACATTGAAAGAATCACTAGCGAGTGAGGTCAAGGGCATGTTTAAAGAAATGTTTGAGGGGCTTAAATTATCCACCTCACCGTTGGAAGTGGGTCGTCCCGCTACCAACGTGTCAGAGGCTAATCCCGACAAGGGAGAAGCTAGTAGTGAGCAAGCCCCGGTCACTAAGCATGGTAGTGGGAAATTCGCCCAATCTCCTCCGCCTACTCACTATGGAGGACCCGTCCCCACACCGCATTTAAATTCCGTCGGGCCCCCACCGAAGTTCGTTAAAGATACTGATTTTGCTACTTGGGTGTTTCGTTTCAAACGTCATATTAATCATTGTTCCACTAACCTCTGGAGAATCATTGAGCAAGGTTTTTATCCGTATGATCCCGACAACATGACTCCAAGAGAAACTGCCGATCATCAGTTCAACGAGTCCGCACTTTGCATTCTTCAAGACTCAATCCCTCCTGAAGACATTGCTCATCTTCGTCCATTCACTGTGGCCAAGGAAGCATGGGAGCATGTTGGCACAATGTACAAGGGGAGCACAAGCATTCAACGCTCCAACTATGAAGTGGTGCAAGATGAAGGTGATGAGTTTGCAATGATCGAGGATGAAGATCCTCGTGAACTTTATCGAAGATTAACTATTCTTGCAGTGTCTCTTCGAGACCATGGCAGTAAGGATACGGATGACAATTGGATCAAGCGCAAGTTCCTCAAGTCCATGATGCCCTATCACAAGGCCATGTCCTCTGTGATTCGTCAGAGACCGGACTTCCACACTTTATCCTCAAACGAAGTGTTGGATGAATTTGTTGCCATGAGGATCCTTGACGTTACCGCCGACAATGCGGTCCTAAGAGCTCAACGATCCAAGAAGCCTAATCTTTCTCTGAAGGCCAAGGCTTGTGTGGAAGAGGAGGAAGTTGAAGATGATGATGAGTGCTGCCCCGAGGACACCAAATATGCCTATCACGAGCACATGGCTCTTGCTTCTAGGAAATTCTGGGGCAAGAAGAACTCAAGGTCCAACTTCAACAGGAACAACTCCAGTGGGAACAAAGGGAAGCAACGAGTAAGGACATGCTTCAACTGTGGAAATGTAAGCCACTTAGTTGCGGATTGCCCATATGAGAAGAGAGAAGACTTTGGAGGCAAGCTCATTCGGAAGGACAAGTCAAAGTCCTATCCCAACAAGAACAACTTCATCAAGAAGACTCCTCCGAAAGTGTTGGTGGCTCAAGAAGAATATGTGGAGGATGATGACAATGATGAAGAGGATGAGGTGACCACTATGGCCACAATTGCAATTGCTACCACTCCGCACTCATCTCTCTTCAACTCACCCAACGAAAACATCACCGCCAAGTGTCTTATGGCCAAGGCCACCAACAAGGTAACTCCGATCATCAATTGTACTATCTCTTCTAACCCCTCATTAACTAATTGTATTGATGAGGGTGAGGGTAGTAAGGAGGGAGAAAATGAATTTGATGTGTTCATAAAAAATCTCAAGGGAAAATCCAAGAAGCATGTGGTTGCTCTCTTGGAACAACTCGGTGAGGCAAATGACATTATTGAGGCTCACGAGGAAACCATCACTAAAATGGAAGGGCATAGTCGAGACTATGCCGATGAGATATCGGATCTCTCTAACGCTCTAGAGGAGGAGCGTGGTCTTCGTTTGGCTCTTGAGGAGTCACACAACGATGATCATGCTAAATTAAAGAAAGATCTTGATCATGCTCTAGTTGTCTCTCGTGTCCTTAACTCTGAGAAGGCAAAACTTGCGGTTGACCATGCTAAACTCAAAGAGGAGTTTGACATACTTGACAAGGCTCACAAGGCCTTGAAAGGAATGCATGCTACTCTCAAGGAGTCTCATGATCAACTCCAAGTTTCGCTAACCAAGGAAAAGGCAATCTTTCCTCGCATGGTTTTTATTGATAATGCAAATGCTACTAACCCATGTTGTGAGCATGTGCATCTTGTTGAAGAGAATGCCGAATTGAAGAAGCAACTTGAGAAAGGCCTTGTGACTTGCATACAAGGTGAGAAGAACCTCAACGCCCTTTTGAGCAATCAAAAGGAAGTTGTGGCAAAGGAAGGAATTGGGTTTGCTCCTAAGCCCAAGAAGAAGAAGAATGACAAGACAAAGCAACCACCCCCTCTCCGACAATCCTTTGTGAAAGAAGGAGAGGGCACCTCAACCAAGAAGAAAAGTGGTGGGGTCAAGAAAAACTCCACCACACCCTCAAACATGGCCGGCGATTTTAATCCATCATATGTTTTATACCGTGCTAGTGATGGCCATGTGTTTGCTAAATTTGTTGGTTCTTCTTATGAGTACATTGAATGGTCCATTTGGGTTCCTAAGACCCTTGTCACTAACCTCAAAGGACCCATTACCAAATGGGTACCTAAATCCAAGCATTGATCTATTGTAGGGGTTTGCTTCCGGTGGGGGATCATGGTTGCTCGATAGCGGAGCCACAAATCATATGACCGGAAGCAAAGACTTGGTGGTGGACGTGCATCTCGGTCCATCTATGGCCACCAATGTCGAATGGGGTGATGCTTCATCTTCTAAGGTATTGGGACTTGGCAAGGTGGTTGTCTCTCATGATCTCACGATCGAGAAAGTCATGCTTGTTGAGTCCCTTGCATACAATTTACTTTCTGTTCGCCAACTTGCACTCATTGGCTTTGCTACATTCTTTGATATTGACTCTGTGGCCCTCTTGTGGAGCAAGACTCTTAAAGTAGCCTACGTTGGGCATGTCGAGAACGGTCTTTATGTGGTTAACTTCTCGAAGCAACCCACTAAGGTCGCGACATGCCTAATGGCTAAAGTTGATGTGGGATGGCTTTGGCATCGCCGTTTGGCCCACGTCAATATGAGATCTTTGCAAAGTCTTCTCAAGGGGGACCATGTCCGAGGACTAACAAATGTTAGCTTTGCCAAAGATCGTGCTTGCAGGGCGTGCATTGAAGGAAAATTACATGAGAAGGCTCACCCTCCCACGACTATCATCTATTCAAAGAGACCTCTAGAGCTCCTCCACATGGATCTCTTTGGGCCTCCCACTTTTGATAGTCTTGGGGGTAGAAAATATTGCTTGGTGATTGTGGATGATTACTCAAGATATACCTGGGTATACTTCTTCAAGAAGAAGAGTGAGACCCAACAAACCGTCATCAACTTTGCAAATGAAGCTCAACGACAACATGAAGCAAAGATTTTGATGATCAGAAGTGACAATGGCACCGAGTTCAAGAACTACACCTTGGATGAGTTTCTTGGTGATGAGGGGATCAAACATCAATATGCCGCCCCATATACCCCTCAGCAAAATGGTGTTGCGGAGAGAAAGAACCGAACCTTAATAGATGCTGCAAGAACCATGATGGCTGAATTCAACTCTCCATACAACTTTTGGGCCGAAGCCATCAACACCGCTTGCCATGCATCAAATCGTCTCTATCTTCACAAACGCTTGAACAAAACTCCGTATGAGATTCTTACCGGTAACAAGCCCAATCTCAAGTACTTCCGGGTGTTCGGGTGTAAGTGTTTCATTCTTAAGAAAGGTGTTCGGTTGTCTAAATTTGAATCTAGAGCTCATGAGGGCATATTTGTTGGTTATGCTACAAACTCTCATGCTTACCGTGTCCTCAACAAGTCTACCGGACTCATAGAGGAGACGAGTAACGTAGAGTTTGATGAAAATAACGGCTCCCAAGTGGAGCAAAGTGGTACTTGTGATACAGGTGATGAAATTCCTCCTCAAGCCATAAGAAGAATGGGTATTGGATACATCCTACCCGTTGAGGAACCCCTTGTGGCCGAAGGAGAAGGACAATGTTCCACTCAAGTGGAACCATCACCAACCCAAGACCCACAAGCTTCCGAAGAACAAAGTGAAGGCCCTCAGCCTGATGAACAAGACCAAGTGCAAGATCAAACTCAAGTCGGTGAAGAACCACCAATTGATGCACAAGGCCAAGTTCAGTCCCCCGGGCAAGATCAAGGTCAAGAGGAAGCTCAAGATCAAGATCTTGCTCATGATGACGCTCAAGATGATCAACTCAATGCTCCTCAGTTATCACTTGAAGAGCAATTAGAGCGTCGTGCTGCAAAAGTTGCCTCCAGGCTTGCTTCCAACGAGCATCACATCGAGAACATTTTAGGAAGCATCAAAAGGGGGGTAATCACTCGTAGACAATTAGCAAACTATTGTGCTCATCAAGCTTTTGTCTCCTTTGTTGAACCTAAGAAGGTTTATGAGGCGCTCGAAGACCCCGACTGGCTCAATGCCATGCATGAAGAACTCAATAACTTCGAGCGCAACAAAGTGTGGCGTCTGGTGCCAAGACCAAAGGAGAACCATAATGTCATTGGAACCAAATGGATCTTTAAGAACAAGCAAGATGCCCATGGCATTGTCATCCACAACAAGCCACGTCTGGTGGCTCAAGGCTACTCCCAAGTCAAGGGTATCGACTACGGTGAAACCTTTGCCCCTGTTGCTCGTCTTGAATCTATTCGTTTGCTGCTTGCCTATGCTTCCCATCATAACTTTAAATTGTAACAAATGGATGTGAAAAGTGCATTTCTTAATGGTCCCATTAACGAGTTGGTATATGTTAAACAACCCCCGGGGTTCGAGGATCCTAAGTTCCCCAATCATGTGTATCAACTTGATAAGGCACTCTATGGCCTTAAACAAGCCCCACGAGTGTGGTATGAGCACCTTACCGAGTTGTTACAAGATCGTGGGTTTGAAATTGGGAAAATCGACCCCCACTCTTTTTACTAAGAAGGTCAAAGGGGAGTTGTTTGTATGCCAACTATATGTTGATGATATTATCTTTGGTTCTCCTAACAAAGCATTCAATGATGAGTTCGCCGCACTCATGACCACACACTTTGAGATGTCCATGATGGGAGAGTTGAAGTACTTCCTTGGATTTGAGATCAAACAACGAAGAGAAGGCATCTTCATCAAACAATCCAAGTATACTCAAGACATGCTCAAGAGGTTCAACCTTAGTGATGTCAAGCCGGCTACTACTCCGATGCCAACCAAATGCCAACTTGACATTGATCCCAATGGTAAAGCGGTGGATCAAAAGGTATATCGCTCTATGATCGGATCCTTGCTTTACCTTTGTGCATCTAGACCGGATATTATGTTGAGTGTGGGAATTTGTGCACGGTTTCAAGCCTCACCTAGGGAAAGTCACTTTGTGGCTGTCAAGCGAATCTTTCGATATTTGGCTCATACCCCAAACTTTGGCTTATGGTACCCAAGAGGAGTGAATTTTAACCTTGTTGGTTTTTCTGATTCTGACTGGGCGGGAGACAAAGTGGATAGGAAGTCCACCTCGGGAGGGTGCCAATTTCTTGGTTGCTCTCTTGTTAGTTGGTCTTCCAAAAAGCAAAGTTGTGTATCTCTCTCGTCCACTGAAGCAGAATATGTGGCCGCTGGCAGTTGCTGTGCTCAACTCTTATGGATGAGGCAAACTTTGAAGGATTATGGTGTCACTTGTGACAAAGTGCCTCTTTGGTGTGACAATGAGAGTGCCATCAAGATTTCTCTCAACCCGGTGCTTCACTTCAAGACGAAGCATATTGAGATTCGGTATCATTTCATCCGGGATCACATAAGGCAAGGAGAGATCGAGCTTCACTATGTCAACACTCATGATAACCTTGCAGATATATTCACGAAGCCATTGGATGAAGCTAGATTTCGCGAGTTAAGGCATGAGCTAAATATCATCGATTTGAGCAATGTGGTTTGAGTCTATGCACACACACCCCTCACACTCAATATAGCTATCTTGTCTAGATGTAGGCATGGACATAGGGGGAGTATTGTTCTCTCAATGAACTGTTCCTCCCCCCATTATGCATAAACTAACCAAGTCTTTATCATTTGCCATACATAGTTGGTTTAAATGTTTCAAGTCGAGTTTTGATCATGGGCCCAAGGATAATTCTTCGCGGTGCCATATCTATATACTCAAACATAGGTGGCCTCGGCCACCGCCCTCCTCTGAGGAGTTGAGTTGTTCACTTTGCGTGTGCGTGCATTTGTTTTTCTCTTTTTTGCTTAAAGCCTCTTGTCAAACGTGCAAGTTCTTGGAGGAGCGGTACTACCGTGCAAGCTTACGGTACTACCGCAGATGGGGTTACGGTACTACCGCTCGGCCGGCACGGCAGTAATTTTTTACTGCCGCTGGTAGAGCGGTACTACCGCTTGGCGAGCGGTACTACCGCGCAAGCGGTACTACCGCGCAAGCGGTACTACCGCAATGACCGCGGTACTACTGCACTTATCAAAACGCGTGGGGGTTATAAGCAGGCAGGGGGAGTTCCATCTCCCCCATACCCATTCACTCCTAACCCCCACGTCGTCCCTGTCTCTCTCTCTCTCAAGAACGCCGCCGGAGGACCTCGCCGGATCTCCTCCCTCGGCCACTCGTTTCACTTTCCGACCGGTGGGATCGTTCCCCACCACGTCCTCTTGCCATGGATGCAGGTTTTTCCCCTTTTCCCTTCTTCTTTTTGCCTTGCCTAATTTTTAGGGTTAGGGGAGATGCTTAGTGCTTTCTTGTGTTCTTCGTGATCTTATCCATGGATGCTTAGGTTGTGGGAGAGTGTTTGTGATCCGGAAATATGCTTAGAGTTGTTGCTACGAAGTTACTGATCAGCCGTAGTACCGTGTGAAGATCGTGTTGGTAGTTTCTAGTTCTTTATCTTCTCAGATCTGTTCCGTGCGGTACTACCGCTGGAGAACCGCGGTACTACCGCACGGTGTAATCCAGATCCGATCTGACCTGAGCGGTACTACCGCTGTCCCCAGCGGTACTACCGCTCGAGCGGAAGTAAAATTTTAGTACTGCTTGCCGAGCGGTACTACCGCGTCCATATGCGGTACTACCGCTCCGCATGCAGTACTAATATTTTAGTTCCGCCCCCTCGGGCGGACGTAAAATTTTAGTACTGCTTGCCGAGCGGTACTACCGCGTCCCTATGCGGTACCACCGCTCCGCATGCAGTACTAATATTTTAGTTCCGCCCCCTCGGGCGGAAGTAAAATTTTAGTACTGCTTGCCGAGCGGTACTACCGCGTCCCTATGCGGTACTACCGCTCCGCATGCAGTACTAATATGTTAGTTCCGCCCCTTCTCGCGGAAGTCAATTTTTACTACCGTAAGGCATGCGGTACTACCGCATGTGACATGCGGTACTACCGCTTACCCTACGGTACTAATTTTTTACTTCCGCAAGGGTCAGCAGTACTACCGCTTGGCTCACACTAGCTTCGTGGCATGTTCTCTTTTCTATTTCCCTTGGTTTCTTGTGTCTTTCGAGGCTTTGGCATTGATTCTTCTTGCGTCTGTTTTGCTGCGGTCTTGTGTTTGTGTTTTTAGGTGGTGGCTCAGGCTTTGCGGGTCGTCGTACCAACCCAGTTCGTGACACCGGTTCCAAGCGCATGCGTACCCCGAGCGATGTGCCAGAGGGCTCCAACCCCAATCCCCAGCGCCGGTACAAGACCTCAGCTAACAAGCGCAAGGAATCATCCATGTCTATGGAGGAAATGCCTGCTGGTGAGTTCATGGCTAGAAGGAAGATCAACCCATATGGTGAACCTCGTGAGCACTTTCCTGGTGATGATGTCTTCTGGACCAAGCAACAGTATCGCATCTATCATGAGGTGCTCAAGACCAAGGCCAATCTGTATGTGGATGCTCACTGGATCGATGTGGAGCACATGAGGAAGGATACAAACAGGGCTTATTTTGCAGAAGCCCTTGACTTGATCGAGCAGCTGGGTCTGGAACATATCATGACTTTCCAGAACGATTTTGATCCTGAGCTCATTGCGCAGTTCTATGCCTCTGTCAACTTTCAGGCCAAGGAAGATCGTCCCATGACTTGGATGACTCATGGTCACAAGATGACCGCCACTTGGAAGGAGTTCATGGATCTTCTTCAGCTTCCCGATGAGGGTCTCCACAACCCTATTGGTTTTCGGCCTCATGCCAATCCTGAAGCAGCAAACAAGGACAAACTTCTTCCATTCTATGAGGCAAAGACCCTTGCTAGCGGCAAAACAACTTACGTGCTGAATCTCTTCCTGGACATTATGTATCGGATTTTTCGCAACACGTTGTTCCCTCGTGTTGGCGACAAGGACAAGGTTCACGCCTATCTGGTGGATATGCTTCTGATGTGTCAAGAGGCTCGCTCCGCTCAGGCTGCTCCTCTTGACATTTCCCACATCATGTGGAATGAGCTCCGGTTTGCTATCTACACTCGCAAGGTACCTATCTATGGTCCTTTCTTATATCTGCTCATCTCCAAGACTTGGGCGAAATTGTATCCAGAGGAGGAGTTGGAGGCCGACTGCTACCGCCATGATCCTATCAAGCTTCGCGTCAAGACTCGTTGGGCCAACACCACTACTCGCGCTCAGGCTGCTGCTGCCCAGATGGGCACTGAGGATGAGCCTATGGAGGAGCCTGCCGATGTCCGCTCAGGCAGATTTGCCCCCTCTTCTTCCTCTACCGTAGAGAAGCCGTCGTGGGCTAAGAAGCTCCAGCAGAAGATGAAGGCTCTCTTCTGCATGCAGGCTCAGGGGCAATACCGTGCCCATGTGACTGACAAGAAGACACGTCAGCGGGACAAGAAGATTCTGTCCTTGTATGGTGAAGAGGTCTCAAATGGATCGGAGGACATCATCACTCCAGAGGCTACCTGGATGGCTCGCCAGGGATACCAGTGGACAGATTCTGATGATGAGTATCAGCCAGAGCAGCAGGGATCTGATGAGGACTATTAGGAGGAGCAGCAGCAGGGATTTGATGATGAGTATGACGACTGAGCTTCTCCCGGGCTGCCACCCATCTTCGTTTCCTCTCTTTCCCTTTGTGGTGTCTCGATGACAAAGGGGGAGAGTGATTTGCATTTGCCGTCTTGTGTGTGTGTGTTTCTTTTCGTTGAACTTGGTTTTATTGTGCGTGTTTGTGTGAGACAATCATATGGTGTAAGACATATGCCCCCGTATCGTTAAACTTGCTATCATGTCCTTATGTTTATCCTATACAGTCAAATGTTATATAGAGTATCGCGTGTGTAGATTATAGGGGAGCGCTATACCTAGTATGTGTGCAGTGCAGTCCAAAGCACAATCATATGAAGGCACACATACAGGGGGAGCTTACCTATACTCCAGGGCTTATATTGCTTTCTCTATTATTTCTTCTCTGTGCAAATCTCGTGTTGTCATCAATACACCAAAAAGGGGGAGATTGTTAGGGCATATTTCTCCCTAATAGTTTTGGTGATTGATGACAATACTCTTGCGGACTGATCGTGTGCTGTAAGCTCATACAGGTATATCTCCCTTATGGCACAAGACGATTGCTTGCCCCTCGGATCCTATGAAGGACAGTGTTTTCTTTCTGCTCCCTGTAGGTGGCATTGAGTAATAGGAAAGCCGTACTATTAAGAGGGGGTCCGCGTCGGAAAGGTTTGGGTAGAATCAACACGTACACATCTTTCTCCCACACTTCCTTTCCTTGCTTCTCTGGAGGTCCAACCGGTTTTCTTCCGTTGAGGCAAATCTGTGGCTTCTGTACTGATCATCTGCCAAGCATGCGGTAGTACCGCTCTGCCAAGCGGTAGTACCGCACAGGTACACGGTAGTACCGCTTGCCGACACGGTAGTACCGCTTCCGCGGTAGTACCGCGTCCCCATGCGGTAGTACCGTGTATCTGGCCCAGGCGCTAAAGTCTAAGTATAAGAAGTGTATGCGGAAGTAATTTTTTACTTCCGCATACCACGCGGTAGTACCGCTTAGCTTAAGCGGTAGTACCGTGTCGCATTTTGCTACTTCTGTTTTCCCCTGCGGATGTAGCCACGGATGTAATTTATTTCATCCGTGGCTGTATCAGGTCTCGATCTTTTGCCTTGGCGGTAGTACCGCTCCCCAAGCGGTAGTACCGCTCGGCCAGCGGTAGTACCGCTCATGAGTTGCGGTACTACCGCTCTCTGCGGGCTGAAACCTCAAATAACGGTTGGACTTGTCCCCTCACTATATATAGGGGGTCTTCTTCTCCAAAAAGACTTACCTCTTCCCCCACAACTCCATTGTTGCTCCAAAAGCTCCATTTCCGCCCGATCTCTCTCCCTAGCCAATCAAACTTGTTGATTTGCTCGGGATTGCTTGAGGAGGCATCGATCTACACTTCCACCAAGAGATATTTGATTCTCCCCACTAATCCCTTGCGGATCTTGTTACTCTTGGGTGTTTGAGCACCCTAGACGGTTGAGGTCACCTCGAAGCCATATTCCATTGTGGTGAAGCTTCGTGGTTTGTTGGGAGCCTCCAAGTTGTGGAGATTGCCCCAACCTTGTTTGTAAAGGTTCGGTTGCCGCCTTCAAGGGCACCACTAGTGGAATCACGGCACCTTGCATCGTGTGAGGGCGTGAGGAGAATACGGTGGCCCTAGTGGCTTCTTGGGGAGCATTGTGCCTCCACACCGCTCCAACGGAGACGTACTTCCCCTCAAAGGGAAGGAACTTCGGAAACACATCCTCGTCTCCTTCGGTTCTACTTGTGGTTATTTCTTACCTTTACTCTTGCATGCTTTACTTGTTTAATTCCTATAGCATGCTTGTGTAGTTGTTGGGCTTATTTACATTAGTTGTCTTCATAGTAGTTTATCTAGACAACTTATTTTGTCGCCTAATTTTAATTGGTTAAGAAAAGCTAAAAATTGTTAGTTGCCTATTCACCCCCCCCCCTCTAGTCAACCATATCGATCCTTTCAAAGCCGGAGATATATTATATGCCCAAAAGGGAAAGTATTACATCCGGGGCATTACAAACTCTCCTCTACTACAAAAAGATCTCGTCCCGAGATCTAGGACTGGAAAAAGGAAGGGTACTCGGAACGAAGATTATCTTCTCGTTCCCACGTAGCTTCTCGATCGGTGTGATGTGACCACTTGACTTTCAAGAATTTGATGGACTTATTGCGGCTCTTGCGTTTGGTCTCTTCGAGAATAGCAACGGGATGCTCTCGGTAGGACAAGTCTTGTTGAAGATCAATCTCTTCAAACGGAATCATGCGTTCAGGTGCCTTGAAGCATTTGCGGAGTTGAGACACATGGAACACATCATGAACATTGGTGAAGTTGGAAGGGATCTCAAGTTTATAGGCTAGTTCGCCTCTTTTGCCAAGAATCTTGAAAGGCCCGACGTATCTAGGAGCAAGCTTTCCTTTGATACCGAATCTTTGTTTGCCTTTCATCGGAGAAACACGGAGATAGACATGATCACCGATGTTGAAAGCCAAGTCACAATGCTTGCCGTCATAGTAGCTCTTCTGACGCGACTGAGCGGCCATGAGATTCTCACGTATGACTTTGCACATTTCTTCGGCTTCTGAGATCAAGTCATTGCCAAGAAGTTGACGTTCACCTGTTTCCGACCAGTTGAGAGGGGTACGGCACTTTCTGCCATAGAGGATTTCAAACGGAGCTTTGTCGGCACTTGCTTGAAAGCTGTTGTTGTAAGAGAACTCGGTAAATGGAAGGCAGTTTTCCCATTAGATATGACACAGGCTCTAAGCATGTCTTCTAGAATCTGATTCACTCGCTCGACTTGACCACTAGTCTGAGGGTGAAAAGCAGTGTTGAACCTGATCTTAGTTCCCATGGCGGACTGAAAGGAGTCCCAGAACTTGGATGTGAACAAACTTCCACGGTCTGAGGAGATAACTTGAGGAATGCCATGTAAAGACACAATTCTGGAAGTGTACAACTCTGCCAATTGAGCTGCATTGATAGATTCTTTGACTGGAAGGAAGTGAGCGACTTTGGTAAGCTTGTCAATCACCACGAAGATAGAATCATTCCCTCTCTTGGACTTAGGAAAGCCAGTGACGAAATCCATTTCAATGTGGTCGAATTTCCACTCGGGAATAGGAAGAGGTTGGAGAAGACCGGCTGGACGTTGATGTTCTGCTTTCACTCTTCTGCAAACATCACATTCATTCACGAATTGGGCAATCTCCCTTTTCATGCGTGTCCACCAGTAAGATTGCTTGAGGTCTTGGTACATCTTGGAACTGCCGGGATGAATGGAAAGGAGAGAATCATGTGCTTCTTCCATTATGAGCTTCCTGAGATCACCTTTGGGAACAACGAGTCTGTCCTCGAAGAACAAGGTATCTCTCTCATCAACACGAAAGCACTTGTATTTAGGAGTGCCCTTTGCAATACCATGTATCACCTTCTGCACCATGGCATCACTGAGTTGGCCCTCGCGGACTTGATCTTCCAAGGTAGGAGCCACTTGAAGATTTGCAAGAAAACCCTGCGGAACAACTTGAAGGTTGAGTTTCCTGAATGCTTCACAAAGCTCAGGCTGGAACGGCTTGATAAGAAGGCTGTTGCAATATGCCTTTCTGCTCAAAGCATCTGCAATCACATTCGCCTTGCCAGGAGTGTATTCAATGCTGGGATCATACTCTTGGATCATTTCAACCCAACGAGTCTGGCGGAGGTTCAGATTTGGCTGTGTGAAGATATACTTCAAGCTTTTGTGATCAGTGAAGATGTCGACTTTCCTGTCCAACAACAGATGTCTCCACGTAATCAAAGCATGTACCACAGCTGCTAGCTCGAGATCATGTGTGGGATAGTTCTTCTCACTTGGCTTCAGCTCACGAGAAGTGTATGCCACAATTATCTTATCTTGCATAAGCACACCACCAAGTCCTTGAAGAGAAGCATCACAGAATACTTCATAGGGCTTGGACTCATCTGGAGGAGTAAGAACTGGAGCAGAGACAAGCTTTTCTTTGAGAGTTTTGAATGCCACTTCACACTCTGGAGACCAAAAGTATTTGACATTCTTCTGAAGCAAGTTGGAAAGAGGCTTGGCAATCTTGGAGAAGTTCTCAACGAACCTTCTGCAATAGCTGGCAAGACTCAGAAAACTGCGGAGTTGCTTGACGTTCTTAGGAGCTTCCTAGTTGACAATTGCTTCAAATTTCTCGGGGTTTACCGCAATACCGTCAGCTGAGATGATATGGCCCAGGTACAAAACCTTATCGAGCCAAAACTCGCACTTGGAGAACTTGGCATAGAACTTATGCTCTCGGAGTCGATCAAGAACCAGACGTAAGTGCTTTTCGTGATCTTCTTCATTCTTGGAAAACACCAGAATATCATCCAGATACACGAGCACAAACTCGCCAGTATAGGGGTTGAAGATGTAGTGCATCATCCTCGAGAAGGTAGGAGGAGCATTGGCGAGACCAAAGGACATGACTGTATACTCATATGAACCGAAACTCGTTCTGAATGTAGTCTTGGGAATGTATTTCTCGCGAATGAGAATTTGGTGATAGCCCATTCGGAGATCGAGCTTAGAGAACACTTTAGCTCCTTTGAGCTGCTCGAAGAGTTCGTTGATGTTGGGGAGCGGATACTTGTTCTTTATTGTCTTCTTGTTCAATGGCCGGTAATCGACGCAGAGACGCTCCGTGCCATCTTTCTTCTTGACAAATAAGACACCACAGCCCCAAGGAGACGTACTAGGCCTGATGAGACCCATACGCTCCTGTTGATCAAGCTACTTCTTCAATTCCTTCAATTCTTTAGGAGAGAGCTTGTACGGACGCCGGCATGCTGGCTCAGTACCCGGCTCGAGTTCAATAACGAATTCCACCTGACGGTGTGGAGGCATGCCTGGAAGTTCTTCAGGAAAGACGTCTTGATATTCGTTAACCACCGGAATTTGAGAGATGGCATTAATTTCGCCCTTATCATTGAGAGAGAACAGGCTGATAGTGTTATCCCTGGAGGCGAAGATAATCACATCTTCATCAGGATGAGTCATCTTGACTTCCTTCTGTGCACAATCAATGTGAGCATCATGCTGAGAAAGCCAATCCATCCCGAGGATGAGGTCGATGTCGGAATTACCAAGAACCACCGGATTAGCCAGAAAGCGATAATCACCCATGCGAATAGAAACATTCGGAGCATATATACTGGAATGCATCTGCTTTGCCGGAGAAGAAATTGCCAATTGCCTTGGTAAAGCTGCTGTGACCACGCTATGCTTGGATGCAAATGGGTATGACATGAAAGAATGTGAAGCACCCGAATCAAATAACACTTTAGCTGGAAAAGAGTTCACTGGAAGGTTACCCAAAATGACATCAGAAGAATTCTCCGCTTGCGCTGCATTCATCAGATTGACCCTTGCTGCCTTTGGATCATGCTTCACAATAGCTGAACTCACAGGTGGAGGAGGTGGAAGACGCTTCGAGTTCGGACATCTGTTGGCATACTAACCCTTCTGGCCACACTTGTTGCACACCACTTCTGAGAGAGGACGGAAATGAGAGCCACTTGACTTGGAGCCTTGAGACTGAAACTGATTCCTCGACTGGTTGCTCGGGTTGGGTGGGTGGGAGAAACCACGTCCACCGGAGTTCTTCTTGCTGTTGGAGTGGTTGGAGTTGTTGTAGGGAGCTCGAATCACTGGAGGAGGAGGAAGCCAAAATTTCTGTTGCTTCGAGACCATCTGAGACGATGAGGAGGAGTGAACGGCATCTCAAATCCTCTTTTTAGAAGCCTCCATCTTAAGCTGAGCTGCCTCTTGTTTCAAAGCCATGTTATAGAATTTGTCGAATTCATCGGGCTCGAACAAGGTGAGAGCAAGTTGAAGTTCATCTTTGAGACCTCCACGGAACTGGTAGATTTTGCTCTTGGCGTCAGGAATGTCTTGCTTTGCATAGCGGGCGAGGTTTTGGAACTTGACATTATACTGATAGACTGTCATAGAGCCCTGCTTCAGGTTGCGGAATTGCTCACGCATACCCTCGATGACACTTGTTGGAATGTGGTGAGAGCGAAAGTCCTTGCAGAAATCCTCCCAAGAGATCACACGACCTGGCCTGGAGTCTTTGTACTGCTGCCACCAGTCAGCTGCTTGGTCTTTGAGTTGGAAGGCTGCAAACTTCACATAATCCTCTTCCTTCACGTTACTGCACTCAAAATGCTTCTTTATGTTGGTTAACCAATCTTCAGCATCAAGAGGGTCGACACAGTAACTGAAAGCTTTTGGATTATTGGCCAAGAACTGGTTGAGCGTAGCATGGTGCTGCTGGTTGAAGAAGTTTCCTTGATTCCCTGGAACACCCTGATTAGCTTGATTAGCTTGCATCTGCTGCATCATCTGCATCAACATCCGGGTGTTCTGAGCTGTAGTCTGCATAATCGCTCTCCAAGCCTCAGACGGAGGAGGAGGGGAAGGAGGACGATCTGGTACCTCTTCACCCTCTGGGTTAGCGTTGGGAACCCTTTTCGGAGCCATCCTGAAAGAGATGACCACGAATCAGCAATTGATTGACAGAAGGTATAAGCTGAATCAATGGAATGAATTGCAACAAGTCTTCACAATAATCATTCGAACAATAGGAACGAATGAAATCATTCGAACAAGAGGAACGAATGAAATTCTCAGTTAAATGATAACATCAATCTTCACGAGAAGCCACATAGGGGATAAAAGGTAAATAAGAAAAACAACAAGGTACAGACGGGAACAAACACAAGATAGGAGCTTCGTTCTAACATCTTTGTGCTGAAAGCATATGAACGCGTTACGAAAGGGTTTTGCAATCCCCGGATCAGCATAGCCAAGGACCCTTTAAGATGCAACTCCCGATCGGAACATCGGTCATAATACCACTTCACTCAATGTAGAACCCCGAACTCGCTAACCTGCATTCGTTGGAAGAATGCCTACGATCTACTGGATAAACCAACCTATGAATTTCCGAAAGATTCCAGTTATGCAATCGGGTGTTGGGGATACAGGGGAAGCACCGCGCAATCAACTCTAAACCTACATCTAGCTGTATTCATCCTTCAACACATAACCAGTCTTTCTCGGAAACTGTTTACCTCGGACCTTCGAAAAGCATCCATTATAACAAGCTATGGCAGTACTCCCGAACTACCTCCCCAGTACTGGGTGATGTCGGGGTTATCTTGCCACTAACCGTATAGGAGAGATTTTCGATGTCGGCCGTCTTAAGTATTTAGTACTGCCGTGATATGCTTGTGACGACAATACCCCGAAGCTCAACTCCCCGGGACACTGCCACAACCCCTAATGTCAGGAGGCATCGAGAACAATATTCTCGTCACAAGAACATCGAAACAATCCCAGAATACTCGCGAGATTCCTAAAAAAAATTTGGTGCAATTTTTGAAAGTAGAAGAGGCAAGAGTAGTCGTCGGGAGTCCTCACCAGAGTGAAAGGGATGAGAAGCAAAGAAATCCTACTCTCCGATATAATATAGGACTCAAAATGTTTTCAGTGTGTGCCTAGACTCGACCGTCAACGATTCGATCAATCAGTGGGGGCTCCTAGGTCGGAGAAGGCTCTGAATACCAACTTGTAATGCCCAGGATGGGACTATATCTCCTACGTGTCGAGGCACGACTTAGAGACATAACCCCATGTTGGAATGATCGCAAGTTTGGTATCTTTGCACAACTCATGTAAAAGATGGGGATGGAAAACATAAAATAGTTGGCTTACAATCGCCACGTCACACAAATACAATACATGTCTCAATCATCATTCAATTAAACATCACAGCCCTCTAAGGGAAAAATCCAAATGACAAGATACCAAACATAATTTAAATCCATAGGTCGGATCGAATCCTAGTAGAAGTCTCCACTACTGATCATCAGGATAACGAACATAGTATCGACTACGCTCCTCGTCATACTCCCAGTCTAGCTCAGTGCCCTCACCGGGATAGCTCACCATCGGACCTGCATCTGGTGTGGTGAAGTAACTGTGAGCCACAGAGGACTCAGCAATCCCGTTCCCGGGTAACAAGACTATATAAGCCTTGGGAGAGGATAAGGCTGAAGAAAAGAATAAGTGTCTGCATCAGCAACTAGCACTAGCTTACGTGAAAGAGTGCGAGAAGAGAAGGCCTCGGTCGAGAGCTGATCATGAAGTGATCCTAGCTAAAGCTCAACAAACATAACCCCACCGTGTTCAACTCCCGAATCCCTATTCGGAAATTGACAGTCACGGTACACACGCTGGTAGTGTATTGGAACAATGTGTCAAGTTATCTACAACCGGATATTAACAAGCTCCCATCTGCCACATAACCGCGGGCACGGCTTTCGAAAGTTCATAACCCTGCAGGAGTGTTCTAACTTGGCCCATTACACGCCCACGATCCGCGGAGCCGCAACTCCAAAGTGGGAATACCCGAGTATTCTCGGAATCTCATGCTCAAGATACTCCGAACTAAGGTAAGGCTAATCCAGCAAATCCTCCCGGCGTGCCGACACCCTGATAGTAGCCGCGTGTATCTCGTCTCAGGCCACGACCGGATGGGCGATTCTACAGGTGTATGCCAGATACCTCGGGTTTCCCCAAGGCGGCCCCGCAGAACCCCCGTTTCGGACCAACACTCATGTGGAGCACTGGCCCGGGGTTGTTGATTAAGAAAGAGGGTTAATTACTCCCTGTGCAAGTTATTTAGTTATTAGGCAAATAGTACCAATGTTGGGACTTGCTGGAAAAGACTTAGCACTTAGCGTTTTATCGAGGGGGTCCCATACACCCCAACCGTGTAAGGAACGCATAATCAAGGAACATAACACCGGTTTATACGGTTCCTAACGGCATGAGTGGAACAAATCACCAAGCAAAAGGCTTAGCCTTCCACCGTTGCCAATATATAGATGATTTCATTTTAAGCATTTATATTGTGTGATATAACCCAATAAACTTCAACATGAAGCAAGCATCTTCAATCTTCACCTGCAACTAGCAACGCTATAAGAGGGGCTGAGCGAAGCGTACTTAGCCAAGCAACGGTTTGCATAGGTAGGGTGGTTAAACATGGTCATGGTTACAAGTAGGAGGCTGACAGGAAAGACATGGGCATCGGGGCAAAACTATAGATCGAGACTACTAGCAATAGGCAAAGATAGTAATGTTATCGGGGTTCGGTCATCTTGCCTGAAGAGTAGTCGTTCGGATCGTAAGAAGGGTCCTCGTGCTCAACCTCGTTGGTAACCTCGTGCTCGTACTCGTACTCGGTCTCAGCTTCCGGCTCTAAACAATACAATCACACAAGGCACAAATCAACAAGATGCAATGCGCACACCAAAATGATGGATGCATGATGGATGCACTAAGGAAGCACACGGAGCACGGAAAATAAGCATTCAAGAAAAAGCTTCAAAACATGATAACAATAGGATATTATGAATATACACGGAAAATCAATCAAGTTTCATATAAGACTCGCTGAAAACGGAGCTACGGGCTAAAAGTTATGCCCGAAACAAGAAACGAGCGAAAGCTGAAAATTACAGCAACATAGCAACTTCGGAGCACTAGATAATTAAGCTACAGCACTCAAACATCATGGCAAAGAGCATGAACAGAAACTAGACATATCCTACAGCAAATAAGTCCAAAGGTGCACCCCCAAAGGAGCCACGGATCAATAGCAACAAGCTTGGACATATTGAACTTGACAACAAAATTCTGATAGCAGAATTTTATTGAAACTTTGGAGCAAAAGTTAAATGTGCTACAGCCACTGAAATAAGCATGTGAGAACATGAATGGAAAGCCAACAATATATACTACAAGGAACCATCAAGAATCACTCCAAAACTATCATGGTTTGTCCTAGAACAGCAAGCAAACATGGCATCGGAACAATAACAGATTCCAGACTTAGTGAAAATCCACTAAGTGTTAAAACAGCAGTTTCATCATGGCATCTATAAGAGCAAGTTTAAGTCACCTCGAAACTAAACATGGCAAGTGGTAAGCACCACATCAAGGTACACATGATGGTGATTCCGAAACATACAAGCATGCATCATGGAGATAAACACAACGATAGCAATGAGCTCAACAAGATGGCATTTCATAACAAGTTGAATAACTAAACAGCCACATAGCACTTTTCAACGAGGATATTCATGGCAAGAATAAATCTATCATGCAACCTAACACAATCAACATGTAGAGCATGGCAAGACGAACACGTGGACATGTCATTTGCATCATTCGGATAAACGAGCTAAAAGTTATCACTATGCAAAGATGGCATAAAAACAACACATAGCAGCAGTTTACATCGGGATGCACTCTTGCAACAGAAAAATAAGCATCTAGATGACCACAAACATGCATGGCACAAAGGAATGAAACGTAGTGCTAGTCACCACGAACGTCTGGACATGTCATTTGCGCAAAACGGATCACCACACAAGAAGTTATCGCAAATCTAAAAAATACATCAGCACACAAAACAACCCAGGGACTTAGTGAAAAAGAGGGGGGTCAACCTCAGATCTGAGAAAACTCTGTCAACGGGCCCGGGGCGGATCCGGCCCAGCGAGGCCGCGGATCGGGTGAAGACGGCCCAACGGGGTCGGCCCGTTTGCTGGTGGAGGAACCGGATCGAGGATCGGGTCGGCCCGATCTGCTGTGGCCGGCGGCGACTGGCGATGCAGAAAGGTGCCTCGGGCTCGGGCCCAGGAGAGGCGACTGGTCGAAGGCCCAGGAGGGGAGGCCCTGCAGCGCGCAGGAGGATGGGCCGCGTGGTGGAAGCCCAGGCGGCTGGCGCCTAGGGTTCCGGCGGTTGAGGCCCGGCGGGGCGCGATCCGATCGGGATCGGGGGGGGGGGTCCCGATCGCGAGCTGGCGGCGGCTCGATGGCTGGCTGGAGCGCTGGATCGCGGTGGGAGGAAGTGGGCCGGCTCGGGGCCCAGGAGGAGATGCGATCGACGAGGGCGAGCGGGAAGGCCCGAGCGGGATCTGGAGCGATGCGTTGACCCGGCGATCTCCAGATCGGATCGAGGGGTGGTCGCGGGCGCTGTTCCCAGGCGCGACGGCGGCGGCTGTAGCTCGAAGCCGGCGACGGGATTCGAGGAGATGGATCCAAGTGGCGTTTTGGATCTGGTGTGGCACGAAAATTGAGGGAAGGAGGGGCTAGAGGTAGGTGGTGGTGGTTTAGGCTGCCAAAAATGGCATGGGGATGTTTATATAGGGTAGGTGCTAGGGTTTGAGGGATTTGGAGGGTTTTAGAGCCCTCCGATCGCGATCCGACGGATCCGATCGCGAGGGGAGTTAGGATGGGCCAAGAGGAGGGAAGTGGGCTGTTGGAGGGGTGTCTCGGGCCACAAAGTGGAGGCACTTTGAGCCCACACGAATAACTGTTGGGGTAGCAACAAGCTCCAAATGCGACGGGATCTGACAGGCGGGTTACACAAACCAAAACAACAACACACGACAAGTCTCGCGCCAAACCGGTAACGTTACACGGCCAAACACCAAAGTAGGCCTACGGGACGCCACGGACACATGAGGGAGCTCCGGAACGCGAAACGGACAACGGGAAGGAACGCGTGGAACCGGATGCAACCGACAACACCAATGCAATGCGATGCACATGTCTACATGATATGAATGAATGCCACACACGCACACAACAAAACGAGGAAACCCCGAAAGACAAAGAATCCGAAAAGGAATAGATGAAGCCGGAGATATATTATATGCCCAAAAGGGAAAGTATTACATCCGGGGCATTACACTTACCATCATTCGTATTAAGTATCTTCGGGGCCAACCTCTTGCCTTTTGCCAGCGTACGGGTGGATCCCAGTTCTGGAAGCCCGTGATCCAGCTTATGCCTGTCCTTCGCCTCGGCACGTCCATCTCAGTTGGATCCGGGTCCTCGACCTTGTTCTGGTTCGACCGTTGGTTAGGGGACTCCCCCCTGGCTGCGTGATTCCCACAACTCTTTGCCATTGCGGCCGACCCTCGGGTCTCTGTCGAGACGTCCCTTATTGACTTAGGGTGTCTCGCTTTCCGGCGCCCCTTTGGCCCCCTCGAGGTGGCTGCTTGGGACTCCCTCCTCCAAGACATCGCCCTTATGCTGATGAACGTCGAGGAGGACCTAGATACCCTTTCCTGGCGCCTTGTGAAGGAAATATGCCCTACAGGCAATAATAAAGTTATTATTTATTCCCTTATATCATGATAAATGTTTATTATTCATGCTAGAATTGTATTAACCGGAAACTTAGTACATGTGTGAATACATAGAAAAAACAGAGTGTCCCTAGTATGCCTCTACTAGACTAGCTCATTGATCGAAGATGGTTATGTTTCCTAACCATAGACATGAGTTGTCATTTGATCAACGGGATCACATCATTAGGAGAATCATGTGATGGACTAGACCCATCCGTTAGCTTAGCACTATGATCGTTTAGTTTTACTGATATTTCTTTCTTCATGACTTATACATGTTGCTATGACTATGAGATTATGCAACTCCCGAATACCGGAGGAACACCTTGTGTGCTATCAAATGTCACAACGTAACTGGGTGATTATAAAGATGCTCTACAGGTGTCTCCGAAGGTGTTCGTGGTGTTAGCATAGATCAAGAATAGGATTTGTCACTCCGAGTGTCCGAGAGGTATCTCTGGGCCCTCTCGGTAATACACATCATAATAAGCCTTGCAAGCAAATGACTAATGAGTTAGTCACGAGATGATGTATTACGGAACGAGTAAAGAGACTTGCCGGTAACGAGATTAACTAGGTATGGTGATACCGACGATCTAATCTCGGGCAAGTCACATATCGATGACAAAGGGAACAACGTATGTGTAACGCCCCGGACACACCCGCCGGTGGTCGTTACTCCTGGCGGGATCTAGACTGGCCCCACATATCAATACTAGTCTTTTCTGCACACTTTGTCCTCACTCGTGCGCACCCGGGAGCAACTTCCCGGTCGGTCACCCATCCTGAAACTACTCCAAGCTGAGCACGCTTAACTTTGGAGTTCTATCCGAATGGGCTCCCGGAAAAGAAGGAATTCCTTATTGATATGAGTAGTCTATCATCCCTAATAAGCTAGGCCATCACATACACCCTCACTCAGAGGAACCGACGTCCTCGTCGGGCCACAGGAACGTTCCCTCTTGGCACAACCGTCTGTGCTTCCAGGACAGCACATGTGCCATGTCGTGTGCCACGACGGGTCACAAACGTCATGCACAACATGACTGCAAACTGTCCGCAAACATCCGTGTAACCGTGAGGGTCGGCTCTGATACCAACTTGTAACGCCCCGGACACACCCGCCGGTGGTCGTTACTCCTGGCGGGATCTAGACTGGCCCCACATATCAATACTAGTCTTTTCTGCGCACTTTGTCCTCACTCGTGCGCACCCGGGAGCAACTTCCCGGTCGGTCACCCATCCCGAAACTACTCCAAGCTGAGCACGCTTAACTTTGGAGTTCTATCCGAATGGGCTCCCGGAAAAGAAGGAATTCCTTATTGATATGAGTAGTCTATCATCCCTAATAAGCCAGGCCATCACAGTATGTTGTTATGCGGTTTGACCGATAAAGATCTTCGTAGAATATGTAGGAGCCAATATGAGCATCCAGGTTCCGCTATTGGTTATTGACCGGAGATGAGTCTCGGTCATGTCTACATAGTTCTCGAACCCGTAGAGTCCGCACGCTTAACGTTCGATGACGATCGGTATTATGAGTTTATGTGTTTTGATGTACCGAAGGTAGTTCGGACTCCCGGATGAGATCGGGGACATGACGAGGAGTCTCGAAATGGTCGAGACGTAAATATCGATATATTGGACGACTATATTCGGACATCGGAAAGGTTCCGAGTGATTCGGGTATTTTTTGGAGTACCGGAGAGTTACGGGAATTCGCCAGGGAGTATATGGGCCTTATTGGGCTTTAGGGGAAAGAGAGAAGGGAGGTTGCGCCCCCCCCCCAGGCTTAGTCCGAATTGGACTAAGGGGTGGGCTGCGCCCCCTCCTTCCTTCTCTTCTCTTTTCCCTTTCCTTCTCTCCTACTCCTACTACTTGGAAGGGCTCCTAGTTCTACTAGGAAAGGGGGAATCCTACTCTCGTTGGGAGTAGGACTCCCCTAGGGCGCGCCATAGAGAGGGCCGGCCTCTCCCCCTCCTCCACTCGTTTATATACGGGGGTGGGGGCACGCCATGGACACACAAGTTGATCAGTTGATCTCTCCAACCGTGTGTGGTGCCCCTCTCCACAGAAACACACCTCGGTCATACTGTTGCAGTGCTTAGGCGAAGCCCTATGCTGATAGCTTCATCATCTCCATCACCACACCATCGTGCTAACGGAACTCTCCCGTGAGGTTCTACTGGATCAAGAGCTCGTGGGACGTCATCAAGCTGAACGTATGCTGAACGCGGAGGCTCCGTACGTTCGGTGCTTGACCGGTTGGATCGCGAAGAAGTTCGACTACATCAACCGCGTCACTAGACGCTTCCGCTCCCGGTCTACGAGGGTACGTAGACACACTTTCCCCTCTCGTTGCTATGCATCTAGTAGATAGATCTTGCGTGATCGTAGGAAATTTTTGAAATACTACGTTTCCCAAAAGTGACATCATGAGCCAGGTCTATGCGTAGATGATATGCACGAGTAGAACACAAGTGAGTAGTGGACGATACTAGTCATACTGCTTAACAGTATGTCATACTTTGATTCGGTGGTATTGTTGGATGAAGCGGCCCGGACCGACATTACGCGTACGCTTACACGAGACTGGTTCTACCAACGTGCTTCGCACACAGGTGGCTGGCGGGTGTTAGTTTCTCCAACTTTAGTTGAATCAAGTGTGGCTACGCTCGGTCCTTGTGAAGGTTAAAACAACACATACTTGATGAAAAATCGTTGTGGTTTTGTATGCGTAGGTAAGAACGGTTCTTGCTAAGCCTGTAGCAGCCACGTAAAACTTGCAACAACAAAGTAGAGGACGTTTAACTTGTTTTTGCAGGGCATGTTGTGATGTGATATGGTTAAGACATGATGAGTTATACGTTATTGTATGAGATGATCATGTTTTGTAAAGTTATCAGCGACTGGAAGGAGCCATATGGTTGTCGCTTTATTGTATGAAATACAATTGCCATGTAATTGTTATACGTTATCACTAAGCGGTAGCGATAATCGTGGAAGCAATAGTTGGCGAGACGACAACGATGCTACGATGGAGATCAAGGTGTCGCGCGGGTGATGATGGTGATCATGACGGTGCCTTGGAGATGGAGATCAAAAGCACAAGATGATGATGGCCATATCATGTCACATATGTTGATTGCATGTGATGTTTATCTTATTATATGCTTCTTATTTTGCTTAGTACGGTGGTAGCATTATAAGATGATCCCTTACAAAATTTGAAGGTACAAGTGTTCTCCCTGAGTATGCACCGTTGCGAAAGTTCGTCGTGCCGAGACACCACGTGATGATCGGGTGTGATACGCTCTACGTTCACATACAACGGGTGCAAGCCAGTTTTGCACACGCGGAATACTCGGGTTAAACTTGACGAGCCTAGCATGTACAGACATGGCCTCGGAACACTGGAGACCGAAAGGTTGAGCGTGAATCATATAGTAGATATGATCAACATAATATGTTCACCATTGAACACTACTCCATCTCACGTGATGATCGGAGATGGTTTAGTTGATTTGGATCACGTGATCATTTAGATGACTAGAGGGATGTCTATCTAAGTGGGAGTTCTTTAGTAATATGACTAATGATTTAGTCACTAGATGATGTATTACGGAACGAGTAAAGAGACTTTCCGGTAACGAGATTAACTAGGTATGGTGATACCGACGATCGAATCTCGGGCAAGTAACATACCGATGACAAAGGGAACAACGTACGTTGTTATGCGGTTTGACCGATAAAGATCTACGTAGAATATGTAGGAGCCAATATGAGCATCCAGGTTCGGCTATTGGTTATTGACCGGAGATGAGTCTCGGTCATGTCTACATAGTTCTCAAACCCGTAGGGTCCGCACGCTTAACGTTTGATGACGATCGGTATTATGAGTTTATGTGTTTTGATGTACCGAAGGTAGTTCAGAGTCCCGGATGAGATCGGGGATATTACGAGGATTCTCGAAATGGTCGAGACATAAAGATCGATATATTGGACGACCATATTCGGACATCGGAAAGGTTTCGAGTGATTCTGGTATTTTTCGGAGTACGGGAGAGTTACGGGAATTCGCCGGGGAGTATATGGGCCTTATTGGGCTTTAGAGGAAAGAGAGAAGGGAGGTTGCCCCCCCCCCCCCTAGGCTTAGTCCGAATTGGACTAGGGGGAGGGGCTGCGCCCCCTCCTTCCTTCTCTTCTCTTTTCCCTTTCCTTCTCTCCTACTCCTACTACTTGGAAGGGCTCCTAGTTCTACTAGGAAAGGGGGGATCCTACTCCCGGTGGGAGTAGGACTCCCCTAGGGTGCGCCATAGAGAGGGCCGGCCTCTCCCCCTCCTCCACTCCTTTATATATGGGGGTGGGGGAACCCCATGGACACACAAGTTGATCAGTTGATCTCTCCCAACCGTGTGCGGTGCCCCTCTCCACAGAAACACACCTCGGTCATACTGTTGTAGTGCTTAGGCAAAGCCCTGTGCCGGTAGCTTCATCATCTCCGTCACCACGCCGTCGTGCTGACGAAACTCTCCCGCGAGGTTCTACTGGATCAAGAGCTCGTGGGACGTCATCAAGCTGAACGTGTGCTGAACGCGGAGGCTCTGTACGTTCGATCGGTTGGATCACGAAGAAGTTCGACTACATTAACCGCGTCACTAGACTCTTCTGCTCCCGGTCTACGAGGGTACGTAGACCCACTCTCCCCTCTCGTTTCTATGCATCTAGTAGATAGATCTTGCGTGATCGTAGGAAATTTTTGAAATACTACGTTCCCTAACACCTTGAGCCATCTGGCCACTTCTCCACGAAGTCCTTGTACGCCGCCATTGCGCCCTCGGCAGCCCCGGAGCCCTTTAGCCTGATCTGGGACATCCGCCTACCTCTGAAGATCAGGATTTTCCCGTGGCAATGGATCCGTGGACGCCTCCCCTCTGGGGTTGAAGTCCTCAAGCGTAACGGACGGGGCGATGGGATGTGTCCCAATTATGGCACGATCGAGAATGCTAACCGCATCTTCTTCTCGTGCTCTACTGCCCAGTTCATGTGGGCTTGCTTCCGCGAAACGGTCGATGGACGGTGGTGCAATACCAACTTCCCCGACTTACTTGCGGAGCTCAATGATTCCCCTACCCGCTACCGCCGTATTAGATGGCTGTGCGTTGGGGTTCACACCTGGACGCTTTGGAACATTCGCAATAAGCTTGTTATTCAGAAGGTGCCTCTCCGACGTGCGACTGACGCAATCTACAAAATGTGTGGTTACTTGCAGCTTTGGCGGCCGCTTAGCCACCCTTAGGACAGGGACATCATCACCACCCTCCTCACTGACCTCCGCTCGATAGGGCTCCGCGTGGCACCCCTGCTGCCGCCCCCTCCCCCAGAGCCGGACTAGGCCGTCTAGTGGCTCTGCGGAGTGTGTGTTTTTGTGTATAGGGCTTGTTGTGTTGTGCCCTCAGCATTGACCCTTATGTATTCTCTGTGTTCTTGTGGACCTCCGTGTGCGTGTGTGCGTGCTTTGTTGAACCTTGTTGGATGCTTGGCTTGGGCGGTATGCTTTATAATATAAAGCGGGGCAAAAGCCTTTTTCGGTAATACAACTCTTTAAAAATGGATACAACTGTTAATTTCAACAGGCTTAATGGCCGTTGAAACCGGTACTGATAAAAATGCAATTGGCAGAGTTAAACATCACAGGGCAAGTGCTGCTAGAGCAGATAATGGCCCGATTGTCTATAAAAAAGGTAGGGAAAATAGCTAAAACATGTTAGGCATGTTTACTACAACATGCTTAATACATCGACCATACAAAACATAGCCATTAATTGCAACTGGTATTGGTAAGATTGAACTGGTGAGTACATACTTGGTAAGTCAGGAGAGGTAGTTGCCGGGGCACTTCATCTTGGCCGAAGCGCGCCCAAAGTCAGCGGCGGCGGAGGCGAGCTGTTCCTCCGGGTCGAAGCATGGATCAGTGCCACTGACATGTGTACCTACAGGCAACTAGTAAATGGTAGAAGTTAAACTGCAATTGCACAAATGATGTGAAATATTGTAAGACATGGGATGCAGCTAACCTTGACAACAAACAACAACATTGGATGTTATGACCCTGCGTAAGTACATGGAAAGGCATGTTAAGTAGAACATGGTTAGCATCGATCCACCAAAAATAGCGAATGGGCAGCATCTCTAGTATATCTTCATTGCGGAGAGTAGTATGGTAGCAAATGGACAGATTAAAAAATGGATACAACTGTTAATTGCAACAGGTTTAACAGCATCCTAAGTCATGTTTTGTAAGTTTGTAGACATTGAAATACAACTGTTTAAAAATGGATTCAACTAATAATTGCAATAGGCTTAATAGACATTGAAACCGGTACTGATAAAAATGCAATTCGCAGAGTTAAACATCACAGGGCAGGTGCTGCCAGAGCAGAGAATGGCCCAGATGTCTATAAAAAGATAGGGAAAGTAGCAAAATGTGTTAGACATGTTTACTAGAACATGCTTAATACATCGATCGTACAGAACATAGCCATTAATTGCAACTAGTATTGGTAAGATTGAACTAGTGAGTACATACTTGGTAAATCCTGAGAGGTAGTTGCTGGGGCACTTCATCTTGGCCAGACCCCGCCCAAAATAAGCGACGGCGGATGCGAGCTGTTCGTTCGGGTCAAAGCGTGGATCGGTGCCACTGACATATGTACCTACAGGCAACCAGTAAATGGTAGAAGTTAAACTGCAATTGCACAAATGATGTGTAATATTGTAAGACATGGGATGCAGCTAACCTCGATGGCAAACAACAGCATCAGCCGTTATTACCCTGCGTAAGTACATGGACAAGCATGTTAAGTACAACTTGGTTAGCATCCACTGAGAATATCAAATGGGCAGCATCTCTAGTGATATCCTGAGTCATGTATTGTAAGTTTGTTGTTGGTATTGGTGGAATTGAGCTGGACACGATAATATTTGAACATCACACAGTGTCCAATACTGAAATAAACAAGGCACGAACATGCTTAATACATCAACCGTACAAATCATAGCCGTTGCAAGTGGTATTGGTAAGATTTAGCTGGTCAGATCTTACATGTTAAGTCCTGGGGGGTAGTCGCTGGGGGACTTCATCTGGGCCAAAGCCTGCACCATGTCAGCGGCGGCGGTGGAGGCGAGGTGTTCCTTTGGGTCAACAAGCACAGCGGCCATCGCACCATGGACCGCCATCAGCTCCTGGCGATGGGGATTTGGAGGCATGAGGATGTTTCGCAGGCGCCATTTAAGCAATCAGGCCGGGACCGTGATAGAGATCGGTGCATTACCTTACTGGATCCGAGCAGAATGTAGATGTGGTTGAAGTTGTGGTTGCGGCGGCGGCGGTTTGAGATGCCGGTAGGGGGAGGCGTGAGGGGGGATACTGAGGGTGAGGATGTGGTTGGAGGAATAAATTCCGAAATCGCGCGCCTAATGAAAATTTCACTGTGAAACTTGAAACTTGGGCGGGGGAAACACACAACATAGATGAAGCGCGTAAAATACTCATGTGCTAGAAAAAAGAAAGTTAGCAGATCCTGTCTCCAAAAAAAAAATGTACACGTGTACTTGACTTTTTCGGTCAATGATACGCCTAGTTTATTAGGAAATATCGCACAGGTAACTGACTTATGCAAGAGCTCAACGACAAACGACAACAGATTACAATTTTGCTCGTTCATTACCGCACACGGTTCATCTCTGTCGCTTTCGGAAACAGTGTGCGTTGAGCCTATTGTGTGTTGCGTTATGATTGGCCGGAACCCCAGCCACGTTGATCGCGCGTGTGCACCGTAGGATGCGCCGCGATCAAACGGCAATCCACATCCCTCACGTCACACCCGTGCACCTATAGCTGGATTGGATTTATATGCGCTAAATGCCTAGAAAATGCACATAATCCCCTAAATATGGAAAATGAGCCCGAAAAAATGTCAAATTTGAACACGGTAATTTGCAGGGTGTATGTTCGTCGTAGAAAAAACTCCACGGCAAAGAACGAAGAAAATTTGGATTCCCCTTCAATCTTGGTGATTTCCCTCTCGAAAGCATGGAACTTCTTTGGTGATGGTTCGATTTATGAAGGCCCTGCATGATGACATAAGCCACACCTTCTCTAATTTTTACCAGTGCATGGTGAGGTCATACCATGGCACACCATGCCAGGCGTCATGTTTTTCAGGTATTTATTTCATTTTTTTCTATAGTTGAAAACCCAATAAACAAACGTTTGTGGTTGACTATTGCCACACATTTCATCGAAATATCTGTCCCTTCCTTGTGAAAGGCATGATAATTTACTAAATGGCACAAGCATGGCTTTCTAGGCCGTTCTTGTGCACCCTTTCATGCACCGATTGTTTGAACTTGAATTATGTGCATTAATCCCTAGGCAATGCACATAATCCCCTAAATATGGCAAATGAACCCGGAAAAGTGCCAAATTTGAACACGGTGATTTGCAGGTTGTATGTTTATCGTAGAAAAAACTCGTGGACAAAGGACAAAGGAAATTTGGATCCCCCTTCAATCTTGGTGATTTCCCCCTCGAAACCATGAAACTTCCTCGGTGATGGTTCGATTTATGAAAGGCGTGCATCCAATTTTTACCAGGGCATGGTGAGGCCATCCCATGGCACCACGCCAGGCGTCATGTTTTCCAACCATGTGTTTCATTTTTTGTATAGTTGTTAACCCAGTAAACGACGCATTTATGATTGACTATTGCCACACATTTCCTTGAAATATCTGCCCATTCCTTGTAAAAGGCATGAGAATGTACTCCCTCCGTCCGAAAATACTTGTCATCAAAATGGACAAAAAGGGATGTATATAGAACAAAAATACATCTAGATACATCCCCTTTTATTCATTTTGATGACAAGTATTTCCGGAGTGAGGGAGTATTAAATAACACAAGCATGGTTTTCCCTTCCGTTCTTGTGCACCTTTTCATGCACCGATTGTTCGAATTTGAATTATGTCCATTAATGCATAGAAAATGCACATAATTAATCACATAAATATGGTAAATGAGCCCGGAAAAATGTCAAATTTGAACACGTTGCATTTGAGGCAGTGTGTTGATCGTTGGAAAAAAACTGAATGACAAACTAGGAGTGAAATTTGGATTATCCTTCAATCTTGGGGATTTCCCTCTCAAAAGCATGGAACTTCGTTGGTGATGGTACGATTTATGAAGGGTGTGCATGACGACATAAGCTAAACCTTCTCTATTTCTTACCAGGGCATGGTGAGGTCATACCATCGCACCATGTCAGGCGTCATGTTTTTCAAGCATTTATTTCATTTTTTCTATAGTTGAAAACCCAACAAACAAACATTTGTGGTTGACTATTGCCACACATTTAATTGAAATACATGTCCCTTCCTTTTAAAAGGCATGATAATTTACTAAATGGTACGAGCATGGTTTTCCAGGCCGTTCTTGTGCACCCTTTCATGCACCGATTGTTTGAACCTGAATTATGTGCATTAATGCCTAGGAAATGCACATAGTCCCCTAAATAAGGCCAATGAACCCGGAAAAGTGCCAAATTTGAACACAGTGATTTGCAGGTTGTATGTTCATCGTAGAAAAAACTCGTGGACAAAGGACAAAGGAAATTTGGATCCCCCTTCAATCTTGGTGATTTCCCCCTCGAAACCATGAAACTTCCTCGATGATGGTTCGATTTACGAAAGGCGTGCATCACGACATAGGAAAACATTCTCCAATTTTTACCAGGGCATGGTGAGGCCATACCATGGCACCAGGCCAGGCGTCATGTTTTCCAACCATGTGTTTCATTTTTTGTATTGTTGTTAACCCAGTAAACGACACGTTTATGGTTGACTATTGCCACACATTTCCTTGAAATATCTACCAATTCCTTGTAAAAGGCATGCGAATGTACTAAATAACACGAGCATGGTTTTCTAGACCGTTCTTGTGCACCTTTTCATGCACGGATTGTTCGCATTTGAATTATGTGCATTAATGCCTAGAAAATGCACATAATCACATAAATATGGTAAATGAGCCCAGAAAAATGTCAAATTTGAACACGTTGTATTTGAGGCGGTGTGTTAATCATTGGAAAAAAACTGAATGGCAAACTAGGACGGAAATTTGGATTCCCCTTCAATCTTGGGGATTTCCCTCTCGAAAGCATGGAACTTCCTTGGTGATGGTTCGATTTATGAAGGGCATGCATGACGACATAAGCCAAACCTTCTTAAATTTTTACCGGAGCATGGTGAGGTCATACCATGGCACCGTGCTAGGTGTCATGTTTCTAAAGCATTTATTTCATTTTTTCTATAGTTGAAAACCCAACAAACAAACATTTGATCGCCGGCAAAACGTTAAGTAGTCGTTCTCACTGGGAAGTGAGACAGACTTTGACCGCCGGCCGCCTCGCTCCCACTGGTATGTATTAATGGTGCGCCCGAGCGGCCGCACCCCTCTCTTCCTCGCCACACACACAATCCTCTCTCTCCGCCCGCATCCTCGACGCCGTTCTCAGACCTCAAAGCCGTCAGTGTATGAGGATGCCGCCGAAGCGCTCCATCGAAGGGAGTGGCGACACCGGGCTATACGTACTTAGTAATAGCGCGTTGTAGAAAGCACTACTGGTAAATACTAGTAGCGCATTTTGCAGAAAGCCTTACTACTATTATTGCGTATTCTATTTCTTTTTCATTTTATGTCGTATTCATACACCATTATACAAGTTTTCATACAGTAGCAATTTATAGATTGTTTTTACATCATAATGAGTTATTACATCACTTGGTGAAAGAACCGCGGATTAGTTTCAAGTGGATGGATCCTAAGTGACCAAGTCATGGATTATCGTGATAATCCATGACTTGGTCACTTAGGATCCATCCACTTGAAACTAATATGCGGTTCTTTCACCCAATGGTATAATAACTCATCATCATCATCATCATCATATCATTAACAACTTATCATCATAATACATCATTGTCATATAACAACTCCTCATAATCATCATTTTCGTCAATGAGACATCATATAACAAGTTGTTCACTAGTCATAATCACAACTCCTCCTCATAATCATCATCAACTCTAACCCATTGTAGCACATAATAACACATTGTACCTAGGACCTACTCCTCTCTCATAGGACCTACTACCCTCTCTTAGGTAAAATAGCATAAAACAAGATAGGCATTGACTCTCCATTATGGAGAATGGAGATTATCCTATCTCCAATTCTTGCTCTTCGCACTATGTTGCTTCCAAGTACCTCCCTACGATTGAACATATTTTTTTCCAATCTTTGATTGTCATGTCTTTATCGGTTTTAGAAATCCGGTATGAACAGCAGTGATGCGTAGGATGACCTGGCCGTAAGCTCATAACATCAAGGCGACCTTTCGGAAACATTAGATGAGGCACACAATCCTTCGGGGTTTTTTGTTGAAAAATATAGTAATAACTTCGTAGTTAGCAATGTAGTTTAGTTTTAGAAGAATTTACGCAAAAGATGCACGGATGTCGTAATAGTAAAAAATCTTACCATGACATCTCCATGGATGTTACCGTAGTTCAACACATGCACTAGTGGCACGTATTGACCAATGTGCAGAAGTTTGATAATAGATATTGTAATTCTCAAGATCATTAATAAATGAGATAAGATGATCTTTCTCCTCATAAGTTAATTCTGCACCATTAGTGTAGTAGGTTCTGTCTACCATCTTCCGTATATTTTTTGAAGAATGAAAATAAGTTGTTAATGGAAATAAGCTGTCAACTATTTTGAAATAAACAATATAAATTACTTAATAAATATGTTTGAGAAACTCACATAGCAATAGAATTGGAAGCGTATCAACAAGGACCCAAATGTCCATATTATCTTCGTCGATGTCAGGATCACCAAGATCCAAAGTGACAAGCATACCCTCATGGAATCATACGTCTAGCAAAGTGCTTCCCAATTGGGGCAACCAAAATGGGATACGCTCTCAGAATTGTATATATTTACAGCAAATTTTAACCATGATGGGTCCTTAAATGAACTATCTTAGTCTTCATGTTTTCGTGATCTTTAAAATACATCATCTCCAAGACATAGCGTCTTGCATGGCATGGGATGTAACATCCCAAATTTTTAATTTGGAATGTTATACATAGGTCATCATATGCATATCATATTTTATTTGCTTTTCGTTTTGCAATCCTCAAAATTCTAAGCAACTCAAGGACCCACGGAGAGAGAGTTGGGATTTTCACCATTTTCATATTTGAATTTTCTCAAACATTGGAACGAGGATCATTTGCTTAATTATTTATCTCTCCGAAAATATTTCCTATTTAAATATATGAGAGGAGATAATATGACTTCTCCAAAATAAATGGAATATTGGAAGAAAAATATTAAAATCAAATAAATAGTTTTATTTGGTTTTTCTACAATTTTATTTGATTTAGAAAAATCTGCATATTTTAACATTTGCATTTTTAGGGTCAAGAAAATGTTCACCATGTTCTAAATATTTTATTTACACGGTGAAAATTTGTTTTGGCATTTTTAGATTTTTATTTATTTTTCTAGGATTTTTCCGGCGAAATCAGGTTTTAAAAAAATCTTCCACCGGGCCGAACTGGGCCGAAGCCCAGCTGGCCCAGCCGCCGCCGCCTGCCCGTCGTCTGTGAGCCGGACTCCACCAGGAGTCTGACGTCGCGCCGCCGCCGTGCCCCCTTCCG
>LR738711.1:711657463-711671977 GCA_902687465.1 Secale cereale
TCCCCCTATAAAAGCCGAGCCGGGCCCCCCTGGAGCCCAACATCGCCCACGCCGCCGCCAAGCCGCTCCGCCACCGCTCTCCCCGCCGCCGCGCTGCGCCGCTGCCGCCGCTGCACCGCCGCTCCATCGCACCGCCGCCTACCGCCGCCGCCTGCCGCGCCGCCACGCGCCGCGCCAGCCCACCGGAGTCGAGCCGCCGTTCGCCGGATCCGAGCCGCTGTTTTTTCGGTTTTAGGTAAAAACCCCGATTTTCAAAAAAAAAAAACTAGATCCGTTTTTTAGTTGGATCGGTTCGGCTTTCTCGATTCTGTTATTTAGCAGACGTTCGTCCATTCGTTTGTTTTAACGAACGCATTTCGCCAGTTAGCCGCAGACAGCGAACGTTCGTTCGTTAGCCTATTCGTCTCGATTTCTTTCTCAGGGTTTTTCCGCGATTATTTTTTATCGCGATTTCTGCCCTGATCTTCGTTTTAGTTTATCTTTTCGCTCGTTTATCCGAATCAAGTGAAACAAGCGCCTAGATCTTTGTCTCAAAGCCCTCTTTCTGTTTAACCAACTTGAACAAGATTTTGGTACTTTAAAATTTGCCTTTAGTTCAGTTTAGTAAACGAATCTTGTTTCTTTCGTAGTTTGTGTTTCGTTGCTCCGTTTGATTTGATTCTATTTGCAAACCGGAGTTCTTCAGTTGAACTTTCTGGTTAGATCTTCTTATTTGAGTTTTACCCATGCATCATTGCTTGATTGCTAATGTATGCTATTGTTTGTTTGTTTGTGATAGAATTCCTGGAGTGCGAAGCGTGCTACTACGAGCCACTAGGTTTTGCGGATCGTCAGCAAGGCAAGTAACACATTGATCATACTCCTTTGTTACCCAGTTTTTATGCATTAGGTTCAACCCTCACACATTGCATGAGTAGGATCTCTTAACATGTGGGTCTGGGAAGTAGATGATGAGGTAGAACCTATTACCTGTTTTTTTACCAAACCCTTGGGAGTTACTTCTATGTTATGCTTATATTGCCATGCTATGCTCGTAGAAGTGGTTTGGGTTTGAGAGTATCCATGACAGATGTGAGATTGCTAATTAATGGTTCAACTTAAGGTGCCAACTTTAATACACATCTGGGTGGATTGGTTGGAGGGCACCTATAAAATCCAGTGTTGTCCTAGGAAATCCCGGAGGACCCGTGAGATTATCCTATGGAATGCCACTCAGGCTCAAAGGGATCATAAGATTATTCATGCTAGAAACTTTCGTGTGCAGCCACAAGCCATTATGGGTTCTGGCATAGTTGAGTATGTTGCGTGACCTCTTTCAGTGGTGGACTAGTAGATGTAGGGGAAAGTAGGTGTAACGGTCTACCCAGGGTAAAGAGTTAATGTTTCTGAAAGACTCTCTCTCCGTCATCCGTTTCTCAAACACCATGAAGTGCGAGCAATCCAACGGGGGAGATCGAGTCTTGTGGGGAAAAGTGCACAAACCTCTGCAGAGTGTACAAACTAATCATGATTAGCCGTCTCCCCGATTATGGACATCTTGAGTGTCTGGTACTTGAATTATTGATTTGATCTCATCACTCTACAATAATTTGTTGGGTTGATAATGAGTACTTTAATTGGGATTGAGTTGGAGGAACCTTCTCAATGATGTTTCAACTACCATGATAGTTAAAATAAAATTTATTCCTTTGTTGTAGGGAAAAATTGGCTTTATGCAAAACATTATAACCTTAGAGCCTCCACCAGCCATATATGCATGTAGTCATAGTGTTTATCTATTCCTTGCTCTACTGTGTTATCTTGTCAGCATATTCCATGTGCTGACCCATTTCGAGCCGCAACATATCATGTTGCGGACTTCTCAGAAGAAGAGTAAGGTGTGCTAGGTCATTTGTCATGCACTCAGCTATGCCGTTGGAGTTGATGGACTCACTTTATCTTCCAAGCCTTCCGCTGTTATCATGTTTAGATGGCCTTAAGCCATATCTTTTGTAATAAGTTCTCTTTTGAGACATTCGATGTAATAAGTGTGTGATTGCTACTCTGTTATAAATCCTTCGAGTACTGTGTGTGGCAGCGTTACCGATCCACGGATGACACTGAAGCACAGAGACTTGATCCATTCGGGTCGGGTCTCTACAAGATGGTATCAGAGCACACGCTGAATGTAGGACACGACCACTAAGATGAGCCATAGGTCACTCTTCTCTACTCATTTCTTACTCCTCTCCATTTTCTAATCTTTAGGATGGCGGACTCAAGGAACAAGTTTACCCAACCAGATGAAGACACACCTTTTGGACGGCACTTGAAGGAAGTCACTAGATACCCGAACATCGGAATACCAAGCTTCACCGAGACCTACACCGCCACCTTACCATAAGAGGAGCGATGGATTATTCGAGTTCAAATTCCCGAGAGAACATTCATGCCAGTCACTGAGCCCATAGAGTTTTCCTTTGATGCACCAACCTGGAGTCTAGGCAAGAGTATGGCAGCCCACATTGCTATGGGATGAATTGGAGAAGTCTACAAACAGGAGCTGAAGGACACTATCTACCAGATATGTGGGCGCCGAGATGAGCAATGGGAGATGATCAGTACCAGGAGGGACAGGTCCATTGCAGCTTTCATCTAGGAGTTAAACCAGCACATTCGTCGACAGGAGAACCAGATGTGCGCAGGCATGATAGATCTGAAGAAGGCGTTAACCAGGAACACAGAACTAGAAGAGGAACTCAAGTCTTCACGTGATAGATATGAGGAGGAAATCACAATACTTGTGGAGAAGAATGACGACCTAACAAGGAAGCTAGGAGTATTTATTGGAGACCCCGCGCTAGGAGGAGAAGACGACGAACTCAAGGAGATTTGTTCTGAAGACTACATCATCATCGATGACACCGACTCCGACCCTGATGGTAGTGATGATGACTATGAAGACGATCTGGAGCATATATCATGGAGTCTTCCACCGATCAAAATTTCTAGACGACCACCCTATGAATAGTAGTTTCCCCCCCCCCCAAATAGTAGAATACCGAGCACTATTGTAATGATAGATCTAGACCTTTTGTATGCCCTTGCTTGAATTGATTTGGTGTGATATGATTGTGTTTGTCTCATGTGCATATGGGTAGTGATTTTTCCCCTAGACCTCATTCTATTCTAATCTATCCCCTCTAAAACCCATCAGATGCCTCCGAGACGTGAGCCCGGATTTGAGTTTCCCCCTGAGCTCACCCAGTTGATCCAGCAGCAGAACACTTTGATGCAACTTCTTATTCAGAATCAGAACAACAACAACAACAACAACAACAACAACAACAACAACAACAACAACAACAACCCTCCACCACCACCACCAATTGACAACCTAGCCCATTTTCTGAGGTTGCAGCCGCCGGTGTTTTCCAGTAGCACCGAGCCAATAGTTGCTGATGACTGGCTACGCAAGATTGGAAGGGAATTGACCACCGCAGGTTGCACAGATGCTGAGAAGGTGCGTTTTGCCGCACATCAATTGGATGGACCAGTAGCCTCATGGTGGGAGAATTATACAGCCACCTTCCCTATAGCCAATGTCACTTGGGATCAGTTTCAACAAGATTTTCGCACCGCTCATGTCTCAAATGGGGCTATGAGCATGAAGAAGCGTGAGTTTCACAACTTACGCCAAGGAAATCGTACTGTGGCTCAGTACGTAGATGAGTTTAGTACACTATCTCGTTATGCCCCTGATGATGTGGCTACCGATGCCGCGAAGCAGGAGAAGTTTATGGAAGGGCTGAATGATCATATGAGCATACAGTTGATGGTGGCAACATTTAATAACTACCAGGAGCTGGTAGATAAGGCACTTATGATTGAAGGGAAGCAGCAGCAGATTGAGAGCCATAAGAGGAAGTATGGACAAGGAAAGAACAATTCTGGAGCCCAGCAGAAGCCCCGTTACACCCCGAACTCTGGAGGATATACCCATAATCATGGAGGCCCCAACCATAATGGAGGGAGTTCTCATAACCACAATGGCCCCAAGAATGGGAATGGAGCTAGCAGTAATCAAAAGCGCTCCAATCTAGCCACACCCGCCAAGAAGGATCTAGGTCACATTACCTGTTTCAAGTGCGGGAAGACTGGACACTATGCCACTGAGTGACCTGAAGCGAAGAATGGGAATGGCAATGGAAGCTCTAGGAAGAAGCCCAATCCTTTCAACAGGGGACAAGTGAACCACGTGAACGTGGAGGAGGTTGAAGAGCAGCCTGATGCAGTTGTCGGTAAGTTTTTGGTTAAGTCATTTACCGCAATAGTTCTTTTTGATACTGGTGCATTGCATTCATACATTTCAAGGGGATTCGTGGATAAATATAAGTTTCCCACCAAAGTACTTAGTACACCTATGTTAGTAAGCTCACCAAGAGCGGAGTATATGGCAAGTCAAGGATGTTTTCAGATGCCATTGACCATTGGACGCCATGTTTTCCCCTCAGACCTGATAATTTTGGAGTCACAAGGATTGGATGTGATACTAGGCATGGATTGGCTATCGATGTATGGAGGAAACATCGATTGTGCCAGTAAGTCAATGCTACTTACCACCCCGGAAGGAAAAAGGATCAAGTATGTATCCAGGCATGCGCCTAGGAGGAACCAAGTAAATTCTCTCTCGGGAGTTGTTCAGGAGGAAGTGCCTGTAGTGAAGGATTGCCCGAATGTATTTTCAGAGAAGCTACTAGGCATGCCGCCAGATCGGGACATTGAGTTTTTGATAGAACTATTGCCAAGCACCGGGCCAATGTCGAAGAGACCATACTGGATGCCCACGAATGATCTGGAGGAGATCAAGAAGCAGATTAAGTAGTTATTGGAGAAAGGATTTATTCGACGAAGTTCATCACCCTAGGGAGCCCCAGTGCTCTTGGTCAAGAAGAAGGATGTATCTTTAAGAATGGTCATTGATTATCGGGCGTTGAATGAAGTGACAATCAAGAACAAGTACCCACTACCGATGATCAATGATCTGTTTGACCAACTTCAAGGAGCTAAAGTATTCTCAAAAATCGATCTGCGATCAGGGTACCACCAGCTGAAGATCCGATAAAGGATATACCTAAGACAACCTTCACCACAAGGTATGGGCTATATGAGTATACGGTTATGTCATTTGGATTGATTAACGCCCCTGCCTATTTCATGAGTATGATGAATAAGGTGTTCATGGAATTCTTGGATAAGTTCGTTGTGGTATTCATTGATGATATCTTGGTGTACTCGAAGAACAAAGTGGAACACAAGGAACATTTGTGTTTGGTTCTTGAGAAGCTCAGGGAACATCAGTTATATGCCAAGTTCAGCAAATGTGAGTTTTGGTTGAAGGAAGTTGGATTCCTTGGACATGTTATATCAGGAGAAGGTATATCAGTGGATCCTACAAAGGATCAGTCAGTCACTGAGTGGTTGGCACCCACCTCAGTTGGAGAGATCCGTTGTTTTCTTGGACTCGCGAGATATTACCAGAGATTCATTGAGAATTACTCCAAGATTGCGAAGCCAATGACGGCATTTTTGAAAAAGGACACTAAGTTCCATTGGACTGAAGAATGCGAAGAAAGTTTTCAGGAGTTGAAGAACCGTTTGACGATAGCCCCAGTGCTGATTTTGCCAGATATACGCAAGGATTTCCAAGTATATTGTGACGCCTCTCGCTTAGGACTTGGAGGAGTACTTATGCAAGACGAAAGAATTGTTTCTTATGCCTCCCGTGAACTTCGACCGCACGAGTTGAATTATGCCACGCATGATTTGGAGTTAGCAACTCTAGTGCATGCGCTCAAGACCTGGAGACACTTTCTTATTGGAAACCGTTGTGATGTGTACACGGATCACAAGAGTTTGAAGTACATTTTCACTTAAAAGGAACTGAACCTCAAGCAGAGGAGATGGTTGGAGCTCATAAAGGATTATGATATGAAGTTGCATTATCATCCCGGCAAGGCCAATGTCATAGCAGACGCTTTGAGCCGGAAGAGTTATGTCAATACTCTAGTAAACGGAGGATTGCCAAAGGAGTTAGCAGAAGATCTCAGGGAGCTTCGTTTGGAGATAGTTCCTAGAGGTTTTGTTGCAGCATTGGAGGTTAAGTCAACATTATTGGGAAAGATTCGAGAAGCTCAGAAGGATGACAAAGACATTGCCAAAATAAAGGAGAAGATGAGTGAAGGAAAAGCCAAAGGTTTTCGTGAGGATGAACACGACACCATGTGGTTTGAGGACCGTGTTTATGTGTCCAATAACGCCGAGATCAGGAAGTTGATACTACAGGAAGCACATGACTCGCCATACTCGATACACCCGGAAACACTAAGATGTATTTGGATTTGAAGGAACGTTTCTGGTGGACTTGTATGAAGAAGGATGTTGCCGAGTACGTAGCCGTATGTGATGTATGTCACAGAGTAAAGGCAGAACATCAGAATCCAGCGGGATTACTGCAGCCTATGCCGATACTCGAATGGAAGTGGGACAAGCTTGGCATGGATTTCATCACCGGATTACCCAGGACCCGATCGGGATATGACTCTATCTGGGTAGTAGTGGATCGCTTGACCAAAGTAGCTCACTTTATCCCAGTGAAAACCACCTATACCAGTGCAAAGTTGGCCAAGATATACATGACCAGGATCGTATGTCTGCACGGAGTTCCGAGGACCATCGTATCAGATAGAGGGACACAGTTTACTTCAAAGTTTTGGCATCAGTTGCACTAGACTTTGGGTACCAGGCTAGAGTTCAGTACAGCCTTTCACCCGCAGACTGATGGACAGACCGAGAGAGTCAATCAGATTCTGGAGGACATGTTGAGAGCTTGTGTGCTAGATTATGGATCTAGTTAGGATGACAACTTGCCCTACACGGAATTCTCATACAACAACAGCTACCAGGCCAGTTTGAAAATGGCACCGTTCGAAGCCTTGTATGGAAGAAGATGCCGAACATCGTTGATGTGGGATGAAGTTGGAGACCGTCAGTTATTTGGACCGGATTTGATTAAAGAGTCAGAAGAGAAGGTTAAGCTCATTCGAGATAGACTGAAGGTAGCTTAGTCCAGACAGAAGAGTTATGCAGACTCAAAACGCAAGGAGGTAGTCTATGAAATCAGAGATAGAGCATATCTGAGAGTGTCACCTCTGCGAGGTGGTAAACGTTTTGGACTTAAGGGAAAGTTAGCCCCGAGATTTGTAGGACCGTACCGTGTTTTCGAACGCATGGGAGAGGTTGCCTACCAGTTAGAGTTACACGAAGGACTGTCAGGAGTTCATGATGTGTTTCACGTCTCCCAGCTGAAGAAGTGCCACGCTGAGATGGTTGATATTCCTCTGAGAGATACAGTGCCCTGGAAGCCATTCAGTTGGATAGTGACCTAACTTGCGAGGAGAAACCAGTCAAGATTATCGAGTTTGCCAGCCGAGTCACACGCAGTAAGGTTATCAAGTTTTGCAAAGTATAGTGGAGCCACCATACCGAGGAAGAAGCCACCTGGGAACGAGAAGATGATCTACGCAAAGACCACCCACACCTATTTTCTAGCCAACCCGAATCTAGAGGGCGAGATTCATCTTAAGGGGGGTAGGTTTGTAACATCCCAAATTTTCAATTTGAAATGTTATACATAGGTCATCATATGCATATCATATTTTATTTGCTTTTCGTTTTGCGATCCTCGAAATTCTAAGCAACTCAAGGACCCACGGATAGAGAGTTGGGATTTTCGTTTTCATATTTGAATTTTCTCAAATATTGGAACGAGGATCATTTGGTTTTCATAATATGACTTCTTCAAAATAAATGGAATATTGGAAGAAAAATATTAAAATCAAATAAACAGTTTTCTTTGGTTTTTCTGCAATTTTATTTGATTTAGAAAAATGTGCATATTTTAAAATTTTCATTTTTAGGGTCAAGAAAATGTTCATCATGTTCTAAATATTTTATTTAGGCGATGAAATTTGTTTTGGCATTTTTACATTTTTATTTATTTTTCTAGGACTTTTCCTGCGAAATCAGGTTAAAAAAAACTTCCACCGGGCCGAACTGGGCCGAAGCCCAGCTGGCCCAGCCGCCGCCGCCTGCCCGTCGTCCCAGAGCCGGACTCCACCAGGAGTCCGTCGTCGTGCCGCTGCCATGCCCCCTTCCGCAAGCCACTGCCCCCTCCCCCTATAAAAGTCGAGCCGGGCCCCCCGTGGAGCCCAACATCGCCCGCGCCGCCGCCTGCCCCGCCGCCAAGCCGCGCCGCCGCCGCTCTCCCCGCCGCTGCCGCCGGATCCGCCGGAGCCGCCCCACCCGCCGAAGTCGAGTCGCCGTTCGCCGGATCCGAGCCGCCGTTTTTCCGATTTTAGGTAAAAACCCAGGTTTTCAAAAAAGAAACTAGATCGGTTTTTTTAGTTGGATCGGTTCGGTTTTCTCAGTTCAGTTATTTAGCGGACATTTGTCCGTTTGTTCGTTTTAACGAACGCTTTTCGTCAGATAGCCGCAGACAGCGAACGTTCGTTCGTTAGCCTGTTCGTCTTGATTTCTTTCTCAGGGTTTTTCCGCGATTATTTTCGATCGCGATTTCTGCCCTAATCTTCGTTTTAGTTTATCTTTTCGCTCGTTTATCTGAATCAGGTGTAACAAGCGCCTAGATCTTCGTCTCGAAGCCCTCTTTCTGTTTAACCAACTTGAACAAGATTTTGGTACTTTAAAATTTGCCTTTAGTTTAGTTTAGTAAATAGATCTTGTTTCTTTCGTAGTTTGTGTTTCGTTGCTCTGTTTGATTTGATTCTTTTTGCAAACCGGAGTTCTTCAGTTGAACTTTCTGGTTAGATCTTCTTATTTGAGATTTACCCGTGCATCATTGCTTGATTGCTTATGTATGCTATTGTTTGTCTATTTGCGATAGAATTCCCGGAGTGCGAAGCGTGCTACTACGAGTCACTAGGTTTTGTGAATCGTCACCAAGGCAAGTAACACATTGATCATACCCCTTTACTACTCGGTTTATACATTAGATTCAAACCTCACACATTGCATGAGTAGGATCTCTTAACATGTGGGTCTGGGAAGTAGATGATGAGGTAGAACCCATTACCTGTTTTTTACCAAACCCTTGGGAGTTACTTCTACGTTATGCTTATATTGCCATGCTATGCTCGTAGACGTGGTTTGGGTTTGAGAGTATCCATGACACATGTGAGATTTCTAATTAATGGTTCAACTTGAGGTGGCAACTTTAATACACATCTGGGTGGATTGGTTGTAGGGCACCTGGAGAATCCAGTGTTGTCCTAGAAAATCCCGGAGGACCCGTGCGATTATCCTATGGAATGCCGCCCATGCTCAAAGGGATCATACGATTATTCATGCTAGAAACTTCCGTGTGCAGCCACAAGCCATTATGGGCTCTGGCATAGTTGAGTATGATGCATGACCTCTTTCAGTGGTGGACTAGCAGATGCAGGGGAAAGTAGGTGTAACGGTCTACCCAGGGTAAAGAGTTAATGTTTCTGAAAGACTATGTCTCGGTCATCCGTTTCTCGAACACCATGAAGTGCAAGAAATCCAACGGAGGAGATTGAATCTTGTGGGGAAAAGTGCACAAACCTCTGCAGAGTGTACAAACTAATCATCATTAGCCGTGTCCCCGGTTATGGACATCTTGAGTATCTGGTACTTGAATTATTGATTTGAACTCATCACTCTAACATAATTTGTTGGGTTGATAATGAGTACTTTAATTGGGATTGAGTTGGAGGAACCTTCTCAATGATGTTTCAACTACCATGATAGTTAAAATAAAATTTATTCCTTTGTTGTACGGAAAATTTGGCTTTATGCAAAACATTATAACCTTAGAGCCTCCACCAGCCATATAGGCATGTAGTGATAGCGTTTATCTGTTCCTTGCTCTATTGTGTTATCTTGTCAGCATATTCCATGTGCTGACCCGTTTTGGGCTGCAACATATCATGTTGCAGACTTTTCAGAAGAAGAGTAAGGTGCGCTAGGTCGTTTGTCATACACTCAGCTATGCCATTGGAGTTGATGGACTCACTTTATCTTCCAAGCCTTCCGTTGTTATCGTGTTTAGATGGCCTTAAGGCATATCTTTCGTAATAAGTTCTCTTTTGAGTCATTCGATGTAATAAGTGTGTGATTGCTACTCTGTTATAAATCCTTCGAGTACTGTGTGTGTCAGCACTACCGATCCAGGGATGACACTAAAGCACAGAGACTTGATCCATTCGGGTCGGGTCGCTACATGGGATAAGCTAGTCGAATTGTAAAAGACAGAAATTACACGTTGAAGAAGCAGAAGCCGTGCTTAATTACGAAAAAACACCTTTTGTCATTGCGTACCGTTTCAACATTGAAGTTCTCCTTGAGATTAATACCGAAGTGTCGACCTTCTACCAGGTGAGCCCTAACGCACAGACCCCGGTCGTCGTCGCACCAGTCACATTCTGGGAGCCTATCGTCGTCGAACAACATTTCCTATGTTCATAATTCAAATATTAAACTTCTAAAATTGAATATATGTACTTGATACGTCCAAAACGTATCTATAATTTCTGCTTGCTCCATGCTTCTTTTGTGTGATATTGCTATGATATTGATGCACTTCCATACACTTTTGATCATATTTGGACTAACCTATTAACTCATTGCACCACAGTGCCAGTTCCTGTTTTCTGCTGTTTTTCTATTTCAGGTTTCCCCCATATTAAAAGTGCTCCAAAAATTCTAGGAAAAATATAGGAAAAATCAGCGTACAGGAAGCTTCGCGAAGAACCAAAGATGGGCCAGAGGGGAGCCAGGGGAGGCCCAGGCGGCCACCTGGCGCGGCCCCACCCCTGGCCGCGCCAGGGGGGCGCCTGGGGCCCCTGCTCCGCCTCTGGCTGCCCCCCTTCGCCTATATATCCCTCTCGTCCCGAAACCCTCGAGGACAGAACCCTCTTTCGCGATCTCGCCTCTGTTCCGCCGCTGCAGCGCTTCCAAGATCGGGAGCATCAGGAGAACTCTTCCCGGCACCCTGCCGGAGGGGAGAACCACCATCGGGAGCTTCTCCACCACCAAGGACGCTTCCCGGATGAGTCGTGAGTAGTCCACCTTGGACCATGGGTCCATGATCAGTAGCTATGTGATGTTCTCGTCCCCTCTTTGCTCTTCATGGTTTAGACCTCGTGAGCTGCCCTACATGATCGAGGCACATATGTAATCTTTCTGCTGTTGCTTTGCTGAGTTTGCTGGGATCTGATGGATTATGAGACTATGTTCAGATTGTGTTTGAGTAATATATTTGATTCACCTCTTTTATATCTTTGTTCTTGAGTAATTCTTGCATGTTCTCCGTTGCTGTTTATTGCTTTGGCCAAGTAGTAGGTAGTAACTCCAAGAGGGAGTGTTATGCTTGATTGTGGGTTCATGCCCCCTGATGACTAGCTTGAGTGACAGAAACATGAGTCTAGGGGATGTGCTGTTGCCACAAGGGAGAAAACAACGGTGCTTGTACTTGCGGGTGCAAGGATTGTTTACTTTACGCAAAGTTCTTTTAATGCAGTTGTCTGTTGCTTTGAGTTTACACTTTGGGTGGGATTCGCAACTTAATACCAGCGAGATGTTCTGGATAGATATCTCAAGGTGGATGATTAGTAGTAGATGCAGATGGATTTCGGTCTACTTGCCTTGGCGTACCGCCCATGCTTTTGAGCCTCTACCTTTCTTTGCAGCATAGTTAGCATTGGTTTGCGCACATAATCCTGTCAATTGCCCAGTTGTAATTTGTTTACCTCGCTTAGCTGTTTTATCGTCTTTTGGGAGAGAGACATCACTAGTGAACATCATGGGACCCCGGTCCATACTACCACCGCTGATCACACCTTCTATTTACTTCCTGTTTTTATTTCCTAGTTGTAGTCATAGCTATCATTATTATCTCTTGTGTTTGATCCTTTGTAAACAACAAGGCCGGAGGGATTGATAACCTCTCTGTACTCGTTGGGGGCAAAGTTATCTGTATCTGTGTGCAGGTCCCGTCAACCGCTAAGTTTCTGGCGCCGTTGACACCTACTTGTCGACCCTCGGAGGCTCACGGGATTCGATCCTTGGTACCTTTGCCAAGGGAAATTTGCCGCTACGCTACATCTCAACCTTCCACTTGGGGTAACCAACGAGGGGCGAGACGCCATCAAGCAAGTTTCTGGCGCCGTTGCCGGGGACTCCACTCTTCAAGATAGGGGAGTTGCACGCTATCTTTTATCTTTGCTTTTTAGTCTTGTTAGTTTACCTTTCAGTTTTTGCTTTAGTGTCCCTTACCAAAAATCACAAAAATAGTTATCTTGCTTTTAGTTGGCATTATGTCTGGTCCTTTTGCCTTTGGTGAGGCAGAAGTGCTCACCTTTAAACAAAGAGGTGGTGAAAGTCTAAAAGATGCTTGGTATAGAATTAATGATTCTCAAAAAAGAGCCACCAAGAAGCAATCTACTACTATCCTGCTTAGAAATTTTTATGTTGGAATTACTTCTTGGAATAGGTTTATTCTAGATTCTGCTATCAATGGAAATTTCCTAGAAGCCCCAGTTTGGGAATCTCTTAGTATTATGGAAAATCTTGTTGGAAATCCCCCTGTTGTTAGAATTCAAGAGGACATTACCCTAGCTCACATTATGAAAAAACTTGAAAAGATAGAGCTAGAGATGCCAGGCATTAATAAGATAAATGAGTTGGACCGTAAGATCCAAGGGAATTTGAATAGGCTTGATAGCTCCATGCATAAAATTCTCAAAACTTTGGAGACCATCAAATCCCATGACTTGGATTCTTCTAGGATAGACAAGATTGAGGAAATCTTTGACACTTTAGGAACTACTTTCTCCTCAATCAAAGCCAAAAAGGTAGAAACTCCGGCAAAGAAGGAACCTAAGTTCGTTTACGTTCCAAAGGCTCCTCGTTCCAAAAGTAATCCATCTATTGCCAAAGGGGTTGAAACTGTGAAGACTTTGGAAGAAATACCTCTCTTTGATAAATTTATAAATGAATCTCCCATTGACTTTCCACCTTTTGGTTTTCTCCCTAGAAGTATCTTTATTAGGCCTTTATTTGAAAGTCCTCTTAAGACTAGTTGTACTATTGAAGAGCTTTTTGATGATTTTGATGATGGTTCAATTGATACAACTTGATCTTTTTGCATCATGCCTAGCTTAAAGGCATAAAAGAAAGCGCTTTTGGGAGGTAGCCCACAACGAATTAGGTCTTATTTTGCTTTTGTTGTGTCTTGATGTTTGTTACTACAGTAGCATCATCATTGTATCTTTTCTTTTCAGCTTTGTGCCAAGTTTAGCCTCCGATTGCAAGAAAGTTCAAAAGTTGTGACGTGCTGTCCAGAAAACAGATTCTGTCCTTGGACAGAAAAATTCGAATAAAATCACCGGATCATCTTTTTGATCTGAATTTTTTTGACAGCATGCTCTATACAATTTGGCTTTCGAGCGTCTATTCTGAGTTTTTTGATTTGAGTTGCAGAAGTGCCCCAAAAAATTATTTACTACCTGCTGGTCTGTTTTTCACAGATTCTGTCATGTTTTGCCTTTTCTTCGTTTTGCAAACCTTGAGCTTGCTTTTTCTTTGCAAAAACCTTTTGGCAATCTTGAGAAACAGTAGCTCTTCAAGATTATCTTTATTTCCAGTAGGGAAAAATTATTTTATTGTGGGTACTAACCTCGCTAATCAGATTATGATGAGTTATGTATGAAGGGAGTTTTCAAGTGTGCGAGGGAAGATGATAAAAGAAGATTCAGGAGGGTCAAACGCTCAAGCTTGGGGATGCCCCCGTGCACCCCCAAGAAATATTCAAGAAGACTCAAGCGTCTAAGCTTGGGGATGCCCCCATGCATCCCCTTCTCCATCAACAATTATCAGTTCGTCTTTCGTTCCACTATAATTTTATCACTTCATGCGTTATGTGCTATGCTTGGAGCGTCTTGCTCTTAGTTTCTTTTTTTTAGTTTTCTTTAGCTTTGCTTGTTGTTCATAACAAGTTAGAACCCAGCTTTCTTTGTGTGGGAGAGAAACACGCTCCACTTCAACCTAGAACACAACATAGGATTTTCATGCTTATCTTTGCTGTGTGTGTTCTTTGTCTTTCCTTAGCTGCTGTCATGTTTAGCTCTTAGTTTTCATGCTTTTCTTTTTAAAGAGCTTTTGTTTAGTTGGTTGCTGAACTCTCTTGAGTTTTCATGTTTATCTTGTTAAGAGAGTTTGCCTGTTGCACTGAGTTGTGTGTCTTAACTTAAAGTAGGTAATTGAGGTTGCTATTTAATTTTAGTAGTAACTTGCAATAGTTTTGAGGTATTGCCATGAGTAATGTCTGAACTTTTGGTGTCAAGAGCTTTAGCCTATTAGTGATAGATGTCGTATTTTGGGCAATCCGTGTTTATTTTCGAAAACCTACAAAATAGTTTAGAACTTTAGCTACTA
>LR738711.1:711676238-711705021 GCA_902687465.1 Secale cereale
GGAGGGAGGAGGGCTGCCGCCGGAGGGCTTGGCCGGAGGTGGGTCATGGCCAGAGGAGGGAGGAGGGCACGGCCGAAGGAAGAGGGAGGGGCGCGGTGGGAGGAGGAGGGAGGAGGGCGGTGGAAGGAGGGCGCATACCGAGGAAGGAGGACCGAGGACAACGGCGGGGGAGGGCCGAACATCGGTGGCAGCGAACGACGAGGTGCGTGGGAGAGTGAGAGTGGGAGTGGGGGAGAGTGAGGGGCGGGTGGTGTGGAGAAGATAAACTACATAGTAGTAGCGCATGTTAGGGAAAGTGCTATTGCTAAACTACCTAGCAGTAGCGCGTTTCAAAGGAAAGCGCTACTGCTATACTTAGCCTGGTGGCAACGATGGGTCAATTTTAGTAGTAACACCCTTTGTCCCAGCCGCGCTACTGCTATGTACATAGCAGTAGCGTCTTCTATTCTAACGCGCTACTGCTACGTAGCAGTAACGCCTCATTTTATCCTGCACTACTGCTAAAATTATATGTATAAGGTTTTCCTTAATAGTGGTACATGGTCATATACTGTCTTTCAGTTCACATGGCAAAACGGGTGAAAAATGCAGAAGGAGGCGGAGTGTTATAGTAGTTGTGGGACATATAGAAGAATGTCCACACAAAAAGATGAGACAAGTGTTAATTTGACTCAAGATGACTAAAGAGCAACAAAGAATTCTTTCGATTTCAGACATGCAGTAAACAATAGCGAGAATGGTGAGTTCAAACATTCTTATATGTGGCATCCAATATGCGAGTTGTTTACTCTCACGACGATCGGGGAAGAAGATACCAGGGTGAGGATAAACGGTATTGTCGGATATAATGACTTTATGATTGACATGTTATGGCAATGAACAGATACTCTCAGAGATTGGGAATACAAAACAAGAGTACAGAAGACTTAATTTCCATGGAAGCTTTGACTACCATGAAGAAAAGAAAGGACGACATTTGCAAGTGAAGTCATCTGATGTCAAGGAAGATCTCATATTTAATAGTTCAAGTCCAAACTACACGGACATTCGCACATGGCGGTTCAACATGGTGAGGTCATATTCGTCAAGGTGGAATGTTAAAATAAATGTGTTGAATATGTGTACATGTTAGACTGTAGTTAGATTTGTAATTAGTAAAGGGTTAGATGTTTGAGTCGGACACGTGCAATCCGAGCCTATTTGTAATGCCCAGTATGCGACTATGTCTCCCACGTGTCGAGGCACGACTTAAAGACATAAGCGCATACTAGAATGATCTCAAGTATGGTATCTTTGCACATCTCATGTAAAATTCAGGGATGAAATTGAAAAAGATAGTTGGCTTACACTCGCCACGTCACACAAAGAATACAATAGCATACTTCATCCAATAACACAGGGTCCGACTACGGACGAAATCCAAACGAGAAAGATACCATAAAAAACACAAGCCCGGATCCTCCTAGTAGGAACCACTACTGATCGTCGAAAAATGTCACATACAACATCCAGGCTCTTCATCGAACTCCCGCTGAAGTTCTGAACCATCTCCTCCATTGTTCTCAGCGGTACCTGCATCTGGTGTTGTAGTATCTGTGAGCCACGAGGACTCAGAATCCCATTGAAAGAACATGTGGTGCCCCCATGTTTGGTTTTAGTAATTGATGATAATCTATATGGACTAATGGTTGCCTTGAGTTATATTTGAAGGGTTTGTCCATAGGCTTTTCTTGGAGTTCATTTGTTGGTTTCAAGGAGACTTTGTGATGACCAAGGTGCTATTAAGGAATTATCCAAAGATTGGTCTTGTGGGTGTTGAGCTTATTGCAAGCATGTCTTGAAGAAGAAGAGTTTGTGATCATTCGTGTTTACCTTCAAGACATCATCGAAATGAAGAGAGTTAGAAAGATTCAAGGTTGATCAAAACTAAGTCAAAGAGTGAATCAAGTTGATCAACACACAAAGTGTAGAAGATGTACCGAGAGGGATCAAGTAATCCCATGGTATGGTAAGCATTGTCAATCACGCTTTGTGTACTAACCCATGGTCTTCGTGAGAGTTCTTTGTGGGGTTAGGTTGCGGTGTGCAAGTTCAAGTGGAGCATCATGAAGAGATCAAGTGCTTGAAGCTTGCCGTCCATTGTGGTGACAATGTACTTGTGAAGATATCCCGAAGAGTGGCTCACCCATAGTGGAGTATGGGGGAGCAATCTACTAGTCTTCACCGAGACAACGCAATCAAGAAAGGTGGTCCAACTTGAGGAAGTCAAGATCATCTACATCTAGCTCAAGTGGACTTTGTGCAAAGCAAAGGTTTTCCCTTAATAGGTTTTCTATTTTACCGGTCTCGTGGTGGTAGTTGGGAGACCGGGTTATAGGATCATTTGTCGTACTATCAAGGGGGGCTCTCAAGTTGGTAGCTTGATCGTATCGTTAGTAGAGAGCTCAAACCATTGCATCCTTGCATCATGTTTCTTGGTTCTTGTTTGGTTCTCTTTGTGAGTCTTAGAGCTTATGGTCACCTTGATGACAAGCTTGAGTTCATCGAAAACGAAGTTCACATGCGTCTTCTATGATGTTTTCGGTGTTGGAGTTTTTACTAGTATTAATTGAGAAAGGGTTCTCACCATTTTATTTTGGATATTTTCTCAATTGTTTTTTCTTGATATTTCTATCAAGATTGTGTTTGCTCTTGTCCTTAGCTTTCCAACAAACTTGATTTTGTCGAATTCGGAGTTCGTATGCGAAAGTTGTGGCTGTTTTGATCTTACCTGTTTTTCATAGAGAGGTTGTACCGCCCCATAGAGAGGTTGTACCGGTTGACCGGTACTACCGGTGTTTGGAGCGGTAGTACCGGTCCAAAATTGGTCTGAAGGTTTTACCGGCCATGTACCGCTCTACCATCGGAATAGTTTATGTTTTGGAGCGGTTGTTGACCGGTTGTACCGGTTAGTTTAGTTTAACCGGTACTACCGGTTCCCCGGGCTGTTGTACCGCTTAGTGCTTTTTCCTACAGGTTGGTTTTTCCTCTGCCGTGACCGGTTGTACCGGTTCGTGCATCGGTTGTACCGGTCCTACAGTTTTCTGCACATAACGGGCAGATTCGTGGGGACCTATAAAAGGGGATCTTCTTCCCCATTGGACCTTATCCTTTGAGCTCGTCTTCTTCCCCCATTGCTGACCTTCTTCGAGCTTCCTATCTCTCAATCCCTCCATGGATTCTTGCTAGTTTTTGGGGGAAAAGAGAGAGGAGATCTATATCCACATTTCCACCAATCACTTTCTCCTCTTTGTGAGGGGAACCCTTTGGATCTAGTGCTTGGAGTTCTTCGTGTTCTCTTCTCCATTCTTCCTCTCATTTCCCTCCCTAGCATTAGTTGCTTTGGTGGGATTTGGGAGAGAAGGACTTGGTCACTCCATGTGCCCTTCCATTGCATTTGGTGCATCGATTTGAGTTCTCCACGGTGATACGTGGAAGTGAAGGTTGAGAAGCTTATTACTCTTGGGTGTCTGGGCACCCTAGAGCTTGTTCATCTTGGGTGCCTTGGCGCCCTAGACGGTTGGTATTGTTCGGAGCTCAATCATTGTGGTGTAAAGCTCCAGGCAAGCGTCGGGGTCTCCAATTAGGTTGTGGAGATTGCCCCGAGCAATTTGACGGGTACCGGTGACCGCCCCCAAAGGTTGCCAAAGTGTACGGATTCGGTGACCGCCCCCAAGGGTTGCCATTTGTACGGGTTCGGTGACCTCCCTCAAGGGTCCCTTAGTGGAATCACGGCATCTTGCATTGTGCGAGGGCATGAGGAGATTACGGTGGCCCTAGTGGCTTCTTGGGGAGCATTCTGCCTCCACACCGCTCCAAACGGAGATTAGCATCCGCAAGGGTGTGAACTTTGGGATACAGCGTCGTCTCCGCGTGCCTTGGTTATATCTTACCCGAGCCCTTTACTTATGCACTATACTTTGTGATAGCCATATTGTTTTTTGTCATATATCTGGCTGTCACCTAGTTGATTATCTTGCTTAGTTAGCATAAGTTGTTGGTGCACATAGGTGAGCCTAGTTGTTGTAGGTTTTGTGCTTGACAAATTAATCGCTAGGTTTATTCCGCATTTGTTCAAGCCTAAACCGTAATTATGTTAAAGCGCCTATTCACCCCCCCCCCCTCTAGGCGACATCCACGATCTTTCAATTGGTATCAGAGCCTCGTCTCTCTTTATAGGGCTTAACCGCCTAGAGAGTGAGGATGTCGACTAGGGGTTTAGGATTCTCTGACACTCTTAGTTTCGATGGCACAAATTTTGATGTTTGGGTAATTCGCTTGGTTAATATCTTTAGGGTCATGGACCCAAATTTAGAGCGAATTGTAGATATGGGTTTTTCTCCTCCAAAGGATCCCCAAAGAATATCTTTAGAGGATGAGAAAAACTCTTATCTCAATGCTCAAGCTTCTAATGTGCTTTTCGATGCTTTGAGCAATGTAGTTATATTTCAACTCATGCTGTTCTGGGATGCTCATGAGTTATGGACAAAGCTTCAAGATAAATATGGTGTGTCCAAGAATTGTGGGGATAATTGTTCTCCCTCCACCTCCGGCCGGGTTGCTTTCTCAACTTCTTCTACTTCACCTACATGTGGATTGCCACAAGGTAATGATATGGTGAGTAGTGGTGTTCATTGCAATGATGATAGTGGGATTATTGTTGATGATGCTTCATCACTTTCTTATTGCAATGCTTCATCTTTGGACTTTAGCACTTTGAGCACTCCAAATGTTTCACATGCTTGTGTTCATAGTCCTTGCATATCATGTAGAAATTGCTTGACTAAATCTCATGATGATATGCTTGCTATGTCTCGTTGCCATGATAAAAATGCATATATTTCCTCGAATTGTTGTGCTAACAATGTAGAGGAAATCCAATGCCCCATGGAACAAGATGTGGCCTTGAATGGTGCTTCGAGGGATCCAACATCATCATCTATTGTTTATTGTCTTATGGCTAAGGCTTCAAAGGTATCTCCCACTTTGAATCCCAATATATCTTGTGATGATAGTGATGATGACAATGATGATGATGTTGATAATTATGAATAGAATGATAATGTTGCCTCCTTAAAAATTAAGGGGGAAACGATTTTTAAAGCTCTTCATAAGAATAAAATTGCTCGTTCCGACTTCATGGAAATCATGTCTATTGCCATTGAGGGCAAGAAATATATAGAGGAGTTGGAATCTCATCTAGAGGAGCATGAGGTCACCATTGAGAAAATGGAAGGTCATGAGCGTGATTACGCTAATGAGATCGCCGACCTCTCGCAAGCTCTTGAACTTGAACAAACCACCAAGCAATCTCTTGAGGAGAATTTTGCTCTAGAACTATCTAGAATAAAGGAATCACGTGATAGAGCTCTCGAGGTGGTTAATGATTTTGAAACTAAAAATGAGAAGCTTGAAGTTGCACATGCTAAACTCCTTGAGGATTTTGAGCACCTCGAAAATGGCTCAAGGGTCATTAAGGGTGAGCTCATAAAACTCACCGAGTCTCATGCTCAACTTAAAGCTTCATATTCTAAGGAGCTTGCCAAGTTGCCTTCTCCTCTTGCTATTATTGATGATGCTTGTGCTACTAACTCTATTTCTAGTGAAGCATCCATTCTGAAGGAGAATGTTGAGCTAAGGGCTCAACTTGAGTTGCTATCTAGCAATTATGGGAAATTGGAAGAAAGTCATGTAAAGCTCACAAGCTCTCATGATGATCTTCTAGTATCCCATAATGTGATAAAGATAGCTCATGAGGCTATGAGTATCAAGTTAACATCTAGTAAGCCTCATGTGGCTACTAGCACTACTTCAAGTCAAAATTATATCTTGCCATGTGCTAGTCATCGTAATTCATCTACTCACAATGTTAGTACATCTTGTGAGAATTGCTCTCCTTGCCTTGTTGCTCTAACAATGAAGCTTATACTTCTTCTAGTACTTGTGTTCACACTACCCATGTAGAGCAAGTCAAAAAGCTCAAGGCCCAAGTCACTTCTTTGAAGAAAGATTTGGAAAAGTGTCATGAAGGGAATTCCACTCTCAACAATATCTTGAGTGTGCAAAAATCCCCCAATGACAAAGATGGACTTGGATTTAACTCCAATAAGAGTAAGAAGTCCAAAATTCATAAGAAGAAGAAGGGCCAAGAACAAGTAAAGAATTTGGCCAAGATTGTTTGCTTCAAGTGCAAAATTGAAGCGCACCATGTTAGATCTTGCCCATTGAAGAAGAAGACCATTAGTGACAAGCAACAAGGGAAGAGGCCACAAGTTCAATCCCATGCTCAACCGCACGTTGAAGAAAGGCCACTTCCCAAGAAGACTCAAGTTAATGCCTCTCTTGTTGAGAAATCAAGTGAGAAGAAAGTGAAGAGTAGACGTTCCTACTTATGTCAAGCCTATTGTGACTAACCTCTTAGGACCCAACTTGGTTGGGGACCAACAAGCTAAAACTTGATCAATAGGCGTTGTTGGAGGGCATTGGAGACTTGGCTACATTATGAAGAATTAAGGGGTCTTCATCATTCATATTCTCTCAAGCCAAGTCATTCGGATTATCAAGTTTCTATCTTATATCCAATGTTCCTCCTTGCGGTAACTCGTGCTTAAATTGTTTACATTGAAAGTTACTTGCTCCTTAGCATGTTATGGTTTTGTACCTTGCATGTGCGTGTATATGTTATGCTCCCAATTTGCTTATCTTGAGAAATCAAGTATGTGTATGTTGGTTTGCACATCATGTACGTGTGTGTAGTGATTTGAGCCTTTGTGTATCTTGTTTGTATCTTAGCTGGCTCTTGTGAGAGATTAATGGAACATCCCATTTTGGGGGAGTGATGTGCTTTGTGCACCTCACAAGCCTATAAATGTGTGTACATGAGGAATATCATCTAGCTTTGATATTACAAGATTATCTAGTCTCTATGTGGTATGTCTTCTCATGAGAAATTCAAATTCGAAATGTTCCATTAATTATCTCTTGTTGCTTCTCTTTTGCATCTTGTTAAGTTTTTCATTGGTATCACATTATGGGGGAGTAATATGCTATGTGTATATTACAAGCCTAGAAAATGTGTAAATTTGAGATATTGTCACCTAGTGTTTATATTATAAATTATGTTGTTCCTAGGTGGCATGTTAGCTCTACAAGTTGCATTTTGCTTGTGTTTGGTGTGAAGATGATGTTGGATATCATTGCTATCTATCACCGGGAATTATTTCCAAATACCTCTTGTCTTTGACAATTGGTAATCTTTTATGTGGTGGAAATTATTGATCATCTTTACATTCTCTTTTTGTTTTATTTGTCTTATCTCTTGCCAAGTTTGTGTCAACTCCCATTTCCTTCCATGCCACTTGTGGATCTCGTGTTTTATTGTTTTTGTCGAGTGTTTTCTAGATATAGTGAAAGTGGTGATCCCACCTTGTGCATTTTGTACTCGAATGCAAATTCTCTTTAAATGCACAATTCGTGGGGGAGCTATCCTATTTTCGATAGAACACTCATCTTGTGATTCATTTCAAGTGTGTGTTGATGGAAGGCAAGCCGTTTTTTTCGTACTTGTGCCATCATGAAACTTTGTAGATGGGTTGGTTTGTTTGGAACCATCCTCTCTTTCGGGAGTCCGATATCTTTCCTTTTGCGTGTATCAATGGATATCTCATTCCTTGATGTATCTTCTAATAGATATCTTCCAAGTGATGATCTCTCCATTTGGTATCCTATTTTCACTTGGTATTTCTTTTTCTTTTTTTTTGTTTGGTTTCTTGAAAGTCTTGAGCATGCATATTTACTTCATGTATTTTCTTTGGCATGCTTTCTTTCTTTAACCCAATATATAAGGGAAACTCCACCTAGTCTCAATTTGGATGAGATGTGCATGAAATTCATTTTCATATATAAATGCACATATGTTTGTGGAGTTTTTCCTATGTATTGGTGTTTCTAACTCTTTGGTCCTAATGAGTTTGGGTACCATTTTGTTTGTGTTGGTGTTCTAGGAACAATTGGAGATGCATTGGATGCTCGGCTCATTCAAAAGGAAGGTGGTGTCACCATGTGCTTATTGGAGTCAAGCTAGGATGATCAATGAACTACTATCTACCTTCAATTGGTATCTACTACATCCTTCCAATGGTATCTCGGTAACAAGTATCACCATCTACTTCATGAACACATTTCTTGCACCAACCTTGTGTAGGTTGTATCATGGCATGTTAGTCATTCCTTCTTTTGATACTTGTTTCCTTTCTCAAAGCATCCCGACAATGATCTCTTGTTGCTAGTTGTGATGTCTTTGATGCTCGTGTGGTTGCAACTCATTTATATACAATAAGAACATATCTAGCCATGTGCTATGCCTTCAAGCAAATATCTTATTGGTATATTTATGACTTCCTTGGGGATATCTTATTCATTCCTTTTTGCAACAATTTCATGTGTACATCCTTCTTTGTGGATTGATATCATCATGATCTTCATCTACCTAGAATCTTATACACTTGAGAGAAGTTGCATATCTATTTGATATCCCCTTCTTTCACGTCCACCTTTTCGTTCCTGTTTTATTTCTTTGATGGCTCCGTGAAGGTGTGTGTCTCGAGTGCGGATCTTGTATCGTTGCATCTTGATGCACTCTTTTGTGGTGAAGATCATTTTCTTTTCTCTTGCTTGTCTTGACGAGGCTTTTGCCATTTCTATTGGTATCCCTCCTCATGACAAAGCTATCCTTTTTATATCTTCACCACAGGTCGTCACAAGCATAGGTTATTTATATGATTAGTAGTGAGCTTGTGAACCCATTTGTTGTTGTGTGTTTGAATGATAGGCCTTGCACTGTGTATCTCATTCATTCAAGAGTATATTGATGCTTAATGTTCATCCATACATTAAACTTCTCAAGTGCTTTGCCATGACTCACACACATCATTTTGGTTGAGCCTACTCTTAAGTTGACTCTTTTATATATTGCTCAACCAGTTGTTTGTTGCAAGTGCTAGGCTTTGTTTCCTTCATGCTCACTTGCACTTGGTGTGAGTGTCTATTGATCTTGGGGGAGTGATGATCCTATTTGGTGCACTTGGTATCCTAATGAAAATATTCTAAGGAGTGCATAAATTATGGGGAGCTTCACTAGTGTCTTTAGAACACTCTGTTGCTTTGTCGTGAGGTTCTATTGATCTTGGGGGAGCGACGATCCTATTTTGTGCCCGTTGTATCCAAATACAAAACTAAATTGTGCACAAATCATGGGGGGCTTCTCTAGTTTCTCTAGAACACTCCTTTGCTCTTATCATAATATCTTTTATTCATTTGGCATGTAGGATCATTGGTCTAGTTGGGTCAATTGGTATCTTGTGATAGCTTGATTCAATTGGTATCCTTTGATTGCTTAATTGCGTGTTTTTCTCCCTTTGTTATGCCTTTGTGGCATATCATTTTTTGCAATCTTTGGGCCTCAATATAGTTTGTCTTCCTCCAAGTAGTTACAGTTGGATATATGTATTGCATTCCACTCTCTATTTTGAGGAATACGCAATTTACGGAGGAACACAATTTATATTGGCCTTCTAAGCTATTCGCCCATTTTGGCAATCGATGCCAATGGGGGAGAAGTTTGAGAGAGTTTAGTTTTGTGAGGAAGTTTAGAGAGTTGTCTCTTCTCTCTTCTTGCTTTGGTTTTGTTCCTAAGCTTTTATATCTCATGCGCATACATTATTGTTGCATGGTATTGTGATGCATAATTCCTTATATAAACTCTCTTGAAAATGATTGTCATCAATTACCAAAATGGGGGAGATTGAAAGAACATGCGGTGCCCCCATGTTTGGTTTTAGTAATTGATGACAATCTATATGGACTAATGGTTGCCTTGAGTTATATTTGAAGGGTTTGTCCATAGGCTTTTCTTGTAGTACATTTGTTGGTTTCAAGGAGAGTTTGTGATGACCAAGGTGCTATTAAGGAATTATCCAAAGATTGGTCTTGTGGGTGTTGAGCTTATTGCAAGCATGTCTTGAAGAAGAAGAGTTTGTGATCATTCATGTTTACCTTCAAGACATCATCCAAATGAAGAGAGTTGGAAAGATTCAAGGTTGATCAAAACTAAGTCAAAGAGTGAATCAAGTTGATCAACACACAAAGTGTAGAAGATGTACCGAGAGGGATCAAGTAATCCCATGGTATGGTAAGCATTGTCAATCACGCTTTGTGTACTAACCCATGGTCTTCGTGAGAGTTCTTTGTGGGGTTAGGTTGCGGTGTTCAAGTTCAAGTGGAGCATCACGAAGAGATCAAGTGCTTGAAGCTTGCCGTCCATTGTGGTGACAATGTACTTGTGAAGATATCCCGAAGAGTGGCTCACCCATAGTGGAGTATGGGGGAGCAATCTACTAGTCTTCACCGAGACAACGCAATCAAGAAAGGTGGTCCAACTTGAGGAAGTCAAGATCATCTACATCTAGCTCATGTGGACTTTGTGCAAAGCAAAGGTTTGCTCTTGATAGGTTTTCTATTTTACCGGTCTCGTGGTGGTAGTTGGGAGACCGGGTTATAGGATCATTTGTCGTACTATCAAGGGGGGCTCTCAAGTTGGTAGCTTGATCGTATCGTTAGTAGAGAGCTCAAACCATTGCATCCTTGCATCATGTTTCTTGGTTCTTGTTTGGTTCTCTTTGTGAGTCTTAGAGCTTATGGTCATCTTGATGACAAGCTTGAGTTCATCGAAAACGGAGTTCACATGCGTCTTCTATGATGTTTTCGGTGTTGGAGTTTTTACTAGTCTTAATTGAGAAAGGGTTCTCACCATTTTATTTTGGATATTTTCTCAATTGCTTTTTCTTGATATTTCTATCAATATTGTGTTTGCTCTTGTCCTTAGCTTTCCAACAAACTTGATTTCGTCGAATTCGGAGTTCGTATGCGAAAGTTGTGGCTGTTTTGATCTTACCTGTTTTTCATAGAGAGGTTGTACCGCCCCATAGAGAGGTTGTACCGGTTGACCGGTACTACCGGTGTTTGGAGCGGTAGTACCGGTCCAAAATTGGTCTGAAGGTTGTACCGGCCATGTACCGCTCTACCACCGGAATAGTTTCTGTTTTGGAGCGGTTCTTGGGCGGTTGTTGACCGGTTGTACCGGTTAGTTTAGTTTAACCGGTACTACCGGTTCCCCGGGCTGTTGTACCGCTTAGTGCTTTTTCCTACAGGTTGGTTTTTCCTCTGTCGTGACCGGTTGTACCGGTTCGTGCACCGGTTGTACCGGTCCTACAGTTTTCTGCACATAACGGGCAGATTCGTGGGGACCTGTAAATGGAAGAGATATCCGTCCTTGGTAAGGATCAAAACTTTCATCACTTGATATATAAAATTTTAGACTGCAACATTCAAGCAATTCATTTTTTGAAACTTGTCCAGTCAATGTGCTCAAATTTTAATAAATGTCTTTATTTGGCTCTCAAATCTGGCATCAACACATCTGTTTGTTTTGTTTCGGCAAGGCCGTGTTTAGTTTGTTCTCTAAATCTTGCAAAATCAATTTCTTCTCCAAAGCATGCCCATCTGATCATAATGTGCTGGTATATTTTCAGGTGGATATACCATCACTATTTAGCAATGCTAATGGCTCTTGTTAGCCTTACTTGGGAGATAAAGGGATAGCCTGATTGCTCGAGTAAGTAGGTATATGATGTTTTTATAGAAGTTGGTATGTTGCTTTGCTGTTAATCCCAAATTTTAAAGACTATATAAACTCACAGTCTGGCCTTTTTGCAGAGTGGGGTACAACTTCTCTTGCGTTGGGCAATCATGCAAGGAATTGCAATGCATCTATGTAATAGGTACCAGCGTCAAAGACTACGCACCCAAATTGCTCTGGGAAAGGTGTGGCCTTCCTTTGATTTAACAAAGAGATCGATATGTGCCCTTTACTCATATAATATTAGAAAGGGTAATTTGTCCCCAATCTAGGCCTCAGTTGCACAACTTCTCCATCTTCCTCCTCCAGCCCCTTTCTTGTTCTTAAGATATCTATATCATTTTTGCACGAATAATAAAAGCCATCTATCTTGTACTTTTGTGAATAGGTCTGATACTTTTGTAGTCCGCTTTGCAGTCTGATACATAGCAAGATTAGCTATACAACTATACTCCAATATGATGTTGTTGTAGCTACCCAAAGCACGATGCAGTGTTCAAATTGAAAAATGAAAGCACAACATCATGTAGTTGCACAATAAATTACGAATCATATAGAAATGATTTAAACACATCGCTTCATAGTGTTTATAGTTGTTAAGGAAGAATTTGTTACTCACTTTTTCAGGTATGATCTTTTGATAGTAGATTTTATTTCGGGTTATATCATAATCAATTTTTTTAAGGACAGAAATAACCTATATTTCCACAGAGATTGTGTGGTAGCTTAAATTCAACCATTGTTTTCCGTTTTCGTTCACTCATGCAATATTACAATCTTTTCGATGAGTTGTATTGACCAATGCGGAAAATCTATGACTTTGCAACGCCATCTGATTCTTCTCTTGCCTTGTGGTTACTTCTTTGCCGAATAGGCAGTTAAATCACCGAAACTAATTCTTGGTGAGCTTTCCCACCACTTGTTTGTTGTAATGTCTTGCTCAAAGTAGAATTCCTTTCTAATTTATAGATTTCCCTCAAATGATTAAATGATTCTCCCCTAACATAAATGTGCCGACAAAAAAGTTCTTTTCCACTTAACTACTTTGTAGATGTTGAGGTATGGCCTTGGAAGGTAGGGAGAGGCTTAAAAGATGTAACGACGATTGAGCTGCCCGTTTAGTGAATTTGGTACTGCTGTTCCATGGAATGTCCAGTGGGGTGTTTGAAATTTATGGTTATTTTTTTGCCATGTTGAATAGCCGATGCAGTGCAGCGGTATTTTCCATCTACTAAAATTTTGCTTTATCGTCGGAGTTTCTCATGTTTATTCGCCACTTTTCAGTTTTCTAAATCTTTTTTTGTGCTTTCGGAGAGCTATTGTGTGTCAGACTGTTGTCATTAACATGGTACAAACTTATCATTTATTATGTTTGGGTCTAAAGTTCTATAAACAGATCGGATCGACGGGTGGTCAGATCATCTGGTACAACAGAATCAGTGAGCAATGAACATTCAGTCCTGATAAAGTCTGGGTCATAGTAACCTTGCCACGACATAAGTTGTGATGCTACCAAATTCCTCTTAATCAAAGCGCCACTTTGAACTCAATGAACTAGGCACAGTACATCCATGTGTTGCGGTCTCTGAAGCAAGATGAACCATAGATTGTAACCAAGGCATCAACCATGTCTACTGTGTTTGCTTTTCTCTGATACAATTGCACATTTGATTCGATGGTTTTACATCATGGTGCAAGCGTCCTTCACAAATCATTACCATGTTTATCGACAATTTGTTATTTGCATTATTTGTCTGAACCGGTAAAAAGCTAGAAATATCTTTCCATTACCACAAATGCATCCTTCCTTTTTATGTACCGGAGTTTTCTTTAGGCCATTGTACAAAATAGGCGTCGATGTAGTTATGGACGGTACACTCACAATGATGATTCTATCTTCTTTAATATCTACTTGGCGATTTTGAAAGTTCAATTAGATATGTTATGTGCACTGTTTTTGTAGACTGTTTAAATATACACCAGAACGCAACTTCTAGAATTCGAAGTTAATTGTATTTGCTCTGTTTTGGCAGCTCTAAGAGATAGACGGAGGTCTCAACTGGCTGGGAAGATTTGACAAGAGATGTGGAGATGGGGCACGGGGAGGGGAGGGCGAGTCGGCTTGGAGGCCCCGGTTGTGGCGCAGCGCGATGAGGCAGGCGTGGGACTCGCGGTGGCGGGCGGCCTCGCGCTGGAGCTGGTCCTGGCGGGCGACTCGGCCTCGTCCACATGGACTTCTCCTGGTTGTCGAACCGGTTGAGGTTGCGGCTCTTCTTCTCCGTATCAGTGTCATCGTCGTTTTTTCTTTTGCATGCGTCGCTTCGGCCAGCTTTGCTTTCCATGTCCTCATGCTCTTCGATTTTCTTGTTCTCACTTCTTTTTATCTTGTTGCTGCAGGGTCATCCAACTTCTTGTTTATCAGGCTACTGTTTGATAAAATGTAAGATATTTCTGTTTGGAAAGGTAAGATATTTCTTGCTTGTCTGCTGTTTGATAAAATGTCTTTGAGCTGAAATGTTTGTTCGTTGCTTCTTTCTCTTCCTGTCCAGGTTTCCTTTCGTCCGGACCGGTCATACTTTTGCAAGGTTGGATGTGTTCTTATTGATGCACTTCATTGCTTCTTGCTACATGCTCTGTTTGCTTTGTTTCATGGCATACCACTTGTTCTTGTCTAGTGAGATTATGGTGCGCCTTGTCTTTTTCTAATGCTATCAGCCTTTGTCTCCTTATTAGCCTGTTAAATTATGTATATGGGTTCACGTGTAAGCAAGCTGAGTGGGTTATGCAGGCTACTATAAAATGTGCATGCATAACTGCCTGTAAAGGGGTCCAGTATATCATACAAAGAGCAGCAGCAAATGTTTATTATGTTCCTTTAAAGCATGTTAGAAGATTGTTTAGTTTGGGTAATTTTATTAAAAAAAAATCTCCTAACTGACCGAACTGGCTTTATCCAAAAAAGAAAACGAACAGGCTTGATTAGCTTAGAGAAGAGAATTTTTTAGAACGTTGTGGTTATAGAGTTGTGCTCGGTTTGCTTCTTTTGGTCATTCTTGATATAAGCAATCGGGTAGCGTTGCTGTTTACTCATATAAGGAATGGATTGTTGGGAATGAGTTTATCAGAACCTTTGGAACTGTTTATGGAAGTGGTTCTATGAACATGCTGATCGTTCTGCACTCATGCTGACCATGGTGTGTGCAACTAGACTCATCGGGTTGCTTGTCTTTGGAGATCTTCACCTGTAGGTTGTGCATTTGTCTACATTTATATTAGCAGTTGTGTTTTTATAATTAGGTGCCTTGATTTAGTTGATATACGCCTACTGTATTTAAGTACATGAGGGAGGCGCGCATGGTTGATGATTATGTTCTGGGTTGGCCATTGAGAGGGAGGCCGAAGCAAACTCCGTCAGGTTTCAAGTGCACGCCCTCTGTCCCTGTTTTCGTCTCTATAGCTAAACTTGAGAATTGTACACTTTGGTATATAAAGTTACATGCAGTTATGAAAGTTAGAGCACATACATGCTTGATTTTACTTCCTTTAATACAGGGCATTCTATAATTACTAAGAACTGATTTGTTGAAGTGTGCCTCCCTATTTTGTCTAGATAACTACTTCAGGTTAGGCGAGAGAAATAAAAAGGGTAACCATAGATATATGGTCTAGCATCACGAGGTTCAGGTTCCTGCTGTTGATCAACCGTTGCTTCGGCCGAGGTGGGTTATGCTTGATTATGTTCTTCTTTGTATTTTTGTTCATGGCCTACACTGGTGTTATCATCTATTCTGTTACAAAAAAAAATCAATGGCTTAGTTTCATGTCCAGTACCACTTGAAGTACAACTAAGTACCTTCTGACAGGACAATAATGTATGTATTTACCTATGGTTATTGTTTCCTATAAGAAACATGATCATCTCACCTTGGTTCCCCCTTTATCTGACTTGGGCCAGTTTTATGTGAGATTTGTTTTGCATTTTCTGTGTGTGCGGATGCTTAAGCTTAAGCTTTTGTTATTTGGTTCAGTTAGAGATTAAAGAAGAATGAAATTATGGGCTTGCAGCGAGGATTGATGTGTCCAACCTGCACAAGAATGCCAAGAAATCCTTCTCGGAGACGTAAGCCACGACGCATGTTTCTGCCATGATTTCATTCAGTTGGATTTCGTGGATTTAGTGTTGAAAAATTATGGGCCGTGGATGCAGGATTAAGGACATGTACCTGCACTACAACGAGAGATCTGGACTGCTTCTTTGTGGCTTCCAAACTTGAAATGTTTGTTTGGAAGTTAGTTTAGTTTTTTGTTATGGATTCACATCTTCTCACATGTACCATCCTCTTGGACATTTAGATTTCCAAAGAAACTAAATGAATATATCGTGGTATGGTCTTAATAGTACAACTTAAAGCTTTCCATGCTTCATATTTTCTCTGAAATTTGCTCTTGAAGAATCATGTATCTGTGTTAGATCCGGTGAGAAAATGCGGCTTCCAAGCAGAGGATGTAGGGGTGTTGGCCATATTTGGTTTTCGACTTGGGTGTCTAAATAATCTCACCATACTTGACTCCCTCTCGGCCTTTGCGCCATTGGCGCAACGAGTCATCTAGTGAAGATTAAGACATCTAGATGACCTCAAACATGCATGGCACAATGGAACAAAACGTAGTACAAGTCTCCACGATCATTTTGACATATCATTTGCTCAAATCGGACATGCACACAAAAAGTTATCACCATTGCAAAACTGCACCAGAAACTAGATCTACAGCGACTTAGAGGAAATAGAGGCAACCTCAGGTCAAAGGATCTGCGGGTCAAACGGGCGGCTGAGTCAAAAGGGCGCGGGCTAACGGGCCTCGAACCCGCGGATCCGGCCCGTTAGGCGCCTGGCCGATTGGATCGGGGAGGAGCTCCTCCTCCCGATCGAGCCGAGGGGGCGGCTGCCTTCGAGGCCTGCGGGCGGCCGGCGGGAGCGGGGCGAGCGGCGGGGCGGCCTGGCCCGGCGGCAGAGCGGCGGAGGCCCGCGGCGAGGCGGCCGGTGCGAATGGCGGCGCGGCTGCGGCCTGAGGAGGCGGCGGCGGAGTGGCGAGGAGAGGCGGTGGAGCTCCGCCGGGCGGCGGCCGGAGGCGAAGAAGATGGCGTCGGGAGGAAGAAGACGGCTTGGCGGGCCCGCGCGTCGGACGGAAGCACGGCCCGCGGCCTTCGGAAGCACGGCGACGACTTCGGAAGCACGGTTTCTGGGACGTCGGAAGCACAGATTTTAATGGTGGAAGCACCGCGGATCAACGGTGGAAGCACCGGCGGTGAACTGTGGAAGCATTAGGGTTTCAGACGCGAAAATTGGGGGAGATGGACGTTTATATAGACACAAGGAGCTAGGATTGTCCAAATGAGGTGAGGTTTTCGGCCACACGATCACAATTGGATGGCTTAGATGAAGGGAGGGGTTTGGGTTGGTTTGGTGGGCTGTTGGAGGGGTGTCTTGGGCCTCAAAGAGGGGGTACTTTCAGCCCACGAGAATAACTGTTGGAGCACCAAACAAACTCCAAACACGATGAGATTCGACAGGCGGGTTACACACAACAAAACAACATCGCACGACAAGTCTCACGCCAAACCGGAAATGTTACACGGCCAAACACCAAAGTAGGCCTCGGGGATGCCACAGACACGTGGGAGAGCTCCGGAACTCGAAACGGACAACGGAAAGGAACGAGTGGTACCGGATGCAAATGACAACACAAATGCAATGCGATGCACATGACTACATGATATGAATGAATGAACACACGCACACGACAAAAAGACGAAAACCCGAAAAGACAAAGAACCCGGAATGGAATAGATGGAGCCAAAGATATTATAAATTGCCCAAAAGGGAAAGTATTACATCCGGGGCATTACAACTCTCCTCTACTACAAAAAGATCTCGTCCCGAGATCTAGTACCGGAAAAAGGAAGGGTACTCGGAATGAAGGTGATCTTCCCGTTCCCACGTAGCTTCTCGGTCGGTATGGTGTGACCACTTGACTTTCAAGAATTTGATGGACTTGTTGCGGGTCTTGCGCTCGGTTTCTTCGAGAATAGCAACTGGGTGCTCTCGGTAAGACAAGTCATGTTGAAGATCAATCTCTTCAAACGGAATCATGCGTTCAGGAGTCTTGAAGCACTTGCGGAGTTGAGACACATGAAACACATCATGAACATTGGCGAAGTTGGAGGGGAGCTCAAGTTGATAGGCTAGATCGTCTCTTTTGCCAAGGATCTTGAAAGGCCCGACGTATCTAGGAGCAAGCTTTCCTTTGATACCGAATCTTTGGGTGCCTTTCATAGGAGAAACACGGAGATAGACATGATCACCAATGTTGAAGGCCAAATCACGATGCTTGCCGTCATAGTAGCTCTTCTGACGCGACTGAGCGGCCTTGAGATTCTCACGTATGACTTTGCACATTTCTTCGGCTTCTGAGATCAAGTCATTGCCAAGAAGTTGACGTTCACCCGTCTCGGACCAGTTGAGAGGGGTGCGGCACTTTCTGCCATAGAGGATTTCAAACGGAGCTTTGCCGGCACTTGCTTGGAAGCTGTTGTTGTAAGAGAACTCGGCAAATGGAAGGCAATCTTCCCATTTCATGCCAAAAGATATGACACAGGCTCTGAGCATGTCTTCTAGAATCTGATTCACTCTCTCGACTTGACCACTAGTCTGAGGGTGAAAAATAGTGCTGAACCTGATCTTAGTGCCCATGGCAGACTGAAAGGAGTCCCAGAACTTAGAAGTGAACAAACTTCCACGGTCTGAGGAGATAACTTGAGGAATGCCATGTAAAGACACAATTCTGGAAGTGTACAACTCTGCCAATTGAGCTGCATTGATTGATTCTTTGACTGGAAGGAAGTGAGCGACTTTGGTAAGCTTGTCAATCACCACGAAGATAGAATCATTCCCTCTCTTGGACTTAGGAAAGCCAGTGACGAAATCCATTTCAATGTGGTCGAACTTCCACTCGGGAATAGGAAGAGGTTGGAGAAGACCGGCTGGACGTTGATGCTCTGCCTTCACACTTCTGCAGACATCACATTCATTCACGAATTGGGCAATCTCCCTTTTCATGCGAGTCCACCAGTAAGATTGCTTGAGGTCTTGGTACATCTTGGAACTGCCCGGATGAATGGAAAGGAGGGAATCATGTGCTTCTTCCATTATGAGCTTCCTGAGATCACCTTTGGGAACGACGAGTCTGTCCTCAAAGAACAAGGTATCTCTCTCATCAACGCGATAGCACTTGTATTTCGGAGTACCCTTTGCAATACCATGTTTCACTTTCTGCACCATAGCATCACTGAGTTGGGCCTCACGGATCTGATCTTCCAAGGTAGGAGCAACTTGAAGATTTGCAAGAAAACCCTGCGGAACAACTTGGAGGTTGAGCTTCCTGAATGCTTCACAAAGCTCTGGCTGGAACGGCTTGATAAGGAGGCTGTTGCAATATGCCTTTCTGCTCAAAGCATCTGCAATCACATTCGCCTTGCCCGGTGTGTATTCAATGCTTGGATCATACTCTTGGATCATTTCAACCCAACGAGTCTGGCGGAGGTTCAGATTCGGCTGTGTGAAGATGTACTTCAAGCTCTTGTGATCGGTGAAGATGTCGACTTTTCTGCCCAACAGAAGGTGTCTCCACGTAATCAGAGCATCTACCACAGCTGCTAGTTCAAGATCATGTGTGGGGTAGTTCTTCTCACTTGGCTTCAACTGACAAGAAGTGTATGCCACAATTCTCTTGTCCTGCATAAGCACACCACCAAGTCCTTGAAGGGAAGCATCACAGAATACTTCATAGGGCTTGGACTCATCTGGAGGAGTAAGAACTGGAGCAGAGACGAGCTTTTCTTTGAGAGTTTTGAATGCCACTTCACAATCTGGAGACCAGTAGTACTTGATATTCGTCTGCAGCAAGTTGGAGAGAGGCTTGGCAATCTTGGAGAAGTTCTCGACGAACCTTCTGCAATAGCTGGCGAAGTTGAAGAAAGCTTCGGAGTTGCTTGACGTTCTGAGGAGGTTCCCAGTTGACAATTGCTTCAACTTTCTTGGGGTTTACCGCAATACCGTCAGCGGAGATGATATGGCCCAGATACAAGACCTTATCGAGCCAAAATTCGCACTTGGAGAACTTGGCATAGAACTTATGTTCACGGAGTCTGTCGAGAACCAGACGGAGGTGCTTTTCGTGATCCTCTTCATTCTTGGAGAATACCAAAATATCATCCAGATACACAAGCACAAACTCGCCGGTGTAGGGGTTGAAAATGTAGTGCATCATTCTCGAGAAGGTAGGAGGAGCATTGGCGAGACCAAAAGACATGACTGTATACTCATAGGAGTCGTAGCTCGTTCTGAAGGTAGTCTTGGGGATATCTTCTTCACGAATGCGAATTTGGTGATAGCCCATTCGGAGATCGAGCTTAGAGAACACTTTAGCTCCTTTGAGCTGCTCGAACAATTCATTGATGTTGGGGAGCGGATACTTGTTCTTTATTGTCTTCTTGTTCAATGGCCGGTAATCAACGCAGAGGCGCTCCGTGCCATCCTTCTTCTTGACAAATAAGACACCACAGCCCCAAGGAGACGTACTAGGCCTGATCAGACCCATACTCTCCTGTTCATCAAGCTGTTTCTTCAACTCCTTCAACTCTTTAGGAGAGAGCTTGTATGGATGCCGGCATGCTGGCTCAGTACCAGGCTCGAGTTCAATGACGAATTCCACTTGATGGTGTGGAGGCATGCCTGGAAGTTCTTTAGGAAAGACGTCTTTGTATTCGTTAACCATCGGAATTTGAGATATGGCATTCATCTCGCCCTTGTCATTGAGAGAGAAAAGCCTGATTGTGTTATCCCGAGAGGCGAAGATAATCACATCATCATCGGAATGAGTAATCTTGACTTCCTTCTGTGCACAGTCAATTTGAGCATCATGCTGAGAAAGCCAATCCATTCCGAGGATAAGATCGATGTCAGAATTGCCGAGAACCACCGGAGAGGCCAGAAATCGATAATCACCCATGCGAATAGATACATTCGGAGCCTTCAAATTGGAAGTCATGTGCTTGCCCGGAGAGATAATTGACAACTTCTTATCTAGAAATACCGAAGTAAAATTATGCTTGGTGAAGAATGGCCTTGAAATGAAACTGAGAGATGCACCAGAATCAAATAATACTTTTGCAAGAAAAGAGTTCACTGAAAGGTTACCAATGATCACATCAGAAGAATTCTCCGCTTCAGCTGCATTCATCATATTCACCCTTGCATGCTTGGGATTATGCTTGACAATAGCTGTACTGGCAGGTGGATGAGGCGGAAGGCGCCTTGGGTTGTTGCACTTGTTGGAATAATGACCCTTCTGGCCACACTTGTAGCAAGTGACCTCAGAAAGAGGACGAGTAGGAGGAACACTTGGTCTTGGAGCTTGGAACTGCGACTTGGACTGCTTGCTTGGGTTGGGTGGGTGGGAGAAACCATGACCACCAGAGTTCTTGTTGTTGTTGTTGTAGGGAGCTCGGATCACTGGAGCAGGTGGAAGCCAAAATTTATGTTGCTTCGCGACCACTTGAGAAGATGAGGAGGAGTAAACGGCATCTCGAATCTTCTTTTTGGAAGCCTCCATCTTGAGCTGGGCTGCCTCTTGCTTAAGCGCCATGTTATAGAATTTGTCAAACTCATCAGGCTCGAACAAGGTTAGAGCAAGTTGAAGTTCATCCTTCAGACCTCCACGGAACTGATAGATCTTGCTCTTGGCATCTGGTATGTCCTGCTTGGCATAGCGGGCAAGGTTTTGGAACTTGACATTATACTGGTAGACAGTCATAGAGCCTTGCTTCAGGTTGCGGAATTGCTCACGCATACCCTCGATGACACTTCTAGGAATGTGGTGACAGCGAAAGTCCTTGCAGAAATCATCCCAAGAGATCACACGCCCTTCTCTGGAGTCTTTGTACTGCTGCCACCAGTCAGCTGCTTGGTCCTTGAGTTGGAAGGCTGCAAACTTCACATAGTCCTCAGGCCTTACGTTGCTGCACTCAAAATGCTTCTTGATATCAGTAATCCAATCTTCAGCATCGAGAGGGTCGACACAGTAACTGAAAGCCTTTGGTTGATTGGCCAAGAACTGGTTGAGCGTAGCATGGTGCTGTTGGTTGAAGAAATTGCCTTAGTTCCCTGGAGCACCCTGATTTGCTTGATTTGCTTGCATCTGCTGCATCATCTGCATCAACATCTGGGTGTTCTGGTTTGTAGTTTGCATAATCGCTCTCCAGGCCTCAGACGGAGGAGGAGGGGAAGGAGGACGATCTGGAACCTCTTCACCCTCTGGGTTAGCGTTGGGAACCCGTTTCGGAGCCATCCTGAAAGAGATGACCACCAATCAGCAATTTGATTGAAAGAAGGTATAAGCTGAAACAATGGATAGAATTGCAACATAGTCTTCACAAGAATCATTCGAACAAGAGGAACGAATGAAATTCTCAGTTTAATGATAACAACAATCTTCACGAGAAGCCACTGGGAGACAAAAGGTAAATAAGAAAAAACACAAGGTACAGATGGAACAAACACAAGATAGGAGCTTTGTTCGACATCTTTGTGCTGTAAGATTATGGAACGCGTTACGAAAGGGTTTTGCAATCCCCGGATCAGCATAGCCAAGGACCCTTTAAGATGCAACTCCCGATCGGAACATCAGCCATAAAACCACTTCACTCAGTGTAGAACCCCAAACTCTGTAACCTGCATTCGTTGGAAGAATGCCTACGATCTACTGGATGAACCCACCTATTAATTTCCGAAAGTTTCCAGTTATGCAATCAGGTGTTGGGGATACAGGGGAAGCACCGCGCAATCAACTCTAATCCTACATCCAGCTGTATCAGTCCTTCAACACATAACCAGTTGTTCTCCGAAACCGTCTACCTCGGACCTTCGAAAAGCATCCACTATACAAAGCTACGGCAATACTCCCGAACTACCTCCCCAGTACTGGGTGATGTCGGGGTTATCTTGCAACTAACCGTATAGGAGAGTTTTCGATGTCGGCCGTCTTAAGTTTTCTAGTACTGTCGCGATATGCTTGTGACGACAATACCCCGAAGCTCAACTCCCCGGGACACTGCCACAACCCCTAATGTCAGGAGGCATCGAGAACAATATTCTCGTCACAAAGACATCGAAACAATCCAACAATACTCGCGTGATTCCTAAAAAAAAATTGGTGCGATTTTTGAAAGTAGAAGAGGCAAGAGTAGTCGTCAGGAGTCCTCACCAGAATGAAAAGAGATGAGGAGCAAAGAATTCCTACTCTCCGATATAAATATAGGACTCAAAACATTTTAAGTGTGTGCCTAGACTCGATCGTCAACGATTCGATCAAACAGTGGGGGCTTCTAGGTCGGAGAAGGATCTGATACCAACTTGTCATGCCCAGGATGGGACTATATCTCCTACGTGTCGAGGCACGACTTAAAGATATAAGCCCATTCTGGAATGATCGCAAGTTTGGTACCTTTGCACATCTCATGTAAAAATAGGGATGGAAAACTGAAAAGATAGTTGGCTTACACTCGCCACGTCACACAAATACATTACAAGTTGAAACATCATTCAGATAAACATCACAGCCCATCTAAGGGTAAAGATCCAAATGACAAGATACCAAACATAACATTAAACCACAGGTCTAGATCGAATCCTAGTAGAAGCTCTACTGATCAATCGGATAGTTCACATAGTAACGGCTACGCTCCTCGTCGTACTCCCAGTCTAGCTCAGTTCCATCGCCTGTGTAGCTCACCATCGTACCTGTATCTGGTGTGTTGAAGTAACTGGGAGCCACAGAGGACTTAGCAATCCCGTTCCCGGGTAACACGACTATTCAAGCCTTGGGTGTGGAACAAGGCTGAAGAAAGAACAAGAGGTTGCAGCAGCACTAGCCTAGCTTACATAAAAGAGAGCATGAAGAGAAGGTGCCTCGATCGAGAGATGATCACGAAGTGATCCTAACTAAAGCAAGTCAAACATAACCCCACCGTGTTCACTTCCCGAATCCCTTTCGGAAAATGACCGTCACGGTACTCACGCTGGTAGTGTATTGGAACATGGTGTCAAGTTTTCTACAACCGGATATTAACAAGCTCCCATCTACCACATAACCGCGGGCACGGCTTTCGAAAGTTCATAACCCTGCAGGGGTGTTCCAACTTGGCCCATGACAAGCCCACGATCCACGGAGTCGCAACTCCAAAGTGGGAAGGCCCGAGTATCCTCAGAATCCCGTGCTCAAGATACTCCGACTAAGGTAAGGCTAATCCAGCAAATCCTCCCGGCGTGCCGACACCCTGACAGTAGCCGCGTGTATCTAGTCTCAAGCCACGACCGGATGGGTGAAGCTACGGGTTTTTACCAATCCACGGGTTTCCTCATGGTGGCCCCGCAGGCTCCCCGTTTCGGACCAACACTCATGTGGAGCACTGGCCCGGGGTTGTTGATTAAGAACTCGGGTTTGCAAGACCCTATGCAAGTTTTTAGTTATTAGGCGAATAGTACCAATGTTGGGACTTGCTTGAAAAGACTTAGCACTTAGCGGTTTATCGAGGGGGTCCCATAACCCCAACCGTGTGAGGAACGCATAATCAAGGAACATAACACCGGTTTATACGGTTCCTAGCGGCATGAGTGGAACAAAACACCAAGCAAAAGGCTTAGCCTTCCACCCATTACCAATATATAGATGATTTCATTTAATAATTAATATAGTGTGATATCCCAACAAGCTTCAACAAGAAGCAAGAATCTTCAATCTTCTCCTGCAACTAACAATGCTATAAGAGGGGCTGAGCGAAGCCTACGTATAGCCAATCAATGGTTTGCATAGGTAGGGTGGTTAAACAGGTTCATGGTTACAATAGGAGGCTGACAGAAAAAACAAGGGCATCGAGGCAAAACTATAGATCGAGACTTCTAGCAATAGGCAAAGATAGTAATGTTATCGGGGTTCGGTCATCTTGCCTGAAGAGTTGTCGATGGGATCGTAAGAGGGGTCCTCGTTCTCAACCTCGGTAGTAACCTCGTGCTCGCACTCGTACTCGGTCTCAGCTTCCGGCTCTACTCAACACAAGAACACAAGGCAACGAATCAAACAAGATGCAATGCGCAGAAAAATTACTGGATGCATGACTGATGCACTATGTAAGCAAAACAGATGCACTATGGAAGCAAAGAAAGTCTACTTAGGAAGCACAGTGTTACAGCACAACAATATGCATCAAGCAAAATGCTTCAAAACAAGATCCCAAGAGGATAATATGAATCTACATGCAAAATCACACAAGTTACATATAGGACTTGCTCAAAACGGGGCAACGGGCTAAAAGATACACCCGAAACAATAAACATGCACAAGCTGAAAATAACAGCCACATAGCAACTTCGGAGCAAGAGATAAATAGTCTACAACACTCAAACATCATGGCAATGAGCATCGACATAAACTACACATATCCTACAGCAAACAAATTCATTGGAGCATCCCCAAAGGAGCCATGGATCAATAGCAACAAGCTATGACATTTTGAACTTGACAACAAAATCCTGACAGCAGTAATTTGTTGCAACTTGGGAGCAAAAGTTAAATATGCTACAGCCACTCAAATAAGAATGTGAGAGCATGAATGGATAGCCAACAACTTATACAACAAGGAATCATCAAGAGTCACCCCAAACTAGCATGGATTTACCTAGAACAACAAGCAAACATGGCATCTGAAAATTACAGATTCCAGACTTAGTGAAATTTCACTAAGTGTTAAAACAGCAGTTTTATCATGGCATCTTCGAGAGCAAGTTTAAGTCACCTCCAAGCAAAGCATGGCAAGTGGTAAGCACCACAGCAAAGTACACATGATAATGAAACCAAAACATCTAAGTATGCATCAAGGGGACAAACACATCAATAGCAACGAGCTCCTCTACGAGGCATCTCGTAACAAGTTTAACGACATAACAGCCACATAGCACTTTGTAAAGGAGATAAACATGGCAAGATGAAATCTATCATGCAAGCTAAAGCACCCAACATGTAGAGCATTTCATGACGAACACGTGGACATATCATTTGCTTCATTTGGATAAACATGCACCAAGTTATCACATTGCAAAGATGGCATGAAAACAACTACTAACAGCAGTTTATAACAAGTAGCACTCTTCTCATGAATATTAAGACATCTAGATGACCTCAAACATGCATGGCACAATGGAACAAAACGTAGTACAAGTCTCCACGATCATTTTGACATATCATTTGCTCAAATCGGACATGCACACAAAAAGTTATCACCATTGCAAAACTGCACCAGAAACTAGATCTACATGGACTTAGAGGAAATAGAGGCAGCCTCACGTCAAAGGATCTGCGGGTCAAACGGGTGGCTGAGTCAAAAGGGCGTGGGCTAACGGGCCTCGAACCCACGGATCCGGCCCGTTAGGCGCTTGGCCGATTGGATCGGGGAGGAGCTCCTCCTCCCGATCGAGCCGAGGGGGCGGCTGCCTTCGAGGCCTGCGGGCGGCCGGCGGGAGCGGGGCGAGCCGCGGGGCGGCCTGGCCCGGCGGTGGAGCGGCGGAGGCCCGCGGCGAGGCGGCCGGCGCGAGGGGCGGCGCGGCTGCGGCCTGAGGAGGCGGCGGCGGAGTGGCGAGGAGAGGCGGTGGAGCTCCGGCGGGCGGCGGCCGGAGGCGAAGATGATGGCGTCGGGAGGAAGAAGACGGCTTGGCGGGCCCGCGCGTCGGACGGAAGCACGGCCCGCGGCCTTCGGAAGCACGGCGACGACTTCGGAAGCACGGTTTCTGGGACGTCAGAAGCACGGATTTTAATGGTGGAAGCACCGCGGATCAACGGTGGAAGCACCGGCGGTGAACTGTGGAAGCATTAGGGTTTCAGATGCGAAAATTGGGGGAGATGGACGTTTATACAGACACAAGGAGATAGGGTTGTCCAAATGAAGTGAGGTTTTCGGCCACACGATCACAATTGGATGGCCTAGATGAAGGGAGGGGTTTGGGTTGGTTTGGTGGGCTATTGGAGGGGTGTCTTGGGCCTCAAAGAGGGGTACTTTCAGCCCACGAGAATAACTGTTGGAGCACCAAACGAACTCCAAACGCGATGAGATTCGACAGGCGGGTTACACACAACAAAACAACATCGCACGACAAGTCTCACGCCAAACCGGAAATGTTACACGGCCAAACACCAAAGTAGGCCTCGGGGATGCCACAGACACGTGGGAGAGCTCCGGAACTCGAAACGGACAACGGAAAGGAACGAGTGGGACCGGATGCAAATGACAACACAAATGCAATGCGATGCACATGACTACATGATATGAATGAATGAACACACGCACACGACAAAAAGATGAAAACCCGAAAAGACAAAGAACCCGGAATGGAATAGATGGAGCCAAAGATATTATAAATTGCCCAAAAGGGAAAGTATTACATCTGGGGCATTACACCCTAGCATTAGTTGCTTTGGTGGGATTTGGGAGAGAAGGACTTGGGCACTCCATGTGCCCTTGCCATTGCATTTGGTGCATCGGTTTGAGTTCTCCACGGTGATACGTGGAAGTGAAGGTTGAGAAGCTTATTACTCTTGGGTGTTTGGGCACCCTAGAGCTTGTTCATCTTGGGTGCCTTGGCGCCCTAGACGGTTGGTATTGTTCGGAGCTCAATCATTGTGGTGTAAAGCTCCAGGCAAGCGTCGGGGTCTCCAATTAGGTTGTGGAGATTGCCCCGAGCAATTTGACGGGTACCAGTGACCGCCCCCAAAGGTTGCCAAAGTGTACGGGTTCGGTGACCGCCCCCAAGGGTTGCCATTTGTACGGGTTCGGTGACCGCCCTCAAGGGTCCCTTAGTGGAATCACGGCATCTTGCATTGTGCGAGGGCGTGAGGAGATTACGGTGGCCCTAGTGGCTTCTTGGGGAGCATTGTGCCTCCACACCGCTCCAAACGGAGATTAGCATCCACAAGGGTGTGAACTTCGGGATACATCATCGTCTCCGCGTGCCTCGGTTATATCTTACCCGAGCCCTTTACTTATGCACTATATTTTTTGATAGCCATATAGTTTCTTGTCATATATCTTGCTATCACCTAGTTGATTATCTTGCTTAGTTAGCATAAGTTGGTGGTGCACATAGGTGAGCCTAGTTGTTGTAGGTTTTGTGCTTGACAAATTAACCGCTGGGTTTATTCCGCATTTGTTCAAGCCTAAACCGTAATTATTTTAAAGCACCTATTCACCCCCCCCCCTCTAGGCGACATCCACGATCTTTCACCCATAACCATGGGTATCAAGACTAGCAAAGCTTTATGGGTATGGAAAAGGGTAGTGGTGAGGTTGCAGCGGCGGCTAAGCATATGTATGGTGGCTAACTTACGAGTACAAGAATAAGATGAGCATCTACGCAAGCGGTCGCAAAGTAGTACTGATAGCTAAAGATCCTGAACTACCTATGAGTCAAACATAACCCCACCGTGTTCTCTTTTCAAAGTAAAAAGAGACAGTCACGGTTACTCACGCGGTTGTGTGTTTTATCTCGGATCCTCTTACAAGTTTTCTACAACCGTACATTAACAAATTCCAATCTGCAACATAACCGCGGGCACGGCTTTCGAAAGATCATAACCCTGCAGGGGTGTCCCAACTTAGCCCATCACAAGCTCTCACGATCAGCAGAGATAATAATAATATTACCCCTTATCTTAGGGAAGGCCCGATCAGACTCGGAATTCCCGGTGCACAAGACATTTTGACAATGGTAAAACAAGTCCAGCAAGACCTCCCGGCGTGCCGACACCCTGATAGTAGCCGCGTGTATCTCGTCTCAGGCCACGACCGGATGGGCGATTCTACAGGTTATACCAGATACCTCGAGTTTCCTGTTGGCGGCCCCGCAGAACCCCCGTTTGGGACCAACACCATCAGCATTGCCCCCC
>LR738711.1:711705082-711721752 GCA_902687465.1 Secale cereale
CCCCCCCCCTGTTATGTAGAAAAGAATCCTCGAGGACACGACCCCCTATGAAATTTAATTAATTAATTAAGTTTTTATTATGTTGCAAAATTAAAACCAATGTTGGGCCTTGCTGGAGCAGTTTTATTCAAAGACGAACTGTCAAGGGGTCCCCATATACCCAACTGTGTTAGGAACACAAAAATCAAGGAACATAACGCCAGTTTATCAGATCCTAAGGTGGCATGAGTGGAACAAAACACCGAGCAAAAGGCCAAGCCTTCCACCCATTGCCAAGTATATAGGTGTGTTAATAATAATAGTAGATATTGTGATATTCCAACAACATGTTCCAACATGGAACAACCTTGATCTTCACCTGCAACTAACAACGCTATAAGAGCGGCTGAGCAAGCGGGTAACATAGCCAAACAACGTTTTTGCTGGGAAGGTGTGAAAAGGTTAGAGGTTTCATGGCAACAAGGAGAGGGGCTGACAATAAAGATGGGTAGCGCGACATATAACGATAGCATCGAGACAACTAGCATGGCAATGATAGTAAAGGAATCCAAGGGGATGGTCCCCTTGCCTAAACATGAAGTAGTCGAACAAAACCTCACAACTCCGGACGAAGCTAACGAGAGAAGCATACCGGAAAGAAGCAAACAACATGGTAAACACACAAGCATAAACATGGCATACGATGCACAACCAAGTATGATGCATGTCCGGTTTAAATATCCATGGCATGGCAAAGTGCAGAAACAAAACTACAAGTTAAGTGGAGCTCAATATGCAACGAGTTGCGTATTGACGAAACACCACATTTTATTTATTTGGTTGACTCTTGTTTATTTACAAGACAAGATTAAATGTTTGTTAACATGGCAAGAGGTGAAGCATGAGCAAAATTACATGTTTAGGCAAGTTTAAATGAGGCCAGAATGACAAACAACAATTCCGGAAAAATCCCCATGACCAATTTAACAATTATTAAAGCAACAACAATTTAACATTCAAAGGTTGTTATCATGATGCGGATGACATGATCAAGTTTTATGCAATTTTTAGTAAAAGTTAACATGAAGAGATATGAAGTATTTTTCACCGTGGTGGAAAGAAAGGGGCTACGGCGGCGAATCCGAAAATGATGCCACACAACATATCGGTTCCGGTAACTCGTTGAGAGTCCGATGCAAAAGATGACGGAGAGCGTGACATATAAAAGAGATGGGGTGCTCCCGGTTTCCGGGTTCCCACGGGTCGGCGACAAAAGAGGGGCACAACGGAAACGGTGCAACAAGGGATGCATCTCATAAAACCACATTCGTTCACGGGCATCGTTTCGGCGGTATACCTTCGAAGCGTGCGTTTCGGGGCGGTTCGAGTTCGGAGTGGAAGTAGTCGTTCGCGGGTCGTCATTGGAAGTAGTTGTTCACGTTTCGTTCGGAGAGGGCAGTAGGCGTTCACGTGACGGTAGTGGAAGTAGTTGTACTCGCGGTCTTCAGCGACAGTAGTGGTACATGTTTCGTAGAGGTTCGGGGCCGTCGTGCCACTTTTCGCTTGTGGTACACCTTGTCGAGGTAATTGTCGAACTCTGGTTGTGTAGTCGATCTTGCCGGTCTTGAGGGTCCAAAACGCAGCAACACAAGGGCACATGACGGCGGTAGCAAGGGTTGTGGAGATCTTGTGGTACTGGTCGTGGAGGGGCTGTTTGAGGCAGCAGCAGAAGATGGCCGAGAGGGGAGGCGAGCGGTCATGCACGAGGTAGAGGAGGTGCAAATCGAGGCGTTGCTCGACGGCGGAGCAGTGCAGCGGTCGGCGGGGTCTTGGGGCGCCGCAAGCCGGGGAGGTCCGACAGGGACGTGGGACCCGGGCAGCGCGACGACAGTGGCGACGCTGTTGCCGGCGGCATCCTTGCCACAAACAACGGAGACGGAGCGCGGGCGCCGTGGCGAGGCCGAACAGAGGGAGGAGGAGGTGAGGGTGAGGCCGATGGAGACGGGGCAAGGTGGTGGTGTCGGACGCGGGAGACGACGCGGTGGCGGGCTCCGATGGCCTTGGTGAGGCCGAGGCGAGGCGCTGACGAGGCCGGGGCATCGAGGAGGAGCAGGGAACGGGCCTGGCCAACGAGGAGGCCGCGGTTGGAGGTCGGGCGACGGGGGCCATCGGGGTTGGCCGCCGGCGGATACCAACTGCGGCGGGGCGTGGCGCCCAGCGCGGAGCCAACGCGCGAGGCCTGCCGGCGGTGAGGGGCGCGTTCGCCATGGCAGGGCGAAGCAGAGGGAAGAAGAGGAGCTGGGCGCGGGCGAGAGGGAGAGATCGGGAGGAGGGAGCGGGGCGCTGCACGGGTCTGGCGGCGGCTGTGGGAGGACGAGAAGAGATCAAGGGGTGAGGGAGAATGGGCTAGGGTTAGCGTCAGGTAGGATGCGGCTAGCCTCGAGGCCTATGGGCTGGCTCGCTCGGAGGCCCAGATGGCTAGGGAGGCCGGCGGGCTACTGGCTGCTCCGGATGGGCCTAGATGGCCTGGGTGAGGCTGCAGTTGGCCCTCTTCTCTCTCTCTACTAAAAATATAAAAACAGAATAGAGAAGAAAAAGAATAGTAAGGGAGGTTAGGGGTGAAATTTGGGCATGCGGTTATTTCTCTGGACTCGCAAAAATGCACTGGTTCCAAGGAAATTAGAAAAGGACATGATTGGGAAAATAAATTCAAATTCGTTTGAATTTATTTCAAATGGTGTGAACAAAGATTATGGTTTAGAAGTGTCCAAAAATGCTCGGATTTTTGGAGGAACTTGGCCAAGGGACAAAAGAATTATAGAGAAGGTTTTGACGGTGAAACTTGAAGCAAAAGAGGCATGGGAAAAATATGCAAGTGTGTTTGGGTTAATTCCAAACAAATGGAATATTTATAATAGCTCCATAATTATTAGGAGGATATCTTATAAAGAGAAATCACCATGTGCATTTCCCTCAATTTAAATGGATCGAAGATCCATACGGTTTATTTAGTTGAGAAGAAAAGATTAATGACATGATGTCATGATGACATGATGCAATGCAAAAATAAATAAATCAAGCAAATAAAACACACGGCGAAACCCGGAATAGCTGGAAGTCTTCTCGAGCATCGGTCTTGGGGCGTCACAACTCTCCCACACTAACAGAGGATCTCGACCCGAGATCCTGCAGATGGCACCGGATAAAACGGAAAAGGAAGAGGTAAAACAAAGTTGCTTCTTTGGCAAACGAGTGAAACCACGAACTTGAGAGGTTGACCAAATTGAAAGAAGAATACAACGGAGATGAACGAAGATGAAACACTCCGTTAGAAAAGAGGAACAAGGAACATTACTAGAACCTTGTAGGTTGAAAAGCATGAAACATGAACTCACGAATCATGGAAGGATTTGAACTACTCCGGTTGAATAAAGCTAGAGAAGGAATAAGAACGGAAGAATTTGGACAGCATTCCGACTGAAAATGGAAGGAATTAACAAGAACTTGCCAAGATGGGGTGATACTTGATGAAATCAGCAACACACTTCCTCCAAAACAATTAAAAAAATGGCACAAGGGGTAAGAAAGATTTAGACCACACTTCGGTTGAGAAGAGAGGCAAAACATGAAAGATGAGAGAACTTGAATGGAGGTCACAACACTCCTGTTAAACGGACTGGAAAGGACAAGAGCATGATCTTGATATGACAAGATGTTAGTGTACAAAAAGAAGGGTACACTTTTTGTACCCCTATGACTGTGCACGGGCAGTCTGAGCCACGGGCACCACCACACCAAGCATGGCAAGGGAGGTGAGCCAGGGTAAGACCGAAGCTCGATGGAACTGAAGCCCAAAGCCAAGACCACAAAGAGCAAGGGGACGAAGCAGATTCCCCCGGCAAGATCCTTGCCGGGAGCCAGCTTCAGCAGCCCCGGCAAGATCCTTGCCGGGGCCGGCTTTAGCAGCCCCGGCAAGACCCTTGCCGCGGCAATTCGCCCCACGCCTGCGGAGCAGATCACCCTTGAGTCCACTGCCCCCATGGGGCAAGGATTCGGGAGATATCCCCGTAGTGGCATGCAGATCTTTGTCAAGACATTTAAGATCAGATACACACTAAGGAGACGACGACCCTTGGCGGGATCCCAGCCAAGGAGGACCACAAGACCTCCGGCAAGCACCTTGCCGGGGATAACAGCAGGCGCCGCGGCAAGACCCTTGCCGCGGCCCCGGCAAGGCCCTTGCTGAGGACATCCGCAGGGCCAACATCAGGCCCATGCCAACTAAGCTTCCACCGCCCTATGCAGCTGCCGACCCAACCAGCTGGGCAGGCACCTGCGTGGCGACATGCAGATCTTCGTGAAGACCCACCATTGCGCCACCTCAGCTGCCTGCCTGCCTACATGGCATCTCAGGCATCGCTAGCCAGGGCGCTTGTCAACACAAGAAGGAGCGGCGACGGACAAGATGGATGTCTCCCCCGTCCCCGATAAAGCAAGGACACCTAAGCAAGACGCATTAAATGCGCCTTGTCATGTAATGCGAGGGATAACCTCGCATCACTGTACCCTTTCCACCTCTTGTGTGCCACTGTGGCAACCCCTTTTCCCTATAAAAGGAGGCCCGAGGCTACCAGGAGGGGGATTTGGCTTATTGGAGCTCCTCGCACCCCATAGCTAGCTGAAGAACACAGATATACAATCCACCAAAGCAGGAGTAGGGTTTTACGCATCCTGGCGGCCCGAACCTGGGTAAAGGAACCGTGTGCTGTCTGTTAGATCCGCTCTTCTCTCAACCCCGCGCCCCGCAACCGTAGTAGGGATTCTTGTGATCCCATAGGTGTCAATCCAACACGCCGACATCTTTGGCGCGCCAGGTAGGGGACGCAGTTGTGAGAATCGGCTTTAGCGGTCAGTTCGACGCTTCTTCATCATCATGGCACCCAAGAAGAAAACGACGGCGGCGGTTGGCCAGTTGGAATCCGAACAGCCCGTCCCGACGCGGGCGAGCAGCGGACCGGTCGCGGAAAGGACCCGGGCGCTGCTCGCGAATACCAACGCCGTCCCAGCAGCCGAAGTTTGGGAGGTGGCGATGTTTGTGCGCCTGGTAACGGGCCACACACCGCCGGATCCAAAGACGGAGCCAGGCCCTCCGCTAGTGGCGCGGGGCCTTCCAAGATCGCTGCCGCATCACCCGAAGGCGACGCAAGGGCCTCCAGGACTCCCACGCCGGCGCCAACAGCGTGCTCCTCTCAAGCAGCGCACGATGAACGGCGTCGTCACGCTGAAGATCCCAGGCGTCGCCGCGGGAAGAGCCCCGAGCACCACTCCCGGGACGTACAAGACCCGCCCGCCCGCCGAAGCACTGGTGGAAACGGCATGCGACCACGGGATCGTGATGGAGCTCCTCCTGACATGGTCAGGGGTCGAAGCGCGTCGCGGTCCGTGCAGGTTTCGCTACCGCTCACCCCAGCCGAAGCCCTGGCGTGCGCGCAGTTGCTCCTCGACTTTCCTCCCGTTACGGGGAAACTCGACGAATGGAGAGCCACCATCCAAAGCCTTGTCGCAGTCGCCAACAAGGATGAACCAAGTCCAGCGAGGCCCCCGGGTCGACGTTCCGATGGGGTCCCACGCAGCGGTGGCGGGAGGACCGGCAGCACTGTGGCCACGGTGCATTCGCCTCCTCCTCGTCCGGTACCGCGTGCGTCGACTCGTCCAGACGTCGCGGGTGACGCCATCTCCATAGCATCGTCCGACCCACGGACCCACGGCGACCAGCGTCAAGTTCTTCAGGAGCGAGCTCATGAAGACGCTCGGACCACCATCGAGCGCCGGCGCGAAGAGCGCCACCAGTCAGACAGGCGAGCAGGGCCTGCTGTGGACCGCCCAACACCGGAGAGCCCTGGAGGTCTACCTTACGAGGTAGGCTGTCCAGCTTTTACCCATGAGCTGCGGCAGTTCCAGTGGCCCACTCACCGCACCTTCAAGCCTAACGTTGGTGAGAAGTACAACAGCAAGACCCACCCGTCAGAGTTCCTCAGCTTCTACACCATCGCGATGCAGGCTGTCGGAGCCCGCGACGATAAGGTGCTTGCGAATTACTTTCCGTTGGCTTTTAAGCCCAACGCCATGTCGTGGTTAATGCACTTGCCGGTAGACTCTATTTCCTCCTGGTTGGATTTGTGCCATGAGTTTGTTGGCGCCTTTACTAGAGGTCACCAAGCCCATGGCCAAGCAAGTGACATGCACGTCATACCCCAGAACGAAGGCGAGAGTCTGCGCAAGTACATACAGAGGTTCAGCCGGGTACAGTACAATATCCCTGATGTTCACCCTACCGCCATCATCAGCGCGTTCCATCAGAACGTGCGTAACCGCAAGATGCGTGAAGAACTGGCGATGACCAAGGTGAAAGATGTGGCGGAACTCTATGTTCTTGCTGACAGATGTGCCCGGGCTGAAGAGGGAAGGAAGTACCCCGGCGAAGATGCCGGCACGGAAACCGACTCTTCAGATGACGATACTGCCGCCCCAGCGAAGAAAGGCCGGCACCGCAACAGGAAGCGCAAGGGTAAAGCCGTGCTTGCCGTCGAGGGATCTGATGACGCCGGCTCCGCCAAGAAAACCTAGGCGGGTGACCCCGCCAAGGAAATGGCCGGGTGTGTCGCCTGCCGGGCCTTGGCGGTTGCCGAGAAGCCAGGAAACTCCGGCAAGCGATACTGCAAGATCCATCGCACCAAAGGCCATGATCTCCAGGACTGCCGACACGTTGAGCTCCTTGCTGAGAAGCCAAGGGCTGAATACGAGAGGCGGGACAAGGAGAAGGGCCAGGACAGTGCTGAGGGGTCCGGCAAGAAGCGTGACGGCCAAGCAGGCCGTCGCGGCAAGGATAAACAGCAGGAGAGGCCCGCCCAGGGCCGTGACAGAAGGCCCGAAGACGACGATCACGAAGAGGACGACGAGTCCGGCAACCAAGAATTTCAGAAAGCCACGGAGGCCATGTGCATCGATGGCGGCGCCTCGCTGCATACTTCTCACCGCCAACTTAAAAAGTGGGCGCGTGAGATTACAGCGGCGGAGCCGTCGTCCGGCGCCCAAAAGCAGCTGAAATGGTCCAGCACGCTTATCATTTTTAACACTGAGGATCGCCCTGATCGCACTACTGCGGTCGGGTGCTTGCCATTGTTTGTTTCATCGACAATACGCAACCTCAAGGTGACGAAGATGCTAGTCCATGGCGGGGCCGGTCTGAATTTGATCTCACCCACCGTGATCCAGAAGCTACAGATTCCTGACGGAGACCTCTAAGAGACGGGCACATTTCAGGGGGTCAACCCGGGGAGAAGTCAACCAAAGGGGAAGGTCACATTGCCCGTGACTTTTGGAAGTGATCTGAACTACAGGACGGAGAGGATCGTGTTCGTTGTTGCCAAGATCCCCTTGCCTTACAACGGGATCCTTGGCCGCCCAGCGCTGGCCAAGTTCATGGCAGTGTCACACTACGCCTACAATACCCTGAAGATGCCAGGACCTGTGACAATCATCACCATCCCCTCCAATAAGAAAGATGCGCTGATTTGCACTGACCAACTATACCAGCAAGCAGTTGCAGCAGCTGCCGCCACGAGGGCACTCGCTCCTGCCACCGGAGCCCCGGGAGGGAAGAAGAAGAAGACCGGTGAGACCTCGGACACCCACTCCGGCAAGCGCACCTCTTCGGAGTATTGTGCTCCCGTCGAGGACATGCCAGAGAGCTCCACCGGCAAGAAGAAGACCGGTGAGACCTCCGACACCCACTCTGGCAAACGCACCTCTTCGAACTGTCGCGCTCCCGTCGAGGACGTGCCAGAGAGCTCCACCGGCAGAAACAAGAGGTCCAGGGCCACGCCGCCGGGAACCAAGAAGGTTTCTGTCAAGGAGGACGGCACAGGAGGGGCTTTCACCATAAGCTCCACCCTTGACGACAAATAGGAAGACGCGCTCGTCACCTTCCTGTGGGCGAATGTCGATGTGTTTGCATGGCAAGCATCCGACATCCCCGGCGTTCCCAGGGAAGTGATTGAGCACCACCTTGCTATATGTCCTCATGCGCGGCCCGTCAAGCAGAAGGTCAGGAAGCAAGCTTTGGAACGACAAGAGTTGATCACAGAGGAGATCCGGAAATTGGAAGCTGCGGGTTTGGTAAGAGGAGTGCTCCATCCAACGTGGTTGGCCAATCCAGTGGTAGTGCGCAAGGCAAATGGGAAGTGGAGGCTGTGTATTGATTACACAGATATCAATAAGGCTTGTCCTAAAGACCCCTTCCCGTTGCCGCGCATCGACCAGATTGTTGACTCCACGGCTGGGTGTGACCTGTTGTCATTCCTCGATGCCTACTCCGGCTACCATCAGATCTTCATGACAAGAGAAGACAGCATTCATCACCCCATGTGGTACGTATTGTTTCGTGCGAATGCCCTTCGGGTTGAAGAGTGCTGGCTCAACGTTTGCAAGGGCAGTCCAGATTGGTTTTGAACCCCAGCTGCATAGAAATATGGAGGCCTATATGGATGATATAGTGGTCAAAACCAAGAACAGGGCAACCCTTATACCGGATTTACAAGAAACATTTGCAAACCTACGCAAGATCAATCTCAAGCTGAACCCTGAGAAGTGCGTCTTCGGCGTCCCGGCCGGCAAGCTTCTTGGGTTCTTTGTGTCACAGCGTGGGATAGAGGCCAAATCGGACAAAAAGCTATAGAACAGATTGAAGCACCCAAGCAGGTCAAGGATGTGCGTCGGCTTGCCGGCTGCGTTGCCGCCATGAGCAAATTCATTTCTAAGTCTGCCGAGCGCGCCTTTCCCTTCTTCAAGATTTTGAAAAAGGCAGGCCCAATGGAATGGAGGCCAGAAGCCAAAGCAGCATTGCAAGATTTGAAGAGGTGTCTTTCCTCCACGCCGGTACTAGTTGCGCCTAGACCACAAGAACCGTTGCTGCTATACCTAGCGGCAACGAACCAGGTGGTCAGCGCCACACTAGTGGCGCAGAGAGAAGTTGATGATGAGATGATAGCAGCGACAGAGCCTAATGCCATTGGTGCAGAGACGACATGGCCGGTTGGAGTGCAGCCAAGGAAGAAAATGATGCATCACCCGGTCTACTTTGTTAGCTCCCTCTTGCAGGGGGCTAGCTCAAGGTACTCCGATGTGCAGAAATTGCTCTTCGGCCTTCTTATGGCCTCGAGGAAGCTGCGTCACTACTTCCAGGCGCACGAGATCATTGCCGTCACTCGCCTCCCTCTACAACGGATATTGCACAATCCAGATGCAACGGGAAGAATTGTAGAGTGGGCACTGGAGCTGTCCAGCTTTGGCCTCAAGTTTGAAAGTACCTCGACGATTCAAAGCCGAGTCCTGGCGGAGTTCGTTGTAGAATGGACCGCGACGCCTGATGAAGAAATCCAGGAAACTGCTCTCCCCGGCAAAGAGGCGAGTTGCGACTGGATCATGTACTTTGATGGAGCTTTCTCCTTACAGGGCGCCGGGGCTGGCGTACTGCTGGTCGCACCCACTGGAGAGCACCTCAAGTACGTGGTCCAGATGCACTTCCCCAGGGAGGTATCAACGAACAATACTGCTGAGTATGAGGAGCTGCTTGCTGGTCATAGGATTGCGGCAGACCTCGGAATCAAGAAACTCATTGTCAGGGGCGATTCGCAGCTTGTCGTCAAACAAGTCAACAAAGATTACCAGAGCCCGTTGATGAAGGCCTACGTCGATGAAGTGAGAAAGCTGGAAGAGCGCTTTGATGGTATACAGGCGGAGCACGTTCCCCGAGCGGAGAACGACATCGCTGAATACCTGTCAAAGCGCACTGCCCTCAAACTACCTGTGGAACCAGGTACCTTTGTGCTTCAGCTTTCTCAGTCATCTGTTGACCCATCAACAGAGCAGAACAAGAGGAGGAAATCAGGGCCCGGCAAGTACTTTCCCGCCGAGCTCCCCGGAGCCGCCGGCAAGGATGTTGCCGGAGACACTGAGCCTGCCACTGGACGGTTAGCTCCGGCGGAGCGTCAAGCTCTTGCCGTCGAGACAGTCGCTCCTATAGCGGAGGAAATGCCTTTAGTCCTCGCCGTCCAGCCCCAGGCTCCAGTGTGAGCACAGCATACCGTCCGATACCTCCAAACTGGGGAACTTCCTGAGGAGCACGAAGAAGCGGAAAAAGTAGCCCGTCGGTCTGCTGTGTACCAGTTTGTGGATGACGTCCTGTACAGAAAGAGACTGAACGGCGTGAAATTGAAGTGTATCCCTCGAGTGGAACGACTGGGGCTGTTGGCAGAGATACACGGAGGCATATGTGGATCCCACATAGGGTCAAGAGCCCTTGCCGGCAAGGCATTTCGGCAAGGCTTCTTTTGGCCCACTGCCCTCCAGGATGCGACGACACTGGTCACCAGGTGTGAAGCGTGTCAGTTCCATTCAAAGAAACTTCATCAACCAGCTCAAGCCCTTCAAACCATTCCTCTCTCCTGGCCCTTCTCGGTCTGGGGGCTCGACATACTGGGCCCTTTCCCCTGCGCTGTCGGGGGCTTTGAGTACTTGTACGTCGCAATCGACAAGTTCATAAAGTGGCCAGAGGTGGAGGCAGTGAGGAAGGGCACAGCTCAGTCAGCTCCAAGTTCTTCAAGGGACTAGTGTGCCGTTTTGGTGTACCCAACAGGGTCATCACCGACAACGGCACGCAGTTCACAAGCCGCACCTTCATGCAATATATCCAAGACCTCGACAGCAAAGTCTGTTTCGCTTCCGTTGCTCACCCACGAAGCAATGGTCAAGCTGAGAGGGCGAACGCTGAAGTACTGCGAGGCTTACGGACAAAGACCTTTGACAGGCTGCACAAGAGCGGAAGGCACTGGATTGATGAATTGCCGACGGTTCTTTGGTCGATCAGAACGACGCCAAATCGAGCCACCAGCCAGACACCCTTTGCCCTAGTATACGGGGCAGAAGCAGTTCTCCCCACTGAACTCATATACGGGTCACCTCGAGTGCTCTCTTATGATGAGCTTGAGCAAGAGCAACTGCGGCAAGATGACGCAACGCTCCTTGAGGAAGATCGTCTTCGGCTGGCTGTGAGAGTAGCACGCTACCAGCAAGCCTTGCGCCGCTACCATAGCCGCAAGGTCCATGCCCGAAGCTTTGAGGAAGGCGACCTTGTTCTTCGGCGCGTTCAATCGGCCAAGAATACCAACAAGTTGACGCCGAAGTGGGAAGGCCCTTATCGGGTAATACGAGTCACCAGGCCTGGCGCAGTCCGCCTGGAGACCGAAAATGCCATTCCGGTGAGCAATTCCTGGAATATTGAGCATCTTCGCAAGTTTTACCAATAAGGCGCGGCTTGCTGGGCCCCCCGGCAAGCCACCTTTTGTACAAGCCTTGCCGGCAAGGCATGTAACCCTTTGTACAAAGCCAGGCGTAGACCCTGAGCATAAATAAATGAAGCGCTAGCACCCTAAGTTATAGCATGCATGCTGAGTCGAGTCTCGTCCTTGGTTAGGGTTTATAGTGCTTAGCTGCAGCTAACCCCTAGCTTAGAGGTCGAGTTTGCATCCCTTTGCCTTTCTTTTATCTTCTTTAATTCATAGGACACACAAATATCCTTGCCGAAACCACTTGGGGAGAAGAAAAAGGAACAGACTAGCATCTAGGCCCCGGCAAGCTAGTGTTGCCGGGGGCTACAAGAGCAAAGATTCACCCACGGCAAATCAGGGTTGCCGGGGGCTGCAGCTTCAGATAAGTTCTTCATCCCTTATCATGCATTCCATTATGGACTGAGGTATGTGAAACCTCATTTCTTTCCATAAACTATCGTGCTCCCATAACTCTAGGCCCTAGGGCTCGTTCCTGGGACCAAGTTTGGTCGTAGTCGCGGCAGCGCAAGGATGGAACAAGGAGCCTAAACCCACTTCATCCCTGCCTCCGCCGAAGGCGTGAGAAAGGTCGAGCGAAGTAGGGAGACGGCAAGGCTTGTTGCCGGGAGAGAAAATGTTTATCTTAGAGATATCAAGGATTTATTCCTTGTCGTGGGTTTCACCCACAAACAAATGACCCGGCAAACATCCCTTTTTCATTAAAAACATTCCACTCATGTACAGTCCATAAGGGAATGAAAAACATGAACAAGGGGATTACAAGTTTTAAATTTAACAGATGCCCGAAGGCTTACAAACTAAAAATAGATAAGGTGCCCGTAATGCCTTTCTTGTCCCTCCCCTCAGGAGGCAGGTCAAGGAGGCGAGAAGGGCAAAAGGAGCGCCTAGGCGAGCTACGGGTGGCAGAAGACACCAAGAAAACATCTTGGTGGCCGCCCAAAGGCTGGATGGTGATGGCGGCGCCGGAAGCAGAGCTCGAAGACGAGGCGGCAGGACGTCAGTACGTGTCGAAGGCGTCGGTGCCCGCGTACTCCGACATGACGACCTTGCCGCCCGCCCTCTTCCTCTTCCTCTTCCGCAGCCTCCCTACGCCAGCCGCCAAGGGGACGGCCCCGAGAAGTTCAAGGAGCCGGCGACGCGGATGATGGGGTCTCCGGTGCCACCAGGAGCGGCGCCCGACACCTAGTCGGACCCGTCACCCTGCCGCCTACCGCCCTCGTCATCGCTGCCGCTGTCCTCCTCGTCACTCTCGCTCGAGGAGGAATCTTCGTCATCAGAAGAGCTCTCCACGCAGCACCTTGCACGGGTCCCGAAGTGCCCGAAGACCTTGACGGAAAGAAGGCCACCCTCCATTAACTTAAAATGGAGAGTGAGACCATCCGTCAAGCTGTGGATACAAGCAAACGTCTTCCATCCCCGACAAAGATACATCACATGAGGAGCAGGGAAGCTGATGCGGACCCGCGTGCCGCTGATCCCGCAGCCCCTCATGTGCAGCCGCAATGACTCCGACGGATCCAGCTCCATCTCCCGCGCAAATGGAGTCGGGAGACGAAGGCGACGGCGCGGCGGCCGGCGCAACCTGACGAAGAACTCGCAAGGGTCATCCCCAACATGGCCCTCCGTTGGAGGAGGAGCTGCTGGCGGGGGCGAGGCCGGCGGGCTACCCCGTCCTCCTCTTCCCCGAGCGCCCCGGCCTCGCCCACGGCCTCGCCCCCTCCCCCTTCCCCTTGCGGCCGACTCTTCCACTGCAGGCGCAGGAGAAGGAGGGACGCGTTGTCGAGCGGCAACCCTCGCCGCCACCGTTGAAGGGCCGGGATTTCCTCTCTCGATGACGAATGGAAGAGGGGAGCAGAAGCTGAAGGAGGAAGAAGATGGAAGAATGTGGGGCGCCGTCCCTCCCCTCCCGCTCTTTATAAAGGAACGGGGTTGAGGCTCGGCCGCCCCGCTCGGCCAATCAAGACACGGAAGGCGCAGGGAGCCAGGACCGACCTGCCGCCCCAATCAGTGACGGCCCGGTTTCCCGCCTCCACTGTTTGCCACCCCGAGCGCATGGGAGACACGTGGAAGACGTGCAGGACCGAGGGGACGGGTGAGGCGACCTCTCCCCACCCCGTTGATCGTGGGGACTGGGCGCCTTGAGGACCGCGCCTCGGACCCATTTAGTAAATGGGCCGCGCCTCCACGCCTCCCCCCGTTTATGGGGAAGGCGTGAAGCCACCTCTTTACTGCGACGTGATGCATGCCTGCGGAAACCGCCCCGCGCATGCCGCCCATGTCGCGTGCACCCCTCCATGCCACGCCGTGCGCGTGGATCATGGGAGGCGTAGCGCGCGGAAAATCTTACCACGGTAAAAACCGTCCCGCCTGCCCGCGCAACATTCTGGGCCTAGCCCAACAACGCGTCGCGCTTATATGTGGCCCAGGCCCGGGGGCTCCTGTCGGTGTACAAAAAGAAGGGTTCACTTTTTGTACCCCTATGACTGTGCACGGGCAGTCTGAGCCACGGGCACCACCACACCAAGCATGACAAGGGAGGTGAGCCAGGGTAAGACCGAAGCTCGATGGAACTGAAGCCCAAAGCCAAGACCACAAAGAGCAAGGGGACGAAGCAGATTCCCCCGGCAAGATCCTTGCCGGGAGCCAGTTTCAACAGCCCCGGCAAGATCCTTGCCGCGGCAATTCGCCCCACGCCTGCGGAGCAGATCACCCTTGAGTCCGCTGCCCCCATGGGGCAAGGATTCGGGAGATATCCCCGTAGTGGCATGCAGATCTTTGTGAAAACATTCAAGATCAGATACACACTGAGGAGACGATGACCCTTGACGGGATCCCAGCCAAGGAGGACCACAAGACCTCCGGCAAGCACCTTGCCGGGGATGACAGCAGGCGCCGCGGCAAGACCCTTGCCGGGGCCCCGGCAAGGCCCTTGCCAAGGACATCCGCAGGGCCACCATCAGGCCCATGCCAACTAAGCTTCCAACGCCCTATGCAGCTGCCGACCCAACCAGCTGGGCAGGCACCTGCGTGGCGACATGCAGATCTTCGTGAAGACCCAACATTGCGCCACCTCAGCTGCCTGCCTGCCTACAAGGCATCTCAGGCATCGCTGGCCAGGGCGCTTGTTGACACAATAAGGAGCGGCGACGGACAAGATGGATGTCTCCCCCGTCCCCGATAAAGCAAAGACACCTAAGCAAGACGCATTAAATGCGCCTTGTCATGTAATGCGAGGGATAACCTCGCATCACTGTACCCTTTCCACCTCCTGTGTGCCACTGTGGCAACCCCTTTTCCCTATAAAAGGAGGCCCGAGGCTACCAGGAGGGGGATTCGGCTTTTCGGAGCTCCTCCCACCCCATAGCTAGCTGAAGAACATAGATATACAATCCACCAAAGCAGGAGCAGGGTTTTACGCATCCTCGCGGCCCGAACCTGGGTAAAGGAACCGTGTGCTGTCTGTTTGATCCGCTCTTCTCTCAACCCCGCGCCCCGCAACCGTAGTAGGGATTCTTGTGATCCAATAGGTGTCGATCCAATACGCCGACACAAGATGATGGTTCGAGGAGAGCAATATCATAAAAAACCTCTGAATGAAAGAATAGATGCTAGATCATTGGAAAGAAAGGAATGGAGAAGAAAATTACAACTTCTCCCATGAATGAATTTGGAAATCATCCTTACGAAGAAGGGTTGAACGGAGTTGTTGGAAATTCAACAACGAAAAGAATAAGCTTGATGTGGGCTTATGGAAAACATCCCAAAGTTATGAGGTGACAACCGGCCACTGACGAAAACATTTGATTGGATTGAGATAAGCAAGGAGATGAAAAGAGTTATTTCACCGAGAGGATAAATGAAGAACTTGGTTCATTTATAGCACCATAATTAGCAACAATCCTTAGGGAAACCTTTTAGGTGAGACACAACCCAAGATAACTCCAACAAAGAAATTGACGGGATTAAATATCTCATGAAGGAAGAATAAGATGGTTTTAAATATCTCATTCTTGATAACTCGTGAATCATAAAACATGAAGGAAAAATTGTCAAGAATGACATAACAACATCTCAAAAGATAAGGTAGAAAGAATTACACTTCAAATGCATGAAGAAGAATACTTGAGCTCCAACAAGAATCTTGATGAAGACTTCGAGGATGAATTAAATCATGATGAACCACCCTGAAGAACTCCGGTAATGAAAGCATGATAAGTGAAAGATGAAAAGAATAAGATTCATGTGACAGTCTAATTTTTGCCCTCTTTTATTTGCTAGAGCTTTATTTGAATTTATTTCAAACCATGGGATTTTTGAATCGTTTCATATGGACTTAAACACTTGGGTACCCTTGACTTTCACCCAAGTGCCTCCTATCCATCTCAAACTACCTTTTCCCTTCGGACCACTCTAATATACTTCATGGAATATTTTTCTTATTTGAAAAATATACATTTTCCTCCCCAAAACCCTAGCTAAATTCTTTGTGCTCGAAAGCAACCCCTATTTTTCTGGCTCACAAAATTATGAGGAAATTCCTAAATATTCTTTGGACCCTAAGACACATTCCTGAGCAAAAATATTGCACTACTTTTTATAATATTTTTGCTACAGAAAATCTTTTCTATTCTGGACAGAAATGGTAGTTTTTACAGCAACTACCATTTTACTTGCTCCATCGCTTCTGAAACTCCTTGGGCATCTTCACCTTAGTAACTCTTGGCTAGCCTTCAAAGCACGGCCTCCAACTATTAACCTTTTTACCTCAGTAAGCTCTCAAAGTTTCTGTCCAGAAACTTACTAGGCATGTTACTTTCTTTATACTGCGTCTGGAAATAAACCAACCACGGGTAACTCTCCTATCTACCACGAACAACATGCCATACATGAATTTTGGCACCCAGTCAGCCAGTAGGCATAGTTCGCGCGGTGACCACGCGTGTACACCATGCCATGACAGTCTGTCGGCGTGCTTTGGATGCCGCCGAGCGCTCTGTAGAGCGCGTGCTCGCTTCCGCGCCTGCCCAAGCGTGCTAAACCGCGCCACCATCATCGTCTTCACCTCCACAGTCCCCCTCTGGCGCTCGCCGACGCCGGAGCTCGCCGCAGCAAGCGCGGGCGCGGTCCGGCCAAGGCAACAGTGCGGTGCGCACTGTGCTCGTTGCCACCCCAGCGCCCATGTGCTCGTCCCCGTCCGGCCATAGCTCCCTCGTGACTCCGTCGCCTTCTCCCCCCTCTCACTGACGCCAATTCGTCGCCGGGCGCAGCTAGGTGTCGCCGGCG